>JASDFA010000020.1:40637500-41338750 GCA_035772735.1 Datura wrightii
GATAACCTTGTGGAAGGACTCAAGAACCTATTTATTGCTGAAGAGGAAGCTGAATGCAACGTGATTCTAAAAGATTGCGCTGAGAATCCAACCATCTGGGATGCTGAGCTTGGAGATGCTTTGAACAATTGGACTTGTACCTTGAACCCGGTTCTCCGGTAGTCTCAGTAGATAATTGTATTAATATTTTGTGAAATACCGCGATTCAAAATTGAGGCCTAAATCGTGTTTATGAATTTTATGTGTTTTGGCTCCATCTTTTGAAAGCTTCAATTTCAAATCCAAACTATGCTTTTATGTTTTAATTTTAGATTATCTTTTTTCAATTATTTTCTCTTTTACTTTTCAGCGAACAAATTAATAAATTTGTCGATACTGTGAATGTGACATGTAATGAAACAATTGAACAAACCCTAAATGACAATGAAGAGTTTGAAGAATATGAAGAAGACATGCAATATGAGGAGTTGACTAAGGAGATCGAGCACTTCGAGAATAAGTCAAAACCAAATTTGGATGAAATAGAGACAATAAATTTGAGTTGATTTGGAGTCAGTGAGGGAAACAAGAATCAATTTCCATCTAACCCCGTTCCAAAAAAAAGAGTTGATTGATATTTTAAGACAGTATGTGGATGTGTTTGCATGGTCTTATGATGATATGCCAGGTCAAGCACAAACATCGTTTCACATAAGCTTCCAATTAATCTATCTTATCCTCCAGTAAAGCAAAAGCCAAGAAAATTCAAGCCAGACTTGAGTTTGAAAATTAAGGAATAAGTCTCCAAGAAATTTGATGAAAATGTCATTCGAGTCACGAAATATCCCACCTGGCTAGCCAAGATCATTCCGGTACCAAAGAAAGATGCAAAGTCAGAGTATGTGTAGATTATCGGGATCTCAACAAGGCTAGCTCGAAAGATGATTTCCCTCTCCCGAACATTCACATACTTACTGATAATTGTTCGAAGCACGAGTTACAGTCATTTGTTGATTACTTCGCAGGGTACCACTAGATTTTGATGGATGAGGAAGATGCTGAGAAAACAACGTTCATTACACCTTGGAGAGTATATTGTTATCGAATGATGCCTTTTGGACTTAAGAACGCAGGTGCCACTTACATGAAAGCCATGACTACTATTTTTCATGACATGATCCAAAAAGAGATTGAAGTTTTTGTGGATGATGTCATCATCAAGTCACGGAAAAGTGCAGATCATTTGGTGGATTTGAAGAAGTTCTTTGATAGATTAAGGCGATATAATATGAAATTAAATCCCACAAAGTGTGCATTTGGTGTCCCTGTAGGGAAGCTGTTTGGTTTCATCGTGAGTTGGAAGGGAATAGAATTAGATCCTTCAAAGATAAAGGCCATTGAAGACTTGCCTCCTCCAAAGAGTCGAAAGGACGTTATGAGTTTCCTTGGTTGCCTCAACTATATCAGTCGGTTCATAGCACAATCAACAATAATTTGTGAGCCGATCTTTAAGCTGTTGAAGAAAGATGATGCTACCAGATGGACAAAATATTGCCAACAAGATTTTGACAAAATCAAGGAGTATTTGTCTAATCCGCCTGTCTTGGTTCCTCCAAAATCGGGAAGACCATTTTTGTTATACTTGTCCATGTCGGACAATGCATTTGGGTGTGTATTAGGGCAACATGATGAAGCTAGGAAGAAAGAGCAAGCCATATATTACTTGAGCAAGAAGTTCACACCTTATGAAGCTAGATACACTTTGTTGAAATGCACCTGTTATGCCTTGACTTGGGTCGCACAAAAACTGAGACATTACCTGTCTGCATACACCACTTATCTCATCTCAAGGATGGATCCACTTAAGTACATCTTTTAGAAGTCGATGCCTACTGGGATGCTAGCAAAATGGAAAATTTTACTAAGTGAGTTTGACATTATATATGTTACCTAAAAGGCCATCAAAGGAAAAGCGTTAGCTGATCATTTAGCTGAAAACCCTGTGGATGAAGAATACAAGCCTCTTAAAACTTACTTTCCAGATGAAGAGGCCTTGTTTATCGGAGAGGATACTTCAGAAGAATATCCAAGATGGAGAATGTTTTTCGATGGTGCAGCAAACTTCAGAAGAGTTGGTGTCGAAGCAGTATTAATTTTAGAATCAAGTCAACATTGTCCAATCTCTGCAAAGCTCAGATTCCCTTGCACCAACAACATGGAAAAATATGAGGCTTGTATTCTCAGACTTAGAATGGTTGTTGATATTAACATACAATAATTATTGGTTATAGGTGATTCATACCTATTAGTTCATCAAGTGCAAGGCGAATGGGCCACTAAGAATATAAAGATCCTTCCATACCTGCATTACGTGAAGGAGTTGTGCAAGAAATTTGTCAAGATAGAGTTCAAACATGTCCCAAGATCTCAAAACGAGTTTGCAGATGCTTTGGCAACCCTGTCTTCTATGATTCGACACCCAGATAAGAATTACATTGATCCTATCAAGGTGAATGTGCAAGATCAATCGGCTTATTGTTTTCATATAGATGAAGAACTAGATGGAGATCCCTGGTACCATGACATTAAAAGGTATCTCAAGGAAGGATACTATCCAGAAGGCGTAACCAGTATTCAGAAGAGAATAGTTCGGAGGTTAGCAAACCATTTCTTTCTAAATGGGGAAATTCTCTATAGAAGGACTCCTAATTTATAATTGTTAAGGTGTGTTGATGCCAAAGAAGCGATCAAGTTGATTGAAGAAATACATGGAGGTACATGCGGGCCTCACATGAATGGATTCACTTTGGCTGAGAAGATTCTATGAGCTGGTTATTTTTGGATGACCATGGAAACAGACTGCATTCTCTTTGTACAAAAATGTCGTCAGTGTCAGATTTATTATGATTTGATTCGAGTTCCGCCAAACGAACTCAATGTGACGAGTTCTCCTTAGCCCTTTGCAGCTTAGGGAATGGACATCATTGGTCCTATTGAGCCAACCGCATCCAATGGACATAGGTTTATTTTGGTAGCTATTGACTATTTCATGAAGTGGGTAGAAGCATCTTCTTACAAGTCGATGACAAAGAAGGTGATAGTAGATTTTGTTCTCAATAACATCATTTGCCGATTTGGAATCCCTGAGTCAATTGTGACAGATAATGGAGCTAATCTCAATAGCGGTTTGATGCGTGAAGTATGTGAGGATTTTAAGATCACTCACCGCAATTCCACTCCTTACCGGATGAATGGAGCAGTTGAGGCGGCTAACAAGACTATCAAAATAATATTGCGGAAGATGATTGAAAATTACAAGCATTGGCACGAGAAACTACCGTTTGCCCTCCTTGGGTATTGCACCACGGTTAGGACATCAATTGGGGGAACTCCCTATCTTTTGGTCTACAGAACAGAAGCAGTGTTACCATCAGAAGTATAGATATTATCCTTAGGTATTATCCAAGAAGCTGAGTTGAGTGATGCTGAATGGGTGCAAAATCGGTATGAACAATTGATTCTCATTGATGAAAAGAGAATGAATGCAATTTTCCACGGTCAACTTTTTCGAAATAGAATGGCCAGAGCTTTCAATGAGAAGGTAAGATTGAGACAATTCAAATCGGGGCAATTGGTATTGAAGCGCATATTCCCGAATCAAGACGAGGCTAAGGGAAAGTTTGCACCTAATTGGAAAGGTACATATATGGTTCACCGAGTATTGACTAGAGGAGCACTGATTCCAGCAGAGATGGATGGCAAAGTGTGGCCGAGGGCCATTAATGCAGATGCTGTCAAGAGATACTACATCTAGGAGTTTATTTATTTTCATTTATGCAAAGTCTTTTTATGTAACAGAACTACGACTTGACCTAACTTCCCATGGTGGGGTACGTAGGCAACCCACATCGGGTCTGGTCTCTCTATAATAGAAAATATAAAGCATCTTTTTCATGTATTTTGAACTACGTTATGACCTGATTCCTTTGGCAGGATACGTAGGCAGCCTACATCAGCTTCAGTCACATTATGAGAAAATTTTCAATTTCTTTTTCTCTTCTTTTACTTGTATGCAATGAGCTACACCTGTTTTAAGTCCTCCTGAATATGTAGGAAGCTTATAGAGGGTTAGGCCCTTTAAATTAGGGATTTTTAGGAAGTGTATTCAGAGACCATGATGGACTCATTTCCTTGCGAGATATGTATACAACGTATGCAAGGATCACCTTATTACAACGAGAATTCAGTACATCTCCCATGATAGAAACTGGAGCAATTTTGAAGGCATCATTATAGGGATATGTCAAGGGACATCGAAGAGTATACAATCAACCAAACTCATTGGACAAGAGAAGGATTTTGGATAAAGAATGTTTACTTTGTTTCACAAACGTGTCACAGTATAAAAGTTCAGCAGAAAGATCCTTTGCAATTCTATCTCCATGCATATTTTAAAAATAACACGATTTTTAATAACTATTATCATTATTATATTTTATTTTGTTTTATTGTTATTTTTATTGTCCAAGACTTATAATAGATGGGGGTTACAAGTCCAAACGAAACGGGAAGCATGAAGTATTAAGAGCAAGATTTTCAAAGTCAACGCGAATCAACCTCCCCCGAAACTAATAAATTTTCTTTGAGTATAGGATTTTCAGAATTGTAGAAGCCGAAAAGTGAATAATATTTACAACTTTGCCTGAATTACGCGTCAAATGGTTTGAGTTTTTTATAGCATTTATGAGAAAATTATGCCTCTCAGAATAAAATAATTTTCAAAATCTCTGACTTTGAAATTTGTAAAAACTACCAACTGCATAATACTTCAAACGCACTACAAATCACTTTCAATTTCCTTCAAGTGTTTTGCAAATGCACTATATATCTTTCAATTGTTTTACAATGTTCTACATATGCACCACACATGACTATATTTTCTTCAAATACTTTTCAATGCGTCGCACCTTGCTTTCAAAGTTATTTCAAATGTTCTACACCGCACTGCACATTGCTTTTAAATACTCTGCATATGCGTTGCACATGCTTTAATTTTTCAAATACTCTACATATGCACTGCACATGGTCTAGTTTATTTCAAATACTCTACATACGCTCTGCACATTGCTTTCAAGTACACTGCATAGTGTCACGCCCCTAGTCTATACCCTGGACGGGACATGGTACTTGGAGTCACAAGTAACCCCAAGTCAACCATTGATCTATCACACACTAGTATTCTGAGTAAAACATAGCGGAAGTTTAAATAATAAAGTCATTTAAGGAAGGCTGAATAATAATAATAATAATAATTCACCCATCTGAAAATAAATCTGAAAGTCTGAGTCTACATCTAAAAGCCATCTATATCTGATGAGTTGTTGGGACAATCCCCCAGCTAACTCTAAGGTCTAACTGAATGAAAGAAACTGCAGAAAAACAACATCATCCTCGAAAGAGGAGGACTCGCCAGCTCGTAACTCCTGGAGTAGATCTACTAACTATACTGAGACTGAGAACCTGCAGTTGTATCATAATATGATACAACATAGAAGGTATGCGTCAGTACTTTGAATGTACTGAGTAAGTGGAAAAAATAGGTAACATAAAGTAATACATAACTGAACTATGGCAATATAAAGTAATGCATAACTGAACTGTAATGACATGCAATGACAACCGGAAATACTGAAACTGGATAAACTAAAGTAACCTGAAATGGTCGAGGTGACCCTGTCTGATGGTCAAAGGCATACCCTAAATTTGATAAACTAAGTCTGAGATACTGTATCGAACTGAGCTAAAGTGCTAGAACTAGAAATGAACTGAGAAATCTGAGAGTGACTGAACAGACTAGTGGGAGAAGTTATAATTGACATATAACCATGTGAGCTGGACGTAGAGCCCGATGTATACACCCCACCTGTAGGACCCAATATACCTTGCCAGGGTATAAAGGCATGGACTGTGAGAATCACTGTCAGGGGGCCATGGGGCCAATTAAAAATAACCTACGGTGGCAATGTATTTCTGGAACCTAGGTGTGCAAGAACTGAGAGGCACCACTGACACCTCGGGAGAAGACTGAAGTCAAACTGATCAGCTAACATTTCTGAAGTTACTGAGTAGGCTAGTACTTTTCCTGGAACTGGACTAGCATAATCTGACTATGAAAAACAACTGATAATAACAACGTGGAAAAATCCCAACACTGATAACTAACCTTTTTGTTGGACCCTACGTGTTTTGAGTGTGGACTGAGACTTTGAGACTGGATATACCAAGACATTAACTCCTACTCAAGGATTTATGTCAATCAATCATCACTCACACGAAATTTCACAGATGAACATAACATGCAAGTTCCACCCTAATCTATGATAAGGACCAAGACTATCTTTCATCTAATCAGAGGCTTGAGAGTCTAGGGAAATCATAGACATATTTTCTTCTTACTCAATTCATGGAATCATGAGCCAAGATCACAATATAAATCATGGGTTCTATCTTCATGCCAACTAATAGCTCAAATCATTCTTTAAACATGTATAGTGAAATCATGGTAAAAAGCGTGAGCATACTTCACAAGAACCATGGCTTAAAAATAATGCTAACGCATAGGAAAATTTTAGAAAACATGCTACTGTCGTTTCTCATGTCAAAAATCATGAATTAATAGTAATTTCATAACCTAAATTGCTACTATCATGAGGGTATGAAAATTTATGAAAACATAAGAGAAATCATGCTAGATTGAGACCTTAAGACAAAAATTCTTGTTAAAATTAAATGACTAGGGTTTTTACGTAAATCTCGGGACACAAGGAAGAAAGGGAATCCTTGTTGAAGTCTCACATACCTGGCTTGAAGAAATATCCCCCTAGAACTTGGATCTTGAAGTCATGGAAGTAACCCTAGGTGTTCTTGAGTTTTGAAAGAGGAGAGGAAGAAGGATTTATGAGTGTCTCTGGATTGACTGAGGGTTAGGCTTGATATTCCCCTTAAAACCGCCCCTCCTGGTACCCAAAACGATGTCACTTCGAAGTTAGAAGCATAGGAGTTTACAAAAACTCCCCTGGAGAAAACTGAAAAAACTTCCCAGATTGGGGCCACGACTCACGCGACAAGTTGTCGTCCCCTCTAACGACTTGTTATCGCCCATTAAGTATACTGGAAAATTTACACAGATTCATCATTCTTCAAACCACATCTAACATCACGAGTCGTTACTTGCCCCAACGACTCGTTAGGCCTACTCGTCAAGTACACTGGATAACACTTCACGGCTTCAGCTCTTCACCACCCAACGACTAACATGACTAGTCATTGCCCCTTCTAACAACTCGTTACGTCCATCTGTCAACTGCACTGGATCTACCTCATGGCTACAGCTCCTCCCATCCAACGACTGACATGATGAGTTGTTGTCACACCTAACGACTCGTCTCCCCCTTCCATTAACCACACTGCCTGAGACTTAACCCAGGGTCCTTGTCCTCCATCTAACGACCAACCTGATGATTTGTTGCCAAGTATGATGACTCGTCAGGTTGTCCATGGCCATTGGGCTTGCCATCCTTTCCTTATAGATCCTTACGGGTCATACCATGACCCGTTATGTCTCCTAACGAGTAGTTCCCTGACTTGTTCTAAGGCAAGTTTCTGCTGATTTTTTGGCTGAGCTTCATCTACCTCTGGGATCTGATCTCAAGGATTTCCAGGGTGTTACAATATCTCCCCCTTGGAAACATTCGTCCTCGAATGTTGGCTGAACACACTAAAGGGATAGGGACTAAACTGAAATTTCAAATACTTTGCACCCGAAATTGAGAACTAACAAAATGACTGAGAAAAAAGCTGAACTATATATCTAAACTAAGTTTCTAAATCATACATGTGTGCTATAATATGAGGAAACTAAAGGGCACGAAGCTGGCATGGAACTAGGGAGAGTACTAAGGAGAAACTGTTCTTCTCAAGCTGGAACTGAGCGGTTAGGGAAGGAGTTGTAAATCCATAACTGCTTTTGATATCTGAACATGTAGCCTTATTTGAATTCAGTTTCCCTAGTAGCTCCTCCTACTAGCCGGTTGTTCCTTAAAACCTTCACTGAAACAACTGTTCGGTGGTTCGTTAGGGGTTAAAAACCGACACGCAAGTGCACGTGGTCAAACAAGTAGTAAGTGTCTTTAGTAAGCCAAGTATTGATCCACGGAGACTCTGGATAAGTGAAAATTGCTTAAGTATACTATATTCTATCTCACTTCTAAATATGCTGACAACAACGTAACCAAAATATGAATAATTTGTTTTATAATTTCTATACTAAAGCTACTAACAAATATCTACTTTGAATTTAAACTATGGATATGAGCATGCCGAGGTTAAGAACATGTAATGAACTGATTATAATCATAAATTGGTTAATCTTTTCTTCCAGTTGCTAGCCAAGAACATTAGCCAAGAGATTAAAACTCTCGTTTTTAATCTCACTTAAGAATCATAAACCATCCGTCTACATTTCTGTGATCAAATGCAATTCATGACCTAGCAATACAATTCCGGTTCCTAAATTGACTAATACGGCTTTCAAGTATATTTCTATCAGGAAAGCACATCAAAACTCAATTTTCCCAAATCAAGTAAAGAACAATATCCTATTAATTCACAACTTTCCAATTTCGTGCTCTCTCGAGTGAAATCGGACTTTTTAGATGTACATTAATGTCGGTCACACACCAATGCAGTAAGAACAAGAATTAATAGAACAACATGGAAGAAAAAGATGAAAAACCATATAATTAATAATCAAAATTCATCACAAGTGTTCATAACCTCAGCAAGGAAGGGAATTAGCCACTCATTTGTGGATTAATCATCCTAAAACAAGTGTTAATCATACAAACAATTGAATTAGAGAAGAAAGAAAGAGAGAAAAAACCCTGAACTTTTCGTCCCTCAACTGCCTATAACCCACGTCCTTGCTCCACCAAGTCTGAATTATCAAAAATACCTTTAAGTGTTCTATTTATACTAATGGGAATTTTTCCCGGAATAACAAGCAACGTGTCACGGAGTGCATCGCGGAGCACTGCCTCCGTGACACGGCGTGGACGCGGACCCTCACTGGAATTTGGGGGTCCAGGTATAAAGCATCACGTGGCACGACATGCAACGCGGAGGCTTGCCACCGTGCCACGGAGCTATCGCGAGGCTCCACTGGAATTTATGCATTTTTCCACCCTCCAGGCAGAATGCCTCCGCGATGGCAGCGTGACACGGCTCCATCGTGGAGCCCCTTTAATTGGTGCAGTCCAATGCTTTTTCCTTTGCTCGCATCCAAGTCCAACTCCGATATCCTCTAACATGCATTTTAGCTTCTCGAAATCACATTTTACCTACAAAACAATGCTAATCATGTTGGTTAGTATAAATTCACATTTTATTACCAATTACATGAAAATGTATACACACTGCACAATAAACAAGACGAAAATGATACGTTTGAGTATCACTTGGGCATATAAATCTGTCCAAGATCACTTACCCCACACTTAAATCCTTGTTCGTCCTCGAACAACAAACACACAATTCATGCAAATTTACATCCCAACCTTCGCCACTATGGTGCGGCAATTTGAGCTACGGTCATACCGATCATTCAATATTGCGAATCATCAAGAAAACATGCATGGTCTTACAATGCAATGACCTTTAATACATCAAGACTTCCTAGACTTTAAGAATCGACTCTCGATATCGGCAAACTCATGCGAATTAGCTAATCAAGATATCCGACACGAAAATCAATCTTTCATCAAGCATGTGCCCTCACACTCAAGAGAATCTTCCCCTTTTTGCTCATGTGACATACAAACATTCAAGTAGGGGCATGTAAAAATTAATTTCACTCTCTCTCCTAAAAGAATTCACATGAATCATGTCATGACCCATAAGCTTGCCCTTAGTGTATTACTCCACTAATATAAAGAAATGCAATGTAAGATCACATAGGACTTTAATGGGTTGTAATGGAAGCTATAGAACTGGTATATATTGGATTAGCCAATAATAGCCACTAGCATCCTTAAGCGCCTTTTCAACACATTCCCATCAGCTCATGGACATTGTTTCTCTCTTTTCTTTCTTCAGCATCCCATTCATGATGATTTACTTTCGTATGGCCCATTTCATCAAGCACACTTGCCACGAAAACAAAGGTTTTTCATACACCTTCATTATCATTTAGTTATATCAAGTGCACCTTCAACCTTTTCTTTTCTTCCCTCACTCTGCTCTTCTTTTTCTTTTCACCATTCTCACTCTTTGACACTTTGGGAAAATTTTTGTTCTTCTTAAGCGCTTAAGAGTTTTGTATAGATTTTATGGCTAATGAAAAGAAAGAATTAAGTTCCGTTTATACATTTTTGGACAAAAGAAAGAAATAATAGGCTAAAGGCTCAACGGGCTGACTAGGGTATACAATCACATAAAAAAAGGGAGTATGACAAGAAAAAAATAGAAACTCTCGGTTAAAACAAAGAAATGCCTACATCCTTTCCAACACTACACCTCCTTCATTTCGTTTTGTACACACACCAGGCAAGTTCTAGACACTTCACAATAGCATGGAATAACAATACCTCACTTCACACTTTATGCACATGCTCGATTCAAGATGCATTCACAGACTCTTCAATTAGCTAATTACATGAATTCAAAAATTAAGCCTCAATCACACTGAATCGAACTCTATAGCCTAGGTATCTCAACATATTTACAAAATTGCATGCTTTCATACGAATCACTTTTGCATTTTGAATATCAAGTACAACATGCAACCAACATTTCACAACCATATAGTAACTACAGGTTCCGTGATGCAATCCACCAAAGAAAAAACTGAAAATAAATTAAAATCACTACTCCTACCGACTACATTTCCCTTAAGACGGTCGTCATCCATCCATCATAGGGAACAATCACTAACTATGACGTGGGTTCAATGGGACTATTCTCGGTAAAAGAACCGAAAACGAATGCCGAGAAACCCAAAGAAAATAAAAATTGAAACATTTTGCAAAACATCGATCATTTCGATGGGAAAATTATTTACAAAATATTTTAATATGAACAAAATATTTTCGCAAAATTTTAAAATTATCGATCATTTCGATAAGCAAAAATATTTATAAAATTTTACAGACTTAGCTGGCAACATCAACATTCCACAACACACATCAATACCACAAATAATTACAAATACAGAACAACTTGCAAATTCACAAACACAGGGAAACATACATACAAAAATGCAGAGGAAAGCATACAAGCAAACCAGCCCAGCCCAGCACCTAACTACTCCCCACCCCACACTTAAACCGAACACTGTCCCCAATGTTCACAAAAATTAAAAATCACAAAATTGGGTGGTGGAACTCCCTGATCAGTCAAAGTATTCCACTTCTTCATCAGGTGCTGTTGCCTCATCTCCCATGTCCGAGTCGCCTCCGTCGTCGTCATCGGACTCCACATCGGAGCCCTCCCGGCGTGTCTCCTCGTCTGTGGGGACATCATCATCAGTGGGCTCTACAAAGGCTGGCCCCACTCGGCATAGAGCCCTGGCGTTTTCGCCAAACGGGTAATCCAGCTCGAGCTGCCATAGCTCTTCCTCCGTGGCTGGTCTCCCACCGATCCTGAGCTGGAGCATTTGCATTCCAAACATCCGTGCCATGTACTGGTCATCACGAGCATGTCACTCGCCAAGCGTCAGCACTGGCCCGTGGGTGGTGTCGGGGGCCTTAGTTTTGGTCACGTCCAAGGCCCGCCGCTCCAACTGCGGGATGTAATCCAAAGCCTCTTCCTCGACATCGAGGCCCCGGAGAAAGGTGGTGATTAGTCCACCGAACCCATACCTGTGGCCCTGGTGTAGTCGGGCTCTCTTCATGGCGGATATGATGACCTTCCCAACATTAATCTCCAGCCCTTTCATCAGGGCATACACCAGGCAAACACGGTCCCGGGTCACATCAGTCATGTGTACCCCCGGGATTAGGCACGAGCAGACTATCTTCAGCCAGATTCGGGCTTCCCTGTTCATTTGAGAATAAGGTAGAGTCTGGTGGTAGCCCCTTTCCTTGTGTCTGCTCCATCTAGCAATGGACCGAGCCCCACACAGTGTGCGTCTGATGTCGGCATATGGTGGGGTAATATTCAGCTGGCGGAGAACGTGGGCGTCTGTGTCCCGCGCTCCGATGATGGCATTTAGCTGTTGGGGTTCCAGAGTGACTATCTTCCCTCTGATCTTGATGGTGTGGCTTCTGATTGCCGGGTTCCAATTAGCATAGAACTCCCGGACCAAGTGTAGGTTGCATTCCTTGGGCTCCTGAAATATGAAGCTGAGCCCAGCTGCCTCGATCCGTTGAACTATTCGGGGGAACTCCTGTGCTAATGGTTCCCGTGCTATATGCTCCTCGGGGAAGTATTTATTCTCCTTGTGTTTGGCGTACCACTTCTTCCCCTGATCAGTCACCCATCTAGTTCCGTATTGGCGGCGCTGGCCGCATTGAACTGCTGGTGCAGCTGGGACTGCTGTGCCCAGTCTAAGTCTTTTCCTCCCGGTGCCTGAAGTTGATGCACCCTTACCTTTATCTTGCCTGCTTGCCATTTTGTCTGTCAACACAAATAAACAAGCGCAATGTCAAGCTAAATGAATATTAACTTCGGCTAAGGTCGGGTTAAGCTAAGTTTACCCCACACTTAGTCCTTAGCTACGGTTACGATACTACGACAAGAATACTTTATTTACACCAAAAAAACAGCTATACAATTCATGCTTAGTGCGTTCGCAAAGAAAAATTCGACGGTATAACTTTAGCGTACTACTCAGACTTCGTACAGCTAAACCCAATCACTACCATCTCTAGCAATTCAACCATCACACTTAGCAACTAAAAACAACGAAACAAAAACAACAACAAAAATTATATACACATGAACCTATACAACCAACCCAATTTGAACAATTTTCAACATTCTCCCCAAAACTCGAGAATTCGTTGTCTATTACATTCAAACAATTTTTACAACGACTTATCTCATTCAATACGTACACCCCGGCATATATTTCACAAATTCAACAAGTTACCAATTTCAATTTCAACAACCAAGCCCTAGAATTGAATTTCGCAATTAAATTCGAATAATTCATGCAATCGACAAGTTCAAATGATCATTACAACATTCCGAACATTTATCAATCACTAAATAACTCGAATTCATGCTAAATTTCTACTTAGGGTGATTTATCTCACCTCTCATGCTTAAATTCGAATAAAATCGCTAGAAACTTGAGAGAGAATTGGAAATCATACCTCGAAGTTGAAGAACCGAAGAAAACTTGGTAATTCCTTGCCTTAAACCGTGGCACGTTGATGGGGAAGGGATTTTAGGAAGTTTGGTCGCGGAGGAAATTAAAAATGAGGGGAAAAGGGGCGAAATCGGGGGTTTAAAATGTAGAAAACACGCGGGTCACCCGGCAACCCGGTGTGACCCGTCACAATTTATATGGCAACGTGTCACGGAGTGCATCGCGGTGCACTGCCTCCGTGACACGGAGCTATCGCGATAGCTTACTGGAATTTTTGAAAATTCCAGATTACACCTCAACGTGTCACGGAGGGTAACGCAGAGGTCCTCCTCCGTGACGCGGAGCTATCGCCCCAGCTCACTGTCTTCTGCATTTATTAATTTTTCATACCTCGCCTTTTCCTTCACGATTCTGTGCACATTTTTCTCCGTTTGACCTAAAAATTATCTCACTAAACAAAATTGGTTAGAATAATAGGTTTCACATAACTAAAATAAAAAAATACTAACTAAAACGCAAAAATTTTGCACTAAATCAAGAAAAAGAAAAATAAAATCTATTTACACTTTACAGAATAAATAAAATAAAAAAATTATTTTTTCCACGGGTTGCCTCCCGTGCAGCGCCTGGTTTACCGTCTCGGCTCGACGTCCTTTATGCTCAATTGTCCGCTAGGGTGATGGACGATTTCTCACGATCATTGTCCTCCCCCCAGTAGTGCTTACACCTATCCGGTGGTCTTTCCATCAACTCTCGGGAATCATTCATCTGCTTAACATTACCATGATCAATTACATTGATCACCGAGAGTTCTTCATTCACCATCGGGAGCTTGGGTGCTTTGTACACATCGAACACCTCTACCTTGTCATGTGCTCGCATTGTAAGTTGACCCGCAGCTACGTCGATTAATGCTTTCCCGATTGCCAAGAAGGGTCGTCCCAAAATAAATGGGACTTCCGCGTCTGGTTCAAAATCCAGAACAATAAAATCTACCGGGAAAATTAGGTAGCCCACTTGCACTAGAACATCCTCAACTGTTATACCCCGTAGAATTCCCGGCACCTAAATGACCTATTCGCACGTTGGTTAAGCATATTTGAAGGCCATACATGCTGGAGAAAGGCCCGAGAAAAGATCGGACGAGAAACTTGTCGAACCATCGTGGAAGGAGCCGAGGCAGAGCCCCTCAGCGATGGCAGCGTGTCACGGAGAAGAGACCTCCGCGTTGGCTCCGTGACACGTTGGCCTTGTCCAGGCCCAAGTATATAAAGCCCACTTCGGGTTTAAATCATTTAAACACTTAAGAAATTTCCAGGAAACAGAGAGAGAAATCAGAGAAAGGAGAAGAACGAAGGAGGGATTATAATTTTCGACCGATTACGTTGCTAAACGTTGTCCAAACGCAAATTAACTTCAGATACTGAGGTATTTAGCAGCAGAGAGCATTCCTACGGATTCAGTTTCGTGAAATACGACCGACGAATCGTCGAGCCACCGAGCTAAGGTAAGTGGAATTGCTCTAAATTAGTGTCTATGTGTTCCTAGCTGTGAAGTGAATATTTCTCCCTTCTGGACCTCTGAAAAATAGAGAGTTTTTGGCCGTCTTTCGATAAGCCTAAGTTTAGGCTATAAACTATATCAAAAGTGACGTTGCCTTTTAAAATAAAGTTGTATTTAGTATTAATTGACATATTTATGAATGCAGTTGGGAGAAAATAGTTGAAGTACCGGCCGAGTCTCGTCCGACAGACGAATAATTCAAGGATAAGGTATGTAAAGCTAGTTTCCTCAGCAAGTTAGTAATCTTGGTACAGTACCGTAATTTAAAGGCCAGTAGAATATTCAGAAGTCATGTGTTATGCTTATTATGAATGTTGGTACGGTATTAGAAGTGTTACACCCCGTAGAATTCCCGGCACCTAGATGACCTATTCGCACGTTGGTTAAGCATATTTGAAGGCCATACGTGCTAGAGAAAGGCCCGGGAAAAAGACCGAACGAGAAACCCGTCGAACCATTGCGGGAGGAGCCAGGCAGAGCCCCTCCGCGATGGCAGCGTGTCACGGAGGTGAAGCCTCCGCGATGGCTCCGTGACACGTTGCCCAGGTTCAGGCCCAAGTATATAAAGCCCCACTTCGGTTTTAATTGATTAAAACCTTTAAAAATTTCCAGAGAACAGAGCAAAGCGGCAGAGAGAAGGTAAGCACGAAGGAAATTATATAATTTCCGTCCGATTACGCTACTAAACGCTGCCCAAACTCAAATTAATCCCAGATACCGAAGTATTTAGCGGCAGAGAGCATTTCTACGGATTTAGTTTCGTGAAATACGACCGACGAATCGGTGACCCACCGAACTAAGGTAAGTAGAATTGCTCTAAATTAGTGTCTATGTGTTCCTAGCTGAGAAGTGAATATTTCTCCCTTCTGGGCCGCTGAAAAATAGCGAGTTTTTGGCCGTCTTTCGATAAGCCTAAGTTTAGGCTATAAACTATATCGAAAGTGACGTTGCCTTTTGAAATAAAGTTGTATTTAGTGTTAATTGATATGTTTATGAATGCAGTTGGGAGAAAACAGTTGGAGTACCGGCTGAGCCTCGTCCGACAGACGAATAGTTCAAAGATAAGGTATGTAAAGTTAGTTTCCTTCGGTAAGTTAAGTAATATCAGTATAGTGTAATAAATTACAGACCAGTAGAATGTTCAGAAGTCGAGTATTGCGTTATTATGAATATTGGTACGATGTGAGAAACATTGGGTTGTAATGTGTATGAAACCTATCAGTATGATATAAATTCTAACGCAAGTGTTAGAGATTGCCCAGTATACTCAGTATGTGATGTGATATGCCATGTTAAGATATTGTTGTGTTCAGTTGGAACCCCGTGAAGTAGTACAGTATCCGTAAAGCATTTCAGAAATAGAATAACAAACTAAAATAGAGTTTAGAAAGCATGTTAGAAATAGGAGATCATGTTGATACAGAAACTCAGTAGACAGTATAGTTTTCAGCAGAAACACTATCTCGTATAGCATTTGCCCCAGTACAGCCCGGCAGGAGACTATATTCATATTTATATATATTTACCTGCCTCAGCACGTATTAAATACGTACAGATTACTATCATTAGCTCAGCATGTAATATATATGGTACTTTACCCCTATTAGCCTCAGCATGTGAGATACCCAGACAGTATTACCAGTTGAGACCGTTGTATTATTTGGGGTTGGATTACTAGCATCCATGACCGCCCAAGGTTAATAGCTGTATCGACTCATCCGCCAGAGGACGAGGATACGTCGCTCCATGGAGTGGCATGCCGTCCCACAGGGGACGAAGATGGGATGCCAGTTTTCCCCATATTTTGTGCCTTGATCGGCCCTTACACACCCCAGTCGAGCGGATACGCCCGGGTGCAGATTCAGGAGTCCTCCGGACTCAGATGCAGTTATAGTCAGGGGCTCAGCGAGCCCAAGTGCATACCCAGGGGACCGGCGGGATGCTTGCAGCCATTATAGGAGATGGGATGACCAGGGTAGGGGTATAGATTCTGTGCTGGTTGTACCTCCCGGCTTATGGGGGCCGGGTAAGGTTTGTGTGTGCTATGTTATGTTATTTCATGTTATGCCATGTTATGTTAGATACAAGTAGATCAGCAGTAGCACGATACGTTTCCAGGTATGACTCTCATCCCTTCCAGTAAAGATTGAGAGAAGGTAAGGTTTACATTATCAGACAGTTAAGTTATTCCTTCCCCTTCAGTTTTATCAGTTACATTATTGCTTTCAGATTTTGTTTTCAGTTATTGCTTTACATACTCAGTACCAGCGGTACTGACGCCCGGTGGGGCGCTACATTACTTGCCTGCAGGTACTCATAGATGAGCAGGTGACACCACGTGATTCCTGTCAGCGTTGAGCATTCAGCTCCTGTCATTCAGAGACTGAATTCCAGAGGTGTACTTCAGTTTCTGTTGTTATATAGTATGGGTAGGTCGGGGCCCTGTCCCGATCACTTCTATTGCTATTCCTAGAGGCTTGCAGTCTGTATATTTCCCTGTGGTCAGTTGAGCCGGTCGTGTGAGGCCGTGCAGTGTTAGCTGTTAGTACTCTTGCTTCTTTTATGTTGGCCGTGTGGGGCCATAAGTTTGACAGTAGTGGTGACCTTGCCGGTCACGTAGCCTTCTAGTATTTTATCGCTGAATGCAGATAACTAGACAGCATGGTGGCCTTGTCGGCCCGCATAGGCTTCCCTATAGTTGCTTGTTCTGGTCAGCTGTTATTACAGGTACAGGAGGCTATAGGCCAATGGGCCGGAGGCTGTGTTTACAGCCGTTATATAGCCCTTTGTTTCCAGAAATGTGAATCAGAGCCAGCCAGGTACCAGATGTGCGTAGGCTTAGCAGTCCAGTAGTTCAGGTCCTAGTAGGGCACCAGGTGCCAGTCATACCCCCCAAGGCGGGGCGTGACAAGAAGTATCGAGTTATAATCTGCGCAAAACTTGCTAGCCCGATATAGATCCTAATACAAGTGTTAGAATCTTCGCAGTATGCTCAGTATGTGATGTGACACAGAATGGTAGGGTATCATTGTATTCAGTTGAAACCCAGTAAAGCAATGTAATATCTGTAAGACATCCCAGAAATAGAACGATAAGTTAAAATGAAGCTAGAAAGCATACTAGAACTAGTAAATCATGTTACTATAGAAATTCAGTATACAACATAGTTTCAGTAGAAAGACTATATCATGTCCAGCATCAGACCCAGTGTAGTCTGGCAGAAGACCATATTTATACATATATATATCTACCAGCCTCAGCATGTATTGAATACGTACATACTACTGTTACTAGTTCAGCATGTGATATACGCAATATTTTACCACTATTAGCCTTAGCATGTGAGATATGCAGATAGTATTACTAGTTGAGACCGTTGTATTGTTTGGGGTTGGACTACCTAGCATCCATGACCGCCCCAGGGTTGATAGCTGTATCGACTCGTCCGCCAGAGGACGAGGATACGTCGCTCTACGGAGTGGCATGCCGTCCCACAGGGGACGAAGATGGGATGCCAGTTTTCCCCATATTATGCCTTGGTCGGCTTTTACATACCCCTGTCGAGCGGATACGCCCGGGTGTTGATTCAGGAGTCCTTCGGACTCAGGTACAGTTATAGTTAGGGGCTCAGCGAGCACAAGTGCATACCCAGGGGACCGACAGGATGCTTACAGGGTTTATAGGAGATGGGATGACCGGGGTAGGGGTATAGATTCCGTGCTGGTTGTACCTCCCGGCTTATGGGGGCCGGGTAAGGTTTGTGTGTGCTATGTTATGTTATGTCATGTTATGCCATGTTACGTTAGATACAAGTAGATCAGCAGTAGAGTGATACGTCTCCAAGTACGACCCCTACTTCCTTTCAGTATAAATGAGAGAAGGTATGACTTACATTATCAGACAGTTAATCTAATTCTTCTTACTTCAATTTCATCAGTTACATTGTTGTTTCCAGATTTTGCTTTCAGTTATTGCTTTACATACTCAGTACCAGCAGTACTGACGCCCGGTGGGGCGCTGCATTACTTGCCTACAGGTACTCATAGACGAGCAGGCGATACTACGTGATTCCTGTCAGCGATCGAGTATTCAGCTCCTGTCATCCGGAGACTGAATTCCAGAGGTGTATTTCAGTTCTTTTGTTGTATAGTACGGGTAGGTCCGGGCCCTGTCCCGATCATTTCTATTGCTATTCCTAGAGGCTTGCAGTCTGTGTATGTTTCCCTATGGTCAGATGAGCCGGTCGTGTGAGGTCGTGCAGTTGTATAGTTGTTAGTACTCTTTCTTTCTTTTATGTTGGCCGTGTGGGGCCATAGTTTGCCAGTAGTGGTGACCTTGCCGGTCACGTAGCTTTTTTTGTACTTCATGATTGAGTTATAGATAACTAGACAGCATGGTGGCCTTGTCGGCCCGCATAGGTTTCCCTGAATTGATATGTTTCTGGTCAGCTGTTAGTACAGGTACAGGAGGCTATAGGCCAATGGGCCGGGGGCTGTGTTTACAGCCGTTATATAGCCCTTTGTTTCCAGAAATATGAGTTAGAGCCAGCCAGGCACCAGATGTGCCCAGGCTTAGCAGTCCAGCAGTTCGGGTCCCAGTAGGGCACCAGGTGCCAGTCATACCCCCCAAGGCGGGGTGTGACAAACTTCCGGCTACGGGATATCGCTGTGTTATGGTATGAAAGCTGGGAAAGGTCCCGAGGGAGAGATGTGTCCCCTCCCACCTGGTCCAGCTTTTCAGGAGCCTTTCTGGATCATTATCTGCCGCGGGAGATTCGACAGGCCCGGGTAGACCAGTTCCTACATCTGGAGCAAGGGGCCATGAGTGTCCGGGAATATTCCTTGCGGTTTGATTCCTTAGCCCGGTATGCACCGGCCTTTGTTGATACCATGGCATCCAGAGTACATCGCTTCAGCATGGGGTTGAATCCAGAATATGTTGAGACTTGTATTACAGCCACACTGCGAGAGGACATGGACATTGCTCGAGTTCAGGCATTTGCCCAGAATATTGAGGGCATCAGACAGCGACAACGGGAGATCAGAAGGGTCAATCAGGAACAGCGTCGTCGGGACAGGCCAGTTGAGTTACAGAGGGAGGCCCGGGGAGGACCCAGACCACGATTGTTAGACAGGCCGACCAAGCCCCCGCCTCCGCCACAGTCGCAGGGAGGTAGATTCAGCCGCAGGGGGCAGTCAGAGACTGGTAGAGGCTCGCAGATGGCAGATTCACCAGTACAGAGGAGGGCGGAGCAGAGTAGGTATACCCTACCACTTTGCCCTATATGCAGTCGACGCCATCCTGGAGCATGTAGATATGGCTCCACTGCGTGTTATAGTTGTGGCCAAGAAGGCCATTTGATGAAATATTGCCCAGCTAGAGGTCGAGAGGACCGGGATAGACAGGATAGGGTATCTGCGGGGTCACGAGCCACAGCATCCTCAGCAGGGCGCAGGCCCTCAGGTTCAGCAGGCAGGGGTCAGGGCAGATCAGAGACCTCCAGTACAGGTGCGGGTCCAAGCCGCACATATGCCTTACCAGGGAGGCAAGATTCAGAAGCGTCGCCTGATGTTGTGACAGGTATGTTAACTATCTGCTCGCACCCTGCTTATGTGTTGATTGATCCAGGGTCCACCTTGTCCTACATTACTCCATTTGTGGTACGAAAGTTTAGTATTGCACCAGAATTATTGCAGCAGCCCTTTTTAGTATCCACACCCGTCGGTGACTCTATCACAGCTAGCCGAATCTACCGCGGGTGTACAGTAGAGGTTGCTGACCGTCCGACCACAGTAGATCTGGTCGAGTTAGAAATGATAGACTTCGACGCCATAATGGGTATGGATTGGTTAGTACCGTGTTTTGCCAACGTTGAATGTTGGACCGAGACGGTCCGATTCCACTTCCCGGGAGAAGCAGTGCGAGAGTGGAAGGGCAGCACCGCTACGCTAAAAGGTAGGTTTATTTCCTACCTTCAGGCGAGAAAGTTGATATCTAAGGGATGTATTTACCATCTGGTCAGAGTCCAGTATATCCAAGCAGAATCTCCGACAATCCAGTCTGTTCCAGTGGTGAATGAATTCCTTGATGTGTTTCCTGATGAGTTACCTGGTATTCCCCCAGAAAGGGAGATAGATTTTGCTATTGACTTGTTACCAGGCACTCAGCCGATATCGATTCCTCCCTATCGTATGGCTCCTGCAGAACTCAGAGAATTAAAGGAGCAGTTGAAAGATTTGTTGGATAAAGGTTTCATCAGGCTGAGTACTTCACCGTGGGGTGCGCCAGTTTTATTCGTGAAAAAGAAAGATGACTCGCTCCGAATGTGTATAGATTACCGGCAACTAAACAAAGTTACAGTAAAGAACAAGTACCCGCTCCCCAGAATTGATGACTTATTTGATCAGTTGCAGGGAGCCAGATACTTTTCCAAGATTGACTTGCGGTCCGGATATCACCAGGTCCGAGTACGTGAGAGAGATATTCCTAAGACAGCGTTCAGGACCCCATATGGGCATTTTGAATTTCTAGTCATGTCCTTCGGGTTAACGAATGCCCCGACAGTCTTCATGGACCTGATGAACAGTATTTTCAGACCTTTCCTGGACTTGTTCGTGATAGTATTCATTGATGACATTCTGGTGTATTCTCGCTCTGAGGCAGATCACCGGACTCATTTGCGGACAGTGCTCCAGATTCTCAGGGACCGTCAGCTGTATGCTAAATTTTCTAAGTGTGCATTTTGGCTTAACTCAGTGGCCTTCTTAGGGCATATCGTCTCAGACGCTGGTATACAGGTAGACAAGCAGAAGATAGAAGCAGTTAAGTCATGGCCTAGGCCTACCACTCCAACTGAAGTTCGTAGCTTTCTGGGGTTGGCAGGATATTACAGGAGGTTCGTTGAAGGGTTCTCGACCATTGCGGCACCTCTAACCAAATTGACACAGAAAGCAGCAAAGTTTCAATGGACAGAGGCATGCGAGCAGAGCTTCCAGGAACTGAAAGACAGATTAACCTCCACCCCAGTACTGGCATTGCCGGAAGGCACCGAAGGTTATTCAGTTTATTACGACGCGTCAGGCGTCAGGTTAGGTTGTGTGTTGATGCAGCATGGTAGAGTAATTGCATATGCTTCCAGACAGCTGAGGAAACACGAAAAGAATTACCCTATCCATGACCTGGAATTGGCCGCAGTAGTTCACGCCTTAAAGATGCGGAGGCATTACCTGTACGACGTCCATGTTGATATTTACACAGATCATAAGAGCTTACAGTACATTTTTACTCAGAGGGAGTTGAATCTACGGCAACGCCGCTGGTTGGAACTGTTAAAAGATTATGATGTGAATATTCTATACCACCCCGGAAAAGCTAATGTTGTAGCAGATGCCCTGAGCCGTAAGTCAATGGGAAGTTTGACATATTTACGACCTGAGAAGCGGAAGTTAGCCAAAGAAATTCATCAGTTAGCTGGTTTAGCCGTTCGAGTAATGGAAACAGAAAATAATAGAGCAGTAATTCAGAATTCTGTTGTGTCATCATTAGTCACAGAGGTAAAGGAACGACAGTACGAGGATCCTGATTTAGTCCAACTCAGAGATAGAATTCAGAGAGGTAAGGAGTCAGATTTTCAGATAACTGAGGATGATGTGCTAAGCTGTAAGGGCCGCCTCTGTGTCCCGAATGTTTCAGGGCTTCGCGGGCGGATCATGCATGAGGTACATTACGCTCGCTATTCCCTCCATCCAGGAGCGACGAAAATGTACCATGACATCAGAGACATCTACTGGTGGCCAGGTATGAAAGCTGAGATAGCTGAATTTGTATCTAGATGTTCTAACTGTCAGCAGGTGAAAGTGGAGCACCAGAAACCGGGTGGTTTGACGCAAGATATAATGGTGCCTATGTGGAAATAGGAAGCGATAAACATGGATTTTGTAACAGGGTTACCCCGTACTAGACGCAAAAATGATTCCATTTGGGTAATGGTTGACAGGCTGACAAAATCAGCTCATTTCTTGCCAGTGAAGGCTACCTTCTCAGCTGAGGATTATGTCGAATTATATATCAGAGAAATAGTTAGATTACACGGAGTGCCAGTATCCATTATTTCAGATAGGGGAGCACAATTCCCCGGCAACGGCGCCAAAAACTTTTTCGGTGGTTCGTTAGGGGTTAAAAACCGACACGCAAGTGCACGTGGTCAAACAAGTAGTAAGTGGCTTTAGTAAGCCAAGTATCGATCCACGGAGACTCTGGATAAGTGAAAATTGCTTAAGTATACTATATTCTATCTCACTTCTAAATATGCTGACAACAACGTAACCAAAATTTGAATAATTTGTTTTATAATTTCTATACTAAAGCTACTAACAAATATCTACTTTGAATTTAAACTATGGATATGAGCATGCCGAGGTTAAGAACATGTAATGAATTGATTATAATCATAAATTGGTTAATCTTTTCTTCCAGTTGCTAGCCAAGAACATTAGCCAAGAGATTAAAACTCTCGTATTTAATCTCACTTAAGAATCATAAACCATTCGTCTACATTTCTGTGATCAAATGCAATTCATGACCTAGCAATACAATTCCGGTTCCTAAATTGACTAATACGGCTTTCAAGTATATTTCTATCAGGAAAGCACATCAAAACTCAATTTTCCCAAATCAAGTAAGAACAATGTCCTATTAATTCACAACTTTCCAATTTCGTGCTATCTCGAGTGAAATCGGATTTTTTAGATGTACATTAATGTCGGCCACACACCAATGCAGTAAAAACAAGAATTAATAGAACAACATGGAAGAAAAAGATGAAAAACCATATAATTAATAATCAAAATTCATCACAAGTGTTCATAACCTCAGCAAGGAAGGGAATTAGCCACTCATTTGTGGATTAATCATCCTAAAACAAGTGTTAATCATACAAAAAATTGAATTAGAGAAGAAAGAAAGAGAGAAAAACCCTGAACTTTTCGTCCCTCAACTGCCTATAGCCCACGTCCTTGCTCCACCAAGTCTGAATTATGAAAAATACCTTTAAGTGTTCTATTTATACTAATGGGAATTTTTCCCGGAATAACAAGCAACGTGTCACGGAGTGCATCGCGGAGCACTGCCTCCGTGACACGGCGTGGACGCGGACCCTCACTGGAATTTGGGGGTCCAGGTATAAAGCATCAACGTGGCACGACATGCAACACGGAGGCTTGCCACCGTGCCACGGAGCTGTCGCGAGGCTCCACTGGAATTTATGCATTTTTCCACCCTCCAGGCAGAATGCCTCCGTGATGGCAGCGTGACACGGCTCCATCACGGAGCCCCTTTAATTGGTGCAGTCCAATGCTTTTTCCTTTGCTCGCATCCAAGTCCAACTCCGATATCCTCCAACATGCATTTAGCTTCTCGAAATCACATTTTACCTACAAAACAATGCTAATCATGTTGGTTAGTATAAATTCACATTTTATTACCAATTACATGAAAATGTATACACATTGCACGATAAACAAGACGAAAATGATACGTTTGAGTATCACTTGGGCATATAAATCTGCCCAAGATCAACAACTTCCATATTCCCCAAACTTACAACCTTGATGGTCTCATCTAGAACCTCGTTTTAAAAGAGATTGCCATCCTCACCAACACCGCATCACCCCTTTTCTGTGCAAAGTCTTTAGAGACACATTGCTAGATACACTAACTTCCTGAATACTACCTCACCATTCAAGCCTATCACTAAAATCGTCTTACGACTTCTCTGCAGCTTGTTCTATCCAAGAACTTCTGTCTCCCTAGTAGGAATAGTAACTGCATCTCATGAACTTCTACATATGGATCATCTAAGGTCTAAATAGAAAGTCATTCTGAATATATCTTTACAAAAATCATTCCTGTTTTGGGTAAACATATACCTGACTTAGAGTAAGGAATAGCCAGCACAAATCATTCAAGGAGCTTAGTCTGATCCTACACATGATGTAGCATGATCTACCGACTCATTAAGGAGAATCAGGGGGACTAGGTTCCTAAAGCTAAGCATATTGTGAGACATGAGTCTATACATAGTGAGTTTCATGGCATGAAGTTGAGATTTTTGAAATCATGGAGTAAGACTGGGATCATTGTCTAAAGCGGTTATATATACTTCTAAGGATCTGAACATAAGTATGAGTAGGATGTATTGTTAACTGGAACGCAAGAGATAACATCTGAATGGGAAGGATTGACATCCTGTAGCTACTATTTCTTGATCCTTCCACTAGAACACTTACGAATTGACTTAGCCTCTTTAACTTACCATCTCCCCCTTAGCTTAAAGACATCATTCTCAAGCTTTTAGATCCTTTCTTAAGGCTAAGATAACATCACTAACTCTTGACTTCTCATTCGCCTCGATAAGCTATCACTGAAGGCTTCATACTTATAACCATTTCATACTAGTCATGGGATAATTCTCATATTAACATGCTAATTGGCATCTCATACCTTATACTATGAATCCTAGGCCTACCACCTGCAAGGGTCAGAATGCGAAGCACCTTAACATACCTGCTACTATATATAGAGTTGTAAGCCATCTGTATTGGATGTTGTGCCCTATTGAGATAAGCTGCTAGAGTTACTAGGATGGTAGGTGGAGTTCTACCATGTTAAGTTATATGGTAATTCTTTATTCTATGGCCCAACTGACCACATCCAAAACACTTATCCCTACCAAACAAACATTTTCCAGGTTGGCTCCTTCGACATTTCTCGCAAATTGAGTAACTTGACAGGGCTGCTGAAGAGTTAGCCAGAGCTCTACCTTCGCCCCCGTTTGGCTGCTGGGCACTTTCTGAGTTTATGGCCTGACTTGCTGCACCAAAAGCAACCGCGTGAGCCAGACCTGCATTCTCCCAAATATTTCTTCTCACAGTTCTTGCAAGTTGGGTATGTAATCTCCCTTATTCTGGGTTTGTTAAGAGCACCGGCTATTGATGGTGTTGGGTTGGTGATCTCCGACGAGACTGAAAAAGAGGTCTACCACTTATCCTCTATTATGAATACCCTGTCCCTTTTCCTTGCTCTCTCGCTTCCCTTTTCTTCTCCCTTGATCCTACCATCTGCTTTCGGACCATAAAACTCAAATAGATTCCTTTGTAAGAAGTTTCAATCCCTGGTAGCTATTATCTCTTCAGTAGGATTTGCAGGTGTGATTGCCTGCTGGTTGACCTAAGTGGTCGCAGCCCGTATTAACGCTTTAAGGGCAGCCTCGAGCTCCACATCCGTCACTTGCCTACTGGGGGTCTACTGGGATTGGTGGGACTGGTGGATTCCCGCTATTTGTCCCTTTTCCAACACTTCTTCTCGGAGACATTTTCTGTGAACGCGTAAAGCAAGAATTAGAAGAGAGACCTTAAAGTTTACACTTTATCGCACGACAAGAATAATGAGAAAAGGGAATTTTCCTAAAACATCTTGTAGCCTCATCGTCATAAGTGTGGCGTGCTTCACGCACACATGAAAAAGACTCTACTCGATGCTACTTTCAAACATCCAAGGATACTCTAAACCTAGTGCTCTAATATCAAGTTTGTCACGCCCTGAGTCTACACCCTGTATGGGACATGGTACTTGGAGTCACAAGTAACCCCAAGTCAACCACTAGTCTATCACACACTAGTATTCTGAGTAAAACATAGCGGAAGATTAAATAGTAAAGTCATTTAAGGAAGGCTGAATAATATTAATAATATTTCACCCATCTAAAAATAAATCTGAAAGTCTGAGTCTACATCTGAAAGCCATCCAGATCTGATGAGTTGCTGGGACAAGCCCCTAGCTAACTCTAAGGTCTAACTGAATGAAAGAAACTGCATAAAAACAACATCGTCCTCGAAAGAGGAGGACTCGCTAGCTGGTAACTCCTAGAGTAGGTCTACTAACTGTATTAAGACTGAGAACCTGCAGCTGTATCATAATACGGTACAACATAGAAGATATGCATCAGTACTTTGAATGTACCAACATAAAGTAATACGTAACTGAACTGTAGTAATATAAAGTAATGCGTAACGAAACTATAATGACATGCAATGACCAACGAAAATACTGAAACTGAATAAACTGAAGTAAGTTGAGATGGTCGAGGTGACCCTGTCTGATGGTCAAAGGCATGCCCTAAATCTGAAACACTAAGTCTGAGATACTGTACCAAACTAAGCTAAACTGTTAGAATTGGAACTGAACTGAGAAATCTGAGAGTTACTGAAATGACTAGTAGGAGAGGTTGTAATCGACATATAACCAAGTGAGCTAGACGTAGAGTCTGATGCACACACCCCATCCATAGGACCCAATATACCTTTCCAGGGTATAAAGGCATGGACTGTGAGAATCACTGTCAAGGGGCCATGAGGCCAAGTAAAAATAACCTACGGTGGAAACGTAGTTCTGGAATCTGGGTGCGCCAAAACCCCGGCCCTTTCGGTGCTAAGTCCTACTCCCACTGGATAATCCTATCACAACTACTACTGCCAAACAGATAGCTCAATACTAGGGTAAAAGACTATAACTAACTCAGGGATACTGTCTGAGAGTTCCCTGAGCGTCTTATAGGATCAGATTTGGAAACTGAGTTCTAAGACTAGTCAGAGCTGCTTATCAGGAAGCGTCGTAACCGTCTAAAAAATAAACTGATAACTGAACTGGGGTCCTGGGGCTGGTCAGAGCTACATAACTAGAATGTCATGACCACCTAATGGACCAAATAAACTATATTCTGAGTCTGATTTTGATAATTGAGAGGCATCACTGACACCTCGGGAGAAGACTGAAGTCAAACGATCAGCTGACATTTCTGAAGTTACTGAGTATGCAAGTACTTTCACTGGAACTGGACTAGCATAATCTGACTATGAAAAACAACTGATAATAACGTGGAAAAATCCCAACACTGATAACTGACCTTTTCATTGGACCCTACGTGTTTTTAGTGTGGACTGAGACCATGAGACTGGATATACCAAGACATTAACTCCTACTCAAGGATTTATTTCACTCAATCATCACTCACACAAAATTTCACATATGAACATAACATATCGATTGGAATCCAAATCATGCAAGTTCCACCCTAATCTATGATAAGGACCAAGACTAACTCTCAGCTAATCAGAGGCCTGAGAGTCTAGGGAAATCATAGGCATATTTTCTTCTTACTCAATTCATGGAATCATAAGCAAAGATCACAATATAAATCATGGGTTCTATCTTCATGCCAACTAATAGGCTCAATCATTCTTTAAACATGTATAGTGAAATCATGGTAAAAAGCGTGAGCATACTTCACAAGAACCATGGCTTAAAAATAATGCCAACGCATAGGAAAATTTTAGAAAACATGATACTATCGTTTCTCATGTCAAAAATCATGAATTTAATAGTAATTTCATAACCTACATTGCTAATATCATGAGGGTCTGAAAATTTATGCAAACATAAGAGAAATCATGCTAGATTTAGACCTTAAGACATAAATTCTTGTTAAAATTAAATGACTAGGGTTTTTACGTAAATCTCGGGACACAAGGACGAAAGGGAATCCTTGTTGAAGTCCCACATACCTGGCTTGACGAAATATCCCCCTAGAACTTGGATCTTGAAGTCATGGAAGAAACCTTAGGTGTTCTTGAGTTTTGAAGGAGGAGAGGAAGAAGGATTTGTGAGTGTCTCTGGATTGACTGAGGGTTAGGCTTGATATTCCCCTTAAAACCGCCACTCCTGGTACCCAAAACGACGTCACTTCGAACTTAGAAGCATAGGAGTTTACAAAAATTCCCCTGGTGAAAACTGAAAAAACTTCCCAAACTGGGGCCACGACTCACGCGATGAGTCGTCGTCCCCTCTAACGACTTGTCATCTCGCCCATTAAGTATACTGGAGAATTTACATAGATTCATCATTCTTCAAACCACGTCTTACATCACGAGTTGTTACTTGCCCCAACAACTCGTTACACCCACTTGTCAAGTACACTGGATAACACTTCACGGCTTCAGCTCTTCACCACCCAACGACTGGCATGACGAGTCGTTGCCCCTTCTAACGACTCGTTATGTCCATTCGTCAACTGCACTGGATCTACCTCATGGCTACAACTCCTCCCATCCAACGACTGACATGAAGAGTCGTTGTCACACCTAATGACTCATCACCCCCTTCCTTTAACCATACTGCCTGAGACTTAACCCAGGGTCCCTGTCCTCCATATAATGACCAACCTAACGAGTCGTTGCCAAGTATGACGACTTATCAGGTCGTCCGTGGCCATTGGGCTTGCCATCCTTTCCTTACAGATCCTCATGGGTCAGACCACGACCCATTATGTCTCCTAACTAGTCGTTCCCTGACTCGTTCTGAGGCAAGTTTCTGCTGATTTTTCTGTTGAGCTTCATCTAACTCTGGGGTGTTACAATATCTCCCACTTGGTAACATTCGTCCTCGAATGTTGGCTGAACACACTAAAGGGATAGGGACTGAACTGAAATTTCAAATACTTTGCACCCAGAATTGAGAGCTGACAAAATGACAAAGAAAAACGCTAAACTACATATCTGAACTGAGCTTCTGAATCATACATGTGTGCTATGATATGAGGAAAGTAAAGGGCATGAAGCTGACATGGAACTAAGGAGGGTACTAAGGAGAAACTGTTCTTCTCAAGCTGGAACTGAGCGGTTAGAGATGGAGTTTTAAATCCATAACTGCTTTTGATATTTGAAAAGGTGGCCTTATCTGAATTCAGTTTCCCTAGTAGCTCCTTCTACTAGCCGATTGTTCCTTAAAACCTTCACCGAAACAACTTCCTTGTTTCCCCAACTTACAACCTTGATGGTCTCATCTAGAACCTCGTTTTAAATGAGATTGCCATCCTCACCAACACCTTATCAACCCTTTTCTGTGCAAAGTCTTTAGAGACACTTTGCTAGATACACTAACTTCCTGAATACTACCTCACCACTCAAGCCTATCACTAAAATCGTCTTACGACTCCTCTACAGGTTGTTCTATCCAAGAATTCCTCCGTCTCCCTAGTAGGAATAGTAACTACATCACATGAACTTCTACATATGGATCATCTAAGGTCTAAATAGAAAGTCATTCTGAATATATCTATTACAACAATCATTCTTGTTGTGGATGAACATATACCTGGCTTAGAGTAAGGAAATTGCCAACACAAATCATTCAAGGAGCTTATTCTGATCCTACACATGATGTAGCATGATCTACCGACTCATTAAGGAGAATCTGGGGGACTAGGTTCCTGAAGTTGAGCATATTTTCAGACATGAGTCTGTACATAGTGAGTTTCATGGCATGAAGTTAAGATTTTTGAAATCATGGAATAAGACTGGGATCACTGTCTGAATAAGTTATCTATACTTCTAGGAGTCTGAACATCAGTATGAGTAGGATGTATTGTTAAAAATGCAAGAGATAACATCTGAATGGGAAGGATTGACATCCTATAGCTACTATTTCTTGAGCCCTTCCACTAGAACACTTAGGACTTGAATTAGCCTCTTTAACTTACCATCTCACCCTTAGCTTAAAGTCATCATTCTCAGGCTTTTAGATCCTTTATTAAGGCTAGGATAACATCACTACCTCTTTACTTCTCATTCGCCTCGATAAGTTATCACTGAAGGCTTCATACTTATAACCATTTCATACCACGCCATGGGATAATTCTCATACTAACATGCTAAATGGAATCTCATACCTTATACTGTGGCTCCTAGGCCTACCACCTGCAAGGGTCAGAATGTGAAACACCTTAACATACCTGCTACTATATACAGAGTTGTAAGCTATCTGTACTGGATGTTGTGCCCTGCTAAGATGGGCAAGTTGCTGGAGTTACTGGGATGGTAGGTGGAGTTATCCCATGTTCAGTTGTAAGGCAATTCTTTATTCTATGGCCCAACTGACCACATCCAAAACACCTTTCCCTACCAAACAAACATTTTCCAGGGTGGCTCCTTCGATATTTCTCGCAAACTGGGTGACTTGATAGGGCTGCAGAAGAGTTAGCCGAAGCTCTACTTCACCCCGTTTGGCTGTTGGGCACTCTCTGAGTTTGTAGCCTGACTTGCTGCACCAAAAGCAACCGCCTGAGCCGGCCCTGCATTCTCCCAAATATTTATTCTCACAGATCTTGCAAGCTGGGTATGTAATCTCCCTTGTTATGGGTTTGTTAGGAGCACTAGCTATCGATGGTGCTGGGGATGATGATCTCCGACGAGACTAGAAACGAGGTCTACCACCCATACTTTGCTGGGAATACCCTATGTCCCTTTTCCTTGCTCTCTCGCTTCCCTTTTCTTCTCCCTTGATCCTCCCATATGCTTTCGGACCATAAAACTTAGATGGATTCCTTTGTAATAAGTTCGATCCCTAGTAGCTATTATCTCTTCAGTAGGATTTGCAGGTGTGATTGCCTGCTGGTTGACCTAAGTGGTTGCAGCCCGTATTAACACTTTAAGGGCAACCCCGAGCTTCGCATCGTCACTTGCTCACTGAGGGGACCCACTGGGGTTGGCGAGACTAGTGGATTTCCTCTATTTATCCCTTTTCCAACACCCTTTCTGGGAGACATTTTCTGCGAACGCGTAAAGCACGAATTAGAAGAGAGACCTTAAAGTTTACACTCTATCACACGATAGGAATAATGAGAAAAGGGAATTTTCCTAAAATATCTTGTAGCCTCCTTGTCATAAGTGTGGCGCGTTTCACACCCATGAAAAGGACTCTACTCGATGCGGCTTTAAGACATCCGAGGATACTCTAAACCTAGTGCTTTGATACCAAGTTTGTCACGCCCCAAGTCTACACCCTGGATAGGACATGGTACTTCGAGTCACAAGTAACCCCAAGTCAACCACTGGTCTATCACACACTAGTATTCTGAGTAAAACATAGTGGAAGTTTAAATAGTAAAGTAATTTAAGGAAGGCTGAATAATAATAATAATAATTCACCCATCTGAAAATAAATCTGAAAGTTTGAGTCTACATCTGAAATCCATATAGATCTGATGAATTGCTGGGACAAGCCCCCAGCTAACTCTATGGTCTAACTGAATGAAAGAAACTGCAAAAAAACAACATCGTCCTCGAAAGAGGAGGACTCGCCATCTAGTAACTCCTGGAGTAGGTCTACTAACTGTATTGAGACTGAGAACCTGTAGCTGTATCATAATATGATATAGCATAGAAGATATGCATCAGTACTTTGAATGTACTGAGTAAGTGGGAAAAAAATGTAACATAAAGTAAACCATAACTGAACTGTAGTAATATAAAGTAATGCATAACTGAACTGTAATGACATGCAATGACCAACCGAAACACTGAAACTGAATAAACTGAAGTAAGCTGAGATGGTCGAGGTGACCCTGTCTGATGGTCAAAGGCATACCCTAAATTTGATACACTAAGTTTGAGATACTGTACCGAACTGACTTAAACTGCTAGAATGGAAATGAACTGAGAAATCTGAGAGTGACTGAACTCACTAGTGGGAAAGGTTATAATTGACATATAACCACGTGAGCTAGATATAGAGTCTGATGTATACACCCCACCGGTAGGACCCAATATACCTTTCCAGGGTATAAAGGCATGGACTGTGAGAATCACTGTCAGGGGGCCATGAGGCCAAGTAAAAATAAACCTACGGCAACAACGTAGTTCTGGAACTTGGGTGCGCTGGAACCCCGACCCTTTCGGTGCTAAGTCCTACTCCCACTAGATAATCCTATCACGACTACTACTGCCAAGCGGATAGCTCGATACTGGGGTCCAAGACTATAACTTACTCAGGGATACTGTCTGAGAGTTCCCTGAGCGTCTTATAGGACCAGATTTAAAAATTGAGTTCTAAGACTTGTCAGAGCTGCTTATCAGGAAGCGTCATAACCGTCTAAAGAACAAACTGATAACTGAACTGGGGTCCTGGGGATGGTCAGAGCTACATAACTAGAATGTCATGACCGCCTAATGGACATAATAAACTATATTCTGAGTCTGAGTCTGATTCTGATAATTGAGAGGCACCACTGACACCTTGGGAGAAGACTGAAGTTAAATTGATCAGCTGACATTTTTTAAGTTACTGAGTAGGCTAGTACTTTGACTGGAACTATACTAGCATAATCTGACTATGAAAAACAACTGATAATAACAACGTGGAAAAATCCCAACACTAATAACTGACCTTTTTGTTGGACCCTAAGTGTTTTGAGTGTGGACTGACACTCTGAGACTGGATATACCAAGACATTAACTCCTACTCAAGGATTTATGTCAATCAATCATCACTCATACAAAATTTCACATATGAACATAACATATCGGTTGGAATCCAAATCATGCAAGTTCCACTCTAATCTATGATAAGGATCAAGACTAACTTTCAGCTAATCAGAGGCTTGAGAGTCTAGGGAAATCATAGACATAATTTCTTCTTACGCAATTCATGGAATCATGAGCCAAGATCACAATATAAATCATGGCTTCTATCTTCATGCCAACTAATAGGCTCAAATCATTCTTTAAACATGTATAGTGAAATCATGGTAAAAAGTGTGAGCATACTTCACAAGAACCATGGCTTAAAAATAATGCTAACGCATAGGAAAATTTTAGAAAACATGATACTGTCGTTTCTCATGTCAAAAATCATGAATTTAATAGTATTTTCATAACCTACATTGCTACTTTCATGAGGGTATGAAAATTTATGAAAACATAAGAGAAATCATGCTAGATTGAGACCTTAAGACATAAATTCTTGTTAAAATTAAATGACTAAGGTTTTTATGTAAATATCGGGACACAAGGATGAAAGGGAATCCTTGTTGAAGTCTCACATACCTGGATTGACGAAATATCCCCCTAGAACTTGGATCTTGAAGTCATGGAAGAAACCCTAGGTGTTCTTGAGTTTTGAAAGAGAAGAGGAATAAGGATTTGTGAGTGTATCTGGATTGAATGAGGGTTAGGCTTGATATTTCCCTTAAAACCACCCCTCCTGGTACCCAAAGCGACGTCACTTCAAAGTTATAAGCATAGGAGTTTACAAAAATGCCCCTTGAGAAAACTGGAAAAACTTCCTGAACTGGGGCCAGGACTCACGAGACGAGTCGTCGTCCCCTCTAACGACTCGTCGTCTCGCCCGTTAAGTATACTGGAAAATTTTCACAGATTCATCATTCTTCAAACCACATCTAGAATCACGAGTCGTTACTTGCCCCAACGACTCGTTACGCCCAGTCGTCAAGTACAATGGATAACACTTCACGGCTTCAGCTCTTCACCACCCAATGACTGACATGACGAGTCGTTGCCCCTTCTAATGACTCATTACGTCCATCTGTCAACTGCTCTGGATCTACCTCATTGCTACAGCTCTTCCCATTCAATGACTGACATAATGAGTCATTGTCACACCTAACCACTCGTCACCCCTTCTGTTAACCATACTGCCTGAGACTTAACCCAGGGTCCCTGTTGTTATACCCCATAGGATTCCCAGCACCTAGATGACCTATTCGCACGTTGGTTAAGCATGTTTGAAGGCCATACGTGCTAGGAAAAGGCCCGGGAAAAGACCGGACGAGCAACCTGTCGAACCATCGCGGGAGGAGCCGAGGCAGAGCCCCTCCGCGATGGCAGCGTGTCACGGAGGTGAAGCCTCCGCGTTGGCTCCGTGACATGTTGGCCTTGTCCAGGCTCAAGTATATAAAGCCCCACTTCGGTTTATTTTGGAATTAAATCATAAAATTTCCAGAAAACAGAGAGGAAATCCAGAGGAAGGAAAAAGAACGAAGAGGGTAATATAATTTCGTCCGATTACGCTGCCAAATGCAGTCCAAACCTAAATTAACCTCAGATACCGAGGTTTTTAGCAACAGAGAGCATTTCTACGGATTTAGTTTCGTGAAATACGGCCGACGAATCGTCGAGCTACCGAGCTAAGGTAAGTAGAATTGCTCCAAACTAGTGTCTATGTGTTCCTAGCTGCGAAGTGAGTATTTCTCCCTTCTGGACTTCTGGAAAATAGCGATTTTTTTACCGTCTTTTGATAAGCCTAAGTTTAGGCTATAATTATATCGAAAGTGACGTTGTTCTTTGGAATAAAGCTATATTTAATATTAATTGACATATTTATGAATGCAGTTGGGAGAAATAGTTGAAGTATTGGCCGAGCCTCGTCCGACAGAAGGATAGTTCGAGGATAAGGTATGTAAAGCTAGTTCCTTTGGCAAGTTAGTAGCTTTAGCCTTGTATAGTGCAATAAACTCCGTAGTAGAATTCCCGGAAGTTGAATGTTAAGTATTGTGCAAAGTTTAGTAAACCTAGTTTGCGTTGTTATATCGTATTCAGTCTGGAAGTTAGAAAAGCATGTGCCCAAGGGCAGGTTAGTAGTTCAGATTTAGTACAGCCTATTATGTGAATAGCAAGCATGTTGTAGAATAAAAAGGAATAGATTTGCATAATAACAGTCAGTAAAGGAAGATCTGATAGACAGATAGTTTTATGGCTATAGACTAGCCATTCAGACAGATGGAATATTGGCTACAGGCTAGCCAACAGTTAAAGAAAGATTTCAGAATCAGTATAATCAGTAAAGAATCAGTTCAGTATAGAAATAGATCAGAATAAGAAGTTAGATTCCAGATAGTCTTTTCAGTTATACATGCTTGCTATTTCTATGTGCTATTTGTTTGTTGAGACTTGTTGTGGCATGTGGGCACCCTTTTAGCATCCCCACCGCCCCTGAGTTATAGCTGTGTCGATACCAGATTCAGATACCGCCACCAGCTGGGCGATGTCGTCCGCCTAGAGGACGATGATGGCCGACCACCATGATAATACGGTCCAGACCACCCTGCTTGCAGGGGTAGTTCAGTTTACTCTGCGCAGAGCCAGTCCACCCTGTTTACAGGGGAAGAACACTCTGTGTGCACTTGTGGTCGGGGGCAGTTTCAGATATAGATTTTTTTTATAAAATCACCCTGTTCGGTGTTTGCACCCAGGGGCAGTTTTTATTACACACCCCGCATGCACCTGCGCCCAGAGGTAGGAGTCTTCAGACTCAGACACAATTTACTGTCAGAGGCCAAGGCCTGAGCTACGTACCCAAGGGGACCGGTAGGAGGAGCTCACAGTTATCAGATGAGTGGAGTGACTTATTTTTGGTTGGTTTAGACCCGAGTAGGGGTAAATAGATTGTGTGTTGGTTGGCACCTTTCGGCTTATGGGGGTCGGTCAGGTATTGTATGTATTATTATATATACCTCTATGTGCTATTAGATACTGATAGACAGTGGGACGACACGGCATCAGGTACGTTCAGTTTAGTTATAGAATAAATAAACTCTCCCCAGTTATTCTCAGCCAGTTAGACTCAGCCACCTTCTGCTCATATGTCATGTTACTGTTGTTATTCATTTCAGTTGTGTATTTCAGTTGCTTTACATGCTCAGTACCTGTGGTACTGACGCCCAGTGGGGCGCTGCATTACTTGCCTGCAGGTACTCATAGACGAGAAGGTGATCCCTCGTGATTCCAGTCAGCTATTGAGATTCAGCTCCTGTCATCCAGAGACTGAATTCCAGAGGTGTATTTCGTTTTCTTTTGTTGTACAGTACGGGTAGGTCGGGGCCCTGTCCCGATCATTTCTATTGTTATTCCTAGAGGCTTGCAGTCTGTATATATTCCCTGTGGTCAGTCGAGCCGGTCGTGTGAGGCTGTGCAGCTTGTTATAGTTATTTGTTATTTCTGTTCCTGTTGGTCGTGTGTAGCCATAACCAGTTAGTAGTGGTGACCTTGCCAGTCACGTAATTATTTATCATGTTATTGTTGAGTTACAGAGAACTAGACAGCATGGTGGCCTTGTCGGCCCGCATAGGTTCCCCCGTAGTAGTATGTTTCTGGTTAGCTGTTTCCCAGGTGCAGGTGGCTATAGGCCTATTGGCCGGAGGCTGTGTTTATAGCCGTTATATAGCCCTTTGGTTCCAGGAATTCGAGTTAGAGCCGGCCAGGCACCAGATGTGCTTCGGCTCACCAGATAGCAGTCTAGGTCCTACTAGGGCACCAGGTGCCAGTCATACCCCCAGGGCGGGGCGTGACAAACATGGTATCATAGCATGTCGTGTCCCAGGGAGTCTGCAAGCCGTGCTGAGTAGAGTCTTGTCTATGGATGTGTTGTGCACCACATACCATAGGCAGGAGGCTGCGAGGCATAATAGGACAGTTACCCTTCTTTCCATACTCAGTCGTGCCTAGCACAGTACAGTATAGGGTTGGTTCTTTTGAAACTTACCACCCTCTTTGTTTACAGATACTATGGCAGACCAGTGGCACCCAGCTACAGGCAGGAGATTGGATACAGCAGCGGGTGAAGGCACCAGTAGGATGCCTCATTTACATCCAGATTTAGCCCAGTTTGAGAGCGATACGGAGGTGTCATCTCGACCCTCCCAGCAGTCTCCGCCTCGCCAGACACCACTTGAGGCAGCACCGCCTCCACAGCTCCTGCACCCACTTCATCTGATCAGGAGCTACATAGTGCGGTGGTTATGTTGACCCAGATGCTGGCTACTCAGCGTCAGCCAGTACCACCTGCAGCTGCAGAATCTATAGGTGGGCCTGGTAGTTCCAGGGTCAGAGAATTCTTGGCGTTGGGACCCCCTCAGTTTACAGGGTCGGATTCAGCGGAGGACCCTCAGGACTTTTTGGACCAGATGCAGAGGATCTTTAGAGTCATGCACGTAACCCCAGTAGAATCAATTGAGTTAGCCGTGTTCCGGTTAAGGGATATTGTTGTTTTGTGGTACGAGAGTTGGGAGAGATCTCGGGGAAGAGATGCAGCCCCTCCTACTTGGTCCAGCTTCTCAGAGGCCTTCCTGGACCACTATTTACCCCGGGAGGTCAGACAGGCCCGGATGGACCAGTTTTAACACTTGGAGCAGGGGGCCAGGAGCGTTCGTAAGTATTCTTTACAGTTCGACTCCTTAGCCCGCTATGCTCCAGCATTTGTGGACACCATGTCGTCCAGAGTCCACCGCTTTATTATGGGCCTGCATCCAGAGTACATAGAGACGTGCATGACGGCTACTTTGAGAGAGGATATGGACATAGCCAGGGTACAAGCCTTCGCACAGACAATTGAGGGCTTGAGACAGCGGCAGCGGGGTGACTGACAGGCGACTTCAGAGCAGCGCCATAAAAGCAGACCCGCTGAGATTTGAGGGGAAATTCCTAGGGGGCCGAGACCACGGTTTACAGATAGGCCACCCAGATCTTTACCTTCGGTACAGCAGCAGAGAGGTAGGTTTGTTCACCGAAATCAATCAGAGTCCGGTAGCAGTTCACGGACAGTAGCCTCACCTCAGCAGCGGAGGGTAGAACAGAGTAGATTTGCAGCTACCCCTTGTCCTATATGCCACCGACTACATGCTGGAGCCTGCAGGCAAGGCCTTCCAGGGTGCTATTACTACGGACAGGAATGGCATTTAATGAGAGATTGTCCATCCAGGGGACAGGGTAGCCGGGATGATTTGGATAGAGCATCAGCAGGGCCACGAGTTCCAGCAGCCTCAGCAGGGCGCAGACCCTCAGGTTCAATAAATAGGGGCCGAGGTAGATCAGGAGCCTCTGGCTCAGGTGCAGGCCCCAGCCGTACCTATGCATTACCAGAGAGGCAGGATTCAGAGGCAACTCCCGACGTAGTCACAGGTACATTGATTATCTGCTCATACCCTGTTTATGTACTGATTGATCCAGGATCCACCCTATCGTATGTTACCCCATTTGTGGCACGTAAGTTCAATATTGCACCAGAATTATTACAGCAGCCTTTTTCGGTATCCACACCCATCGATGACTCGATCGTGGCTAGCAGAATTTACCGGGGGTGTACAGTAGAGGTTGCTGATCATCAAACCACAGTAGATCTGGTCGAGCTAGAAATGATAGACTTCGATGCCATAATGGGTATCGATTGGCTAATGCCGTGCTTTGCCAATGTTGAATGTTGGACCAAGACGGTCCGATTCCACTTTCCAGGAGAAGCAGTGCGGGAGTGGAAGGGCAGCACCGCTACGCCAAAAGGTAGGTTTATTTCCTACCTTCAGGCGAGGAAATTGATATCTAAGGGGTGTATTTACCACCTGGTCAGGGTTCAGGATATCCGAGCAGAATCTCCGACACTCCAGTCTGTTCCGGTGGTGAACGAGTTTCCTGATGTGTTTCCGGATGAGCTACCTGGTATTCCCCCAGAAAGGGAAATAGATTTTGCTATTGATTTATTACCAGGCACCCAGCCGATATCGATTCCTCCTTATCGCATGGCTCCTGCAGAACTCAGAGAATTGAAGGAGCAGCTGAAGGACTTATTGGATAAAGGTTTTATTAGGCCGAGTACTTCACCATGGGGTGCGCCAGTTCTATTTGTGAGAAAGAAAGATGGCTCACTCTGGATGTGCATAGATTATCGGCAATTAAACAAGGATACAGTGAAGAACAAGTACCCGCTTCCCAGGATTGATGATTTATTTGATCAGTTACAGGGAGCCAGATACTTTTCTAATATTGACTTGCGGTCCGGATATCACCAGGTTCGAGTTCGTGAGAGAGATATTCCCAAAACGGCGTTCAGGACCCGATATGGACACTTTGAATTTCTAGTTATGTCCTTTGGGTTAACGAATGCCCCAGTCGTATTCATGGACCTGATGAACAGTATTTTCAGACCATTCCTGGACTTGTTCGTAATATTATTTATTGATGATATTCTGGTGTATTCTCGCTTTGAAGCAGATCACCGGACTCATTTGCGGACAGTGCTCCAGATCCTCAGGGACCGCCAGTTATATGCTAAATTCTCTAAGTGTGAGTTCTGGCTTAATTCAGTAGCCTTTTTGGGGCATATTGTGTCGGATGCTGGTATACAAGTTGACACGCAGAAGATAGAAGCAGTCAAATCATGGCCCAGGCCTACCACTCCGACCGAGGTCCGCAGTTTTATGGGATTAGCGGGATATTACAGGAGGTTTGTTGAGGGATTCTCTACCATAGCAGCGCCTCTGACTAAACTGACGCAGAAAGCAGCAAAGTTTTAGTGGACAGAGGCATGCGAGCAGAGTTTCCAGGAGTTGAAAGATAGATTGACCTCCGCCCCAGTGTTAGCCTTGTCGGAAGGTACAGAAGGTTATTCAGTATATTGCGACGCATCAGGCGTTGGGTTGGGTTGTGTGTTGATGCAGCATGGTAAGGTGATTGCATATGCCTCCAGACAGCTGAGGAAACACGAGAGGAATTATCCTACCCATGACCTGGAGTTAGCCGCAGTGATCCACGCCTTGAAAATGTGGAGACACTACTTGTATGGCGTCCATGTTGATATTTTTACAGATCACAAGAGCCTACAGTATATCTTCACTCAGAGGGAGCTGAATCTGCGGCAACGTCACTGGTTGGAGTTGTTAAAAGATTATGATGTGAACATTCTGTACCACCCGGGAAAAGCTAATGTTGTAGCAGACGCTCTCAGTCGAAAGTCCATGGGGAGCTTGGCTTATTTGCAGCCCGAGCAGCGAGAATTGGTCAAGGAGATACATCAGTTAGCTAGCCTAGCCGTTCGTGTAGCAGAAACAGAGGACGGTAGAGCGGTGATTCAGAACACTGCCGTGTCATCGTTGGTTGTGGAAGTGAAAGAACGGCAATTTAAGGATCCTGACCTAGTTCAGCTTAAAGATTACATTCCGCTAGGGAAGGCGCCAGGGTTCCGGGTAACAGAGGATGGAGTGCTGCGTTGTAAAGATCGTTTATGTGTTCCCAATGTTTCAGACCTCCGCCAGCGGATTATGAACGAGGTACATTACGCCCGTTATTCCCTTCACCCCGGTGCGACCAAAATGTACCATGACATCAAAGAGAACTACTGGTGGCCAGGTATGAAAACGGAAGTTGCTGAATTTGTAGCCCAGTGTCCTAACTGCCAACAGGTGAAAGCAGAACATCAGAAACCAGGCGGGTTAACTCAGGACATAGCTGTGCCTCTCTGGAAATGGGAAGCAGTGAATATAGATTTTGTGGCAGGATTACCGCATACCAGACACAGACATGACTCTATATGGGTAATAGTTGACAAATTGACTAAATCAGCTCATTTCCTGCCAGTAAGAACTACTTTCTCGGCTGAAGATTATGCGAAGTTGTATATCCGAGAGATAGTCAGATTGCACGGAGTGCCAGTATCCATTATTTCAGACAGAGGAGCGCAGTTCACGGCTAGGTTTTAGCAATCGTTCCAGAAGGGACTGGGGACGCAGATTAATCTAAGCACACTTTCCACCCTCAGACAGACGGACAGGCTGAGCGCACTATTCAGACGCTCGAGGATATGCTGCGAGCGTGTGTGCTAGACTTTGGTGGTAGCTGGGACGAGCATTTGCCGTTGATAGAATTTGCTTATAATAATAGCTATCACTCGGCTATTCAGATGGCACCTTTTGAGGCTTTATACGGGCGAAAGTGCAGATCGCCGATTGGCTGGTTCGAAATAGGGGAATCAGCGATAATTGGGCCAGACATTGTTCACCAGTCAGAAGAGAAAGTCAAGCTTATCGGAGAACGCCTATTGACTGCACAGAGTCGCCAGAAATCATATGCAGATGTACAGCGCAGAGACCTCGAGTTCAATGTGAATGACTGGGTATTTCTGAAAGTGTCTCCGATGAAAGGGGTGATGAGATTTTGTAAGAAGGGTAAACTCAGTCCGAGATTTGTTGGGCCTTATCAGGTTCGTCGGAGGATAGGGCGAGTAGCATACGAGTTGAACTTGCCCCCAGAGCTAGAATCCGTTCACCCCGTCTTTCATGTGTCCATGCTGAGGAAATGCATAGGAGACCCATCCAGAGCAGTTCCAGTCCAGGATATCCAGGTTACCGAAGAGATGGCCTATGAAGAGGTTCCAATGGTCATCCTAGACAGGCAGGTTCGTAGATTGAGAACTAAGGATATTGCATCTGTCAAGGTATTGTGGCGTAACAGGAACCGAGAGGAAATGACGTGGAAAGCTGAAGAAGATATGAAAGCTAGATATCCTCACTTATTCCAGGCCTAGTCAGGCAACAGGTATGTCCGTATTATTACTTATGTAGTACCTTATGGTTGTATATATATAAGTGAGAAAGACTGATGTTTAGCTGTCCAGTGAATCCTAAAGCATTGCGTGCAGTACCTGTGTTGGACTTTTCTGCATTTCAGGTTTTTGCTATAGTCCATAATACAGGGGAGACTCTGCCGAAATTTTTCAAGATAGTAAGTTGAGAAGTCCCCTAAATAGGAGTTCACATTCGAGGATGAATGTTCTTAAGGGGGGGGAGAATGTTATACCCCGTAGGATTCCCGGCACCTAGATGACCTATTCGCACGTTGGTTAAGCATGTTTGAAGGCCATACGTGCTAGGGAAAGGCCTGGGAAAAGACCGGACAAGCAACCTGTCGAACCATCGCGGGAGGAGCCGAGGCAGAGCCCCTCCGCGATGGCAGCGTGTCACGGAGGTGAAGCCTCCGCGTTGGCTCCGTGACACGTTGTCCTTGTCCAGGCTCAAGTATATAAAGCCCCACTTCGGTTTATTTTGGAATTAAATCATAAGATTTGAAGAAAACAGAGAGGAAAACCAGAGGAAGGAAAAAGAATGAAGAGGGTAATATAATTTCGTCCGATTACGCTGCCAAACGCAGTCCAAACCTAAATTAACCTCAGATACCGAGGTATTTAGCAACAGAGAGCATTTCTACGGATTTAGTTTCGTGAAATACGACCGACGAATCGTCGAGCTACCGAGCTAACGTAAGTAGAATTGCTCCAAACTAGTGTCTATGTGTTCCTAGCTGCGAAGTGAGTATTTCTCCCTTCTGGACTTCTGGAAAATAGCGAGTTTTTGACCGTCTTTTGATAAGCCTAAGTTTAGGCTATAATTATATCGAAAGTGACGTTGTTCTTTGGAATAAAGCTATATTTAATATTAATTGACATATTTATGAATGCAGTTGGGAGAAATAGTTGAAGTATTGGCCGAGCCTCGTCCGACAGACGGATAGTTCGAGGATAAGGTATGTAAAGCTAGTTCCTTCGACAAGTTAGTAGCTTTAGCCTTGTATAGTGCAATAAACTCTGTAGTAGAATTCCCGGAAGTTGAATGTTAAGTATTGTGCAAAGTTCAGTAAACCTAGTTTGCGTTGTTATATCGTATTCAGTCTGAAAGTTACAAAAGCATGTGCCCAAGGGCAGGTTAGTAGTTCAGATTTAGTACAGCCTATTATGTGAATAGCAAGCATGTTGTAGAATAAAAAGGAACAGATTTGCATAATAACAGTCAGTAAAGGAAGATCTGATAGACAGATAGTTTTATGTCTATAGACTAGCCATTCAGACAGATGGAATATTGGCTACAGGCTAGCCAACAATTAAAGAAAGATTTCAGAATCAATATAATCAGTAAAGAATCAGTTCAGTATAGAAATAAATAAGAATAAGAAGTTAGATTCCAGATAGTCTTTTCAGTTATACATGCTTGCTATTTCTATGTGTTATTTGTTTGTTGAGACTTGTTGTGGCATGTGGGCACCCTTTTAGCATCCCCACCACCCCTGGGTTATAGCTGTGTCGATACCAGATTCAGATACCGCCACCAGCTGGGCGATGTCGTCCGCCTAGAGGACGATGATGGCCGACCACCATGATAATATGGTCCAGACCACCCTGCTTGCAGGGGTAGTTCAGTTTACTCTGCGCAGAGCCAGTCCACCCTGTTTACAGGGGAAGAACACTCTGTGTGCGCTTGTGGCCGGGGGCAGTTTCAGATACAGATTTTTTTTATAAAATCACCCTGTTGCGTGCTTGCACCCAGGGGCAGTTTTTATTACACACCCCGCATGCACCTGCGCCCAGAGGTAGGAGTCTTCGGACTCAGACACAGTTTACTGTCAGAGGCCAAGGCCTGAGCTACGTACCCAAGGGGACCGGTAGGAGGAGCTCACAGTTATCAGATGAGTGGACTGACTTATTTTTGATTGGTTTAGACCCGGGTAGGGGTAAATAGATTGTGTGTTGGTTGGCACCTTCCGGCTTATGGGGGTCGGTCAGGTATTGTATGTATTATTATGTATACCTCTATGTGCTATTAGATACTGATAGACAGTGGGACGACACGACATCAGGTACGTTCAGTTTAGTTATAGAATAAATAAACTCTCCCCAGTTATTCTCAGCCAGTTAGACTCAGCCACCTTCTGCTCATATGTCATGTTACTGTTGTTATTCATTTCAGTTGTGTATTTCAGTTGCTTTACATGCTTAGTACCTGTGGTACTGACGCCCAGTGGGGCGCTATATTACTTGCCTGCAGGTACTCATAGACGAGGAGGCGATCCCTCGTAATTCCAGTCAGCTATTGAGTATTCAGCTCCTGTCATCCGGAGATTGAATTCCAGAGGTGTATTTCGTTTTCTTTTGTTGTACAGTACGGGTAGGTCGGGGCCCTGTCCCGATCATTTCTATTGTTATTCCTAGAGGCTTGCAGTCTGTATATATTCCCTATGGTCAGTCGAGCCGGTCGTGTGAGGCCGTGCAGCTTGTTATAGTTATTTGTTATTTCTGTTCCTGTTGGCCGTGTGTAGCCATAACCAGTTAGTAGTGGTGACCTTGCCAGTCACGTAATTATTTAGCATGTTATTGTTGAGTTACAGAGAACTAGACAGCATGGTGGCCTTGTCGGCCCGCATAGGTTCCCCCGTAGTAGTATGTTTCTGGTTAGCTGTTTCCCAGGTGCAGGTGGCTATAGGCCTGTTGGCCGGAGGCTGTGTTTATAGCCGTTATATAGCCCTTTGGTTCCAGGAATTCGAGTTAGAGCCGGCCAGGCACCAGATGTGCTTCGGCTCACCAGATAGCAGTCTAGGTCCTACTAGGGCACCAGGTGCCAGTCATACCCCCCAGGGCGGGGTGTCACACCTGTGCTCCATCTAACGACCAACCTGACGAGTCATTGCCAAGTATGATGACTCTTCAGGTCGTCCGTGGCCACTGGGCTTGCCATCCTTTCCTTACAGATCCTCACGGGTTAGACCACGACTCGTTATGTCTCCGAACGAGTCATTCCCTGACTCGTTCTGAGGCTAGCTTCTGCTGATTTTTCTGCTGAGCTTCATCTAACTCCAGAGTCTGAAAAAATGATTTATTTTCATTTAGTTACCATTATTCATGCAATCGATAATTATTACATTCCATAATTAATAGGATTATAAAAATGGATGGAATTCTAATTTTACATTAACACCTTGTACATCAATTCTGAAAATTTTAAAATTGCAATATATTTCCTTTCAACAACATATATTGTATAATAATAAATATAAAAAATAAAGGAATCAATGGCTTGAAATGCATAATTGAGAAAAATGTAAGTATATGTATATGACAGATTAGGAATAGGCTTATAAATACAAAATACAAAAAATCATATATTTTTCAATCTTTTGAATGTTCAAATACGAATACTTTGTATCAGAATTATAACAACATACATATATATATTAAAAATTTTAAATTTTAAAAAATACAAAAGAGATTGTGTATTTAATTGTATTAAAGAGTACTGATGTGTATCTCTGTTATTGAAATATTTGGAGAATTAAAGAGTACTGATGTGTATCTCTGTTATTGAAATATTTGGAGATTACTGAATACATAACAATACAAACATATGTATCTGTTTGTAAGTAAATACATCCTACTAGAATAGCATGGTTATGTCTATGAAATTCAATGTTTGAACATATATCTCCTGTTACACGCTTAGATGGTGTATATTCGGCATTGAAGAACCTTTGATTATTACAAAGAGAAGCCCTAAAAATCAAATACACACATATGAGTACTTGAAGGGTCGGAATACATAGTATACATAACTAAAAAAATACACTAATATGACTTTCAAAAACACAAAAAATTTGTGTGATTAATAAATCAAAAAATAGTGCATGTCCATTTAAATCAACTATTAAAGATATACCTCTTGTTAATCGCTTGAATGGTATATTTTCTGTCATTTATGAAGCTTTGAATAATATAAATACAAACCTTAAAAATCAAAAATATACACGGCTGAAAAAACTAAATGTCGCTTAAACTATAAACATACACGAATATGATTTTCAAAATCAGAAAATAACTTACCCCAATTAATGGAATTTTCTAAAATTTATTTGAGATTTCAAAATATCATAAAGATTTGATTATAAAAGAAATAATCATTTACACGGTTAAAAAAATTTATTTACAATGCAAAAAATATATATTTTAAATTAAAAAATAAATGAAAATCATGATTGGAACTTACCTGATTTAAATGAATTCTAGAGACAAAAAAGACAGAATGGCGAGAATCGTGGGTTTGATAAGAGGAGAAATCGGGTTGATGATGAATAACGAGGGAGAGAGAGAAGATGGAAGGGAGGGGGGGGGGGAGCAGTTATTGGAGGATTTTATGGCATTGAATATGGACACAGTAAAAAAAATAAATACAAAATAAAAAAATATGACACATTAAATAAAATAAAATCAAAATATGTAATTTTTTAAAACTGTGGCAATTATACATAAATAATTTGATAATTTTGCTATGTTACATAATTTTTCCATTAAAGCACCTGCAATGGTTTCTTTTTGTATATCGTCTTGGGATAGTAACAGTGCAAAAAAATTAATAAATAATCAAGAATACCCATATTACTTTTCTCGAATTTCAGGGGAAAGCAACATAAGCAAGCAGTGAACAAATATTAAAACTTTTGTATTTTTTTAAGGTACAGAAAAGTTCAAGAAAATTGAAAAATGAAAGAAAAAAAGTTTCGAGAATTTGCAAGTAAAGGCAAAAAAGAAAAATTACCGAGTTAAAGCACTTAAAAAGGGGTGATACTAGTTGGTGGGTGAGGTTAATTTGTTCAGTAGGTTTGGATCGGGTTAAAAGAGAATAAGGTTATTTTGGTTGAATTGGGAGATTTCATCCAAATAAGGGGTATTTTTTAAATACTTTAGTAACGGCAGGAGTATATTTGACCCTATAGTATGACAGAGGGTAAAATTAGCTACTAAACTAAAGTAGAAGGGTAAATTTGACCTTTTTTCCAATAATTAAACTTTAATATATATATATATATATATATATATATATATATATATATATATATATATTTTAAGAACTCAAACATATATATAGAAATATAAAATATAATATGAAAAAAAATTATTACCTTTTTATCAACTAATGTTATAGTTATTCGTGTGCCTTCTTTTGTTTTTTTTTATACTCTTTTACTAATCTAGCTCCAATTTCTAAGACTTTATTATCCAATGAGAATTATATTCCCTTAAGTTGTTAAATGACACAATTTTGTTTATGAAATCTTTTCCAAATTTCATTACAAGATTATCTAAAATAAATTGTGCACAAGAGTTATAATTATAATAATTTATAATTTTATTTTTTTTAAAAATATTTTATGAGATGAAGAGATTACTTTACCTGAATAGATAAAATTTGTGAAAGTATGAGTAGATGAAGAATGTCAGTTAAAAATAACATAAAAGTCAAATCACATAGTATCAATATAAGACTCAATTAAAGGATATAACATAATATTAATATTAGACTCAACTAAAGAAGACAATCTAAGTTGAATTATTTTGAATATGAACAACTTGAGCTAGCATAGAATCCACAATATTAAAAAAAATCATAACATGAAAAGAAGAAGAAGAAGAAGAAGAAGAAGAAGAAGAAGAAGAAAATAGATAAATTAACACGAAAATATAACAGGTTAGAGATTGAATTAAAGGTGCTGATATAAAAGGGTTAATGAATTTTAATTTTTTGTTATAGAAGTCAAAGAATTTATAAATCAAAAATTAATTTAAAAATATTAAATATTAGGATATTAAGATTAAAAAACAAAAAAATTATAAAAAAGAAAAGAATTTAAAAATTCGTATATGCAAAAGGAAACAAAAATATCAAAAAGCCAAAAAAAGAAGAAGAAGAAAAGCACTTGTGCCATCAAAAAGAAAAAAGAAAATATTCCAAATCAAAAAGAAAAAAAAAACTTTCGTGGAAGATTTTTTTCTTTTAAGATTTACACTATAAATAGAGTTATGTTATAAATAGAAAATTTAATCTATATATTATATTAAAAGTGTGAAGGCCCATAAAAATATTGATTGAATTTTTTGTCCTTCATTAAAATATATCGTAATAGATAAAATTGTTATTTACCAATTTTACATAATTATTTTTTAAATTATTTTCACTGCCTTATTTATCATATTAAGTTTTTTATTTGCGGCATAACTTTATTTATCGTGTAAACCTTAAAAAAAAAAGTAAAAAAGATTCACCGAATTTTTTCCTTTATGATAGTAATTAATTTTTTTCAACCTTATTTTATTATATTAGGTTTTCTACTTGTGGTATAACTCGATTTGTAGTATAAATCTTTAAAATAAATAAATAAATAAAACTTCCACAAAATTTTTTATATTAAAAGTGTGAAGGCCCTTAGAAATATTGATTGAAATTTTTGCCCTTCATTAAAAGACATAGCAATAGACAAAATTTTCATTTGTTATTTTCACAGAATTAATATTTAAAATTATTGTTTTAATTTATTTTCAGCACCTTATTTTATTATATTAGATTTTCTATTTGTGGCATAACTTTATTTATGGTGTTAAACCTAAAAAAAGTAAAAATGATTCACCGTCTTTTTTTCCTTTATGATAGTCATGAATTTTTTGTCACGCCCGGCCTTGGGAGGCATGACTGGCACCTGGTGCCCTATTAAGACTTGGACTGCTGGACTACTGAGCCTAAGCACTTCTGGTGCCAGACTGGCTCTAACCCTGGATTCATGGAACCAACGGGCTATATAACGGCTGTAAATACAGCCTCTGGCCGACTAGGCCTATAGCCTCCTCTAAGAAAACAATAGTTGACCAGAACCATAGGAGTATAAAGGAACCTATGCGGGCCGACAAGGCCACCATGCTGACTAGTTTCACTGAAAAGCTGAACTAAGTGCTAAACTGCTCTGTGACCGACAAGGTCACCAACTATCAACTATACAAGGCCTCACACGGCCATCATAAACAAACTAAAACAAACACACGGCCTCACACGACCGGTACGACTAACTACAGGGAATATACAATCTGCAAGCCTCTAAGAATGATAATAAGATGGCCGGGACAGGGCCCCGACCTACCCATACTGTACAACAAAAAGAGAAATAAACCTCTAGCTGTCAAGCTCCGGATAATAGGAGCCGATGACTCTGTGTGCTGGTTGGAATTACGAGGGATCGGCTCATCGTCTATGAGTACCTGCAGGCAAGTAATGCAGCGCCCCCAAACGGGCGTCAGTACCACAGTTACCGAGTATGCAAAGCAATAACTAGAACATAACTGAAGATAAACAGTAAACTGATAGTTATTGAAGTATAGGAGATGGCTAAGACTGCCTGGGATAGCAGAATCTGAAATGAGCTTAACTGTATTGGAGAGAAGGTGAGAATCATACATGTCAGTGCGGCGTCCTACTATCTATCAATTTAATAAATAACTCATATAGCATACAAGAACCTATACCAGTTCCCATAAGCCGAAAGGTACCAATCAACATGCAATCTATATACCCCTACCGGGGTCGCCATCCACCTAGTAACTATTCACACCACTCACCTAGTAACTACGAGCATCCTGCCGGCCCCCTGGGTATGTAACTTGGGCTCCCTAGGCCCCTGATTATAGCTGTATCTGAGTCCGGAAGACTCCTGTAAATTGTGATCTGAGATCTGTATCTGTAATCTATAATCTGTACCCCGGGCGCAAGCGCTCAACGGGGGTGTGCTATAATGCTGATCAGCCTGTTATGGGGAATGCTGCCTCCCATCTTCGTCCTCTGGCGGACGACATGCCACTCCTTGGAGTGACGTATCCTTACCCTCTGGCGGGCGAGTCGACACAGCTATTAACCCTGGGGCGGCAAAGAAGCTCTAAGGGTGCTCAACATAGAACAATCAGGTCTCTACAAACAACAATAATCACATATAATATATATATTAAATCTGATAATACTGTTCATATTCTGATATTCTATTCTGAATCCCTTGCTGAATTATACTGAATCTGATACTGAGTTATACTGAGTCTGGAATAATATCCCGCTGTCTGATACTGATTTACTGACTTTTATTCTGAATATGACATAATAATTATTCAAGCATGCTTACTGAATTCACACTGGGAATAATACTCGGCTTTGAAACATTTTTTTGGAATTTATTCTATTTTACTATACTAGAATTACTATCTTGCCGAAGAAACTGGCTTTACATACCTCAGTTGCCGACTTCTTGACTAACTGGCGTAACTCGGCCAATATCCAGCTATTTCTTCCAACTACATTTATATTCATAGCAAATAAAACTAAAGTCATCAATATTCTGGAAGAAAACACTACTTTGAATATATATACTGCCCAAACTTTGACTTATCGAAAAACAGTCGAAAACTCGTTATTTCTCGAAAGTCCAGAAGGGAGAAATACTCATTTAGGGCTAGGAGTATATTGACACTAATTTGGAGCAATTTCACTTACCTTAGCTCGGTAGGACGACGATTCGCCGGCCGAATTTCACGAAACTAACTCCGTAGGAATGCTCCCTGCAGCTTTATACTTCGCTACCCGAAGTTAATTTGAGTTTGGACTGCGTAATAGGACGAATATTTGTATGGAATCCTCGTCTTCCTCTGTTTTTAGTCGCTTACTGGAAATTAAAAGATGGGAAATGATTTAAAACAAAGTGGGAAGGCTTTATATACTTGGGGCCTTTAAGTCGCATTTGTCGAATGCGATTTATAAATTGCATTTGCTTGCGACGCTCCGACTTAGGGCTTGTACGGTCTCTCCCCCGGGCTCTTTTTCTAGCACGTATGGCATTCTAAAACTCTTAACCGACATGCGAATAGGCCATCTAAATGTCAAGAATTTTGGGGTGTAACATTTTTTATCTTATTTTATTATATTAGATATTCTACTAGTGGTATAACTCTATTTATAGTGTAAATGTTAAAAAAATAAATTAATTAATTAAAAAGAAGCAGATGTTATGAAATAATAAAGCAAGAGGAAGAATATTGTAGAGAAAGGGAGAAGAGAGAATAATTCTTATTTTTCTTGATGGGATGAAATACAATGAAGAAGAACCCATCTATTTAAAGGGATAATTCCTCCTAACTTTTCTCCAAAAGATGGACTTTCACTATAATATAAACACATGTATCCACTATAATACAAATATTTTATAGATATTCACTATAATACAAATATGTTTATAACACTCCCCCTTGAATGTCTATTTGATAGATAATGTACCTCATTAAAATCTTACTAGAAAAAATTCAGCAGGAAAAAATCTAGTGAAGGAAAAAGAGTACACATATCTAATAATACGCATTTTGGCCGCCTCACTAAAAACCTTACAAGAAAAACCTAGTGGGACAAAACCTCATAAGGAAAAAAGAGTACAGTGCGTATTAACTCCAAAATCTGTTGCACATTGATATCACCATTCTTTTGAAGTTCATGTGTGTAGAAAAACTTTGACGAGATGTGCTTCGTTCTATCTCCTTTTATGAATCCTCCCTTTTAGTTGTGCTATGCATGCTGCATTATCTTCATATAAAATTGTGGGTACTTCGTCACATTTCAAACCATATTTTTCTCTAATGAGATGTATCGTGGACCTCAACCACACACATTTTTAGTTTGCTTCATGAATAACTATTATCTCAGCATGATTTGATGAAGTGGCTACGAGAGACTGCTTTGTAGATCTCCAAGATATGGCAGTACCTCCACATATGAACACGTACCCAGTTTGAGATCGAGCTTTGTATGGGTCAGATGAATACCCAGCATCAGCATAACCAACAAGATCGGGACTTCAATTGTTAGAATAATATAAGCTCATATAGGTAGTCTTTTTTAGATATCAAATTATGTGTTTGATCCCATTCCAATGTCTTCTAGTAGGAGCAGAACTATATCTTGCTAACAAATTAACCGAAAAGGCTATATCAGTCTTGTAGTGTTAGAAAGATACATTAGTGTACCAATTGTACTAAGATATGGTACTTTAGGACCAAGAATTTCATCATTCTTTTCTTGAGGATGGAATGGATCCTTATTCACATCAAGTGATCGAACAACCATCGGAGTACTTAATGGATATGCTTCATCCATATAAAATCTTTTCAACACCTTTTCTATATAGGCAGATTGATGAACAAAGATACTATTTGTCAAATGCTCTATTTGCAAACCAAGACATAATTTTGTCTTTCCAAGATCCTTCATCTAAAATTCTTTCTTTAGATAATCAATTGCCTTTTGAAGTTCTGCTGAAGTTACAATGAGGTTTATGTCATTAGCATAAATAGCAAGTACAAAAAACTCTGATGTTATTTTCTTATTTGATTTTCCTCATATAAGAATTATGAACAAGTTTAAAGAAACTTATAAATGCTTCAAGTATTTTGAATCCTTCATTATTTTCATATAAATTTTATCAAGTGATAACATTCATTAGTATTTAAATGTGTGACATCTTGTGGTGTCTGGACTACAGGTCCAATAAGCTTTACGCTTATCAATACGCATCATTTCACTTGATAATTATTTCTACATCAGCATGCTTTAATAGATGTAGAATTTAGATCCTCACAATCTTTTACAATATTGCGCGCTGTATTGTATCAAAGATATCGTCGATGATCATTTTGATATCAGTTCCAATGCGACATAACTTATTGAGATCTCTTCATCTTTCATCATTTTCATGTACCTGAACCTTTGCAAAGGTTTTATGAAGTGTTATGTCGTAGTGCTTTCTTAAAACACTTGCCTCATCATTATGACCGTCTTAATCATTTGCTCCTCGCCTTCTTCAAGGAGTTCTATATTTGGAACTGTTTGATCTATCATGCTTCAAGCGTCTCATAGACTCTGTCCTTCAAGGACTTTAATTGGAGCATTTGCAACTGAATTATAAAATAGGGTCAGCAAATACATCTGTCTATTGATTTACAATATTTTGCAAGTGAATTATGATCTCTTGAACTTTAAGTTCACATTTTTTTTTCCCGAGAATCTAAATAATTCATTTCACACTCAATTTTCAGTTGTTAATCACTTCTCGCCCTAATGTTAGGAAAACTAACATTTACTCGCAATCTCATTGGGGACCCATCTTTGTGTATTGTGGTGGAACAATTGAATCATATAACGCACATTCAAATTTTTAGATGGAATTATTTGGTTCTTGACCCTGAACCAATTGTGATAGGGGAACCTTGTTGGCTTGATGCATTCAAGTATTGCTACATGTTAAATAAACATATCTCATACCAAATTTTATTTGGGAGTTTTGTTCTCATAACCAATGGTTTAGCTATAATAGGAGGCATACAATTTTTGCTAAACCAACATTATCAACATGATTTTATAATTTAGAACTCTGCTCTTAATTTAATAATTAGAGCAAACAACCTTGAAAAAATCAATTGCAAGTAGATATCAAAGCACATGTGACCATACCATAGATGCTTCTATTAAAATTATATAATAGCAAATGGTTCACATGGCGGGTGAACGGGCCCATATTCACCCTTTTATAAGTTCCAAAATTTCATGAAATATAATTTCAATCTTAGTTGATCAAGATCATTTTATCACGAGAACAAGCAATACAAGAGAATTCTTGAAGAATTTTTTATTTCTTAAACATACAGCCATGTGAATTCTCAATTATTTTTGCATCACATTTAAACCGGAATGGTCAACCAGTTATACCAACTTATCGTTATTTCAATAAACTTCTAGTTTACTTTTGTATATGATTTTGTCATCATACTCATATTTATGTACTACAAACAAAAGAAAACGACAGGTAATCTTTTACATAAATGTTTATAACCCGCTTCAATTGTAGTAATACGAAGATATTAGATCTTCCCATAATTTTTAGTCTCAATTTTTTTCTTCAATATCTTTGAAACTTATAAGTTTCCTTTTGATACTTACTACAATAATTTCATTCCTTCGGGTAGTAACACATTAGCTCTTCCGGAGCTCTCAATTAATTTTGTGTACTACCACATATTCAATCATATCAACATCATTAATTGTCTCTCCATATAGTTTTAACTGAGAAACAATTCTAAACATTGCAGAGTTGTACTCATAAACAGACTTATAACCTTGATTGATCCAATCATATCGTGTCTTTGGGTGGATGACCATCTTCAGATGGTCATACCTTTCTTTTAGGCTATTCCACAAAACAAGTGAATTCTTAATCATGAGTTATTTAATTTTCAGAATTTCGTCAATATGATGACGCAAGAATATCATAGCCTTAGCGCGATCTTGGTTTGGTGCTTTATTTTTACTTTTAATGGTGTCTCCAAGACCCATTGCATCCATATGGATTTCAGCATCCAACACCCATGAAAGGTAGTTCTTGCCCGAATTTGTGAAGGGCAATGAAATCAAGTTTCGTAAGGTTATCCATATTAAAAGAAAGAGAAAAATAATACCTTGGCCTTCAAATTTTGAGACGGTAAAGTTGTAGAGCAACAATATCACTAAAGGAATATAATTCCTGTGGTTAAGTAATACATCTTTTGATTTTTTTTTTAATTTTTCTTACCTCAGATCTTTTTAAGTGAGTGCTCAAGGCAGAAACTTGTGTTAATAACGTGTTATGAAATAATAAAGCAAGAGGAAGAATATTGTAGAGAAAGGGAGAAGAGAGAATAATTCTTATTTCTCTTGATGAGATGAAATACAATGAATGAGAACCCCTCTATTTATAGGGATAATTCCTCTTAACTTTTCTTCAAAAGATAAACTTTCACTATAATATAAACATATGCATCCACTATTATATAAATATTTTATAGACATTCACTATAATACAAATATGTTTATAACAGGAGAAACTTTCCACGAATTTTTTTGTCCTTTAAAGTTGTTCTTTTTTTCCTTTTTGATTTTCTTTTTCTTTTTCATTGTCAATGAAGAGTTTTTTTTTAAAATATTCTTTTTCTTTTTAATAGTAATGTCCTAATATTTTTATGTTTTTAAATTTTTAAATTTTTTTATTTATAAATTCTTTTATTTTTATAAATGGATTTATAATAGCATATTGAATTCATCAATTGTTCTACATCAACATCTTTGAGTCAATCTCCAACCTTATATTTTTTTTTGTGTTAATCTCTCTTCTTCTTTTTTTATTTCATGTTATGAATTTCTTTTTATGTTGTGGATTTGAAAAAGACAATAGTAATTTACTATGCTAACTAAAGTTATTTATATTTAAAATAATTTAACTTAGATTGTCTCTTTTAGTTGGGTCTAATGTTGATACTATGTTATCTGTTTTGATCGAGTTTTATATTGATATTATGTGATTTAAATTTTGATTATTTACAGCTGACATTCTTCATCTACTCATACATTCACAAGTTTTATCTATTCAGGTTAAGTAATCTCTTCCTCTCATAAAATAATTTTTTTTTATAAAATGATAAATTATTATAATTATAGCTCTTGTACATAATTTATTTTAGATAATTTTTTAGTGGTATCTGAAAAGAATTTCGTGGATGAAATTATGCCAATTAACAACTTAAGGAAATATGATTCTCATTGGATAATAAAAGTCTTAGTAATTGAAACTTGATTAGTAAAAAATTATAAAATGGGAATAAAGGAAGGTACACGGATGACTAAACATTAGTTCATGAAGAGGTAATAATTCTTTTCGTATTATATATGTATTGAACGTTAAAGTTTAATTTTTTGTAGGGTACAAAAGATCATGCTATACTTTTCAATAATTATATTGAAAAGTAAAAAAAAATATTTATAACAAGACAAAGATCCTTTATATCATAAAGTGATGCATTAAAAATGTTAATCCTAATTTTGTATCGGTAAACAAGAAAATTAAGGTTGGATTTAATGACAACACTATAGTTCAGTAATGCAACAATCACTTTTTTAATATTTTTTTCAAATAATTTTGTCTTGTTCGAAGATGCAATACATCTTTCGATGGAACAATCTTTTGTAATTTCTTTAGAATTCATCAACTAATCTAACATTCAATATATGCGTAACATTTTACTTCTATTTACTTAATAAAATATTTTTTGTAGATATAAGTACGAAGGTCCTTAATTAGAAATGTTGATTGAACTTCTTGCTCTTCATTAAAAGATTCTATATTAGACAAAATTGTCATTTGCTATTTTTCTTAGTTCGTTGTTATTTAATTGTTATAGATATTTACTAATTTATAAAAAGTAAAACTCCTAATATTTAGTATTTCAAAATTGAAATAAAATTTTAATTCTTAGATCTTTCCTTATTTGAATTATATTAAAAGTGCTAACATTTACGACTTTAAAATCAATTACAATTCTATTAACTTATATGTCAATCCATTATTTATTAAACTAACTAATTATCAATCATAATATTTCAATACCAAAAAAAAATTAAGTTAAAGAGTTGTAATTTTATAATATATTAATACATGAATTCCTTTTTCTTCTTCTTTTAAAAAGATTGTATAATTAGGAAAAAAAAAATAGAAACACAACATACTTTAAATTATTTCAATTAATCAAGTACTCTTGTTATTCACTCTCTTTAGTTAAATCTACACTATTTTTTTATTTCAATTTATGTGAAGTGTTTGAATAAACACATAGATTAGGAGAAAAAGAAGCAAAATTGATCTGAAATCATCTCATAAAGGGTAAAATGAAAAGTTTAAAATTAAATTATTACAAAATATTTAAAGTATGAATCTTCGTAGAAAAATATTATTTACCATTTTACCCTTTTAAAAATAGAGTTCATACTTGACAAAATAGTTATTTAATTATTTTTCTAATATTTAGGATTTTAAAACTAACTAAATTTTATGTATAAAATTCTTCCTTATTTGAAATATATGAAAATATTAATATTTATATATACATATAATGAATGTATTAAGTGTTCATATAAAATGAATGATTTTTTTACCTTTCAGTCAAATGCTATGTCTATGATGCGTTTGTTCATTAAAACAAACTGAAGAAAGAACTACTAGATTGGATGAAACTTTTAAATATAATCATTTATCAATTTGAAATTGATAATTTTCTTTCTAAGTTCTTATATTGTGACACAAATACATCTTTTAAATATTATTTATATTATTTTTATAAATTTATTGTTATTAATATGAGGGAAACGCGCGAGGCGCATTTGCATAGACTAGTATAACAAAATAAGATAGAAAAAATTTGTGATTATCAAAAAAGAAAAAAAAAAGCTCGATGTAAATTTTTATTTATGATTTAGGCTTACATCATAAATAAAGTTTAAGTCACAGATAAAATACCTAATATGACAAAATAAGATGCTAAAAATAATTTTAAATAATAATTATATAAAAATAGTAAATTATTATAATATTTTTTAATAAAGAATAAAAAATTTAATATTATTAATAAGGATCTTCATAATTTAATATAGTATAAATTAATACTGGAGAAATGATTAGTTACGAAGGGGTCCTTCTTAGTGAATGTGTCAGAAGTCTACTCCTTCTTTCTTTGGTAAAATCAAAGAATTAAAATTCAATTTTCTATTCTATTTGCTAGATTGATGAAGAATTAAATATTCAGTGTCAATTTATTTATTTATAAAAAAACTAATTGAGTCTCTCCCTTGACAATCTCATGAATATGATCTAGCCAAAAGAATCAAAGATAAATCATACTAATAAAGGAAGAAATTACCTTGTTAGGGTTAGGAATAGATGCAAGTGGGAGATGGACAATCATTTCAACGTAAGAACATATATATCCCTCTCTGTATGTTGAACTATCACCTTTCCATAAGTTGACGACTGCCAATTCAAATCAAAATAAATAAATTTAAAGGGTTGTTGTTGTTGTTGTTCAGAAATTTCATTAATTACAATAGCGAACTCATGCCAAGATGGTGGTTAGTTGTATAGATGTGCTACAAATGGATAGCAACTTGTAAAAATAAAACATATTGCCCGGAGTCTCAAAACTTAAGACCTTTGCCTACTCTATTATTGTGTTATGACCATTTTATCTTTAAACTTTTAAATAATATGATCACACACTTCAATACTATATTCTTTTCAAAGTTTGGTTATCTCATTTAAAAGCTTTAATGCCATATTGTGATTATCTCATTTGAAAATTCAAGCTTAAACTTTTATAATTAGAAGAAAATGACTTTTTCTAGAAAAAAAATAATGTTTATAAAATTAATTAAATAAAATAATATATTACAATTTATTGATATATTAATAATAATTAGGTTAAAGGAATTATTTAAAAATAAAATAAAATAAGAGAGGTAAATATAATATCATAAACCAACAACAAAAAAGGTATTATTAATCCAAACTTGAGAGGAAGTATATGTAATTAGTTCACTTTAGTTATTGATACAAGATAAGCATAAATAATTTTAGATCAAAGCTACCAATATGGGTCGGTCCAATTCATAGTTGATGTGGGCTTTGAAATTTAACGGGTCAGGTCAGGCTGACCTATCATTTTGATGAGCCATAAAACAATAAACTCAACTTATCAATGCGTGGGCTACGGACATCGCCGGAGCAACCCACTTTTTTAAAAAGTATACTTTTAAACTATAAATTTGAAGGTGTTAACATAAATATTTACAAGATTATATTACATTGTGTTACTACTTGTTAATCAATTTTCAAATCTATCAACAAAATAATCCTAATAATAATTATTAACTTTAGCTTCAAGTAAAAGTTCTGACTTCAATATAAAATTTGCTATATAATTTTAGATTGAGGGCTCTAATTTTAGTGAATAATTTGCTATATAATTCGATAATCATATAAGTCATTTACTCCTACTTTTATTTGAAAAATCAAAATCTTTTAAGTCCGCCTTTCAAAATCATTCAAAAGGATTTATTGATGATAAGTGTATTGTTTTTTCTGCAATTCATTTTATAGTAATTAATTGGGGGTTTTTGGTCAGGGAAGGACTGAACCAAATTTAGGCACCAACAAGATTATACATGTTACATTGTCACAATATTAATTGATTAAAAATTTGGTATATAAAGTACCTGAAAGATCATAATATCCTGGTACTTTTACCTCCCCTTGAATAATAATTTTTTCGATCTTTAAGGGAGATCATTTCTCCTGCATAATTATTCACAATTCAGAAAAATGTCATTAGAATAAATATTTTTAATAATAAAGATGAACTAAATATTAAGTGATAAATTATTTTTTAATTTTTAAAATTAAAATAATAAAAATAAATATTTATTTTTAATATAGTAGACAAATAAAAGTAACATAACGAATAACTTCATTCATTAAAAATAGTCGCTTCATTTACTAATTACTGTAGAAAGGAATTTATACTAAGAAGTAAAGATAATAAGTAATCCTTTATAAAAAGCGAGATTACTAATATGAAAAAAACAAAACAATTTACATATATACTAGAATATGTTAATTTAAATACTTTGATATTGAGAAATCTCTTTTTAATATCAGAGCTATACCACTGTTAAACAACAAAAAATAGTTGGTAATCCTATATAATAACAAATTAGCGACGAATTATTAAAAGAAGTATTAGCTACCAACAATTTAACAAAAAAACTGATTCTAAATTAACAATAATTCATTGAATTATATATATATATATATATATATATATATATATATATATATATGAGATTTACACTTTCAGTTATCTCGGCTCAAGCTTATTTTTAAAATGAGGGATTTTAGTGAAATAGAATCAATGATGTCGATGCTTCAACTTGACCACTGAAGAAGGCAAACGCTGGGCGAGAGATGCTTATGTTTTCAGCCACTTTCGCCACCACTTGATTGTTAGTTGACAAATTTCATTATTTGATGTATTTGGAGCTCAAATTGTGGTTACTGTACTGATTATGCAAACGTTGGGTGGTAAAAATTATATTAGAAAGACTCATTGTTGAATAAGTTTGAAAATAGTCTAAAAAGACTACAAGATTTAAATGAATTGGTTTTGAATAAGAATTAATTGCAATTGAAAATAACAAAAAATATTTTTCTTTACAATTAATGATCTGATATATATTTTTATATAAGATAGATATATTTTATATATTTTTATACAAAGTAGATATTTTGTTCATATATATAAATACTGCATAATAATATATAAGACTAATATAAACATTATTACAAGAAAAATGTTACTTATGCAGGTATAAAGTGAAAAAATGTGACTACGTGGATGCAAAGTAATACATTGGACTGTATGTTAATGAATTTTTTTTCAAATTAAAACAATTTGATAATTGCACGAAATGCAAGCACAAATGGCATTATCTTACTGATTAATGAATTGAGAAAAGAGCTGGTGAGGCCCACCTGTTTAAGATGGATAAAAATTACCCAATATTAATATTGATTAAAGGTAAAAAATATCAAATAAAATAATTAAAATATACACACAAAAAAGTATGTATATTGTTAGTAGCATTTTCAAAGAGAGTTTAAAAGTGAAATATAATTTTTGCGTGTGCGCGGCAATAGGAATGTAGATGTAATTTAGGAAAGCTAGAATGAGTAGGGAGCAAGCTACATGGGACTCATATCGGAATACCAACTAGGAATAACCGAAAGACATTCCATTTCTTTGCTACCGTGAACAGCGCGCGCACACACACAAAAATAAAAATTAAATTTGCCCTGCAGTTGGGCCTTTTATTATAAGCAATTAAAGAAAACAAAAGAATTGGTCAGCCCAAAAGTAATTAACCCAACTCAAACAAAACCTAAATAAAATAACATTTGATAATTTCTATTCTAAGTCAATCCGCCCTATTCTTGTCAAAGTCCCAAATTAGGAAAGTGAAGCCATCTCTCCATTGATGAAGTTAGAATCCGTCTCTCCAGTGATGAAGGTGCTAATGAGGTCTTCTGTCTACTTCTCTTCCCACTCTTTGTTTCCATTTGCACCTTTCTGATATTTGTAGTCAACAAATATTTGTATAAGGCATCTGTCTCTTTGATGTAAAATCAGCTCCGAATCTTATTGAATGTTTGATAACAAATGTTGTTGTTTTACCAACAGCTAAACTGAATGCCAAGATGTTATTTTATGATGGTAGCTAGACCTTCTCCCCTTTCCCTATTCCCCATTATCCTTTTTATTTTGATTCTCAAATTGGGGATTCATTGTTTATCCATGTTTATCATCTTTCTGGCTATCATTGGTAACTCTATAAAAGATATGAACTCAAGTCTTTCTGGATTCTCAAAAGCCCAATTAGCTATAAAATCTGCCACTCTATTTCCTTCTCTATAGATGTGCTGAATCTGGACCTGACACATTTGAGCAATATTCCTTGTGTCCTCAACTATCACTGTAATATTCCATGGGACTTCCCAAACTCTAGTAAGAATTTTGTGAAGTACTAAGGAATCTGTTTCGATGCATATTTGTTCAAGGCCCTCTGCTACACAATGATTTAGAGCCTCTCTGATTGCGATAACCTCCGCTTTAATGTTAGTGACTTCTTGGATTTCTTCTCCTGTGCATACACTAAGTCTTCCGAGTGATTCCTAAGACAAAATGCATAAGAACTTCTCCCAGGATTACCTCTAGAAGCACCATCAGTGTTACACTTTACACTTCCTCTATCTGGTGGATGCCAAGTTACTGGAAGATAGAATAATTTAGGCTTATAGATCTCCAAGAATTCCAGCATGTCTGGCCATTTTGTAGGTAATTGTGTGAGTCTAGGATAGATGACTCTTCAAAGCCTCCAAATATCAGTATTGACCCTCAAAACAAGGGTGTTGTATGTTAATGTGTTTCCATGCTTTAAACAATTTCTTCTCTTCCATAAGTTCCATAGAATGATAGTTGGTATTATAGGCTTCAGATTTGCTGCACAAGAGGTTGTCCACCATTTAATCATAACCTGAGAAAGGTATAATCCATCTAGCTTTATACCTGCAAGATTAGCAAACAGTTTTCATAGCCTTGCAGCTATGGAAGAAGTTAGAAAAAGATGGGACATTATTTTTGTTTTAAGTTGAGTGCAACACCAGCATCTTGATGCTACATTTATGTTCATGTGTTGCAACACCTCATCAACTGGGATTCTGAGTTCCATGCCCTCCACAAGAAAAATTCCATTTTGAATGGAAGATCCTTACTCCATATATACATAAAAATTTCTTCCTTACAATCTTTCTACCTTATGTAATCCCATGCACTTTTCACAGTGAAGTTTCCATTACTCTCTAACATCCAAACTGCTTTGTCAAGCATTTTATTTGGATTAGGGTGTGGAATATTGCTGATGATATATTGCACATAATCTTTAGGGATGTTATCTCTCAGCTTTTGAATAATACATCCCTCTGAGTTAGCAAATTGAGCCACTTCTATTTCCTCTTCTCTGGCTTCTGGTATAATGTGATATAAATCACCCATTGATGTCCAGTTATCAAACCAAAAGCTTGAGCCATCTCTCCCAATCCTCCAATTAATTTGATGTTCTATCATCTCTCTCACTTGAAGAAACTTTTTCCACACAGTAGATGCACCCCTATTGTGAGAAATAACTGGGTGAAGTTTCTTGCAATACTTGTTAACCATAAAGGCTCCCTATGGAGAAGGTCTACTTCTTAAATTCCACAACAACTTACAAAATAGTGCATTAGAAACATCAAGAAGTGATCTGAAACCTGCTCTCCCTTCATTCTTAGGTAAACATGTTATACCCCGTAAGATTTTCGACACCTAGATGGCCTATTCGCACGGTGGTTAGGCATATTTGAAAGCCATACGTGCTAGAGAAAGACCCGGGAAAAGATCGGACAGATAACCTGTCGAACCATCGCGGAAGGAGCCGAGGCAGAGCCCCTCCGCGATGGCAACGTGTCACAGAGGTGGAGCCTCCGCGTTGGCTCTGTGACACGTTGGCCCTGTCCAGGCTCAAGTATATAAAGCCCCACTTCGATTTATTACCATTTGAAACATATGAAATTTCCAGAAAACGCAGAGGAACAGAGGAGAACGAAGAGGGTAAATATATTTTCGTTCGATTACGCTGCTAAACGTAGTCCAAACCCAAATTAACCTCAGATACTGAGGTATTTAGCAGCAGAGAGCATTCCTACAGATTTAGTTTCGCGAAATACGGCCGACGAATCGTCGAGCTACCGGACTAAGGTAAGTGGAATTGCTCCAAACTAGTGTCTATGTGTTCCTAGATGTGAAGTGAATACTTCTCCCTTCTGGACTTCTGAAAAATAGCGAGTTTTCGACCGTCTTTCGATAAGCCTAAGTTTAGGCTATAATTATATCGAAAGTGATGTCGTCCTTCAGAATAAAGTTGTATTTAGTACTGATTGATATATATATGAATGCAGTTGGGAGGAATAGCTGAAATACTGACCAAGCTACGCCGGTTAGTATGGAAATCAGAAGTGAAGGTATGTAAAGCTAGTTTCCTCGGCAAGTTAGTAGTCTCAGTATAGTAAAGTAGTTTAAAGGCCAGTAGAATGTTCAGAAGTCATGTGTTATGTTTATTACGAATGTTGGTACGATATTGGAAGCATCATGTTATGTATAGCATGAAACTTGCTAGCACGATATAAATTCTAATACGAGTGTTAGGAACTGTACAACATGCCCAGTATGTGATTTAGTAAAGAATGTTAGGATATTATCGTACTCAGTTGAAACCTAGTAAAGCAATGTAAATACCCGTAAGGTATCTCTGAAGTAGAATGATAGGTTAAAATGAAGTTTAGAAAGCATGTTAGAAATAGTAAATCATGTTACTATAGAAACTCAGTTATACAGCATGGTTTCCAGCAGAAAAACTATATCTTGTTCAACAGGAGACTCAGTACAGTATGGCAGAAGATTATATTTATATACATATACCATTATTAGTCTCAGCATGTATTAAGTATATACATACCACTATCACTAGTCAGCATATAGTATGTACAGATACTTTATCATCACTAGCTTCAGCATGTGGTATATGCAGGTAGTATTTCTAGTTGAGACCACTGTATTGTCTTGGGGTTGGATTACCTAGCATTCATGACCGCCCCAGGGTTAATAACTGTATCGACTCGTCCGCCAGAGGGCGAGGATACGTCGCTCTACGGAGTGGCATGCCGTCCCACAGGGGACGAAGATGGGATGCCAGTTTCCCCATATTGTGCCTTGGTCGGCCCTTATACACCCCCGTCGAGCGGGTACGCCTAGGGTGTTGATTCAGGAGTCCTCCGGACTCAGGTACAGTTATAGTCAGGGGCTTCGCGAGCCCAAGTGCATACCCAGGGGACCGGTAGGATGCTTATAGTTGTTATAGGAGATGGGACGATCGGGGTAGGGGTATAGATTGCGTGTTGGTTGTACCTCCCGGTTTATGGGGGCCGGGTAAGGTTTGTGTGTGCTATGTTATGTTATGTTATGTTATGCCATGTTATACTAGATACGAGTAGATCGACAGTAGAACGATACATCTCCAGGTATGACTCCTACTCCTTCCAGTATAGTTAAGAGTAGGCATAGTTTTACATTTTCAGTCAGTTAGTCTATTCCTTCCTATTTCAGTTCCATCAGTTGTGTTGTTGTTTTCAGATATTTCTTTCAGTTATTGTTTTACATACTCAGTACTAGTGGTACTGACGCCCCTTGGGGGCGCTGCATTACTTGCCTGCAGGTGCTCATAGATGAGGGGCCGATACCTCGTGATTCCAGCCAGCTCACAGGGTCATCAGCTCCAGTCATCCGGAGCTAGATAGCTAGAGGTTTATCCCTTTTCTTTTGTTGTACAGCATGGGTAGGCCGGGGCCCTGTCCCGACCATCTTATCAGTATTCTTAGAGGCTTGCAGTCTGTATATATTTCCCTGTGGTCAGATAAGCCGGTCGTGTGAGGCCGTGCAGTTGTATAACTGTTAGTACTTCTGTTTCTTTTATGTTGGCCATGTGAGGCCATAGCTTGACAGTAGTGGTGACCTTGCCGGTCACGTAGCTTTTCAATATTTCATTGTTGAGTTACAAATAACTAGACAACATGGTGGCCTTGTCGGTCCTCATAGGCTCCCCTGTATCGATATGTTTCTGGATAGCTGTTAGTACAGGTACAGGTGGGTATAGGCCTACTGGGTCAGAGGCTGTATTTACAGTTGTTATATAGCCCGTTGTTTCCCTAAATCTAAGTTAGAGCCAGACAGGCACCAGATGTGCTCAGGCTCAGTAGTCTAGCAGTTCAGGTCCTAGTAGGGCACCAGGTGCCAGTCATACCCCCCAAGCGGGGTGTGACAAACTTGGTATCAGAGCAGGTCGTATCCCAGGGAGTCTGCAAGCCGTGCTAAGTAGAGTCCTGCCTATGGATGTGTTGTGCACCACATACTATGGGTAGGGGGCTGCAAGGCATGATAGAATGGTTGTCTTTTATTCTTATTCAGTCGTGCTGTAGAGCGGTACAATATAGGGTTGAGTCCCTAAAGCTTACTGTATTCTTTGGTTACAAATAATGTCAGACCAGCGACATCCTATCACAGGCCGGAGCTTAGATATTGCAGCAGGGGAAGGCACCAGCAGGATGCCTCCCCTCGTTTAGAAACAGCCCGATCAGAGGGCACTACAGAGGCATCGTCCCAGCCTTCTCAGCAGTCTCCACCACATCATGAGCCACTTGGGACGACACTACCTCCAGCAGTCCCCATACCGATACCTTCCGACCAGGAGGTTAGGAGTGCGGTAGTCATGTTAGCACAGATGATGGCTGCTCAGCGTCAGCCGATGCCGTCTACAGTTGCGGAGTCATCAGGAGGGCCCAGTAGTTCTAGGGTCCGAGAGTTCTTGGCTCTGAATCCCCCACAGTTTACAGGTACGGACCGGACAGAGGACCCTCAGGATTTTCTGGATCAAATGCAGAGAATGTTTAGGGTTATGCATGCCACGCCTACAGAATCAGTTGAGTTGGCAGCATTCCAGTTACGGGACATCGCCGTATTGTGGTATGAAAGCTGGGAAAGGTCCCGAGGGAGAGATGTTTCCCCTCCGACCTAGTCCAGCTTCTCAGGAGCTTTTCTGGATCACTATTTGCCGTGGGATATTCGACAGGCCCGGGTAGACCAGTTCCTACATCTAGAGCAGGGGGCCATGAGTGTTCGGGAATATGCCTTGCGGTTTGATTGTTTGGCCCGGTACGCACCAGCCTTTGTTGATACCATGGCATCCAGAGTACACCGCTTTATCATGGGGTTGAATCCAGAATATGTTGAGACTTGTATTACGGCCACACTGCGAGAGGACATGGATATTGCCCAGAATATTGAGGGCATCAGGCAGCGGCATCGGGAGATCAGGAGGACCAATCAGGAACAGCGCCGCCGGGACAGGCCAGTTGAGTTATAGAGGGAGGCTCGGGGAGGACCTAGGCCACGATTGTTAGATAGGCCGTCCAGGCCCCCGCCTCCACCACAACTGCAGAGGTGTAGATTTAGCCGCAGGGGGCAGTCAGAGACCGGCAGAGGCTCCCAAATGGCAGGTTCACCATTACAGAGGAGGGCGGAGCAGAGTAGGTATACCCTACCACTTTGCCCTATATGCAGCTGACGCCATCCCGGAGCATGCAGGTATGGCTCCACCAGATGTTATATTTGTGGCCAAGAAGGCCATTTGATGAAAGATTGCCCAGCCAGAGGTCAAGCGGATCGGGATAGACAGGACAGGGCATCCGCAGGGTCACGAGCTACAGCATCCTCGGCAGGGCGCAGGCCCTCAGTTTCAGTAGGCAGGGGTCGGGGCAGATCAGAGGCCTCCAGTGCAGGTGCGGGTCCAAGCCGCACATATGCTTTACCAGGGAGGCAAGATTCAGAAGCGTCACCTGATGTTGTGACAGGTATGCTAACTATCTGCTCATACCCTGCTTATGTATTGATTGATCCAGGGTCTACTTTGTCCTACATTACTCCATTTGTGGCACGAAAGTTCAATATTGCACCAGAATTATTGCAGCACCCCTTTTTAGTATCCACGCCCATCGATGACTCTATTGTAGCTAGCAGAATTTACCGAGGGTGTACAGTAGAGGTTGCTGACCGTCAGACCACAGTAGATCTGGTCGAGTTAGAAATGATAGACTTCGATGCCATAATGGGTATGGATTGGCTAGTGCCGTGCTTTGCCAATGTTGAATGTTGGACCAAGACGGTCCGATTCCACTTTCCAGGAGAAGCAGTGCGGGAGTGGAAGGGCAGCACCGCTACGCCAAAAGGTAGGTTTATTTCCTACCTTCAGGCGAGGAAATTGATATCTAAGGGATGTATTTACCATCTGGTCAGAGTTCAGGATGTCCAAGCAGAATCTCCGACGCTCCAGTCTGTTCCGGTGGTGAATGAGTTCCCTGATGTGTTTCCCGATGAGTTACCTGGTATTCCCCCAGAAAGGGAAATAGATTTTGCTATTGACTTATTACCAGGCACTCAGCCGATATCAATTCCTCCCTATCGTATGGCTCCCGCAGAACTCAGAGAATTAAAGGAGCAGCTGAAAGACTTGTTGGATAAAGGTTTTATTAGACCGAGTACTTCACCATGGGGTGCGCCAGTTCTGTTTGTGAGAAAGAAAGATGGCTCACTCCGTATGTGCATAGATTATCGGCAATTGAACAAAGTTACAGTGAAGAACAAGTACCTGCTTCCCAGAATTGATGACTTATTTGATCAGTTGCAGGGAGCCAGATACTTTTCTAAGATTGACTTGCGGTCCGGATATCACCAGGTCCGAGTACGTGAAAGAGATATTCTTAAGACAGCGTTCAGGACCCGATATGGACATTTTGAATTTCTAGTCATGTCCTTCGGGTTAACGAATGCCCCGGCAATCTTCATGGACCTGATGAACAGTATTTTCAGACCCTTCCTGGACTTGTTCGTAATAGTATTCATTGATGACATTTTGGTGTATTCTCGCTCTGAAGCAGATCACCGGACTCATTTGCGGACAGTGCTCCAGATCCTCAGGGACCGCCAGTTATATGCTAAATTTTCTAAGTGTGAATTCTGGCTTAATTCAGTAGCCTTTTTAGGGCATATTATGTCGGTTGCTGGTATACAAGTTGACAAGCAGAAAATAGAAGCAGTTAAATCATGGCCTAGGCCTACCACTCCGACTGAAGTCCGTAGCTTTCTGGGATTAGCAGGATATTACAGGAGGTTCGTTGAAGGGTTCTCGACTATTGCGGCACCTCTGACTAAACTGACACAGAAAGCAGCAAAGTTTCAATGGACAGAGGCATGCGAGCAGAGCTTCCAGGAACTGAAAGACAGATTAACCTCCACTCCAGTGTTAGCACTGCCGGAAGGTACGGAAGGTTATTCGGTGTATTGCGACGCATCAGGCGTCGGGTTAGGTTGTGTGTTGATGCAACATGGTAAAGTGATCGCATATGCTTCCAGATAGCTGAGGAAACATGAAAAGAATTACCCTACCCACGACTTGGAATTAGCCGCAGTGATCCACGCCTTGAAGATGTGGAGGCATTACCTGTATGGCATCCATGTTGATATTTTCACAGATCACAAGAGCCTACAGTACATCTTCACTCAGAGGGAGTTGAATTTGCGGCAACGTCGCTGGTTGGAGCTGTTAAAGGATTATGATGTGAATATTCTATACCACCCAGGAAAAGCCAATGTTGTAGCAGATGCTCGCAGTCGTAAGTCCATGGGGAGTTTGGCACATTTGCAGCCCGAGCAGCGGGAATTGGTCAGGGAGATACATCAGTTAGCTAGCCTAGCCGTTCGTGTAGCAGAAACAGAGGACGGTAGTGCAGTAATACAGAACACCGCCGTGTCATCATTAGTTGTGGAAGTGAAAGAACGGCAATATGAGGATCCTGACCTGATCCAGCTCAAAGACAGAATCTAGCAGGGTAAAGCGCCCGATTTTCAGGTAACTAAGGGAGAAGTGCTGTTATGTAAAGGTCTCCTATGTGTTCCAGATGTTTCAGGGCTCCGCCAGCAGATTATGAATGAGGTACATTACGCCCGTTATTCTCTTCACCTCGGTGCGACAAAAATGTACCATGATATCAAGGAAAACTACTGGTGGCCAGGTATGAAAAGAGAAATTGCTGAATTTGTAGCCCAGTGTCCTAACTGCCAACAAGTGAAAGCAGAACATCAGAAACCAGGCGGTTTGACTCAGGATATAGCTGTACCTCTATGGAAATGGGAAGCAGTGAATATGGATTTTGTAGCAGGATTACCCCGTACTAAACACAGACATGACTCTATATGGGTGATAGTTGACAGATTGACAAAATCAGCTCATTTCCTGCCTGTAAGAACTACCTTCTTGGTTGAAGATTATGTGGAGTTGTATATCCGAGAAATAGTCAGGTTACATGGAGTACCAGTATCCATTATTTCAGACAGAGGAGCACAGTTTACGGCTAGATTTTGGCGGTCATTTTAGAGAGGTCTGGGAACGCAGATTAATCTGAGCACAGCGTTCCACCCTCAGACAGATGGACAGGCTGAGCGCACTATTCAAATGCTCGAAGATATGTTGCGAGCGTGTGTGCTAGATTTCGGTGGTAGCTGGGATGAGCATTTGCCGTTAATTGAATTTGCTTATAATAACAGCTATCACTCAGCCATCCAGATGGCGCCTTTCGAGTCATTATACGGGCGAAAATGCAGATCGCTGATTGGTTGGTTTGAAATAGGAGAGTCAGCGTTGGTTGGCCCAAACATTATTCAGCAGTCAGAGGAAAAGGTAAAGCTTATCCGAGAACGCTTACTGACTGCACAGAGCCGCCAGAAATCATATGCAGATGTGCGGCGCAGAGACTTGGAATTTGATGTAAATGACTGGGTATTTCTGAAAGTATCTCCAATGAAAGGGGTAATGAGATTCGGCAAGAAAGGTAAGCTCAGCCCGAGGTTTGTTGGGCCTTATCAGATTCGTCGAAGGATAGGCCGAGTAGCACATTAGTTGAACTTGCCTCCAGAATTAGAATCCGTTCATCCGGTCTTTCATGTATCAATGCTGAGGATATGCACAGGAGACCCGTCCAGAGCAGTCCCAGTCCAGAATATCCAGGTTACAGAAAAGCTGGCCTATGAAGAGGTTCCAGTAGCTATCCTAGACAGACAGATTCGCAGATTGAGGACTAAAGATATTGCGTCTGTCAAGGTATTGTGGTGTAACATGAACCAAGAAGAGATGACTTGGGAAGCGGAGGAAGATATGAAGACCAGATATCCTCACTTATTCCAGGCCTAGTCAGGCGACAGGTATGTCCGTATTATTACTTATGCAATACCTTATAGTTGTGTATAAATAAATGAGAAAGATTGATGCTTAGCTATCCAGTGAATCCTAAAGTATTGTGTGCAGTACCTGTATTGGACTTTTCTGCGTTTCAGGTTTTTGGTATAGTCCATATTACAGGGGAAACTCTGCCGAAATTTTTCTAAATAAGTAAATTAAGAAGTCCTCTAGATAGCAGTTTCCATTCGAGGACGAATGTTCTTAAGGGGGGGGGGGGGGGGAGAATGTTATACCCCATAAGATTTCCGACACCTAGATGGCCTATTGGCACGGTGGTTAGGCATATTTGAAAGACATACGTGCTAGAGAAAGGCCCGGGAAAGGATCGGACAGATAACCTATCGAACCATCGCGGAAGGAGCCGAGGCAGAGCCCCTCCGCGATGGCAACGTGTCACGGAGGTGGAGCCTCCGCGTTGGCTCCATGACACGTTGGCCCTGTCCAGGCTCAAGTATATAAAGCCCCACTTCGGTTTATTACCATTTGAAACATATGAAATTTCCAGAAAACGCAGAGGAATAGAGGAGAACGAAGAGGGTAAATATATTTTCGTCCGATTACGCTACTAAACGTAGTCCAAACCCAAATTAACCTCATATACCAAGGTATTTTGCAGCAGAGAGCATTCCTACGGATTTAGTTTCGCAAAATACGGCCGACGAATCGTCGAGCTACCGGACTAAGGTAAGTGGAATTGCTCCAAACTAGTGTCTATGTGTTCCTAGCTGTGAAGTGAATACTTCTCCCTTCTGGACTTCTGAAAAATAGCGAGTTTTCGACCGTCTTTCGATAAGCCTAAGTTTAGGCTATAATTATATCGAAAGTGATGTCGTCCTTCAGAATAAAGTTGTATTTAGTACTGATTGATATATATATGAATGCAGTTGGGAGGAACAGCTGAAATACTGACCAAGCTACGCCGGTTAGTCGAGAAATCAGAAGTGAAGGTATGTAAAGCTAGTTTCCTCGGCAAGTTAGTAGTCTCGGTATAGTAAAGTAGTTTAAAGGCCAGTAGAATGTTCAGAAGTCGTGTGTTATGTTTATTACGAATGTTGGTACGATATTGGAAGCATCATGTTATGTATAGCGTGAAACTTGCTAGCACGATATAAATTCTAATATGAGTGTTAGGAACTGTACAACATGCCAAGTATGTGATTTAGTAAAGAATGTTAGGATATTATCGTACTCAGTTGAAACCTAGTAAAGCAGTGTAAATACCCATAAGGTATCTCTGAAGTAGAATGATAGGTTAAAATGAAGTTTAGAAAGCATGTTAGAAATAGTAAATCATGTTACTATAGAAACTCAGTTATACAGCATGGTTTCCAGCAAAAAAACTATATCTTGTTCAATAGGAGACTCAGTACAGTATGGCAGAAGATTATATTTATATACATATACCATTATTAGTCTCAGCATGTATTAAATACATACATACCACTATCACTAGTCAGCATATAGTATGTACAGATACTTTATCATCACTAGCTTCAGCATGTGGTATATGTAGGTAGTATTTCTAGTTGAGACCACTGTATTGTCTTGGGGTTGGATTACCTAGCATTCATGACCGCCCCAGGGTTAATAGCTGTATCGACTCGTCCGCCAGAGGGCGAGGATACGTTGCTCTATGAAGTGGCATGCCGTCCCATAGGGGACGAAGATGGGATGCCAGTTTCCCCATATTGTGCCTTGGTCGGTCCTTATACACCCCCATCGAGCGGGTACGCCTGGGGTGTTGATTCAGGAGTCCTCCGAACTCAGGTATAGTTATAGTCAGGGGCTCAGCGAGCCCAAGTGCACACCCAGGGGACCGGCAGGATGCTTATAGTTGTTATAGGAGATGGGACGACCGGGGTAGGGGTATAGATTGCGTGTTGGTTGTACCTCCCGGCTTATGGGGGCCGGGTAAGGTTTGTGTGTGCTATGTTATGTTATGTTATGTTATGCCATGTTACACTAGATATGAGTAGATCGACAGTAGAACGATACATCTCCAGGTATGACTCCTACTCCTTCCAGTATAGTTAAGAGTAGGCATAGTTTTACATTTTCAGTCAGTTAGTCTATTCCTTCCTATTTCAGTTCCATCAGTTGTGTTGTTGTTTTTAGATATTTCTTTCAGTTATTGTTTTACATACTCAGTACCAGCGGTACTGACGCCCCTTTGGGGGCGCTGCATTACTTGCCTGCAGGTACTCATAGACAAGGGGCCGATACCTCGTGATTCCAGCCAGCTCACAGGGTCATCAGCTCCAGTCATCCGGAGCTAGATAACTAGAGGTTTATCCCTTTTCTTTTGTTGTATAGCATGGGTAGGCTGGGGCCCTGTCCCAACCATCTTATTAGTATTCTTAGAGGCTTGCAGTCTGTATATATTTCCCTGTGGTCAGATGAGCCGGTCGTGTGAGGCCGTGTAGTTGTATAGCTGTTAGTACTTCTGTTTCTTTTATGTTGGCTGTGTGGGGCCATAGCTTGACAGTAGTGGTGACCTTGCCGGTCACGTAGCTTTCCAATATTTTATTATTGAGTTACAGATAACTAGACAGCATGGTGGCCTTGTCGGCCCGCATAGGCTCCCCTGTATCGATATGTTTCTGGTTAGCTGTTAGTACAGGTACAGGTGGCTATAGGTCTAGTTGTTCAGAGGCTGTATTTACAGCCGTTATATAGCCCGTTGTTTCCCTAAATCTGAGTTAGAGCCAGCCAGGCACCAGATGTTCTCAGGCTCAGTAGTCTAGCAGTTCAGGTCCTAGTAGCGCACCAGGTGCCAGTCATACCCCCCAAGCGGGGTGTGACAAAGCACATGGTATCCCAACTCACCCGATGCCTACATCTTTTGTCAGTATTTGTATTCCAAAAGAACTTGGAAAAAATGCTGTGGATCTTCCTTATGACTACTAAAGGTGGATTCAAAACTGACAATAGATGCATGGGAATTCCGTGTAAAACATGATTGATTAAAACAAATCTGTCTCCATAAGATAACAACTTACTTTTCCAACCCAGAATCTTGTTATCAACCTTTTAAACTATATCCTCATAGTAACAAATCCTGTTTCTTCCATAAAAAATAGGACACCTAGGTATTTGAAAGTAAATTTGTCTTGTTTGATCCTGGTCAATCTCTTAATTCTGTTAATAATTTTTGTTGCTACTTTATCATTGTTATACCTTGAAAATCCAAGGATCAGACCCGGAAGTGAAAACGGATAAAAACTGAAAATCCACACCAGGTCATAGAACGACCCTTGAGGTTGGTCGTAAGGAGTGACCACGAGTCGTGAAGTGACTCGTGGTCATCTTGGTTTGAAAAAGTCTGAGTGAGGAGGCCATGGGCCTGACCACGAGTCATGGTCAGACCTCACGACTCGTGAGGTCACCCGTGGTCAACCCTGGAGGATTGACAAATTTGAATGGACAATGTAGGCTATGGAAGGTGACCACGAGTCATGGTCTGACCTCACAACTCGTGAAGTCACCCGTGGAGTTCCCTTAGATGTTCGGGCAGTGGACTCAACGGATCAAGGCCATGAGTCGTGCCCTGTGGCAACGACCCATTAGGTCTCTCGTGGGGACTGGCGACCAGAAATACCTACGTTTTAATAAGGGTGTTTTCGTAACTTTTTAAGTCCCTAAGACCTAAACTATGTCATTTTGGATATATTTCTGAGTTGGATAAGATGGGTTAAGCCCTTTATGCATGCCCATTCTCATGCAAAAGCTTAGAGAGGTTTTTGGGACATTCAAGGCCTTCTTCCCCAAATTTTCATCAATTTCTTTGTGGGTGTTCAAGGAACTTTAAGTCCATCCATCCCCAGGTATGTATGGTTTTAAAATGGGTGAAATTCTTCCTCACCCATGCCTAAATTTCAAATGAATTCATGAATTCTCCTACTCAAAATCCATGGAGTTTTACCCAAAGCATGAAGATATGATTTCTCTTTATGGATATGATTTAATTGAGTTTTAGTTATTGAATTATGCATGGTTGACAGGTTTTGTATTATTTTCTTCAAAATCATGTTTCAGTTTTTTCAAATCTAAATTGCCCATTTATGGAAGTTCGTGAAAGTTATGATTTATGATGAATATTCATTATTTTAAGTTTATTGATCAAGGAAATGCATGAATCCAAGTTACCCATATTTATGAGCATAGTTTGAAAGAATTGAGTATGATGAAGCATTGGGCAATGCCCATATGATGAAGAATGGTTTACGATTTATGGAGCGAATTTCATGATTTGCCGATTTATGATGTTGGCCGATAAAAAGGGCCTTTGATTTTTGGCTGAGCATTTTTTAAAGGGGATCAATGATGATAAATGTTATATCCTAGCTAATGAATTTTTATGCATGATGTTAATGATTTATGTTGAGCCTATATGCATATTTTTGGGAGTCGTATCTAGCACCGAGCAGTCCGGCATTCAAAGGACTAGGCCGGTGTCTCATAACCATGTGCCACCGTGCATTGTAAATGATATGATGTATTGATAATGATCCCCTCAAATGTGATATCACGCCTTATGCACGACCCTCGCCTGGCAATCCAGGGTCGGCTCTTCCCACTTGAGCGAGACAGTGGAGCATCATGAAAGACTCTACAATGATGGTGTCGGTTATGACGAGTCCTCCCATTGTTCCGCATGTTTTATGCATTGTTATGTTTATGTTATTGGCTCAAGTTATATTTTGATAAAGTTACTTACGATTATGATAATGAATGATTATGAACGATTTGAAAGTCTTGAGCCCTATATTTTATTACGAAGATTTTGATGCAAGCATGATGTCCTTCTCCTATGTCTATTTGAGTTTACTTTCCTTTAAAATATCCATTTTACTTACCTTGCATACTCAGTACATTCCACGTACTGACCACATACTTCCTATGCTGTATCGTTTCATGATACAGGGTCCGGATCACATGCTCGTCCTCATCCTTAGTCCATCGCAACTTACGCTTTCAACTTATTGGTGAGTCCTCATGTTTCGAGGGCCGTTTGATAAACTTTCCTATTGATTATGTTTCAGTATTGCTTGGGTTAGTTGGGGATGTTGTCCCATCAATCCATCTTATGTAGTAGAGGCTCTCGGACAAGTATGTAGTACTCAGCTGTGTATATGTTCAGTATTTCATGATGTTATGCTAAAATTTCATTTCCGCTATGTATTTACGATTATCGTTCCACTTATTAGGAGAAGATTGGTTGTATGCATGTGCCATGGGTCGACTTGGAGTCTCTCAGGGTCCCTTGTCCCGTGTCTACGATCCGAGTGTACGTTTGGGTCATGACAAACTTGGTATCAGAGCCATAAGTTTGAACTGTCCTAGGGTGTCTGAAAGTTGCATTAAGTAGAGTCTTTTTCATGGGTGTGAAACGCACCACACTTATGACGAAGAGGATACTAGACGTTTAGGAATTGTTCCCTTCTTTCATGTTCTATGTCATGCCATAAAAAGTCTCTCCATACCTCTAACTCGTGCGATTAGTAAATTGCAGAATTATGGCTCCTAGGAGAATGAACAGAAGGAGGAATAGGAATGATGAAGGCCACGGAGATGACAATGACCATAGGCATCAGCAAGCCCCCACCTGTTCAGGAGCCTCAGGCACCAGAGCCAGCTGCCCACGCTGAGATTTGGGCGGCTATCCAGATGTTGGCGCAGGCCTTGACCGCTTAGGTCAACCAACAGGCTGTTGCGCAGGTTCCACAGAATGGAAATGCAGCGGCGGTTTGGATTAGAGACTTCTTGAGGATGAACCCTCTTGAGTTCACGGGATCGAAGGTGGATGAGGATCCACACGAGTTTACTGAAGGGATCTTGAAGGTCACTCAGGTTATGGGGGTGACAAATGGGGAGTGTGTGGACTTGGCCTCTTACCAGCTAAAAAAGGTCGCTCATATTTGGTACAAGCAATGGAAGGATAGCAGGTCAGCGGGAGTGGGCCCTATCAGCTGGGATGAGTTCCACATGGCCTTTCTCCACAGGATCTTCCCTCGAGAGATAAGGGAGCTGAAGGCAGCTGAGTTTGTGAACCTCAAGCAGGAAGGATGACAGTGCTGGAGTATTTTCTCGAGTTCACTCGTTTGTCAAAGTACGCCCCAGAGTTAGTGATGGATCAGAGGGCGCGGATGAGCCAATTCGTTCAGGGTATGGCTGGTTATCTAGACAAGGATTGCAAGACTTCCATGCTCCACAGGGTATGGACTTTCCTCGCATAGTGTTATACGCCCAGAAGATGGAGGCGGCTCATGCGAGGGAGAGGGAGGAAAAGAGGGCTCGAACAGATAGTTGTGGGTTTTCACATCAGAGGTCCAACGGTAGCTACCATCCACAGTTTCAGCAGAGGTCACTAGCCCCAGCGCCATCATCAATTAATGTCCTATCCATACCCAGGGGTGATCAGAGGAGCAGGGCTTCAGGGTTGAGGGATTAGAGGGGCACCCAGTTAGAGTATACCTCTCCAGCCTGCGGAAAGTACGATAAGAGTCACACCGGGGAGCACCTGCTCGGTTCGAATGTCTGCTTCGGGTGTGGTGGATCTGGGCACACGCACCGAGCATGTCCGTATGCTAGACAAAGTGACGATAGGGGTTGAGCATAGATCACCAGGATAGCAGCAACTCCAGCCTGTTCAGCTCCACAGGGAGCATCTTGTAGTGGGGGTGGCGGTCAGCGCCAAAACTGATTCTATGCCCTTGCCTCGCGCCAGGAGCAGGAGACTTCACCAGATGTGGTCACTGGTATGTTGCGTGTCTCCCATATTGATGTTTATGCTTTGTTAGACCTGAGAGCTACATTCTCATTCATGACTCCTTATATTGCTAGTAGTTTTGGAGTTAGTCTTGAAATTCGGTCAGAACTATTCTCCATATCTACTCCAGTCGCTGATTCAGTTGTAGCTAGGCGGGTATATAAAGTTTGGCCCATTATGGTGTTTCATAAGGTTACCTATGCAGACTTAGTGGAATTGGCCATGACTAATTTTGACCTCATTTTGGGTATGCATTGGTTGTTTGCATGTTATGCTTTGATTAATTGTAGGATCCATACTGTGGAGTTTCGTTTCCAGGGTGAGTCAGTTTTGGAGTGGAAGGGTAGCTTAGCGGTACCAGTAGGTCGGTTTATTTCGTATCTTAAGGCTAGGAAAATAATCTCTAAGGGTTGCATGTACCACCTAGTTAAGGTTAAGGATGTCGAGTCTGAGACACCGATTATTCAGTCAGTTTCGGTGGTATGCGAATATCCAGAGGTGTTTCCCGAGGATTTGCTAGGTGTCTCTCCGGAAAGGGAAATTGATTTCGGTATTGATCTATTGCCAGATATGCAGCCTATTTCTATCCCTCCTTACAGGATGGCTCAGCTGAGCTAAAGGAGTTAACAGATCAGTTAAAGGACTTGTTGGATAAGGGTTTCATTAGACCGAGCAAGTCTCCCTGGGGTGCGGTAGTTCTATTTGTTCGAAAGAAGGACAGTTCTCTTCGCATGTGTATTGACTATCAGTAGTTGAACAAGGTTACCGTCAAGAACAGGTACCCTTACCTAGGATCGATGATTTGTTTGACCAACTTCATGGTGCTAAGTGCTTGTCCAAGATTGATTTTAGGTCCGGGTATCACCAACTCAGAGTGCGGGAGACTGACATCCCAAAATTCGCTTTCCGGACTTGGTATGGTCATTACGAATTTGTTTGTTATGTCTTTCAGACTAACCGATTCCTCCGCAGCTTTTATGGATTTGATGAACAGGGTGTTCAAGTAATATTTGGATATGTTCATGATCGTGTTCATCGACGACATTCTTATATACTCCTGGAGAGAGGAGGAGCGTGCCACTCATTTGAGAATAGTGCTGCAAACCCTCAAGGATCGTCAGCTGCATGCAAAGTTTAGCAAGTGTGAATTTTAGCTAAACTCGGTAGCATTTTTGGGTCACATGGTATCAAGCGAAGGCATAAGGGTAGATTCCCAGAAGATAGAGGCGGTGAAGAATTGGCCTAGACTGGTGAATTCTTCAGAAGTTCGGAGTTTCTTGGGCCTAGCTGGATACTACCGGATGTTTGTTGAGAGTTTCTCATCTACTGCGGCACCATTGACTAAGTTGACTCAGAAAAAGGTGAAGTTCCAAAGGTCATATGCTTGTGAGAAAAGCTTCCAAGAGTTGAAGGCACGACTCACTTCAGCATCAGTGTTGACCTTACGCGAGGGTACTGGTGGCTTTTAAGTGTATTTTGATGCTTCGAGAGTCAGATTGGGATACGTGTTGATGCAGCGTGGGAAGGTGATAACATATGCCTCGAGACAGCTGAAAGTTCATGAGAAGAATTACCCGACCCATGATCTTGAGTTGGCCGTGGTGGTGTTTGCATTGAAGATATGGCGGAATTACTTGTATGGGGTCCACGTGAATGTATTTACGGATCACAAGAGTTTGCAATATGTGTTCACACAAAAAGATCTAAATCTTCGGCAAAGGAAGTGGTTGGAGTTACTAAAGGACTACGCCATAAGTGTCCTCTACCACCCGGGCAAGGCTAATGTGGTTGCGAATGTGCTTAGTAGGCTCTCAATAGAGAGTGTGTCCCATGTGGATGATAGGAAGAAGGAGTTGGTGAAGGATGTCCACTGGCTTGCAAGACTGGGAGTTAGATTGATCGATTCGACCAATGGCGGTGTTGTTGTACATAACAGGTCAGAATCGTCCTTGGTGGTTGATGTTAAATCCAGGCAAGATGAGGATCCAATATTGAGGAAGCTGAAGGAGGTGGTGCGGAGCCAAAAGGTGGAGGTCTTCTCCCAAGGGGGAGATGGTGTGCTACGATACCAGGGTCAACTATGTGTTCCGGACATCGATAATTTGAGAGTTCAGGTATTGCATGAGGCACATGGTACCATATATTCTATTCATCCAGGATCCACTAAAATGTATCGGCATTTGCGAGAAATCTATTGGTGGAAGGGTATGAACAAAGATATTGCAGAGTTCATAGCAAAATGTCCGAACTGCCAACAAGTGAAAGTCGAACATCAAAGGCCGGGAGGTGTACTTTAGGATATCAGCATCCCCACTTGGAAGTGGAAAGAGATTAATATGGATTTTGTTACAGGCCTACCCCGTACTCGCCGGTAATACGACACCATTTGGGTGGTGGTTGACAGGTTAACCAAGGCTGCACATTTCCTACCGGTCAAGACCACGGATTCAACATATGATTATTCTAAGTTGTATCTTCGGGAGTTGGTCCGACTTCATGGAGTACCCTTGTCTATTATTTCACACAGAGGTACTCAATTTACCTCGCAATTCTGGCGTTCTTTTCAAAAAGTACTTTGATGTCGCCCAAATTACACCTCGCAATTGAGATATAAGCGGTCGATTGTCAAATATAGAATCCAACAAAGGTTGAGGTCGATCCCACAGGGAATATGGTAAGAACTTAAGTTAATGCGAATAACTATTACTATTGATTTACTTATTTCCAAAGGGAAAAAAATATAGAATAATAAACAAAGTAAAATTGCTGAATATTGAAATCAAATTTGGTTTGTATTCAATTAACGATTTGACTAGGATTATGTTTTGCAAGATTTCATAACCACAAGGGTTTTACACTAATGACCTATTCCGGTATCCAACATGCAATATTGGTAAGTTAGGTTCACTTAAATGGTTGGTCCCCGATCTAGATGATTTTCACCACGCAACCTGGTCCGTATATGGGTGTACTTTAGTTAACCCTTACCCTTAATATCGGATTAGCTATCCCCGGAAAAGTTCAAGCTATTAGATGAGGGTTGATATCCTCAAATCTCTGTTGTTAAACCCTTTTTCCATTCTTTACCTCCTTGGTCCGGTAAGTAAGAATAAAGCAAGTCCTAACGTTTGCAACCGTCAAGAATCAATCAAAACGAAGGGAAAAACAATACATGCATAAAACTCCATTCAAGAATCACTAAGTGTTTTTACCTATGTGTGTTAATTCATCTTGGTTCCCACAAACCCAGTTTATGGGTTTAGTTACTCATACTTGTATTATCATAATCACAAAATATTGAACAAATCATAATTGCAACTTAAAAATTATTGTAGAATAAAAACCACATAGCTTGAATAAAACTCCAACGTTTCTTTCGTTTCTTGAATCAAGAATAAATTGTATGAAAATATTCTTAAGAATCATTCTCTAATTGTCAAGAAATTCATCTCAAAAATCGCCTCAAAATCCTTCCAGAATCATCTCAGAATAGTCTCCTAAAAATAAATCTAAATTAGGTATTTATAACTCTAAGAAATCCTTTTCCTAAATAAAATTGGAAACCAGCTCGGCAGTGAAAACGAGCTAGGTGACGGGTCGTTTGGCCTTCTGACGAGTTGTGCCTTGCTTATATTAGTCGTCTTCAGCATCGCACCCAGTTGTGTCAATGGCTCACCTAACGACTCCTCGTGCCTAAGCACGAGTCATTAGGTCCCTCATGCACTGACTCCTTCAAGACTCCAGTGCACTTCACAGATGGTTCCAGTGGCCTGCCAACGAGTCGTTTCATCTCATGACGACTTGTTATGTCTGTCGTCAACTTCACTGGCCACTTTTTTGAAATTTTCTCTTTGAATCCTAACAATTGACCTCACAACTCATTACCAATTGTAACGAGTCGTTCCTCCAACTCGTCAAGTACACTGCCTTGTTTCTTCCAAATTTCAACTTTTGCCCACGCCTTAAGCAACGGGTCGTGCCTCCTGCCAACGACTCTTTAAGTGCCTGGTAGTTACCTTTCAGTTATTTTTAGCATTAATTTTACCAAATTCACTTCCAAACTATTTTCCTGCACATTAAGCACAAAACACATCATACCCATATAAACATACCTGGAATGTGCATAATTTCTTGGTTTTAAGTGTCGAAAGTGCCGTAAAATCATGACACATCAACACCCTCAACTTAGAACTTTTGCATGTCCTCAGGAAAAAATAAAATGACACAAAACAAACTAAACTAATTCGACGCTTCAATCAGAAGAACTCTAGGAAACTTACAGCAGTCACAGTTTCATATCAAAATCAAATTTTCTAACCCCTCCCTCATCGTATTAACTCAAAACACTATGCATATGCAAAATTTCCAACTTAACACAGAGGAATCAAAACATGGCAAAATACTGTCACCTGCAACCACGCACATAAATCTATAACACTGGCCCATACAATTTGCAGACGATGTTGTTGACCAAATGCTCTCACCGCAAAGAAGTCCCACACTCACACATGTGTATATGATTTTCATCAATATATTTCTCTTGGGACTAGGTAAGATCCACTCACTCTCACAAAGAAATTCGAACTGCATGCATACAATACCATAGGCTTGCCTTTACTTTCAATACCTTGATTTTCAGACAAGTAGCTAAGATCACTATAGAGCTTTCTAGGCTTGTAACGTAGGCTCGGGCTTGGGTATGGTACATATGGATTTAGTAGCTCAACCCTCCTCCGCACTACACCTTTTGACTCCACTTTTCACCTTTATTTCTATTTTCTCCCTTTTTTCTTTTTTTTTTGCTCCTTTTCTTTGCTTTAGACACTACGGATGCGGTTTCTTTTTATTCAACACTCATTGATGTCACACATTATTTCTCTTTTCTTTTGTTGCTTTTTGACAAAAAAATTGATTTTTTTCATCATGCATACCACATCCACTCTTTTTCTTTTTCATTACCCAACTCTCTTCCACCCGACTCTTCTTAATCACCCCTATAATAGCCACCCTCAACTTAGGCAATTTGCCTGAGTTGAGGTTCATAATGTCCAAGGAGGGACCAGGGCCAAAACAGGTTCATTCATAATAAAATTAGGCAGGTGAATTGGTCTAAATGAAAAGAAAGGTCAATTTAAGCTCAATCATTTGGTTCAAGGAATTTTTATTCACTTTTTGTAGGTCTTTTAGGCTAAAGTGGACTTATAAATCAAAAATGGCCTATGATCCTTTCCTAGTTTTCTATCCTCTATCTCAGTACGACTGACTAGGCAAGTTCTAGATTGACATACACAACCGAATTCAGCTATTTAACCTCACTTCAAACATAGCACCGGTCAACATCATCACTTCCACCAATTGCTAGTTCAGGTACAACCATACAATGATAAACGAGTTCACTATTTCAATGCCATGCAAAGATTCACAAAGGTCATACTTGTCAACTTTCACATACACATATAAATTTTTTTTGGAGGGGTATCAAATTATCAAATATCAAAATATCAAACAATTTCAGCTCTTGACTGCTTTTAGTTTTCCTACTTTCTTCCAACTGACACAAAAAAACATAAAATAAAATCCTAAACCTGCCGGTTCTACTAGATAAGGAACACCTGATGGAAAAGATGTCTGGCAAGAAATATCCTCAGGTTATGTTTAGCAAAATAGAATGTACAGGTATCCCTCCCCACCCCCATCAAGAAAGCATGCGTAGTCCTCGACGCATATATATACCAAAAAAAACTAAGGGAATAGGGAACATACCTGTGCGACCTAGGTGTCAGCTACCTGGTTGGTGGAGGGTGTAGATATGCCTCCAATGTTATCTACAAATTTACCAGCTTGAACCGGTGCATTCTCAAATCCTACAGAGCTCGTGCCTTCTCCACGAACTCTCACTGCCTCAGTCTTGGATCTCTGTCGAGCCTCCTCTCGTGATTCGTGTAGCGCTCAATCCATCTCACTCCGCTCTCATTTTTGCTGACGGAGCAGAGAAGCATCATCATCAACACTTGCCTCCTCACGAGGCCTCTTCCCTTTGTCATGTGCCACCGGCTCCTCCGTGATGAAATAAAAAATAGGTGGCAATTCCTTTTCAAACTCATCATCTATCATGGGGAGTACCGGTGGAGGTACTGCGGCTACCTGTCGTGCGGCCAAGTCCTGCACCTCAGATCGTAGCGCTCCATGCTCTGAGTACCATCGGGATAACTCTGGCGCTTGTAACTATGTAAGGCACTCTCCATTCTCCTCTCAAAAGCGTCCAGTCGCTCATGCACTAAACTGGACAGTGTCTCCAACTCCTTTGACACCCACGACTTAACCTGCTCCATCAAGACTTTGACCTGTAGAGCCGCGTGTGCCTGCTGCTTCTCGGCCTTAGCTAGCTGCCTAGCCATATCAACCAAAAATTACTGTGAAACCGTGACTAGGTCGGCTGTGGTGGCTCGTGGAGGCGCAACTGGTGTTCTCGGGGCTGCTGCAGTAGATGAAGACTCAGGAACGTCGGCAAGTGTGGAGGTATCCGCTGCATCTTTAGCCTCAACCTGACTACCTGTCTCTCCGCCCTCCATAGGCTCAGCTGCCAACTCAGCGAACTGTGCTGCATTAGCCTGCATCCCGCTTCCAAAAGCTTCTGCTAATATTGTCGCTCCCGCGGATGCAGCTGCTTGAGTCCTCGCCCTCGATACCGAGTTTGTATTATCTCGAATCAACCCGATATCAGTAATCTTCTAGACCACCACTCTCTGGTCCACTAATGGCAATACCGGTACCTTTGACTCTTGGTAAAGTCTATCAATCAAACATAGAAATGGAATGGTAGTGCTGTCATTGATTGCCCGCTCTCGAATCTCCTCTGCAATATATCACGGGAAGTTGATGGCATACCCTTCCATTATGCTAGCTACCAAAGAAGCTCTGTCAGGTGAAAGTATATTATCATTGCTGGTTGGTACCAGCTTGTGCCACACTAGGGACCACCAAAACTTTGCCTAAAAATTCAATGTGGCCTTCTTTATCTGCGACTTTGTACCATGCAACCATTGTACCAGTGGACCTCTCGTAGCAATAATCCTGGACAACCAAATGTATTGCTGAATGCGCTCCTGGCAATTCAACTTCTTTGTTTTGACCTTCTTCAGCTCAGATAGCCTGTGACCAAATTTTGCTGTGTTTAATACAGCCTGATAATTCGGCCCGTACAACATTCTGGAGATCGTCTGCTCAGAAATGTCAACTGGAGTCTCTCTCACTAGCACCCGAGTCAATGTGGGCCTCTTCTTCCAATCTTGGCCCCCTAATGCGAACTGCTGCAACGTGGCTGCATATGCTGCATAGAATTCTCAAACCAGACATGGGCTATAGCAGCCTGAAGGCTCGGTCAACCACCCAAACCTGTATTTATCAAAGACCGCTTGTAGCTCAGGAAAGTCTTTCAACTCGGCGGTGATCAGCCTTGACTCCTCATATATGCTCCTCTTTGGGTTGCCTTTCTTATTAGGAGCTATGTCTCTATTTTATATCGCTCGCATGCCATGGACATTCCATCTCCGTACATTTCTCGGTTGCTCATTTGATGTGTCCGAGGTTTCCTTCAGCTCATTATTAGAATCCCCTCACTGGGTATGCGATTCATTAACTCTTTTATTGTTTTGCCTAGCTATGGGAGCCTCAGGAACAAGTGCAACAGTAGCCCTAGCACTCTCATCAGTGTGGCTGACTGGATCTCTTGCAAGTGGAGTTGGAGTATCAACCAGGGCTGTCAGATTTGAACTTTGTTGAGCCCTAGCCCTGGTAGATCTCCTCACTAGCTACTCCTCTGCTACCTCATATTCCTCCTCAGAGCCACTCGACACTTCAGAGGAGGATGAATCATCACGTAGTCTATGATATGAGGGTTGACTGCGCTCAGGTGCTTGATTCTTTGTTGGGCCCTTCCTTGGTGTACCTCTTGGAGCCATTGTACCTATGGAAACGATGTTAGTACACAAGATGACATGAAACAGAAAATATTTATAAGCTGGTGTCCAGTGGTCCTGATGGGTGACTAAATGAGTCGTTGCCATTTGGCAACAATTCGTGAAGTCACTCGTTACCCCAGGCTGAACATTTTTCAAGTAGGTGCAGTGTACTTGACGATTGGTCCCAATGAGTCATTACCAAAGGCAACGAGTCGTTAGGTCACTTGTTAAGTACACTGTATCAGTAATTGAATTTACCCACCCAGGACGAGCTACATGATGAGTCTTTTGGTGATCCAACAACTCGTGATATGGCTCGTGCTCAAGAGTTCTAGGTCACCTTCATTTTCTTCCCGATTTTCAATTCCACAAACATAAAGCTTTTGCAATTCAATATCAACCCAAGTAAAATATGATTGAAAATCATTGTTTTAACTCTTCCTAGGGTTTATTTACATCAAAAGACACGTATATACACAAGCACAATATTAATCAAAGTAAGTTCAAGCTCCTTCACACATGGATCTTTGAAATTTCTTGATTATTTGCTATGATATTCAAAAATTTTCATGGGGAAATTACTTACAATTTGATTGATCAGAGATGGAGTGCAATATCTTTTTTTGTGAGTGTTCTTTAGTGAATTGACGTGCAGTGATGAAGGTTTTGTTAATGGTGTTTTCGATGGTGTCGAGTGAAGAAGAGGAAGAAGGGAAGAAGAGGGAAGTTTAAGTTTAATCGGGAGATGGATGTTTTAATTTAAAATTTTCCCAATTTCAGTTATGGGTCTGGTTAGGTTACTTACCTGGGACCTAACTAGTCAAGTAACGACTCGTGGTGTAACCCAATGAGTCTTTGCCTGAGTCGTGGTCCTTGAACTTATGTAGCTTCCCGACGGGTCACTTAACGAATCGTTTGGTCTCCCAACGATTTGTTTAGTGAGCCGTTATCACCCTTATTCTTTTAATTTAGTCTTAGATCCAGTGTACCTAACGGGAGACCCAATACTACGTTCCTTGGAGAAACGACTCGTGAAGTCACCCGTTGCTCCCCTGTTTTATGCAGTTCTCTTCATGACTTGACTGAACGAGTCGTCAAGTCGGACGACGACTCGTTCTGTGATTTTTTTGCACCGGAACTGAAGTTCCAGTTTTTGGTTCCAACTTCAGATTTTCCATCTTATTCACCTGCACCCATCAACAAACGTTAACACTAACTTTTTCTTACATTTACAACTTGGGCTTCCTCCCAAGAAGCTCTTGATTTAACGTCGCGACACGACGTGGGTGTTTTGGCTACTCAGACTTCACCAAAACACCTCCATGGGTTGCCTCCCATGTAACATTTGATTTAATGTCGCAGCACGACGCAAGTCTCTTAAGTTGCTCAGACTTCACTTAGAGTCCACCGGTCTACCATTTTGAGTTCTTCACTTTTCCCCAAATAAGCTTTTACCCGCTGACCATTTACCTTGAACCTCTTGCCGTCATGGTTTTCCAATTCGATTTCCCCATGGGAGAATACTTAGACCACTCGATAAGGTCCCAGCCACTTAGACTTCAACTTTCCAGGAAACAACCAAAGTCTAAAATTAAACAAAAGTACCATATCACCTGGATTGTATTCTCTTTTCACGATATTTCGATCATGCTGAATTTTCATCCTTAGTTTGTAAATTTCAAAACTCTCATAGGATTTCAAATGAAATTCATCTAACTCATTCAACTGATCAAGCCTCAAGTTCGCAGCTTCATTCCAATCCAAATTCAACTTCTTAAGGGCCCACATAGCTTTATGCTCAAGTTCGATAGGGAGATGACATGCTTTACCATAAATAAGCTGATACGGAGATATACCTATAGGAGTCTTGAAGGCGGTCCGATAGGCCCATAAAGCATCATCTATATTTCTTTCCCAATCTTTCCGGTTTGCATTCACACTCTTTGCCAAAATAGTCTTTATCTCCCTATTGGTGACTTCAACCTGCCCAATAGACTGCGGATGATAGGGTGTGGCCACCCTGTGTTTGACCTCATATTTTTCCAATAAAGAGCGAAACAACCAGTTACAGAAATGCGAACCCCCATCACTAATGATGGCTCTAGGGGTCCCGAATCTTGCAAATATATTCCTCTTCAAGAACGCCGTGACACTCTTCTATTCATTGTTTGGCAGAGCAACTGCTTCCATCCATTTTTAAACGTAGTCAACAGCGACAAATATATACTTCATCCTGTTTGAGCTCACAAATGGGCCCATGAAATCAATGCCCCATCCATTAAATAGCTCAATAACGAGGGTGGGAGCAATAGGAAGCTCGTGCCTCCATGATATGCCTCCTTGTCTTTGACATGCATCACATTCCTTTGCAAAATTGTGTGCATCCTGGTGAATGGTTAGCCAATAGTACCCACATTGTAGAATTTTGTGGGCGGTGCGGATCCCGCTGTGGTGGCCTCCAACAGGGGATGAGTGGAAGACCTCCAATATACTCAGCATCTCTACCTCAGGTACACATCTTCGAATAGCCCCATCAACATATATGCAGTATAATTAGGGCTCATCCTAGAAGAATTTATGCACATCGGACATAAACTTTCTTCTCTGGTGAAAAGATAAGTGCTCCTGTACAACATCGTATGCAAACCATGGGATGAGATCTTGAGATGCAGCTAAAACCTGTTCATCTGGAAATGCTTCATCTATATCATGCTCATTTCTAAGTGCTGCATCAGGCTCTAATCTGGATAAGTAGTCTACAACCTGATTTTCAATCCCTTTTCGGTCTTCTACCTTAAACTCGAACTCTTGTAGCAGAAAAACCCATCGAATCAACCATGTATTGGCATCTTTCTTAGCCATCAGATATCTCAAAGCTGCATGGTCTGTGTGGACTATCACGTTAGTTCCGAGAAAGTATGCCTGAAACTTCTCAAATGCAAAAACTACAGCCAACAGCTCCTGTTTTGTCACGGTATAATTTTTTTGAGATGCATTAAGAGCCTTGATAGCATAATAAATTGGATGAAAAATCTTTTCACGCCTTTGGCCTAACACAGCTTCTAGGGCCACATCGCTAGCGTCACACATAACTTCAAAAGGCAAAGACCAGTCAGGTGCCACGATAATAGGGTCCGTGGTCAATCTCTCTTTCAAACATTCGAACACCTTCAGACATGCCTCATTAAAAACAAACTTCACCTCCTTCTCGAGTAGCTTACACAATGGATGTGAAAATTTGGAGAAGTCCTTGATGAATATTCTATTGAAACCTGCATGGCCTAAAAAGCTTCGAATACCTTTCACAGAAATTGGAGGTGGTAGACTAGTTATCACTTCAATCTTGGCCCGGTCTACCTCCATACCCTTACCAGAAATCTTGTGGCCTAGCACTATTCCTTCCTTCACCATGAAATGACACTTCTCCCAATTAAGCACCAAATTTGTCTTTTCGCATCTCTGAAGCACCTTGCTCAAATGAGCCAAACAGTCCTCAAATGAGTCACCCACCATAGAAAAATCATCCATGAAGACTTCGATGATGTCTTCCACCATGTCAGAAAATATGGACATCATGCAACCCTGAAAAGTGGTGGGTGCATTACATAACCCGAACAACATCCTCTTAAAAGAAAATGTACCATAGGGGCAAGTGAATGTGGTCTTCTCTTGGTCTTCAGGGGATATAAAATCTGATTGTACCCCAAATAACCATCAAGGAAGCAATACCATCCTCTACCTGTAAGTCTGTCTAGCATCTGGTCCATGAATGGCATCAGAAAGTGATCTTTCTGTGTCCACCGATTCAGTTTTTTGTAATCCATGCATACTCTCCAACCGGTGACTGGTCTTAGAGGAATGAACTCGTTGTTCTCATTTGGGACCACTGTGATTCCTCCCTTTTTTGGTACACACTAGACAGGGCTCACCCATTTGCTATCTGCAATAGGATAAACCACACCTGCATCCAACCACTTTATGATTTCCTTCTTGACCACCTTTTGCATAGGTGGATTCAACCTACGCTGATGTTCAATACTCGGAATGCAATCTGGTTCTAGATGGATCTTGTGAGTGCAAATACCGGCTAGGATTCCAATAATATCTGCAATGGTCCACCCAATGGCTTTTTTATATCTCTTTAAGACGGAAACCAAAGCCTCCACTTTCCATTCCTCCAGGTTAGCTACGACAATGACCGGTAAAGTGTTACCGGCTCCCAAGAATACATACTATAAATGGGATGGGAGTGCTTTGAGCTCCAACATTGGAGGCTCCTTAATAGATGGCTTGGCTGGTAGAGTCACCTGATTTTTCAAATCAAGGTCAATCTTCTTTGGAGCGTAAGTGTATGACCCCATGCTAGCAAGTGCATTTACAATCTCCTCACTCCCATGAATTTCCTCAGCCCCAATGCCCATCAAAACAACTGCTAAGTCATTAGAAACAAAGACTCCTCCATTGGCTAGACCTGTTAATTACAAGAACAAAAAAAATAAAAAAAAAAGAAAAAGGAAACAAGAACCAACAGTAAAGTTAACACAATTAACAAAAGCCTTAGGCCGTATTCCTAGGCAATGACGCTAAAATTTGATGTCGCCCAAATTACACCTCACAATTCAGATATAAGCGGTCGATTGTCAAATATAGAACCCAACAAAGGTTGAGGTCGATCCCACAGGGAATATAGTAAGAACTTAAGTTAATGCGAATAACTATTACTATTGAATTACTTATTTCCAAAGGGGGAAAATTATAGAATAATAAACAAAGTAAAATTGCTGAATATTGAAATCAAATTTGGTTTGTATTCAATTAACGATTTGACTAGGATTATGTTCCCCAAGATTTCATAACCACAAGAGTTTTACACTAGTGATCTATTCCGGTGTCCAACATGCAATATTGGCAAGTTAGGTTCACCTAAATGGTTGGTCCCCAATCTAGATAATTTTCACCACACAACTTGGTCCGTATACGGGTGTACTTTAGTTAACCCTTACTCTTAATATCGGATTAGCTTTCCCCGGACAAGTTCAAGCTATTAGATGAGGGTTGATAGCCTCAAATCTCCGTTGTTAATCCCTCTTCCCATTCTTTACCTCCTTGATCCGGTAAGTAAGAATAAGGCAAGTCCTAACGTTTGCAACCGTCAAGAATCAATCAAAACAAAGGAAGAAATAAAACATGCATAAAACCCCGTTCAAGAATCACTAAGTGTTTTTACCTATCCGCGTTAATTTATCTTGGTCCCATAAACCTAGTTTATGGGTTTAGCTACTCATACTTGTATTATCACAATCACAAAATATTGAAGAAATCATAATTGCAACTTACAAATTATTGTAGAATAAAAACCACGTAGATTGATTTAAACTCCAATGTTTCTTTCATTTCTTGAATCAAGAACAATTGTGTGAAGATTCTCTCAAGGATTATTGTCTAATTGTTAAGAAATTTGTCTCAAAAATCGCCTCAAAATCCTTCCAGAATCATCTCAGAATAGTCTCCTAAAAATAAACCTAAGTTAGGTATTTATAACTCTAAGAAATCCTTTTCCTAAATAAAACTGAAAACCAGGTCGACAGTGGCAACATACTAGGTGACGGGTTGTTTGGCCTTCTGAAGAGTCGTGCTTTGCTTATATTAGTCATCCTCAGCATCGCACCCAATTATGGCAACGGGTCACCTAACGACTCGTCGTGCCTGAGCAAGAGTCATTAGGTCTCTCGTGGACTGACTCCTTCAAAACACCAGTGCACTTCACTGATAGTTCTAATGGCCTGCCAATGAGTCGTTTCATCTCATGACGACTCGTTATGTCTGTCGTCAAACTTTACTGGCCACTTTGTTGGAATTTTCTCTTCGAATCCTAACGATTGATCTCACGACTCGTTACCAGTTGTAACGAGTCGTTCCTCTAACTCGTCAAGTACACTGCCTTGCTTCTTCCAAATTCCAACTTTTGCTGACGTCTTAAGCAATGGGTCGTGCCTCCTGCCAATGATTCGTTAAGTGCTTGACAGTCACCTTTAAGTTATTTTTAGTATTAATTTTACCAAATTCACTTCCAAACTTTTTTCCTGCACATTAAGCACAAAACACATCATACCCATATAAACATACCTGGAATGTGCATAATTTCTTGGTTTTAAGTGTCAAAAGTACCGTAAAATCATGACACATCAAACTTGGGATGCAAGTTAAGCTCCGTACAGCCTTCCATCCGCAAACAGACGACCAAGAACAAACCATTCAAACCTTTGAGGATATGTTGAGGGAATGCGTTATGGATTTTAAAGGTAGTTGGGATGATCATTTTCCCTTGATCGAGTTTGCTTATAATAATAGTTACCACTCTAGTATCCAGATGGCACCATTCGAGGCTCTTTACGGGCGGAGGTGTAGATCTCCCATCGGATGGTTCGAGGTTGGTGAGGCAGCTATGATAGGGCTAGATTCGGTTCATGAGGCGATGTGAAGGTTCAGTTGATAAGGGACCGGTTGAAAACTGCTCAGAGTTGTCATAAATCGTATGCTGATGTGAGGAGAAGAGATTTGGAGTTTGATGTGGACGACTAGGTATTTCTAAAGGTATCACCCATGAAGGGAGTCATGCGGTTCGGGAAGAAAGGAAAACTCAGTCCCTGCTATATTGCCCTTACCAGGTTGTGAGAAGAGTTGGTAAGGTGGAGTATGAGTTGGACTTACCCTTGAAGCTATCTTCGATTCATCTCGTCTTTCATGTGTCACTTTTGAAGGAGTGCTTGGGTGACCCATCCTTGGTGGTTCCGGTAGACAGCATTGGAGTGAAGGACAACCTTAGTTACGAAGAAATTCCCGTTGAAATCTTGGATCGTCAAGTTCGAAGGTTGAGGAACAAAGAAGTAGCCTCAGTTAAAGTATTATGGAGAAATCAACATGTTGAGGGAGCTACGTGGGAAGCCGAAGCAGATATGATGGCTAAATACCCTCATTTGCTCCCTACCGGCTTAGTTTCAGTTTGAGGTATCAGTTTCGCCCTAAACCTTTAATCATCTCTTCCTGTTCAGTTCATGTGTACAAGTTTGTTTTATGATATGGTAATGTATGTGATGTCTGAATTCAATTTAGCTATGTAGTTCCTTTCGAAGGTAATCATTTCGTCAATTTTCGACTTAAATGACTGGTAATTGTATATGGTGATAGCTTATTTCTGAGTTTTCTGCACGTTTCTAACATTCGAGGATGAATGTTCCCAAGGGAGAGATATTGTTATAACCTAGGAACCCAAGGATCATACCCGGAAGTGAAAACAGAGAAATATTGAAAATTCGCACCAGGTCACAGAACGACCCGTGAGGTTGGTCGTGAGGACTGACCACGAGTCGTGAAGTGACTCGTGGTCAGGCCTCACGACTTGTGAGGTGATCCGTGGTCAGCCCCGGAGGATTAGCAAATTTGAATGGACAGTGTAGGCCATGGAAGGTGACCGCGAGTCGTGGTATGACCTCACGACTCATGAAGTCACCCGTGGGGTTCCCTTGGATGTTCGGGCAGTGGACTCAACGGATCAAGGTCACGGGTCGTGTCCTGTGGCAATGACCCATTAGGTCCCTCGTGGGGACTGACGACCAGAAATTCCTGCATTTTAATAAGGATGTTTTCGTAACTTCGTAAGTTCCTAAGGCCTAAAAGACATCATTTTGGATATATTTTTGAGTTAGATAAGATAGGTTAAGCCCTTTATGCATGCCCATTCTCATGCAAGATCTTAGAGAGGTTTTTGGGAGATTCAAGGCCTTCTTCCCGAAATTTTCATCAATTTCTTTGTGGGTATTCAAGGAATTTTAAGTCCATCCATCCCCAGGTATGTAGGGTTTTTAAAATGGGTGAAATTCTTCCTCACCCATTCTCAAATTTCAAATGAATTCAAGAATCCTCCTACTCAAAATCCATGGGGTTTTACCCAAAGCATGACGATATCATTTCTCTTTATGGATATGGTTTAATTGAGTTTTAATTATTGAATTATGCATGTTGGGCAGCTCTTGTATTATTTTCTTCAAACTCATGTTTCAATCTTTTTAAATCTAAATTGCCCATTTATGGAAGTTCATGAAAGTTATGATTTATGATGAATATTCATTATTTTAAGTTTATTGATTATGAAAATGCATGAATCCAAGTTTCCCATGTTTATGAGCATATTTTGAAAGAATTGAGTATGATGAAGCATTGGGCAATGCCCATATGATGAAGAATGATTTACGATTTATGGAATGAATTTCATGATTTACCGATTTATGATGTTGGTCGATAAAAAGGGCCTTTGATTTTTGGCTAAGCATGTTTTAAAGGGGATCAATGATGATAAATTTTATATCTTAGCCAATGAATTTTTATGCATGATGCTAATGATTTATGTTTAGCCTATATGCATGTTTTTGGGAGCCGTGTCTAGCACCAAGCAACCCGACATTCAAAGGACTACGCTGGTGTCTCATAACCATGTGCCATCGTGGGTTGTAAATGATATGATGTATTGATAATGATCCCCTCAAATGTGATATCACACCTTATGCACGACCCTCGCCTAGCAAGCCAGGGTTGGCTCTGCCCACTTGAGTGAGACAGTGGGGCATCATGAAAGGCTATACCATGATGGTGTCGGTTATGACGAGTCCTTCCATTGTTCCACATGTTTTATGCAATGTTATGTTTATGTTATTGGCTCAAGTTATATTTTGATAAAGTTACTTACAATTATGATAATGAATGATTATGAATGATTTGAAAGTCTTGAGCCCTATGTTTTATTATGAAGATTTTGATGCAAGCATGATGTCCTTCTCCTATGTCTATTTATGAGTTTAATTTTCTTTAAAATGTCTATTTTACTTACCTTGCATACTCAGTACATTTCACGTACTGACCGCATACTTTCTATGTTGTATCGTTTCATGATATAGGGTCCGGATCAGGCTCGTCCTCATGCTTAGTCCATTGCAGCTTACACTTTAAGCTTATTGGTGAATCCTCATGTTCCAAGAGACATTTTATAAACTTTCCTGTTGATTATGTTTCAGTATTGCTCGGTTTAGCTGGGGATGTTGTTCCATCAACCCATCTTATGTAGTAGAGGCCTTCAGACAAATATGTAGTACTCAACTGTGTATATGTTCAGTATTTCATGATGTTATGCTATAATTCCATTTCCACTATGTCTTTACGATTATCGTTCCGCTTATTAGGAGAAGATTGGTTATATGCATGTGCCATGGGTCGACTTGGGGTCTCTTTGGGTCCCTTATCCCGTGTTTACGATCTGGGTGTACGTTCGGGTTGCGACAATCATAAACATAAAAGCACTTTTGTTGATGTTTATTAGCTGACCTGATGCTGCCTCATATTTCCTCAAAACTATCATCATGAGCTTCATAGATTTCCTTTCTGCTGACACAAACAAAATTGTGTCATCTGCATAGGCCAAGTGATTAATCTCTTCACTCCATTTAGGAACTCCAAAACCTTTAAATTCAGCCTGCTCTTTTAGTGCATTTAATCCCATGGATAGTGCTTCTGCAACAATAATAAAAAGTGTGGGAGATAGTGGATCTCCCTGTTTCACACCTCTTGTGGACTTAAAGAATCCTTGAGCCTGTCCATTAATTAAAACAAAGTACCAGTTGTTGGAGATTACTCTGTATACCTAGTCTATTAAATGTTCAGAAAATCCAAATTTTCTCAAAACCTTTGACAAAAAAAGCCAGGATAATCTATCATAAGATTTTTTGATATCTAATTTGACCACAACATTGACAGACTTTGTCCTCAATCTGATATCTATGATAATCTCTTATGCCAGTAGGTCATTCTCCATTATGCTACTTTGATAAAATCAGTTTGATTAGGAGAGATTAGAATAGGGATTAGAACCTCCATTCTACCATGCACAACTCTAGAGATCACTTTGTTAATAAAGTTGCTTAAGCTAATAGGTCTCACATCAGCAAAAGTGTTTACGTGTTCCTTCTTAGAAATAAATACAAGATTAGTATGTGTGATGAACCTGTGAAGCTCCTGGCCATTAACAAAAGCCCTTGTAACTGCTATAATATCATCTTTAACAATCTCCCAGCATGTTTGAAAAAATTCCTATAAATTCATCTGGACCACTAGAGCTGTCACCACTGAAAGCAAAAGCTGCATTTTTAATCTCTGATTCTTCAAGAATTTGAATTATATCTTCATTCTTCTGTGATGAAATAATTTTAGGAATATTTTCTAGTAACTCAAAATCTTTAGGAAAGCAGTCCTCAATAAATTGCTTTTGAAAATAATTAACTGCTTCACATGCTACTTCTGTCCGATCCTCAAGCCATACCCCATCTTCCTTTTGGATCCTATTAGTTTGCAACCTTTTCCTTCTTCCATTAATATATGAGTGAAAAAACTTTGTGTTTATATCCCCATCTTCAAACCATTTCATACCAGATTTTTGTCTCCAATATTCCTCCTCCAGGTGTAAATATCTGGCTAAGTCTGCCTGAAATCTGTGTAGAGTCTCCCTATTCTGCTGAGTGGGGATAATTCAAACTGAGTTTCCTGTCTCTAAGCAATTTCCTCCAATGTTGATATTTTCTGAAAAATATTTTCATATGCCTCTTTACTCCATTTAGTTAATGCACCTTTCACTTTTTTCAATTTATGGTGCATAACATAAAAAGGATTTCCTTCAAAATCTTCTATCCCATGCTCTCTGATCACATTCATGAAGTCCACATGTCTAATCTAGAAGTTTAAAAACTTGAAAGGTTTTGTATCACCCCTATAGTCTGTGAACATTGAAACTCTAAAGGAGAATGATCAGAACCCTTTTTAATAAGATGCATCACCTGAATATTAGAGAATTTATCAATTATCTGCTGATTGCTAAAGACTCTATCTAGTCTTTTGAAAATACAATCTTCATCTGTTCTTCTATTCCACCAAGTGAAAGTGCTTCCTCTGTATCCCAAATCATAAAGTTCACAATCATTTACACATTTAGCAAAATCTTCTGTTTCCCTATAACTTACAGGTAAGCCACCTAATTTCTCCGTTCCTGATAAGATAACATAAAAATCACCTGCCATCATCCAAGACAGTGAGTTTTTTTCAGCAATATGAGCTAATGAAGTCCACAATTCTTGTCTGATATTAGGATTGCACGCAGATATACAACAGTGATCAACAATTATTCCATATCATTCTGATGTTCACTCTAGCAGTGATGTGCTGAGGATTATCTACCAGTATATCAATTAAAATCTCTTCCTTACAAAAAGCCAGATTTTACCTAAACAGTTTGCTAGAGATGTATGATGACCCAAAGCACTTCTATAATTGTCCATGTTTGTTGGATCTTGAAAAGGCTCTATCAAACCAATAATCAAATATTGATTTCTTCTATTAATATTAATCAATCTCTCAAAGGCCTTTTGAGTATTGACTGATCTTATATTCTAAAACAGTAGTTTATTCATCATTTGTTGCTCTTCTTTGAGGCAAGCCTCTGAGATAAAGGTCTGAGGGGTGCTGCCCATTCAATATTTCCTTTCCCTCCTTTATTCTTTGAGCTACTACCTTTCAACTGATCCAATTGTCTAGGGGACAAGTCTACCTCTTTAGCCACCTGTTGATAATTGTTGATCAGTTCTCCTTTTCTCTTTTGATTTACCTCCATATGATCTTGACCAAATTTTGATGTATCTATGTTGAGATGTGGTGGTGTTGTAAATGTAGAATTGCTTCTATTAATATCAACTCCATCTTCTTTCTCAACTTCATCTCTCCTCTGTACTTCCCATTCTTTTGATCCCAACTATTGTTCTCCCCCTATTGCCTCTGTTTAAGAAATATCAGTCATGTTGCTTATGGAATTTATGTTTCCAGCATCTGTTGGAAATAATTGTTTATTTGTTTCTTGTTACTGCCTTATGCATTGCTCTGGGGTCTGATTATCTTTCATATTGTTATTCTCCCAGATGTTCCTCTTTTATGATATTTTCTCTGTTGATTCTTTCTCATCTAATCTTTCAATTTGAAGCACCTCTTCTGATCCTATCTCTTTTCTGGTCTCTGAATCATATGCCACTAAGTCTGCTTAGTTTTTTGACCTGTTTCCATGATTTCAATTGCATCTGCTTGCTTCTCTGGAACTAGTTCTTTCACTACGAAATCCTCCTCCATGTTACTGGTTTTCTCAAATTCATGTCCTAACACATTGGTATCAATCTTACCAAATGATGCTTCAATCCATTCTTTACCGGAAATATTCTACACTGTCTCCTTCTCATCCTTCCTCCTGTTGGATATCTAAAGCTGCAAAAGAGTTTGATGTCTGCACCTCCTTGTATTTATCATTTGTTATCTCCTTTTAATGTCTTTTCCCTCTGTTGGGTGTAAAAACCCTATTATCTTTTGTTACATTCCAAACCTGCTTGGATTGATTTCTCTTTCCTCTTTCCTCCTCAGTCTCAGATTGCTTTTTGGCTTCAGATTGATTGTTAACTGCAGGACTTTGATTTGGGGATCCAACTATTTTCCCACTTAATAATACCCTTGTTTCAGAATTCCTTTCACCCTCCCCATTATTTTCATTCTCTTCCTTTTCTATTCTCAGTTTAGGGTGTAGAACATAACACTCCACCTTTGTATGCCCTTGAAATTTACAAGTATTGCAATATTTAGGCATATAGTCATACCTTATTTTGATCCATGTAGAAATAATTTCTCCAAAATTGGCCTTCTTAATTCCTACATTTATTGTTTTAGGAAGCTCTTTCAATAGGTCCACCTTTACCTTCACCTTCGCATAACTAGGCCTGATTTTGTTTTTAGTAGCCATATCAACATGTAAAGGTTTCCCTATTGCTTTAGCCATCGTAAAAAGGGATTCTTTGACAAATAAATTAGGGGATAAAGTCGGGAAGGATATCCATGAAGAGCTGTTGTGGTTTCTTTTCCAGGATTAAACCATGGTTCCCATTTAAGGGGTCTCATCTAATAAAAACCATCTTTATCACGTAAAAAATAGGCCGTCTTTGACATTACATGCACGTAATCCTCCAACGTGGTGAGCCTGATCAAAACATGCCTATCACACAGGAAGCCAATCTTGCACTCTGCCTTGATCTCACATTGTATCAGTACAATTTTGCGAATTTTTTCCAGTTTCATCCAGCCATAAGAAAACTTTCCTACAATAGCATATTGTAGGTTTTCTTGTATAATCATGTTCTCTACTTCTTCTTCCTCCCAAATCACCGTTGGTTCTCCATGAACATAAGTGATATATTTTAATGGAATAGGGTTAGAAGATTTTGTAAGTTCTGGCATTAAAGAATTTAAATATGAAAGAGTAGGGATTGTTGGTGGTACTGGTGGTTCTCCTCCAAGTAGCGGCGACCAGCCTTGGCTAGTAGTAACCATGTCGCTGGCTAATGTCAGAGAAAATTAGGGTTCGCTCGATCCCCCAACTTACTACTCATTTCTCTTTTACATATTCCTCTCCCATTTTCATTTTTTCTTTTTTGCTTTCTAAAACAAAGAGACAGATTTGAGCTACTGGATGGAGTTGTAGATGGAGTTCTCTAGAATAGGAAGTGAAATCGGTGTAATGACTAGAATATTCTTTCTAGGCATAATACATATATAGACATTTAAACTTGGCTTCAACTGACAATTAAGCACTCAAACTTTGAGAGTGCACATCCAACCATCTTAACTTGTATCCACTGTATTAGTTGAGCACCCCAATTTACAAAATGATCATCTAGACAGTTCCAAAATTTATGTGCCAAGTCAGCATCAGGTGTCTATGAGACACAGTGGGGACTAGTTGAAGTGTTTATTTATCAGTTGAGACCAAGTTGAGGTGCCTAGATGTGCACTCTCAAAGTTTGAGTGCTTAATTGCCAGTTGACACCAAATTTAAGTATCTATTTATGTATTATGCCTTCTTTCTATTATTTAGATAGGCTCGGGTATGGGCCTAAGATGAATTTGTTTGTTTTTTGTTGCATAAAATTTGGGCCATGAGGCATAAAAGAGAGAGAGAGAGAGATGGACTTTATTTTTCTTTGCAGTCTCTGCGTCTCAAATACATGTGTTTCTTATCCTATTATAGTACTTAACTTTCGAAAAAAATGATATCTGTTATAAATGTATTTGTATTATAGTGAATGTCTATAAAGATATCTGTTTTGTAGTGGATATGTGTATTTATATTATAGTGAAAGTCTATCTTTTTTGAGAAAAGTTAGGAGGAATTATCCCTATAAATAGAGGGGTTCTCCTTCATTGTATTTTATCCCCATTAATATAAATAAGAACTTTTCTCCTTCTCTCTTTCTCTACAATATTTTTGTTCTTTCTTTATTATTTTATAACACGTTATCAGCGTGAGACTTTACCGTCTCAAAATTTGAAGGCTAAGGTATTATACATATATATATATATATATATATTATATCCCTCTCTCTTTTAATATGGCTAATCTTACGAAACTTGAGTTCATTGCCCTTCAAAGTTTGGGCAAGAACTACCTTTCATGGATGTTGGATGCTGAAATCTATTTAGATGCAATGGGTCTTGGAGACACCATTAAAACTGAAAACAAAGTATCAAACCAAAATCGTTCTAAGGCTATGATATTCTTGCGTCATCATATTGACGAAATTCTAAAAATTGAATATCTCACGATTAAGGATCCACTTATTTTGTGGAATAGCCTGAAACAAAGATATGACCACCTAAAAATGGTCATCCATCTAAAGGCACGATATGATTGGATGCATCTGAGGTTTCAAGATTGTAATTCTATTCATGAGTACAACTCTGCCGTGTTTAAAATTGTTTCTCAATTAAAACTATGTGGAGGGACTATTAGTGATGCTGATATGATGGAAAAGACGTTCTCCACCTTTCATGCCTCAAATGTACTTTTACAGCAACAATATCGAGAGAAAGGTTTCACGAAGTATTCTGAACTGATTTCTCATCTTCTCGTGGCTGAACAAAATAATGATTTGTTAATTAAAATTCATGAGAATTGACCTATTAGATCTACACAATTCCCTGAAGTGAATGAGGTGTACGCTCACCATGCTAGGCGTGGAAAAGGTTGCGGTTCTAGTCGTGGACATGGACGTGGTCGTGGTCGTGATCATGATCATGGTCAAGAAAGATATCATGTTCCTGGTGTTAATCATTTTTCAAAGAAAAAACACCATCAAAAGGAAAAAGAAAAGCACGAGAAGCGTGAAACAACTGGATGCTTTCGGTGTGGTAGAAAAGGACACTATCCACGTGACTGTCGTACACCCAAACATTTAGTTGAGCTTTATCAAGCATCAATAAAGAAGAAAGAGAAAAATCCTAAGGCTAATTTTATCTCTGAAAATTATGTTGACATCATATGTTTAGATGTAGCAGATTTCTTTGAGCGCCCTATAGGAAAGATAGACCACTTGATTGGTGATGGTTCTGTGGCTATGGAAGAGTGAACAATTTCTAAATATTTTTAGTGATAGTAGTAGTTAATAAATATCATGTAAAAGTAGTCACTTATACGAGCATTAGTTTTTATTAATTAGTATTGATTATCTAGTTATATTATTATCATTAGTTATTAATAAAATTTCAAGCAAGTAATTTAATAATTATTTACGTTCCTGAATTACTAAAATTTATTTGTTATTTGTTTAAGAAATTCGAAGTCTTCGAATGTTTTCTTTCCCCTAATTGTTCCAACTATGTGAAACATATCAAGTAGCATCTTTCTTTTAATATTTATTTAATTTGTTTTGCGTGGGAGTAAATAGAAGAAGACTGTAATATTGCAGACAATATCACAAATCTTTATTTGCTACTGTCACCACGTTAAAGAAAAATGCATTAACAAATTTATGAAACTTGCTTGTGGAAAAGAAAGACATGATTTTTTTCCAACATAACATACTGTAATTGTTCTGCAATGTCATGCTTATAATCATAACATGTATGACAAGAATGACCAAGTCCATCAAGCAATTACTTCCATTAGATATATGTAAATTTGAACAAACAGTTAACAAAGAAATAAATACTTTATAACATATCATTGTTTCCTACCAAATGAGACTACTATATGCAAAAAAGTTCGGCAACCTTGTAAAGTAGAGTTATTGCATAGGAACTTCTTTTACAAAGTTTTAATATATATAATTCATTATATTTGAAGATATGGATGATTCTCAAATAAAATTGTCCAATTATGAAGACATTTGCTTGATTGATTCTGGTACAACACATACGATATTCAAAGAAAAAAATATATTTCTCATTTAAACATGGGATAGATAAATGTTACTACGATTTCTAGTAGTACCAATTTGATTGAAGGCTTTGGGAAAGCTAATATAATCTTGCCTAAGAGAGCCAAACTCATTATAAATAATGCGATGTTTTCTCCTAAGTCTCGGAGAAATTTGTTAAGTTTTAAAGATATTCGTGAAAATTGTTATCATATCAATACAATGGATGAGATGAATCTTAAATATCTTGGTATCACCAAGAATGTCTCTGGGAAGACAAGTGTTATAGAAAAGTTCCCTGCTTTATCTTTTGGATTATATCGGACAAAGATTAGTGCAATTGAGGCATATTCTATAGTAAACCAGAAATTTATTGTAATGCCCCGGAAACTCAAAGACTAGATCCGGGACTTAAATTAGAAAACAATCTGAGAATCTACAAAAAATGCCTCAGAACGACACACGTAACGAGTCGTTATGATAGCTAACGACCCTTTAGGTGCCTCGCGGTCAGACCTAGGTCAAAGGTTAAGGTGTGAGGCAGTGTACCCCACGAGTCCTCACTATGACTCGTTATGTGTGACCACGAGTTGTGGTGTCACCTATGGGGATCTATAGGGCTTTTGAGCAATGTGGTCCACGACAGGTGACCACGAGTCGTGGTCACTCACCACGACTCATTAGGTCCCTCATGGTGGCCTACAGGGATTTCCAGGTAGTTTATTTAATGACTTTGACCATGACTGATTACGACCCGTTAGGTCACCCGTTAGGACCACTTGACAGTTTTTTCTTGCGATTTTCTAAGGGTTGTTTAGTAATTTTCTACTCTTCTAAACTTTAAACTACATCGTTTTAGACGTAATTTCAAACCTATTAGTGGGAATGAACGGCCTCTCCCTTTATTCCCCATGTTCATTCTTAGAAAAGTCATCAAAGAGTCTCTAAAGAACTCTCAAGCAAGCTTAGGGTTTTCCTCCATTGCAGCAGTTCGAGTTTTCTTATTTGGGAAATTTTTTTGTTAGGTATGTGAGAATTCAACAAGGGAATTGTTCTTCCCTTGTGTCCCCTCAAACCCTCTTATAGTTCCTCTATCAGTTTAGCCCTGAGTCTGCAAATACGAAAAGATTACAAGTTGTTTTTGGTTAATTTCACATAGAATAATATCCATGATTATTGTTGATATGATCTCCATTAGTTCTTTACCAAATTGCTGATGTTCCTAAAAAAGTGAATTTAGGTTCTGAACTTTTGAATGAAATGTATGTGCGTATTAAATTCCGTCTGGTTTGTGAAGTGTGATTTGGCCTGATTTTCTAGTATTTCTTATTGTTGAGATGTTGAGTAATTATTCCCTTGATAAGTGTCACGCCCCACCTTGGGAGGCATGAATGGAACCTGGTGCCCTAGTAAGACCTAAACTGATTGAGTGGACTGAGCCTAAGCACTTCTGGTGCAGGACTAATACTAGCTCTTAAATCAAGAAACAATGGGTTATATCTCGGCTGTAAACACAACCTCCGTCTGACAAGGCCTCATAGCCACCTGTAAAAGAAAACTAGCTAGCCAGAAACAACCATAACAGGGAATCCTATGCGGGCCGACAAAACCACCATGATGTCTAGTTATGACAATAAAGTAAATCCAGTGCTAAGCTAGACTATGGCCGACAAGGCCGCTAATATACAAGCTAAACAAGGCCCCACACGACCAACATATAAAATTAAACACATATAGGCCCCACACGGTCAACACATAAACTAAAGCACATATAGGCCCCACACGTCCAATAACAACTGATCACAAGGAAAAGGAAACAATCTTCAAGCCTCTAGGAACAATATGATGGTCGGGATAGGGCCCCGACCTACCCATGAACTGTACAAACAAAAGAGATAAACCTTCTATCTACAAGCTCCAGAAGAAGGGAGCTAACTGCTCTGTGACGTTGGCTGAAAATGTTAGAGGGATCTGCTCCTCGTCTATCCGTACCTGTAGGCAAGTAATGCAGCGGCCTCAGAAAGGGCAACAGTACAACATGTACCGAGTATGTAAGGTAGTAACTGTAAATGACTGAATATAAAAGATAGAGCTGAAAATAACTAAAAGAAAAGGAATAAAAGTCATAGCTGAATAGTTGGGTTCTCTATTAGCTAGTCCATCAATAACTAAAGCAAACAAGAACCTTACCTGGCCCCCATAAATCAAAAGGTACAACCAGCACAAAACAACCCACCTGGGCTCCCATAAGCCCTGGTGAGTATACATCAATCTATATACCCCTATCAAGGTCATAATGGGTCATACTGGTAACTATAACTGTCCTGCCAGTCCCCTGGGTCTGCAACTGAGCCCAGTTGGCTCTTGACTGTTGTTGTGTTTGAGTCCAGTGGACTCTTGATGTCTGCACCCCGGGCACCAGGCTCGTCAGGGGTGTGGTGCCGATACGATGTGTATATATAGTCCAGACATGGAATGGAGTCTATGAGGACCTGGGACCCCATCTTCTTCCCTCGCGGACGGCATGTCGCTCTTTCTAGAGAGATGTCATCTCGTCCCTGGCGGGTGCCGACAAAGCTAATAGCCCTGGGGTTGGTCATGGAGGGCTATATAGGAAAATCAAATCCCAAGTAAACGAAGAATGCTAGTTTCAGCTAACAACAACAACTATTTATGATTGACATACTTCTGATTCTCTTACTGGGGTTTAGACTAAATTATAATGCCATAGGAACTAACTTGCCGAAGGAAACTGCCTTAACATACCTCAATCGCCGGTTTCCGATTAGCTGGTAAGTTCCAATTCATATTCAACTGCTTTTCCCAACTGAAAACGTGTTATTGGGAGAATAGGACTAATTTTAATACTAAATTCGGCGAAAAGGGAAACTTTGTATATAAATATTAACTATATTTCAACTTAACGGAATACGGTCGAAAACCCGTTATTTCTCTAAAGTATAGAAGGGAGAAATGCTTATTTTAAGCCTGTGATTGTATTGACACTAGTTTGGAGAAATTCCAACAACTTTAGCTCGGTGGGGCTACGATTCACCGGGTGAATTTTGTAAAAATAACTCCGTAGCGATGTTCTCTGCAGCCTTAAACTTCAATACCCAAAGTTAATTTGGATTTGGACGGAGTTTCATAGCATAAATGGTTGAAAAATATTTGTTTTCTTCGTAGTTTCCTTCCTTTGCACGTTTATATATATGAAAAATGAAATGGGATCAAAGGGTGAGACTTATATATACTTGGGGCGGTGGACAGGGGTCCATGGCATGGACCCTGTCGCGCCAATTCTGGGCCATGCCACGGAGCCCAACGAGCCAGGGAGGGGCCATGCCACGTTGCCCCTTTGGGCAGCTGGTCCGGCCTTCTCCCGCGCGGTCTCGACTCCGCACTCGTCCGACCTTTCCCCGAGCCCCTTTCTTGTACGTATTATATTCTAAAACTCTTAACCAACGTACGAATAGGCCATCTAAAGAATAGAAACTTACGGGGTGTAACATCCTCCCCCCTTATTAACATTCGTCCTCACATGTTAATCCCAGCCTACAAGAAGTCTAACTCTTATAACTACTCATTCCTGGAAATGTTTTGGTAGAGTTTACCCTGTAATATGGACTATCTGAAAATCTTGAAATACAGAAAAGTCCAGCATAAGCATTTCACATAACACTACGCAGCTGTTTCACAATAGGGCTGGAGTCAACTGAACGGTATATGCAACACAAATCACAAAACAACAACTGAAATACTAAAGGTACCTTAACTGCACGGCCTAAGCTAAGCCTAGAACAAATGAGGATATCTGGATCTCATATCATCTTCAGCTTCCCAATTCATCTCTTCTTTATTCCTGTTTCTCCATAATACCTTAACAGAAACGACGTCCTTACTCCTCAATCTACGAATTTTTCGATCTAATATAGCTACTGGAACCTCTTCATAGGCTAATCCCTCGGTAACTTGGACACCCTCAACCGGCAAAACTCGGGATGGATCCCCTATACACTTCCGTAGCATCAACACATGAAAGACTGGATGAAAAGATTCCAATTCTGAAGGCAAATCTAGCTCGTATGCCACCTGGCCTATTCTCCGGAGTATTCGGTATGGCCCTATAAACTTCGGGCTGAGTTTATCCGTTTTACCAAACCTCATCACTCCTTTCATCGATGAGATTTTTAGGAATACCCAATCACCTACACTGAACTCCAGATTCCTACGCTGTACATCAAGATAAGATTTCTTACGACTTTGAGCTGTCAGCAGATGTTCTCTAATAAGCTTCACTTTCTCTTCTGACTGGTGAATTATATCTGGCCCAATTAACCTTGTCTCTCCAACCTCGAACCAACCAATTGGGGACCTATATTTCCGCTGGTATAAGGCCTCATAAGGAGCCATTTGAATCACTGAATGGTAACTATTATTGTAAGAAAACTCACTAAGCGGTAAATGTTCCTCCCAGCTGCCCCCGAAGTCCAGCACGCACGCCCGTAACATATCCTCGAGCATCTGAATTGTACATTTTGCCTGCCCATCTATCTAAGGGTGGAATTTTGTACTCAGATTCACCTGGGTTCCCAAACCTCTCCGGAAATACAGCCAGAACCTAGCTGTGAATTGTGCCCCCTGTCAGAAATGATAGATACAGGGACACCATGTAATCTGACTATCTTCCTAATATAAAGCTCGACATAATTCTCAGTTGAGAAGGTGGTCCTGACTAGAATAAAATGAGCTTATTTCGTCAACCTGTCAATGATCACCTAGATGGAATCAAATTTACGCTTGGTACGAGGTAACCCTGTCACAAAATCCATATTAATCGCCTCCCACTTCCACATAGGCATTGCTATCTCTTTTGTTAGTCCGCCGGGTTTTTGATGCTCGGCTTTTACTTGCTGGCAATTAGGACATTGAGATACAAATTCTGCTATCTCCTTTTGATTCCTAGCCACCAATAAATTTCTTTTATATCATGGTACATATTTGTTGAACCTGGATAAAGAGAATATTGAGAATATTGTACCTCGCTCATAATCTGCTGGCAAAGTCCTGCCGCATCTGGCACACAAAGGCGGTCCCTATACCTCAAAACTCCGTCTCCAGTTATATTGAAATCTGCTACTTCCCTATGCTAAGCTTTACTCCTGTGTTGAACTAGGTTGGGATCTTCGTACTGCCACTCTTTTACTTCTACAACCAATGATGATACTGCAGTATTCTGAATCACTGCCCCACTGTCTCTTGAATCTATTATACGAATGGCCAGATTAGCTAACTGATGTAATTCTCTAGCTAGTTCCCACTATTCTGGCCTCAAGTATTCTAAAATCCCCATAGATTTACGACTAAGGGCATTTGCTACAACATTGGCTTTTCCCAGATGATACAAAATATTTACATCATAGTCTTTTAATAATTCTAACCAGCACAAATTTAACTCTTTCTGCGTGAAGATATACTGGAGGCTCTTGTGGTCAGTGAAAAGATCTACATGAATGCTGTACAAATAGTGCCTCCATATTTTTAAGGCATGGATGACTGCGACTAATTCCAGGTCATGGGCAGGGTAGTTCTTTTCATGTTTCCTCAGCTGTCTCGAAGCGTAAGCAATTACCTTACCATGATGCATTAGAACACATCCCAACCCAACACCCGAAGCATCAAATTACACTGCATACCCTTCTGATCCATCTGGTAAAGCTAATACGGGTGCTGATGTCAGTTTATTTTTCATCTCCTGGAAACTCTGTTCATATGCTTCGATCCAGTGAAATTTGGCTGTTTTCTGACTTAACTTGGTCAAGGGTGATGACAGAGTAGAAAACCCCTCTACAAACCTCCTATAGTACCCGGCTAATCCTAGGAAACTACGTAACTTGGTTGGAGTTGTCGGCCTAGTCCATGTTTTTACCACTTCAATCTTCTGGGAATCTACCTAGATACCAGCTTCTGAAACAACATGACCCAGAAAGGCCACTAAATTCAGCCAAAACTCACACTTGGAAATTTTTGCATATAACGACGATCTCTAAGAATCTGAAGCACTATCCATAAATGATCCCGATGTTCTTCTTCTGAGCGGGAATACACCAAAATATCATCAATAAATACTATGAAAAATAGGTCTAGATATGACCTAAAGATACTGTTCATTAAGTCCATGAACACAGCTGGAGCATTCATCAACCCGAAGGACATGATTAAAAATTCAAAGTGGCCATACCTGGTCCTGAAAGTGGTTTTGGAATATCTCTTTCCCGAACTCGAATCTGATGATACCCAGATCTTAAATCAATCTTGGAAAAACACTTTTCCCCCTGTAACTGACTGAACAAATCATTGATTCTGGGAAGCAGATACTTATTCTTGATAGTAACTTTACTCAACTGCCGGTAGTCTATACACATACGGAGGGAGCCATCCTTCTTTCTCACAAATAGGACTGGCGCGCCCCACGATGAAGTACTCGGCCTGATAAAGCCCTTATATAGCAAATCTTTCATCTGTTCCTTCAATTCCCTAAGCTCTGAAAAGCCATTCAGTGTGGAGGAATAGATATGGGTTGTGTACCCGGTAATAAGTCAATTGCAAAGTCGATTTCCCGTTTTGGGGGAATACCAGAAGCTCATCTGGAAATACATATGGAAATTCATTGACCACTGGAATAGACTAAAGAGTCGGAGATTCTGCTTGCACATCCTGAACCCTGAAAATATGATAAATGCATCCCTTTGCTATAAATTTTCTCGCCCGAAAATAGGAAATAAACCTACCTTTCGGGTAGCCACACTACCTTCCCACTCCAGTACTACCTTCCCAGAAAAGTGAAATCGGACAGTCTTGGTCCAGCATTCTACATTGGCATAATATGGAGCTAGCCAATCCATACCCATAATTGCATCAAAATCAATCATCTCTAATTCTACCAAATCTGCTAAGTCTGGCGACCAATGACCTCTACTGTGCACCCTTGCTAAACCCTTTTAGCTATAATGGAAATCACCGATGAGAGTAGACATTGAAAAAGGTCGTCGAAGCAATTCCGGCATGATACCAAACTTTCGAGCCGCTAATGGTGTAACATAAGATAAAGTGGAGCCTGGGTCTATCAAATCATATACGGAATGAGAGAAAATGTCTAGCATACCTGTCACAACATTTGGCGACAACTCTGACTCCTGTCGCCCCGGTAGAACATATGTTCGATTTGGACTGGTACCTGAACTGGAGGCCCCTGACTACCTCGACCTCTGCCAGCTGGAGCTGAGGGCCTACGCCCTGCTGGAGATGCTGGGGCGCGTGACCCTACTGAAGAGTTATCCTACCAGTCTCGATCACTCTGACCTCTAGCTGGACAATCTCTCATCCGGTGACCCTCTTGTCCATATGCATAACATGTCGTAGAACCATACCTGCATGCCCCAGAATGGCATCGACTGCAAATAGCGAAAAGTGGTACAATAAGTCTGCTCTGCCCTGACCCCCTCTGCTGTTGTGTTCCTGATGACAGTGAGCCCTCGTCGGGCTCTAGATGTACCCGATGACCAAACCCGCTCCCTTACTGCTGTTGTGGAGGTGGGGGTCTGGGTGGCCTATCTAATAATCATGGTCTAGGTCCCCCCTGGGACTCTGTCTGCATATTACTGGGTTTAGTCCTGTGGCGCTGCTCCTGACTTGCCCTCTCTATCCCTCGCTGCCGCTACTGGATCCCCTCGATATTTTGAGCAAATGCCTGAACACGAGCAATATCCATGTCCTCTAGCAAGGTAGTTGTGATACAGGTCTCCATGTATTCTGGATTTAGCCCCATGATAAACGGGTGCACCCTGGCTAGCATAGTATCTATAAAGGCCGGTGCATATCGGGTGAAGGAATCAAATCTCATAGCATATTCTCAAACATTCATCAAACCCTGCTCCAAATGAAAAAATTGATCTACCCTAGCCTGGCGGATCTCCCGTGGTAGATAATGGTCTAAGAAGGCCTCGGAGATGCTGGGCCAAGTCGGAGAGGGAACATCTCTGCCTCGGGACCTTTTCCAGCTCTCGTACCATAGTACTACAATGTACCGCATCTGAAACACTGCTAAATCTACTGATTCTGCGGCGGTGGCATGAATTACCTTGAAAATTCGCTGAAACTGGTCTAGAAAATCCCGAGGGTCCTCATCCCGATCTGTCCCTGTGAATTACGGGGGACTCAGTGCAAGGAACTCTCGGACCCTCGAGCTACCAGGACCTCTTGAGGTTTTTGCAACTACTGGCACCATGGGCTAACGCTGTGCGGCCATCATCTTTGCTAACATAACAACAACACTCCTAACCTCCCGCTCAGACGGTGTCGATATAGGTACTGCTGGAGGGGGCGCCGACGCATTTGCCGCTCCATGCATCTCCCGGCATGATGGAGAATGCCGAGGAGATCAAGATGAAACCTCCTTGTTGCCCTCAACATGGGCTATCTCAGACTGGGGAACCCTGCTAGTGGCCTCTCCTATCTCCACGTCCAATCTCCTACCAGTCGTGGGATGTCGCGTGTCCGACATTTCTCTATAGACTAAAGAATATGGTAAGCTTAGGGATTAAACCCTATACAGTACAGCTCTATAGCACGACTGGATAAGAAAAAAGAGTAACCATCCTATCATTCCTCACAGCCTCCTGCATATAGTATGTGGTGCATAACACATCCATAGACAAGACTCTACTTAGCACGGCTTGCAGACTCCCTGGGATACGACCTGCTCTAATACCAAGTTTGTCATGCCCCACCTTGGGAGGCATGACTGGCACCTGGTGCCCTAGTAAGACCTGAATTAACTGAGCGGAACGAGCCTAAGTTTGGGTGCAGGGCTAGCACTAGCTCTTAAATAAAGAAACAATGGGCTATATCTCGGCTGTAAACACAACCTTCGGCCGACAAAGCCTTATATCCACCTGTAAAAGAAAACTAGCTAGCCAGAAACAACCATAACAGGGAATCCTATGCGGGCCAACAAGACCACTATGATGTCTAGTTATGATTATAAAATAAGTCCAGTGCTAAGCTAGACTATGGACGACAAGGTAGATAATCTACAAGCTAAACAAGGCCCCACACGACCAACATATAAACTTAAACACATATAGGCCCCACACCGCCAACACATAAACTAAAGCACATACGACCAATAACAGCTGATCACAAGGAAATAGAAACAATCTGCAAGCCTCTAGGAACAATATGATGGTTGGGACAGGGCCCCGACCTACCCATGAACTGTACAAACAAAAGAGATAAACCTTCTATCTACAAGCTCCGGAAGAAGGGAGCTAACTGCTCTGTGACGTTGGCTGCAATGTAAAAGGGACCTGCTCCTCGTCTATCCGTACCTGTTGGCAAGTAATGCAGTGCCCTAGAAAGGCAACAATACAACATGCACCGAGTATGTAAGGTAGTAACTGTAAATGACTGAATATAAAAGATAGAGCTGAAAATAACTGAAAGAAAAGGAATAAAAGTCATAGCTGAATAGTTGGGTTCTCTATTAGCTAGTCCATCAATAACAAAAGCAAACAAGAACCTTACCTGGCCCCGATAAATCGAAAGGTACAACCAGCACAAAACAACCCACCTGGGGCTCCCATAAGCCCTAGTGAGTACACATCAATCTATATACCCCTATCAAGGTCATAATGGGTCATACCGGTAACTATAGCTATCCATCCAGTCCCCTGTGTCTGCAATTGAGCTTGTTCGGCTCTTGACTGTAGTTGTGTCTGAGTCCAGTGGACTCTTGATGTCTGTACCCCTGGCACCAGGCTCATCAGGGGTGTGGTGCTGATACGACTGTATATATAGTCCATCCATGGAATGGACTCTATGAGGACCTGGAAACCTATTTTCTTCCCTCGCGAACGACATGTCGCTCTTTCTAGAGCGACGTCATCTTGCCCCTGGCGGGCGTCGACACAGCTAATAGCCCTGGGGTTGGTCATGGAGGGCTATATAGGCAAATCAAATCCCAGCTAAACATAGAATACTAGTTTTAGCTAACAACAACACCTATTCATGATTGATGTACTTCTGATTCTCTTACTGGATTTTAGACTGAATTATAATGCCATAGGAACTAACTTGCCGAAGCAAACTACCTTTATACCTCAATCGCCGGTTTTCGATTAGCTGGTAATTTCCAATTTGTATTCAACAACTTTTCCCAACTGAAAACGTGTTACTGGGAGAATAGGACTAGTTTTAATACTAAATTCGGCGAAAAGGGAAACTTTGTATATAAATATTAACTATATTTCAACTTAATGGAATACGGTCGAAAATCCATTATTTCTCGAAAGTCTAGAAGGGAGAAATGCTTACTTTAAGCTCGTGAACGTATTGAACTAGTTTGGAGCAATTCCAACAACTTTAGCTCAGCGGGGCTACGATTCGCCAGGCGAATTTCGTGAAAATAACTCCGTAGCGATGTTCTCTGCAGCCTTAAACTTCAATACCTGAAGTTAATTCAGATTTGGATGGTATTTTGTAGAGTAAACGGATGAAATATGTTTGTTTTCTTCATATTTTCCCTCCTCTGCCCGTTTATATATATGAAAAATGAAATGGGATCAAAGGGTGAGACTTATATAACTTGGGGCAGTGGACAGGGGTCCGTGGCATGGACCCTGTCACACCAATTTTGGGAAATGCACGGATCCCAACGCACCAGGGAGGGGCTGTGCCACAAAGTCCAATGCAACAGGGAGGGGCCGTGCCACGTTGCCCTTTTGGGCAGTTGGTTTGACCTTCTCCCGCGCGGTCCTGACTACGCTCTTGTCCGACCTTTCCCCGGGCCCCTTTCTCATATGTATTATCTTCTAAAATCTTAACCAACATACGAATAGGCCATCTAAACATTAGAAACTTACGGGCTGTAACAATAAGAATGATTTTTGCCCTGGCACGAATAAGAGAGCTATAACACTACTTGTCAGATGAGATTTCCTTAATTTTTGAAATTTTTGCCATATTATGGAATTCTCGTGTTGTTGGGATGAGTTGAGTTCTCTGCTAGCTGTTTAGTAGTTCAGTTCAGTTAGAATGTAGAATCTCTTCAGAAGTATACAAATTTGTCAATTGATCAGTTTGACTTCAGTCTTTTCTTGAGGTGTCAGTGGTGCCTCCCAGTTATCAGAATCAGATTTAGAATCCGGTTTATTGGTCCATTAGGTGGTCATGACATTTTAGACATATAACTCTGACTAGCCTCAAGACCCAGTTCAGATTATAATTTGTTCTTAGATGGTTACGACGCTTCTAGATAAGCAACTCTGACCAGTCTAGAACCTAGTTTCAGAATTTGGTCCGATGAGACTCTCACGGTACTTTTAGTTATATCCCTGACTAGTCTTAGACCCTAGTTTCAAGCTATCAACTTAGTAATTCAGTCTAGATTTTCCAGTGGGAGTAGGACTTAGCACCGAACGGGTCGGGGTTCTAGCGCACCCAAGTTCCTAGAGCTACATTTGCAGTGTAGGTTACAATATTATTTGGCCTGATTGGCCCCAGACTCTTGTGATCACCCAATTCATGCCTTTATACCCTGAAAAGGTATATTGGGTCCTACCTGTGGGGTGTATACATTGGACTCCATGTCAAGCTCACGTAGTTATATGTCGGTTATAGACTCTTCCACTAGTCAGTCTAGTCCAGTTTCAGAATAAGCAGCTCAGTTTAGTTCCAGCTCTATCAGTTTACCTCAGTTCAGTACAGTATCTCAGGCTCAAAACTTTTAGACTTAGAGCATGCTTTGACCATCAGACAAGGTCATTTGACCATCTTAACTTATTTTATTAGTTCAGTTCAGTATACTTATCGGTCAATACATGTCATATCAATTCAAGAATTACATTCAGTCATGTTTTCTCCCACTTATTCAGTACATTCAAAGTACTGACGCATACTTTTATGCTGTATCATTTCATGATACAGCTGTAGTTTCTCAGACTTAGCACTATTAGTCGCCGTAGTTCAGATCCTCCTCCTCAGTAGTTGAAGTGTGAGCCCTCATTATTTGAGAGCATTATTTCATTTTCCCTCAGTCAGTTTATCATGTTTAGTTATACTTAGAGTTAGCTGGGCTTGTCCCAACAACTCATCAGCTAGATGGCTTTCAGACACATAATTAATTCCAAACTCTAGATGTTCTAAACTTTATGTTCCAGTTTTATTTTTCATAAATGTTTTTATATTATTATTTCAAAGTTTTCACTATGCTTGTTTTACTCAGGACACTAGTATATGATAGACCGAGGGTTGACTTGGGGTTACTTGTGACTCCAAGTACCTTGTTCCGTTTATGGTGTAGACTCGGGGCATGACAAACTTGGTATCAGAGCACTAAGTTTAGAGTCTCCTCGGAATGTCTGAATGCCACATCGAGTTTTGGTGAATGTAATGCTTGTGAGAAATATTTGAAAAATTTTTGTGAGTCAAGCATGACTTCATCACCCGTTGGTTTTTCTTTTCGGTTCTTTTCCGATGGGGAGTCTTTGAACTGAAGAATCAAAAACTTGTCGTCGCCCGCAAGTGTACGGGTCGTACAAGTAATATAGTGGCCCTTTTTAAGAGTCGGATGTCGAACCCATAGGGACTAGACCAATTCAGCTAACTATCAAGTTCAAGTGTGATATTAAATGCTGCAAGTGTTGATTATAGAAGTTTTCAATAGAGTTAATTAAGTCTAGAGGCGGTCAACGAAATACTTTGAATTAATTCAAGGAACAACTAGAGTTAAAGCCGGATAATCATGCGATACTACGATTTGCAATGGTTTAAGTATGAAACTATCAATTATCATCTCACATAATTGGAATTGCATGTTCATGGTCTTTCGAACCTCTAAACACGACAAACTAGCCTCACAACTACATCGTTGAGCAAGGATGTTATTTCTAGTTCGTGGGCAATTCACTACGTGGATGTGGTTTATGGGGTTTATGCTCTTGATTAGGGACTTTCATACCTCTAATCATTTAACTCAACTTAGCCTCACAACTACTTCTTGGAGTGGTGATGTGGTAATTCTAAGTTGGTGTCTAGCTCATCCCATTTTATCAACCAAGAAAGGTATTAGGTATATTTCTATCCTAACACAAATCATATCGTGACATACAATCTTGCTCCCTACATTCTCTTGTTCTTGCCTAGGTTATCTTTCTCAAGCATGTACCTAAGCTTAACCCACTTGTTTTCATGGTCATTAGTCATAAAAACAACAATAATTCAGAATGTAAGACAAAACAATAATTAATAACTTAAAACCAAAACAAAATCGAAAAATCACAATCATATCTTGTGGCTTCAACCCTAGAGGAAGGGTTCTAGCCACTCATGTTCATAAAATTACAAGAAAACATAATTAAAGTAACCTACTTACAAGAATTGGTAGAAAAGAAGATGAAATTGATGAACCCTAGGTGAGTTCTCCCACTTCTCCCTCACTCCTTGACAATTTTTCAGAAATAAATCGTGACTTCCTATTTTTAGGAGCTAAGGGACCTATTTATAGTAAATGAAAATTGTGCAAAATTATGCCTATCGTGGAATGGCTCCGTGGCACGGAGTGTATCGCGGAGCACTGCCTCTGTAAAACAGAGTGTATCGCGGAGCACTGCCTCCGTGACACGGAGGTATTGCGGAAGCCCTCTGGAAATCCCCCAATTTATTCCAACTTTGGTGTTTCTCTCCCGATATCATTCCTCCACTTCACCAAATCATAGATTGGGTCCTCCAATGCATTATTTCGTTCAAAAACAAAGACTAATCATGTTGGTTAATATTTCTTCTCATTTATATCAAAAGGCATGAAAATGTACATAATTAAATACATAAACAAGGCAAAACTAAGTTATAAAGTATCACTTGTGCATCATGTTTCCCGAGATCACCTACCCCACACTTAAAGTCTTGTTTGTCCTTGAACAAACCTTTTACATCTCATGAACATGAAGACTCACACATAGCTAATTTAGCAAGACAATTCAAGCTACGACTACAATGATTGTTTAGCAAGCTAATAATAGAGCATGCACGATTTAATCATTGAAATGAAATACAACTATGTTAAGACTTCCTAACTTCAAGAATTGACTCTCAATCTAAGCAACTCATGCAAATCAACTGATCAAGAAATCCAACATGAATGTTATCCTTCATTAAGCATGTGCCCTCACCACAAGAGAGTTACCCATTTTAACTCATGAATTTTCAAAACACACCATGTATGGGTATATGAACAAAAATTACGCTCGCTCTCACAAAGAATTCACATGCATCATGTAGTGACCCATAAGCTTGCCCTTAGTGTTTTACTCCAATAATTTAAGGATGTATGAACATAAGATCAAGTAGGTCTTAATGGGTTGTAATGTAAGCTAAGGGACGAGTAGGTACTATTCTGGCCAGTAATAGTGACTATCTTCCCCAAGCGCTTTTAATACATCATACACTCATTACGAACTTCCCTTCTCTTACTTCACCTTTATCTTTTTTCAGCTTTCCTTTTCCTCTTTTGTTTTCCCATTTCTTTAGGCACTCTTAGCTTATTAGTAAGGAGTTCTATAAGTAACTTTTTCATTAATTTGTTCTCTTACTCCCTACCAATATTCCTGCCTTTTTAGACAAGTGCACCTATGCCCTTTTCTCAACTCCCACAATATTCTTTTTCCTTCTTTTTCACGATTCTCACTCCTTTACTCTTTCAAAATTTTCACTTAAGCGCTTAGGAGTATCAAATTCAAGGTTAATGAAAGAAAATGATTAAGCTTATGTTGTTTCTATCAAAGAATAGGCTCAAGGCTCAATGGGGTTAACTAGGATTAAATATTCAAGGTAGGTAAAGTGAGGGATAACATTTAGGTTCATGCAAAGAAATGCCTAAATCATCTCCTACAGTCCACATCCTTCATTTCGTTTTATATACACACCAGGCAAGTTCTAGACATTCCACAACAACATGGAATATTCAAAAACGTTACACTCACAGCACATGCTCAATTCAAGATACATCCAGTAGACTCTTAACTCACCTAATCACAAGAATTCAAAATTAAGCTTTTAGAACATAGAGTCAAATTCAAGAGCCTAGGTGTCTCAAACAAAGTTATACACTTCTTGCATGCTTCAACACTAACCACACTTGTATCTTAAAATCATGTATAACACATAACAAGAACATCAAGCCATCAATTAGCTACGGGTTCAAAAACCACCACCTATTGACTAATTTTCCTCAAGACGGTCGTCATCCATCCATAGTCGGAAATAGTCTCTATCTATGACTAAAAACATTATATACAGACAAAGAAACTTTTTATTCTTCGGTTCAAAGACTCCCCATCGGAAAAGAACCGAAAAGAAAAACCAACGGGTGATGAAGTCATGCTTGACTCACAAAAATTTTTCAAATATTTCTCACAAGCATTACATTCACCAAAAATCGTTAAGCACAAAAATTTTAAAATGTTCCTCACCCCACACTTGAATCATGCTATGTCCTCATAACATCAAATTAAAATTAAATAGGATGAGAAATACTCCCTGAGGCCTCTAGGCCTAGCTAATAGCATGCTTTTCTTCCTTTGAACAAGTGGGTATTTGACCCCACACTTTTCCTCTTCCATGCTTTTTAGCTTCCTCCTCCACGGGTACTCAGACTTCCCCTCCATCTGTGCTTAACTTTCCACCAAAAACAACACAAGATGAAAAATAAATAAAATCAACACAAATGCAAGAAATTAAAATGGTACCTGTGGTACCTATGGGTTGCCTCCCAAGCAGCGCCTGATTTTACGTCGCGGCACGACGTATCAAGTTTCACCACTTTTTCCTCCACCTTGAGGATATGAATCTCACCCCTAATTTCTTCTCTAATTTTCTCTTATGCTCACGGGGTGGTGGTGAAAAAATGAAAGGACCAAGCAGTAGATGTCGCCTTTGGCATTTATTGGCCCTTAAGTAAGTGAAGTCATTCTTTCTTTCAGAATCAACAAATTTTAGAATATATGGGGCTTGTTCCCCCTATATATATTTCTCTACAAGTTTGGAAGACTCTAGTTCTAGGTTGTCAACCAAACTTAATGTCGAAAATGATTCGAGTGGGGTACAATACACCTCAACTCTGAAATTGCATCTTGCTTGACTTTCTTACTTGTATATACCTTCTCCACATTAACATCTAACTCCTCATGAATGTAAAATGGCAGGTACTCTATCTCTTCTCTCATAAATGGATTGGCTATATGTGTGAGACTATCACAGGGACTCTCAAGAGATTCTAATTGTTGGGCTTTTTCCAAAAATTCATCCTTGTCTTCTTCTTGTAGTTCCTCTTGAGTATCACCTAAAACCATTACTTGCAATTTACCACAAGCTTCAGCCTCAGCCATCATCTCCGTGATTTTGACGCTCATCATTTCTAGGGCCTCTCCATTTTCTTCTTGCTGAATTATCAATGCTTCCCTATCCTCCTTCATTGCTTCTGTTTGCTCAAGGATCTGTTTTAGCATGTCTTCTATTCGAGCTTGGCGTTCCAAGTCCTCATTTTCATCATGCCTATAATCAGCAAAAACAACAGAAGGAACATAGTAGGGGCTTGGGGGAGGGGAGTATGCATTCGGACAGCCATCCCAATGGCCATCTTGACCTCCACATATATTGCAAGTGTATGTATTTTGGCAACCATTCCAATGGCCATTTTGACCACTACATATATTACAAGTATTACAATGTTGCCATAAGTGGGGTCCTCTGCAATTCAGACAAGACTCATCAAAATAAGAGTATCCACCATTTAACCCATTTATATTGCATGATGTCATGTTAAGAAGGGTATTAGATTAAAAATAAAAATTTAAAATAACTCTAAAACTAATAAAGAATTTTTTTTGTCAACACTTAACGAAATTTAAAAATCACACAAAAACAGACAAATTCACTGAACTTCGCTGAGTCCCCGGCAACGGCGCCAAAAACTTTGTTACACCCCGTAAATTTTTAAACGAATAAATATCCTAAGGGCATGTTGGTTAAGGGATTTAGAAGGCAACCAAAAAAAATTATAATAGGAAAGTCGGTTTTTTCATTATCTTCATCAATATAACTTGGAAAAATAGGGGGTATAGCCATGAAAGGCAAACCCACGACAAACATACATAATTTCCTTCCAATTACGCGACGAAATGCGGTCTAAACTCCACTCCGGCTTAGATACAGAGGTATAAAGCTGCAGAGAGCAATCCTACAGAATTGGTTTCGTGAAATTTGGCCGGCGAAACGTCGTGCTACCGAGGTAAAGTAAATAGAATTGCTTTAAATTAGTACCAATGTGTTCCTAGCGTTGCAGTGAGCATTTATCCCTTCTGGACTTTCGAGAAATAACGAGTTTTCGACCGTTTTTCGAAAGGTTGAAGTTTGGGATAAATATATATCAAAAGTGATAATTTCTCCCTGATATTAATGTATTTAGTTCTGATTGATATGTATATGAATGTAGTTGGAGAAACAATAGAAGTACTGATGGAAATCACATCGGTCAGTCGGGTACTCAAAAACCAGGTATGTGAAGTTGTTCTTCGGCAAGTTAGTGAGCCTTAGCTTGGTAAGTCATAGTAAACTCTGTATTTGAAACTCTCGGAGTTGAACGTTGAGAATTAAGTGATTCTAATAGGTTCTGAGTTGTGTTGTCATATCGTATTCAGTCCGAAAGTTAGTAAAGCATACGCCAAAGGGCGAGTTAGTATTTCAGATTCAGTATAGCTTATTGTATGATTAGCAAGCATGTTATAGAATTAAAAAGAGACAGATTTTCAGAATAAAAGCTAGTAAAGTTAAACCAGATAGACAGACAGGTTTATGGCTACAGATTAGCGAAATAGTTGAATAAAGATTTCAGAATCAGTATAATCAGTAAAGAATCAGTATATAATACAGAAAGAGATTTGAATAAGAAATCAGATTTCAGATAGCCTTTTTCAATTATACATGCTTGCTATTTATATGTGCTATTTGTTGTTGAGACTTGATGTGGCGTGAGGGCACCTTATTGAGCGTCCTCGCCGCCCCTGAGTTGGTAATCGTGTCGCCCACTGAGCAGGTGGGTTTACGTCACTCCAAGGAGTGGCATGCCGTCCCCAGCTTGGACGAAGATGGGATGAAGTTTTCCCCATATCAGGCTAATCAGCATTACAGTACAAATAGCCCTGTTATGCGCAAGCGCCCAGGGAATAGATACAGATACAGTTATAGTTATAGATCTTATTACAGGTGTAGCTCTGGTTTCAGATAGCCCCGAGGAGAGTTCCGAGGAAACAGACCCTATCTGTTACTGTCTACACAGGAGTCCTCTGGACTCAGACACAGTTATTTATATTGGAGGCTATGGCCCGAGCCGGAGACCAAGGGGGCCGGTAAAGGAGCTCCTAGTGAGCAGATGAGTGGAGTGACTTATTTTTGGTTGGTTTTGACCCGGGTAGGGGTATAGAGATTGTTTGCTTGCTTGGTGTCATCCGGCTTATGGGGGTTGGTATTGGCTCTTGCCTGCTTCTTGCATATTTATTTATATGTTATATACTAGCTACTAGACAATAGGCCGTCGTGTTTACAGGTACGCCTCCGCCTTATTAGTATAGAAAGCATGATTCAGTTTTTACCAGTTTCTTCGTATCCAGTTATCTCCTGCCATAAAAATTTGCTAGATATGCTATTTATATTCAGTTGTTTCAGCTATATTATTTCAGTTGCTTTGCATACTCAGTACCAGCGGTACTGATGCCCAGTGGGGCACTGAATTACTTGCCTGCAGGTACTCATAGATGAGGAGGCGATCCCTCGTGATTCCAGCCAGCTACTGAGTATTCAGCTCATGTCATCCGGAGTCTGATTTCCAGAGGTGTAGCTCTTTTCTTTTTATGTACAATACGGGTAGGTCGGGGCCCTGTCTCGATCATTTCTATTGTTACTCTTAGAGGCTTGCAGATTGTATATATTATCTCCCTGTGGTCAGTTGGGCCGGTCGTGTGAGGCCGTGTAGTTGTATAGCTGTTTAGTATCTCTGTTTTTTTATGTTGGCTGCGTGGGGACATGGTTTGATAGTAGTGGTGACCTTGCCGGTCACGTAGCTGTTCAGTATTCCCTTTGTTGAGTCTCAGATGACTAGACAGCATGGTGGCCTTGTCGGCCCGCATAGGTTCCTTGTTACGAGTATGTTTCTTGTTAGCTGTTATTACAGGTACAGGTGGCTATAGGCTAGTTGGCCGGAGGCTATGTTTACAGCCGTTATATAGCCCTTTGTTTCCAAAAATCTGAGTTAGAGCTAGTCAGGCGCCAGCTGTGCTTAGGCTCGCCAGTTAGCAGTCCAGGTCCTACTAGGGCACTAGGTGCCAGTCATACCCCCCAAGGCGGGGCGTGACAAACTTGTTGTTGCCTGCAAGTGTACGGGTCGTACAAGTAATATAGTGGCCCTTTTTTAGAGCCGGATGTCGAACCCACAGGGACTGGACCAATTCAGTTAACTATCAAGTTCAAGTGTGATATTAAATGCCGCAAGTGTTGATATTTAATTACAAGAAAGCATAACTAAAGTAATCAACACTTGCAGCTTTTAATATCACACTTGAACTTGATAGTTAGCTGAATTGGTCCAGTCCCTGTCGGCTCTTCAAAAGGCCACTATATTACTTGTATGACCCGTACACTTGCAGGCAACAACAAGTTTTTTGCACTGTTGCCGGGGATTCGGTGAAGTTTTGATAATTTATCTGTTTTTGTGTGATTTTTAAATTTCCTCAAGTGTTGAGAAACTTGGTCTTAGTCTCACTTATGGCAGGTGACAGGTTGTCTTGCCGAGCAGGCTAAGAATAGAGAGCTTGTGGAATTGTTGCTTGAACCAGAACATCAAATTCATTTGCGAAGGAGAATAGCTCTTGAGCAAAAGCTGAAATGACTTCAAGAAAAGGTAAAACAACAACCACCTGCAGGACAAGCACAATTGTCACCGGAAGTAATGGCAGCCAGACCAGTTCGCGAAGTGGCAATCCTACAAGCGACTAATGTGAACTCTAGTATTCATAAACCGGAGTCTGGAGGGAACTTTGAATTGAAGCAGAACATGGTGCAGCTGTTACATTCTAGTGGTCAATTCACTGGGATGGCACATGAGGACCCGCAGCAGCACTTACAGAACTTTCTTGAGATTAGTGACACATTTGTCCCCACCGGCGTGTCCACAGATTATGTCCGACTTACCCTCTTCCCATTTTCACTGTTGGGAGAGGCAAAGAAGTGGCTGAAAGCTGAGCCACCAAACTCCATAACTTCGTGGAATGATTTAGCAAAGAAGTTCCTTATCAGAGTTTTTCCTTCAGGCAAAACTTCAAAGTTGAGAAGTGAAATACTAAGTTTCAAGCAGAGGCCTGATGAGAATTTGTATTTAGCTTGGGAAAGATTCAAGTCATTATTGAGAGACTGTCCCCATCACCAGCAATCAAATGAAGTGCTGGCTCATACCTTTGTAGAAAGTCTGGACCCACACACTAAAATATTACTAGACTCTGCATCGGGGGTGGGGGGGCAAGCCTTGGAGAAGACTTATGATGAGCTGTACACTTTGTTGAACAGAATTGTTCAAGGAAATCCAGAGTGGCACAGCGAGTCATCGAGAGGGGCAGGAAAGAGATCAGGATTGATAGAGGTTGATGGTATGAATGCCTTGGCAGCACAGTTAGCTTCGTTCTAGTATCAGATGATGACTCAGTTTAATAAACTGAGTATGAACCAACAACAGGGCCAGGTTAATGCAGTTCAGCAAGCTCCCAGTTGGTGTAAAATTTGTGGTAATAATGGGCACAATGCAGAAGACTGGCACCTGGTGCCCTACTAGGACCTGACCTGCTGGACTGTTAAGCCTGGGCACATCTGGTGCCTGGCTGGCTCTAACTCATATTTCTGGAAACAAAGGGCTATATAACGGCTGTAAATACAGCCCCCGGCCCGTTGGCCTATAGCCTTCTGTACCTGTACTAGCAGCTGACCAGAAACATACTAATTCAGAGGAACCTATGTGGGTCGACAAGGCCACCATGCTGTCTAGTTATCTGCAACTCAATCATAACGCATGAAAAGAACTATGTGACCGGCAAGGTCACCACTACTGGCAAACTATGGCCCCACACGACCATCATAAAAGGAAGAAAGAGTAAATGCAACTATACAACTGCACAGCCCCACACGACCGGCTCATCTGACCTGAGCCAATCTAGAATCAGTCAATTTTGTTGGGAATGGGCAGAGGAACAGTCAAAATTTTGGAAACAACTACAACAAGAATTGGCAGGGACACCCGAATTTTTCTTGGGGTGGAAACCAAAAGCAAAGTTATCAACAACCTCAACAACAACACTATCAGCAGAATAGGCAGAATGATGGCCAGTTGAGCAGCAACATTGAGGAAACATTGCAGAAAATCATGGATACCCAGACTCGGTTAGCAGAAAATCAAGCGAGGATGGCAACAGACTTGAAGAATCAGCACGTGGCCACCCGAAATCTTGAAAAATATAGGTCAGATAGCAGCTACCCAAAACATGAGATCGCAAGGGGGATTACCAAGTTACACAGATCCTAACCCCCGGAAGGTCAATGCCATAAGTTTGAGAAGCGGTAAGCAATTAGCTGATGCAGTGCCAAAAGAGCAAAGAAAGGAGGTGCAGCCGGAGTTGGTTAGACCAGGACCATCCACTGACAACAGAGAAAAGCAGAGTGCTGAGCAACAAAATGCACAATCATCATTGCAACCAGCACAAAGACCACCACCACCATTCCCTTAGAGATTCAGAAAGAGCAAGGAGGAGGAATGCTTCAAAAAGTTCTTTGAGAGTTTCAAAGAACTCTAGTTCTTTGTCGGGTGCTGCTGCTTCATCTCCCATGTCTGAATCACCCCCGTCGTCATCATCGAACTACACATCGGAGTCCTCCCGACGTGTCTCCTCATCTGTGGGGACGTCATCATCCGTGGGCTCTGCAAATGCTGGCCCTACTCGGCATAGAGCCCTGGCATTCTCGCCGAAGGGGTAGTCTAGCTCGAGCTGCCATAGCTCCTCCTCTGTCGCCGGCCTCCCGCCTATCCTTAGCTGGAGCATTTGCATCCCATACATGCGAGCCATATACTGATCATCACGAGCGTGTCACTCGCCAAGTGTAAGAACTGGCCCGTGGGTGGTGTCGGGTGCCTTAGTTTTAGTAACATCTAAGGCCCGCCGCTCCATCTGCGGGATATAATCAAGGGCCTCTTCCTCGACATCTAGGCCCCTGAGGAAGGTGGTGAGTAGTCCACCAAAGCCGTACCTGTGCCCCTGATGCAACCGAGCTCTCTTCATGGCGGAGATAATCACCGCCCCCACGTTGATCTCCAGCCCTTTCATCAGGGCGTACACCAGGCATACACGATCCCATGTTACATCTGTCATATGTACCCCCGGGATTAGGCAGGAACAGACAATCTTCAGCCATATTCTGGCTTCCCTGTTCATCTGTGAATACGGAAAAGTCTGATGGTAGCCCCTCTCTTTGTGTCTGCTCCATCTAGCTGTCGATTGGGTCCCACACAAGGTGCGTCTGATGTCCGCATACGGTGGGGTAATGTTCAGCTATCGGAGCACATGGGCGTCTGTGTCCCGCGCTCCTATGGTGGCATTGAGGTGGTGGGGCTCCAAAGTGACTATTTGCCCTCTGATTTTGATGGTGTGACTTCTGATAGTCGGGTTCCAGTTGGCATAAAATTACCGAATCAGGTGCAAGTTACATTCCTTGGATCAAAGATGAACTTGAGCCCAACTGCCTCGATCCGGTGTACAATCCTAGGGAACTCCTGTGCCAACGGTTCCCGTGCTATATGCTCCTCGTGGAAGTATTTGTTTTCTTTGTGCTTTGCGTACCACTTCTTCCCCTCATCCATCACCCACCATGTTCAGTATTGGCGGCGTTGGCCGCGTGGAACTGCTGGTGCTGCTGGGACTGCTGTGCCCAGTCTGATTCGCTTCCTTCCGGCGCCAGAAGTTGATGCGCCTTTCCCTTTTTCTTGCCTGCTTGCCATTTTACCTGTCAATCCAAGTAGACAAGATCAATTTTAAGCCAATGGATATTAACTTCAACTAAGGTCGGGTTAAGCTAGGTCACCCCACACTTAGTCCTTAGCTACGGTTACAACATACCGGCAAGATTATCTTTATTTACACAATTAAACAACCAACTTACAAACATGCTTAGTGCATACGAAGAATTCGACGGTATATATTCTATGTACTACTCAGACTTCGTACAGTTAACAACAATCATTACCATCGATAACCTTTTAACCCATCGCACTTAGCAAGGAAAAACAAAGAAACGAAAACACCAACAAAAATTTATCTACATGAACCTATACAACCTACCAAATTCTTGCAAATTTCAATATTCCCCTAACCCGAGAATCTGTCGGTCTTTTAACATGATAACAACTAGCACACCGACTCATCTCACTCACCATGTACATCCCGGCATGAAGTTCACAAGTTCACTACATTTTTCACTTCAAATTCAAAAACAAGCCCTAGAAATGATATTATCAAGAAATTTCGATTAATTTATGCAATTAACGAGTTCAAGCAATCATAACGATATTTCGAACATTCATCAACAACACTTCAATTGAATTCATGATCAATTTCTACTTAGGGAAAACTTAGCTCACCTCATATGCTCAATATCGAAGAAAATCGACAAGAAATGAGATGGAATCGAAGAACATACCTTGAAGTTGAAGAATTTAAGCAAACTTGATGATTTTGTTAGCCTACTCCGTGTCACGTTGAAGGGGGATGGGTTTTGGGGTTTTGGTCGCGGAGTGATTGAAAAATAAGGGAAAGGGAGGGTTTTTCGGGGTTAAAAAGTAGTAAAATCACGCGGGTCACCCGGCGACCCGGTGTGACCCGTCGCGATATATACGGCAACGTGTCATGGAGTGTATTGCGGTGCACTGCCTCCGTGACACGGAGCCGTCGCGAGCCTGTTCTGAAAATTTTAAAAAAAATCCGGATTATACCTCAACATGTCACGGAGGGTAACGCGGAGGTCCACCTCCGTGACACGGAGCTATCGCCCCAACTCACTATTTTGCCACTTTTTGTTAATTTTCATACCTCAAATTTTCCTTTGCGATTCCGTGCCTATTTTCCTCCGTTTGACCTAAAATTCATCTCACTATACAAAATTGGTTAGAATTATAGGTTTCACTCTAACTAAAAATAAAATAAAAACAAAAAGTAAAAATATTGTTGTTAATTAAGAACAAGAAAGAGAAAAAACTAATTCACAATTTACAAAGAGAAAAATTTTTCCACGGGTTGTCTCCCGTGCAGCGCCTGGTTTACCGTCGCGGCTCGACGTCGTTAAGCTCAGTTGTCCTCTAGGGTGATGGACGATTTCTCTCGATCACCTTCCTCCCCCTAGTAGTGCTTACACCGTTCTAGTGGTTTTCCCATTAACTCTCATGAGTCCTTAATCTGCTCATCATTGCCTTGATCATTCACATTGATCACCGAGAGTTCTTCGTGCACCATCGGGAGCTTGGGTGCCTTGTACACATCGAACACCTCCACCTTGTCGTGTGCTCGCATTGTTAGCTGCCCCACAACTACGTCAATTAGTGCTTTCCCGGTCGCCAATTCTGGTTCAAAATCCAGCACGACAAAATCTACCAGGAAAATTAGGGAGCCAACTTGCACCAGAACATCCTCCACAATGCCATCAGGTCTGGCTAAGGATCAATCCGCCAATTGCAAGATTACTGTTGTGGGTCTAGGACTCCCTAGACCCAACTTTCTGAATACCGATGACGGCATCAAATTTATGCTCGCTCCCAAATCACACAATCCACGAGCTCGGATGCTCTGCCCAATAGTAATCTGTATAGTAAAGCTCCCAGGGTCTTTGAGCTTTGTGGGCAGTCTATTTTGAATCCGGGAAGTGCACTCCTCCGTTAGAGCCACCGTAGCATACTCAGTCAACCGACTTTTGTTTGCCACAATGTCCTTTATAAACTTAGCATATTTCAGCACTCCCTGCAAAACATCAAGAAGAGGTAAGTTAATATGTACCTGTTTCAGCACCTCCATGAATTTCTTGAAACACGCCTCCTCCTTGTGTTTCTTTAATCATTGAGGGAATGGGGGTGGTGGTCTTTCTGATTCAGCTTCCTTAGTCTTCCCCCTTTCAGTACTTTGCTCCCTCTCAACTTCTTCTGCTCCCGATTATTGAGGTGGTCTTTCTGGTTCCACCTCTTTCAGCTGCAAACCACTCCTTGTGGTCACTGCATTCACCTGCTTGGGATTGGGATCTGTGTCGCTCGAAAGTCCTCCTCTAGGCCTTGTGTTTTGGGCTCCAGCAAATTGCCCAAATTGATATTCAAGTGCCTTGGTAGCTAACTGGTTATTTTTCACTTCGGCTGCCAATTTCACATAGTCAGCCTGCAATTGAGCTTGCTAGCTATCATGGTCTTGAACATCTCCTCAATGCTGGGTGATGGTGGTGGAGGAGGTGCATTGTTGTTTCTGAATTATGCTTGATAATTCTGCTGCCCTCCTTGGTTCCTTTGCACACCCTGACCCGAACTTTGCCCCTGATGGTTGTTGCTACCCTAGGAGAAATTAGGGTGATTCCTCCAATTGGAATTGTAGCTATTACCATACTGTTGGTGATTGTTCCTTTGTACATTACCCACAAAGTTTACCGAGTCAGGATTGGCTCCACAACACTCAGCTGAGTGCTCACTGCTTCCACACACTTCACACCACATCTGCTGCACTGCATTAACTGGGGCTTGGGGCTGGTTCATTGTCATGTTGCTGAAGTGGGTGTTAAGTTGATTTTGTAATGCAGCTATCTGTGCAGCAATAGCTGTAAACCCATCCACCTCTAGCACTCCTGCTGCTTTCCTTGTCCCGCCTCTTGACGAATCAGTATTCCATTCTGGATTGCCCTGCGAAATACGGTTCAACAAGGTATACAACTCCTCATAAGTTTTCTCCAGCGCTTGTCCTCCAGCTGCCGAGTCTAGCAATATTTTTGTGTGGGGTTCCAAACCCTCTATAAAAGTGTGCACTAGCACATCATTGGACTGATGATGATGAGGACAATCCTGCAACATGGATTTGAATCTCTCCCAGGCCTGATATAGATTCTCTCCCTCTCTCTGTTCGAAACTTAGAATTTGACTTCTAAGTCTTGCTGTTTTACCGGAGGGAAAAAACCTTATCAAAAATTTCCTTGCAAGATCATCCCACGTAGAAATAGAATTCGGTGGCTCAGCTTTCAACCACCTCTTGGCTTCTCCCAATAGAGAAAATGGGAACAATGTAAGCCGAACATAATCTGATGACACTCCAGCGGGGATGTAAGTGTCACTTATCTCCAAAAAATTTTGGAGATGCTGCTGTGGATCTTCATGAGGGAGACAGGTAAACTGCCCGCTAGTGTGCAGCAATTGCACCATATTCTGCTTAAGTTCGAACCTCCCTCCTGGCTCAGGTTTGCGGATGCTAGATGTGACATTATTAGCATGTGGGATTGCCACCTCGCGAACCGGCCGAGCTGCTACTTCTTCGGGCACTAACACTGCCCGTACTACCGGTGGATTCTGTTGTTGCTCCATGATCGTCTGTCTGAGCAACTGCAGCTTTCTTTCTAGAGCTTCTCTCCGCTTACTATGAAATATTCTTTCTGGCTCTATATACGAGTCCACCAGCTCCTTGTCTCTTGCCAGTGTTCAACAGAAATTAAGTCTGCAAAATACAGGCTAAGACCAAGTTGTCAACACTAAGAAAATAAAAATATAGTAAATTAACACTTAAAACAAATTCACCAATTGCCAAGTCCCTGGCAACGGCGCCAAAAACTTGTTCGGGGTGTTATATGGGTATATAACTACACGCAAGTGCACGTGGTCAAACAAGTAGTAAAGTGGCTTAAGTAAGCCAAGTATTGATCCCACAGGGACTGGGATGAAGTGCAATCTGCTCAAGTGTACTATATTTCGATTCTAAAAATGCAGACAATAGTGCAACCAAAAGTTTGATATTTTGTTTTATAATTTTTATGCTAAATCTAAAATATCTATCTAAGTTGAATCTGAACTATGAATGAGAGCATGCTGAGGTTAAACGAACATGTAATGAAATTGATTATCGATGTAATTTGGTTAGTCTTTTCCTCCGGTTGCTAGCCAAGAACATTTGCCAAGAGATTAAAACTGTCGTATTTAACCTCACTTAAGAATCATGAACCATCCACCTACATTTCTGTGATTAAATGCAATTCATGTTCTAGCCATACAAACTCGGTTCCTAAATTGACTAATACGACTTTTAGGTATATTTCTATCCTGAAAGTAAATCAATTCCCAATTTTCCCAAACCAAGAAAAGATCATATCCTATTAATTCACAACTTTCCAATTTCTTGCTCTCTCGAGTGAAACCGGACTTTTTAGATGTACATTAACGTAGGCCACACATTAATGCAGTAAGAACAAGAATTAATATAACAACCATGGAAGAAAAGATGAAAAACCAGAGAATCAATGATCACATTTCATTACAAGTGTTCATAACCTCAGCAAGAAGATGAATTAGCCACTCATTTGTGGATTAAACATCGTTAAATGAGTGTGAAACATACAAGCAATTGAATACAAGGAGAAGGAAAGAGAGAAAAACCCTGATAATTTCGTCCCCTCAACTGCCTGTAACCCACGTTCTTGCTCCACCAAGTCTGAATATTGAAAAATGAACCTAAGTGTTCTATTTATACTAGTGGGAATTTTTTCCGGAATAACAAGCAACGTGTCAGGGAGTGCATCGCGGAGCACTGCCTCCGTGACACGCTACGGACGCGGACCTTCACTAGAACTGGGGGTCCAGGAAATAAAGCCCAACGTGGCACGGAGAAAATGGTACTTTTGAGTATCACTTGGGCATATAAATTTTCCCAAGATCAGCCACCACCTGTACTAGTGGAAGCACCCTGCTAAGCTGAACGTGCTGGTGGAATTGCTGAACTGTGGTTAGCTCACGACCTTTACCATGGCCCTTTCTAGATGAAGGGCAATCTTAGAGCATATTTCTAGGCTTCCCACACCCGAAGCACATGCCTAAACCCGCTAAGCACTCACCAGTGTGCCTCCTACCACATCTCTCGCAAACTGGAATACTGGGCTTTCCTGATATGCTCCCCTAACCTCTAGAGACTGATGCTCTACCCCTATAACCATGTCTAAGTCTAGTGTAATACCCCAAAAGTTCCTAAGACTAGACTCGAGATTTGAAATGTGATCATTAGGAAAAGTTAGAAAATTGTTCTAATACGACTTAATCTAAGAGTCATAGGTTGGCAGTATGGGTCGTAGAAAGACTCGTGTTTCAAAGTAGATTTTGGTTCCCCATATGATGAGTCCCCATGAATCATGGGTAGGATTCGTAGTAAGTCCTTGGGGTTAGCAGGTGATTGATTGTACGGGTGATGCCATGATTTATAGGATGGTATTATGGATCATAATAGGATTCATGGAACTATTCAAAGGATTAGAGGTTTTGAACTTGGTCAGTATATGAGGATACCAAGAGTTGTACGGGGATTATATGACTCATGTTACGAGTCATGAAAGTTGACAGAACAGTTTTCATGTGAATTTATAAAGGGTATTTTAGTAAATCCTAAGCTCCTCAGCACTTAACTATGTTGTTTTAAGCTCCGAAAGGAGGGTTTTAAGAGAGTTTAACCTATTATAATTCATTCAAATCCCATGTATGCAAGTTTAGAGGTTTTCCTTTGAAGATCAAACTTAAATCTTTTAATTTTTCCTCCAAATCTCTTGGGCTTCCAAAGACAAGTGTAGATTTAGTTCACCCAGGTATGTAGAGATTCGAATGAGAGTTTCCTTTCACGCTCATGCCCATATCTCTCCTCAAGTTCATAAATTCAAGTCTTAATTCAAGTTGATGATCTTATGGGGTTTTAGCCCAATTTCATGAAATTCTCTATGATTTGTTTATGGGTTAATTTACTTTATGTTTTAAAGTATGTTTTAGGATTTATTGGCATATTTTACACCTACTTTGACTATAATTCATGATTTCAAGTTTTAGAAAACTTATGCCCAATTATGCAAGTTTCATGAAAAGTCAAGTTTATGATTTGATTCAACTATGATGAAATATCTAACATGAATGAAAGTCCATGCGTTACCCATGTATGAATCTATGATTTTGACTTATGAAGTCTATCTCAAGTATGTACGATTTTAAGAATTGGGCAAGCCCACTCAAGTTAAGCAAGTTTGCATAATTTAGACAAGGCTAATAAGATCAGCTTATCATATGTTTTGTCGTCAAGACTCCCCATGTTCAGATTTCAGACTATGCATGTGATTATGATTTTAGCTTCGTTGAAAAACGATGGGAGCACTGTACATGGTTTTAGGAGTAGTGTCTAATACCGAGTAGGCTTGGGGTTCCAAGGTTCCCCGGTATCAAAACTACACACCATTGTAGGTTTATATCTTTAGTTGGTGATCTCTAAAGAGAGCTTTCACCCACCCACCATAGGGCCTTCAGCTTGATATTGATATCACGGTAGCGTCCTTACCCCTGACAATGTTTTGGTCGGTTCTGCCCACTTAAGTGTGATTGTTGGGGCATCACTTAAGCTCTATCGTGATGGTGTCGGTTGTGACGAGTCTCCAATCATTCCTGATGATTTTAGTTATGCATGTTCATGAATAATGATATTATGTTCTCAACAGGTTTGACCCAACGATTAGTTTGTAAGCTCTACTTATGATTTCAGTTGTGTCAAGCCATATGGTTCTATTTTCATCTTTGGGTCATTCTATTTAGATATGAAATTCAGTTTATGACTATACATGTTTTCAGATATTAGCATGCAGTCCTTACTCTCATGATCTTATGATTTATGTTTATATGTATGATTTCAGTTTATACTTACTCTGCATGTTTTACTTACCTTGCATACTCAGTACATTCCAAGTACTAACCACATACTCTATGCTATATCATTTTATGATACAAGTTCAGACAATTAAACTTAGTTCCACCTTTAGCTAGTTTCCTATAACATAGTCCAGTTCCTGATACGGTGAATCCTTATTTTTCGAGGACCTTTAGCTTAGTATTTGATGTTTTTATTTCAGTTTTTAGAATTTACTGAGCTAGTTAGGGATGTTGTCTCATTAGCTCTTCAGATATGTTAGCGGCTTATCATACAATATGTAGAATTTCAGCTTGGTCAGCGTTGACTCTATTATGATTGATATGAATTTAGACGTCTGCTTATTCATGTTTTAGTTATCAAATTTTGCTTGATATATGTTGTTTAGTCATTATGTTCATGCCATGAGTCGACTTTTTCATAGTTCTAGGTTCCGTGTCTCAGTCAGGGGTCTTAGCTCGGGTCGTGACAAACTTGGTATCACAGAAAAAGGTTTAGAGTGTCCTAGGGTGTCTGAAAGCTGCTTTGAGTATTCTTTTCCATGGGTGTGAAGTGTGCCACACTTATGGGGGAGAGGCTACAAGACGTTTTAGAAAATTTTCCTTCTTTAATGATATATGTTGTGCGATAAAGTATCTCTCTATCCTTCTAACTCATGCTATACATGACTACAGAATGATGTTCTTTAGTCATTATGTTTGTTCCATGGGTTGAATTGGAGCCATTCGTGGTTCTAGATTCCGCGTCTCAGTACGGGGTCTTAGCTCGGGTCATGACATCTGGAAGAAACACTCGCTGATGACTACGCTGGGGCGGATGAACTGTAGTGAAACTGGGGATGATGTCTTCCACAAGACCTCTGCTGAGGATGCCTATTGCTCCCTGTCTTATTCCTTTTGACCTCTCTCTCCTACTCTATCATCTGCTCCACATTTATCCGCTTGGATAAAATGACCAATTGGGAGAAATCTATGTCATTGATCAATATGGAAGTCCTGCACTCCTTGACCAAGGAATCTACCACTCCATTCACGAACTTGCTCATACGAGCCCTAGAATCAACAACCATCTCCGGTGCATACTTGAAAAATTGGGTAAACTCCAAAACATACTCCTGGACAGTTTTGTTGTTCAGCTTCTAGTTGATGAACTTCGCCACTTTTGCCTCCCTCAACTTCCTAGGGAAGAATCTGTCCAAGAAAGTAGTCACAAACTCATCTCAACCCACAGAAACTGCTCCAACTCCTCCACTATCCTTCCACTGACGGAACCATATATGAGCAACCCCCTTTAGCTGATAGGAGGCTAAATCTGAACTCTTCTCTCCCGTCATCTCCATAATTTGGGTGATCTTCTGCACCTCCTCGAGGAACTCGTGTGGGTCCTCATCCACCTTTGATTCAAGAAACTCAAGCGGCTTCATCCTGAGAAAGTCTTGCACTCTCACCGTTGCTGTGTTCCCATTTTGGGGAACATGGGCCACTGCTCGCTGGTTGACCTGAGCGGTCATGGCCTGTGCCAACATCTAAAATTCCGCCTTGAACTCAACATGAGTGACCTGCTGGGGCAAAGCATCCGCTGGTGCTGCTGGGGCTTGCTGATGCCTATCTCTATTGCCATTGCCATGACTATTTCTATTGCCATTTCTTCTACCATTAACTTAGCATGGAGGCATATTTCTGCAAACACGATGGCACGAGTTATCGGAATAGAGAGGTACTTCATCACATGAGATAGATCATGAAAGAAGGGAAATTTTCTAAAACATCTTAAAGCCTCTTCCTATAAGTGTAGTGCGCTTCACACTCATTGAAAAGACTCTACTTAACACGACTTTTAGACACCCCAGGACATACCTAAATCTTTTCTCTGATACCAAGTTTGCCACAAATTGAGCATAGGCCCAGACCGAGATATGGGAACTAGAACCAAAAATGGCTCCAAGTTAACCCATAAAACATGCATAGTAATTCAAGAGAATAACCAAAGCGGAAACTAAAGGCAACATGAATAAGAGGAAGTCTAAAATATAACAAAGGCCATAAATGGAGTCAACACTTAACAAGTTGAATCATCTACATAATGTTTGAAAAGCCTCTAAAACATATGAAGAGCTGATGGGACAACACCCCCAACTAGCTTGCTAGAGTTTGAAATTGAAATAACATGTAAAACATAACTGCAAACTTTCCTCGGAAAAATGAGGACTCACCAAAGTAAGGCCTTGTCTGGACTGACATGGGAGCAAGCTATCAGAGAAATTGAGTTGGATCACCTGAACTTATATCATGAGACGATATAACATAGAGTATGCGGTTATTACTTGAATGTACTGAGTACGTAAGGCAAGTAAAACATGCTTAATAAAATGCTAGTTGAAATTATGTATATAAATCAAAAGATTATGAGAGTAAGGATCGCAAGCTGAAAACTGTATTTGTGATATACATAATCATAAATTGGTTATCATAACTGAACATAGTGACCCAAGATTTAAAAATAGAAATCATATGACTTTTCATAGCTAAATTGTAAGTAACAACTCACAAACTGATCATTGGGTCAAATATGTTGTAAACATAATATCATTAGTAATACACATTGAGTAACTAAAATCATTAGGAACAATGAGAGACTCGTCATAATCGACACCATCATGATAGAGCTTACGTGATGCCCCAATTATCACACTCAAGTGGTCAGAGCTGTCAAAAATCTTGTCAGGGAAAAGGACGCTAAACCATGATATCGATATTGAGCTGAGCCCCTTGGGGAAGCGGAAAACTTTCTTGAGAGGTCCCATAAACACACATACATATATACATATACACCTATATTGGTGCATAGTTATGAGACTGGAGAACTTCGGAACCCTAAGCCAACTCGGTGCTAGAAACTACTCCCAAAACATGCATATAACTCACATTGTTTTTCAAAAAGGTTGAAATCATATTCTCAAAACATAGCTTGAATCTGAACATTAGGAGTCTTGAGTCCATATCATATCATAAACTGCATTGGAAGTCTTGCCTCCAAACTATATCGTAAACTGATCTTATTAGCCTTGGCTAAATCATGAATAATATGCTTAATTTGCATGGGCTTACCCAAATCATAAAATCATGCATACATGAAATAGACTTCATAAGTCAAAATCATGAAATCATAAGTTGAGAGCTCATAAACATTCATGTATACTAGATATCTAATCATGCTTGAAATCATGGAACATAAGGTTGAATATCATAAAACTTGCATAATAGGGAATAATTTCTAATAACTTGGAAATCATGATTTTATGATCAAATTGCAGATAAAATCTACCCATTAGACTTAAAACATACTTTAGAACATGAGGAGATTAGACCCATAAACGTAGCATAGGTAGTTTCATAAAATTGGGTTAAAACCTTAGGAATCAATACACTTGATTAAGAACTTGAATTCATGAATTTGAGAAGAATCTTGAGCATAAGGGTAGAAGAAATCCCCCATTCATAGCCCTACATACCTGTGAAAACTAATTTCCAAACTAGTCATGAAAGCCCAAGAGAATTGGGGAAGAAATTGGAGAAAATTCTAATCTGCTGCATGGGAGCGTAATTACTTAGGATAGGTTAAACCCTCTTAAAACACTCATTTTTAGGGCTTAAAACAATCTCTTTAGAAAGTTAGGAGTTTAGAAATTGCAAAAATGCCCTTAATGATTCAATAGGAAAAAACACACTGGCAGTCACCTTGAGTCGTACCGCGACTCGTACAACCAAACCACGATTCATAGTTTCCTTCTGTTGTCATCCGGTCTAGATTTCCAACTTTCTGATTCTCACCATGGATGCCTACCATGACTCATTTCCTAAAATGAGTCGTAACTTGACATCATTCCTCCCCTCAACAGTTTCAAACCACGACTGTATTCCATGACTCACTGTTTCATACAACGAGTTGTATCTTGACTCGTTGGTACAAGATCTGACAACCAGTAGCTCATTAAGACTTGACCTATGACCTATACCATGGTACAACAACTCATACCACGGGTCGTCCTGAGGGAAAAATGCAAATTTCCTATTGAATATGCTTACATGTCTAGGGATTGATTGTAGGGACTTTTGGGGTGTTATAGTAGAAGTTTAGATGTTAATAACTCGGGGAAGATAAAGTGAACACTATACCTTTTTAGGATAACACGATTGTCACATACTCTTTATCTGTAATGGATTCTAGTGGACCTTGAATGATGTTTAGTATCATCCAGACATGGCATAAAGTGGTTAATCAGTAGTAAGGCACGTACATATGAAGTTCAATGAAAGGGTTAACATAGGAGTAAAGGTTGAAGTGTAGAATGACGTATTGTAATTAAAATAGAAGTTAAGTAAATAATCAGTAACATAAACCATATGTTCTTGAGATGTTTACTAAAGAAGTCATGAATAAGGTCGTCTAAGTATGCTATGTGGAAGATCTTATAATGAAATATTAAGTGACGAATTTCTACAAATCAATTAGAATTGAACATCTGCGAAATAGTAACTTAAGCATAAAGAGAAGTTCTCCACTATGCTTCTAAATGATTATGTTTAAGTGTTCTAAATACTGAAAATACATTCCAAGTCTTAACAGGTTAATCCTAAAAGCTTCTAAGCTACTTGTAGTGACGTTAAGCTTTCTTAAACTTCTCAGTAAATTTCCAAGGTGATATAAGTTAGCATAATGTTTTATGGATTCTGGCTACAAGTTTTTATATGCTAATAAGGCATCACTTAAAGAATTGTTCACGAGTTTCCAAGTTAAGGAACCCCAAGTTTCAAATCTTTAAGCTATATCTTCATGTTCATAAGTTACATTGAAACATGTGATGCTAATGTAAGAAGTATCAAGTAATCATATTTTGAGAATAAGGCTAGTTACTCAGTCAAGTGTTCCTCAAGTGTGAAGCCTTAATGTGTACGATTCCCATGTTAAACCATACAGTTGAACTCTCCCAGTTTTATTCTAGTAATATGTCTATATATTTAGCTCTCGTTGAATTATCATTTGAGTTTCTTAAGTTCCAAGAAAGAGTCTGTCTCATATATATACATTCCCTATCTCTACATAAGTGTAATACAAGTTGCTAGTGATCAGTTAAGTAAGAACTCCAATAAGATACTCCTTGTAAAAATGCTAGATATATGTACAACTTTTGCCTATCAGATATGGCTAGTTATGTATTGAGCTAAAGACTCTCTACAGTTGAGTTTGTATTCAGCTGTTCCAGCAGATTACCCAAGGAGGGTTATTATTGAGTCACCAGGATTACAGGTTGTGCCTGAATACTATTACATCGAGCATTCACGGTTGCAATATGATACTTAAGATTATGTACCTAGTGAACCTAAGGACATATGGTACAACCACCTGAACGCGTACCGGTTGGGCATACACATGACATATGCAGACCTCCGAGCGATTGTCTCAGATGGGTAGAGGCGCCAACCATCACAATGTATACCGATCGGGTAGACAGATGACACATGTAGACCTCCACAAGAGACTATATTAGATGGCTATATGTCACGGCCCAAGACTGCACCTTTGATGCGACATGGTGCTTAGATCCACAAGTGACCCCAAGCTAACCCATGGCATGACATAACACTACTATGATCTAAATTTTAAAAATAAATAGAGTGGAAGCTGACTGAAATTATGGAAAAACTATTTTTAAGTAATGTAATAATTTGAGCTAAGTAAATAAATATGGAATATGACATTAAAACATAAAACTGACATACTAAATGACTACCTATTTAAAAGCCTCTATTAACTGATGAGCTGCTGGGACAAGTCCCCAGCTAACTTTAAATGTATAAAACTGAAATAATATTGAAACAAGAAAAAACATAATTCCCTTCCTCAGAAGATGAGAACTCATCACTATCAGCTGATAGAGTTAGAATGTATCTAATTGCGGGGCGGAGTCTGAGTACCTGAACCTATATCATAAAACAATATAACACATATAGTATGCGGTCAGTACTTGGAATGTATAGAGTATATGGGATATGCAATTGAATTTTTAAATATGCTACTAATCTAAGAAAGGCTAAACTAAGTATATAACTGAAACGGATAAGCTGAGGTATTGAAAAATGAACCTATCTGAGATGCATGAATACTGGCATGATATGCTAGTCTGAAAACATTGAGCAAAAGTGCAAGTAAAGCTGATTTAAGGGTAATGTACATGTACTGAAAATGGAAGCTGTAACTGTAACTGAAACTATAACTGATATGAACTGTACTGAAACTGGAACTGTGTTGTTGGTGAGCCTATTAACCTTGTGTGCTAGACGTGGAGTTCGATGATTAGACTCTATCGGTAGGGCCCAAAGTACCTTGCAAGGGTGTAGTGACTAGATTGTGTGATCACTAACTGAAAGAACCATTTAGGTTAAATCCTACGGTTGCACGCAGTTTTGGGAACCTAGGTACGCTGATCCCCAGCCCACTAGGTACTAAGTACTACTCTCAACTGAAACACATGCAGACATATATTTATATACCAATAAGATTGAAAATCTGATGTTCTATGACTAGTCAGTACTACTTTATCTTAAAGTGTGCTGAGAGTCTAAAGAACTATGAACATACTAATAGCTCAAAACTGATGTCCTATGACTAAGTCAGAACTACTTATTTGGAAGTGTCTTGAGAGTCTAAAGGACCTAAAATAAGCTGGTGTTATAAGACATGTCAGAGCTTCTTTATCTATAAGTTTCATGATAGTTTAGGAAACAATGGACATGTTGGTCATACTGAAATTGTTAGAAAAATCATATGTTTAATTCATATTGAAAATCAAGCATACTGAGATCATGGTAGAATAATATATTCAAAACAAATCATATTTTTCATAAAACAAATGCTAAATTGTGGCTAAACCTTGGAAATCATATTAGTATCAAACAGTGGGAATACATCATGCAATTGAGGATGAAATCATGAACTATATATGCTATTCATCATAAAATCTTGAAACATGGAAGACATGAGAGAAATCCTTTACAAATGAAAATCCTAAGACATGGTTTCTAGAGAATTTATCTCTTAAGGGTTTCTGAAATTCTTGGGACACAAGGATGGAAGGAGACCCTTATTGAAGTCCCACATACCTTATCCTTGGCCTCACAACTATCAACATGAAGCAACATTCTTTTTATAACGTCAATCTGCAACAATTATATAGATAGGAACTACAATCAATAGCTTAATTATAAAATTCAAGTCATAGAGACATTTCATCGAACACTCGGGGGCATTGGAAATTCAAGACTCTTATGAGTGGGGTGTCCTAACACCCACCTCTTTCTACAGCCGTTTAGCAACAAGCACAACCATTACGAGTCCAACCAAAACAACCACATCCATCCTCAACACTGCAAATAGTCCCGTAAACCCAACTCTAGGTCATCATATGAACTCATAGCTTCCTAGCACCGTCCCATGAGTCATGACCTTAGAAAGATTTTAGGGGAGTTACTTACCTTGGAGGAAGTAGGAGTGCTTAAGATTTCAAGTCTTGGAACTCAAATATTGTTCTTGAGCTTGAGAGGTGGAATTCTCAATGGTTCGTAGGGTTTTGCATCTAGAATTTCATTAGAACCCATATCTTAGAGTTAGGAAATTGTTTCTTTAACCTTAGGAATTAAGGAAAAGACTTACATAGGAGGAAGTTGTGAGTGGAGATGTTTGGAGAGCTTAATTTCTCTTCAAAATCTTGAAATTTAGGGAGAGTATAAGGTATGAACATTTGGCTATTGTATGGGTAATGTTAGGAATCATTTCCAACTTAAAACATAATATATATTATAGAAATAGGGTTGAGATAGGGCCTAGCATGATGCAACCAACTATAGCACCAGTCTGATGAATTTTTTTGGTCTGAAGTTTCGCCTCGGGCACAGGACGCCTCCCAACGCGCCTACCTTGATAGTGCCTTAGTAAAATTCTCATAACATTTTATTCCAAACTCCAATTAATGAAAGGTTGAATGTGTTGGAAAGAAAACTCAAAGGCCTTCAATTTGAATGTTCGATACTCAAAAATACTTTGTAGATTGGAAGTTATAGTCATTTAAAAATGATCCTTATCAGAACCTACATGAAAACTCAATCGGTAGGAAAGCTCTCAACTTAACTCTATGCTAGAGGTTCCTTTTGACTTTAATTTGCATAAAGTGTACTCCCTAAAATTAATAATTGATATTAACACCTAGTTTCAATAAAGGTTTTTGTTGGGTTCAGGTCTATTTACATATGTAGACGGCTTTGAACTCGGGTCGAAAATCTGAGGTGTTACAATATCTCCCCCTTGGGATCATTTGTCCTCAAATGAAGACTAATAAAGCTAAAAATATAGGAAAAGAGATACAACCCCAATACTGAATGCTAAACACTGAATATTGATAGAGTGACTGGCTCCGAACTGAGATACATACACTAAACTGATTTCATGAAACATGCATGCATACTAAGGCATGAAAGTAACTGAGGGACATGAAATTGAGTGGAATACTAAGGAGGAAACTATCACCTTATGCTGGAACTGAGCTGACAGGGAAGAGGTGAGGGCAATGTTCATTATAGCTATTTCGTCTTTCAACGTATCCCCCTCTACAAGCTAACTCCTCAAAAAGTCTTTCACTGAACGACCTCCTTATCCCTCAAGTATACAAATTTTTGTTTTTATCATGAAAATTACCCAATCTCGAGCTCTAATCAAGGAGTCACTAGTCACACCATATTAAGGTCTACATATACATCATCACATCATTCAAGCCTATCACCTATCACTTATAATTATCCCATGACTCCTCTATAGCTTACACTATCCAAGAATTTCTCTATCTCCATGGCATGGCTAATAAGTGCACTTCATGAACTTCTACATATTGGGTACCTAAGGCATGATAGAGAGTTATTACAAACGTACACGTTGTAACCATCATTTATCATGGGTGAACATACATAGGGCTTAGAATAAGGAAATTGTAAGCATGAATCATTCAAGAATTCTAAACTGAGCACATACATGTGGTACCATGATCTGCTGAGCCGTTAATGCAAATTCTATGTACTGAGTTCATAGGGTTGAGCATATCGGGAGTCGTGAGTTTACATACATAACGAGTTTCATGTCATGAAGCTACGATTTATGGAATCATAGAGTAAGACTGGGTTCGCTGTCTGAAGCGATTTCTTCTTATTCTGGAAATCTGAGAATAGGTGTGGCATAGAGTACTTGGACCTTAGACGTGTTCATGGCATGATTACATAGGACATGAGTAGATTGTCATGTTGATTGAAGTACAAGGGAACACCTAAATAATTATGGATCGACATCCCCTGGTTACTACTCCTGAACTTTTCATAATTGGAGACTCAAGACTTAACTTGGTCCTTCACCTTATCATCTCCCCGTTAGCTCAAAGTCATCATTTTAGTACTTTAGACCTCTTTTCTAGGCTAGGCTATAATCACTAACTCTTGTGGGGTCGGAGTATTACTATACATATGAACGCCAAACTCTTCCTTGCTAACTCCACTTATAAGTACTAAAACTTATTCTATGTTTTCTTTGTTGGGAACCACTAACCTCTCTTTAGTCTCTAAAGCTATCATTGAGGGTTTCATAACCTTCCTACCTAATCAGCCTCATACATCCAATCCCCTAACAACTCAACATACGCGGTAAAACTTATACTATGATGCTTAAAATCATATACCTTAATTAAAATTCTCTATCTTCGGCTCTTTGGGACACCATATAGTACATACCCCTCATTATTCACACTCCTTAACTCAAGACTAATAAACTAGGAACACATAACACTTTAACAGCTTAAAATCTAATGTAACTACCTTCTTCCCTGGTGCACATCTTTCTTTCTGACATTCAACGTCTACTTCACCTAATGATTTAGCCTCCAATCACCTATACTTAATTTTTTTCTAACATATTACATGCCCTCATGATCTTCTACTCTAGTTCAAATATGCTCTAAGTCATGTTCACCAACAACTGTCCAACTAAATACTATCATGGAATCTATACAGAACTTATTACTCTTTGTTCAACACCAAAGGACTTATCATCCCATTACTTACCTTAGAGATACATGACTATGGCTACATACTTACCTCAAAAAGCATCTCCACTTTTGACTTCCACACTTCTAGCTTCATATTTCTGGCTCTGGGATCATGTTACTACTCATGGCTCACACAATCCAAATAACACAATCTCAGGATTGATAATACCCAAGCACTTCAAGAACACTCTCCCACTAAGGCTGTCATTCACATCAAAGTTTCAAAAGGGGGGATTTTGCAAGAACTTCTTAATATAGGATCAACGCATGATTCATGAGAACAAGAGTGCATTCTTGGGATGCATTATACTTAACAACAATAATGGACTCCTCTTAAGCCCTTGTACAGTCCCTTAACTTTCTGTTGGCTCTATCTGAGAGCACCTCACTGATAGGAATCAGAGCGTTGTTATTTCTATCACCTCGAAGATAAGGCATAGTCAATAAAATTGGAACTTTGCATGAATTTGTAGAAAGTTCTTATGGAACAACTCTATTGCATGATAATGAACATAAAAGAAGGGAAACATTCCTAAAATATTTTGTAGCCTCTTCCTCATAAGTGTGGCACGCTTCATACCCATGAAAAGGTTTCTAGTTAATGTGGCTTTCAGACATCCTAGGACACTCTAAACTTGATGCTCTGATATTTAGTTTGTCATGCCCCGAGTCTACACCCTAGACGTGACACTGTACTTAGAGCCACAAGTGACCTCAAGCTAACCAATGGCATGGCATAACACTACAATGATTTGAATTTTATAAATAAACTGAGCAGAAGCTGACTGCAATTAGGGAACAACTATTTCTAAATAATGTAATAATATGAGTTAAGTAAATAAATATGGAATCTGACATTAAAATATAAAACTGACATACTAATTGATTATCTATCTGAAAGCCTCTATTAACTGATGAGTAGCTGGGACAAGTCCCCATCTAACTCTAAATGTCTGAAATTGAAATAATATTGAAATAAGGGAAAAACATAACTCCCATCCTCAGAAGATGAAAACTCATCACTGTCAATTGATAGATCCTGGAATGTGTCTAATCGCGGGGCCAATTTTGAGTACCTAAACCTATATCATAAAATGATATAGCACATAAAGTATATGGTCATTACATGAAATGTATGGAGTATATGGAATATGCAACTGAAGTTTAAAACATGCAAATAATCTTAGAAAGGCAAAACTAGAAAAGCATAAGCCGAGGTATTGAAAAATGACCCTATATGAGATGCATGAATACTGACATGATATGCTAGTATAAAAACATTTGGTAAAAATGCAAGTAAAACTGATTTAGGGTCATGCACATGTACTGAAAACGGAAACTATAACTATAACTGAAAACTATAACTGACATGAACTACACTGAAATTGGAATTGTATTGTGAGAGAGCCTATTAACCGACATATAACCACATGAGCTAGACGTGGACTTCGATATTAACTCCCCATTGATAGGGCCCACCATATCTTACCAAGGTATTGGCTGGACTGTGTGATCACTAACTCAAAGACCCATTTAGGTTAAATCCTACGGTAGCACGTAGTTTTAGGAATTGGGGTGCGCTGAGCCCCGGCCTACTCGGTGCTGAGTACTACTTCCAACTAAAACACATGCAAACATATATTTATATACCAATAAGATCTGAAATCTAATGTTCTAAGACTAGTCAGTACTATTTTATCTGAAAGTATGCTGAGAGTCTAAAGAACTATGAACGTACTAATAGCTTAAAACTGATGTCCTAAGACCAAGTCAGAACTACTTATCTGAAAGTGTCCTAAGAGTCTAAAGGACCTGAATGAAGCTGGTGTTCTAAGACATGTTAGAGCTTCTTTATCTATAAGTGTCATGACAGTCTAGAGAACATTGGACATGCTGGTCATACTGAAATTGTGAGAAAAATCATATGTTTAATTCATATTGAAAATCATGCATACTGAGATCATGGTAGAATAATATATTCAAAACAAATCATATTTTTCATAAAACAAATGCTAAATCGGGGCTGAACCTTGGAAATCATATTAGTATCTAACACTGGGAATACATCATGCAATTGAGGATGAAATTATGAACTATATATGCTATTCATCATAAAGTCTTGAAACATGAAAGACATGAGAGGAATCCTTTATAAATGAAAATCCTAAGGCATGGTTTCTAGAGAATTTATCTTGCTGGGGTTTTCAAAATTCTTGGGATACAAGGGTGGAAGGAGACCCTTGTTGAAGTCCCACATACCTTATCCTTGACCTCAAAACTATGAACATGAAGAAACATTCTTTTTATAATGTCAATCTGCAACAATTAAACGGATAGAAACTACAATCAATAGCTTAATGACAAAATCCAAGTCATAGAGGCATTTCATCGAACACTCGAAGGGAATAGGAAGTTCAAGCCTCTTATGAGTGGGGTGTCCTAACACCTACCTCTTTCTACATCCCCTTAGCAACAAGAACAACCATTACGAGTCCAACCAAAACAACCACATCCATCCTCAACACCAAAAATAGTCCCATAAACCCTAACCCTAGGTCATTATATGAACTCATGGCTTCCTAGAACCATCCCACGAGACCTTAGAAAGATTTTAGGAAAGTTACTTACCTTGGAGAAAGGAGGGGTGCTCAATATTTAGTCTTGGAACTTAAGGTTGTTCTTGAGATTAAGAGGTGGAATTCTCAATGGTTCCTAGGGTTTTGCATCAAGAATCGCATTAGAACCCTTATCTTAGGGTTAGGAATTCGTTACTTTAACCTTAGGAATAAAGAGGAAGACTTACCTTGGAGGAAATTGTGAATGCAGATGTTTGGAGAGCTCAATTCCACTTCAAAATCATGAAATTTAGGGAGAGTATAAGGTTTGTGTCATACCCCACCTAGGGAGGCATGACTGGCACTTAGTGCCACACTAGGATCTGGACTAACTTGACTGACCGGGTGCACTACTGGTGCACGCCTGCAACTTAAATCAAGAAGACAACGAGCTATATCTTAGCTGTAAATACAGCCTCTGGACAACAAGGCCACCTATAAAAAAAGACAACCAACCACCAGTAACACAATAATGGGGATCCTATGCGAGCCAATAAGACCACCATGCAGTCTAGTTATAACTGAAATGGAATAAGGTAGCTAAACTATGCTATAGCTGAAAAGGATGTTAACTGACAGCTAAACAAGGCCCCACACAACCAACGCATGAAATAAAACATACATAGGCCCCACATAGCCAAGAACAAAAGCTAATTGCGGGAAATTTGTAGCCTGCAAGCCTGTAAGAGTGGAATAATGGTCGAGAAAGGGCCCGGACCTACCTATGAACTGTACAAAAAAAGAACAAACCTCTTCTAACTATCAACTCTGGAGGAGAGGAGTTAATTAAACTGCTAACCCCAACTGATGGCTAAGAATGCCTCAAGCCGTGTCTATCCGCACCTGCAGGCAAGTAATTGTAGCACCCCAAGGATGGGCCCAGTACAATATGTACCAAATATGTAAGGCAACAAAGTAATAACTGAATAAAACTAAATAGCTAAAATAAATAGGAAGGCGGGTAAGAAGTTATCCTGAAGAGTATCAGCATTTGAAATATCGAACTAACAAACATATAAGAACAAACGAGAACCTAACCTGGCCCCCATAAGTTTGAAAGATAAAAACAACACATAATAACCTACTTGGGCCCCCATAAGACCCGACAGGTTCAAACAATGTACACTCTACTATCTGGCTACTAAAGGTTCGTAATATACTGTAACTCGGGAATACTCGTGATCTGAAACTACATCTGAGCCTGATGGGCTCCTGTAGCTGTATCTGTGTCTGAACTGTATAACTGTACCCCAAGCCTTGGCTCGGCTATGGGTCATAATGTATTCTTTGATAACTGGACCCTGGGCCTTGGCCCGACAATGGGTCATAATGTGACTTCTGTAACTGGATCCTGAGCCGTAGCTCGACTATGGATCATACTGTAGCTTCTGTAACTGAGCCCCGAGCCTTGGCTCGACTATGGGCCATAATGTAACAGCTGTAGCTGGACCCCGAGCCTTGGCTTGACTATGGGTCGTAATATAACTGCTGAAGCTGGACCCCAAGCCTTGGCTCGACTATGGGTCATAATGGAAGCTCTAAAAACTAGATACGACCCTCACAGCCTCAATCTAATCCCTTCGAACATCATATTGCTCCTGCGAGCATAATCCTGTAGGAAAAAACATATAAACCCCAACATCATATACAACAATCAAGCTGGCTAGGGTTAACTTTGATGAGGGTTACTATATCATCACTATATTCTCAACTCAATTCATAACAGCTGGCCACAATATGTTTACTCTGAAATACTGTAAATACACAAATTTTACAAACTTTACGATGAATATAACTTTCCGAAAAGAATAGCTTTACATACCTCAAGTATCGACTTTTTGTTTACTGGAGAGTTTCAACTTGTAACCGACGGTTCTATCCAACTGCGGCCCCGTACTGAGAGAATAGCGCTAATTTCAATACTAACTTCGGCAAATAATGATAATTTTCGATAATAATATTTACTATAATTCAACTTCGAATAAATCGGCCTAAAACCTACAATTTTCCAAGAGTTCAAAAGGGAGAAATTCTTACCTAATGCGTGCGGTTGATTAGGATTCAACTTAAAACAATTTTGACAACTTTTACCCGGCAGAGCTCCGGTCTGCCGAGCAAAATTTTGAGAAATAACTCCGTAGTAATGCTTCCCGTGGGCTTAGAACTCTTTACTTGAAGTTAATTTATATTTGGATGGCGTTTGGTAGCGTAATCGGGTGAAATTTGGTTGAAATTTGCGTGCTCTCTTTACCTTAGCTATGGGAATAATTTTGAGAATGAAGTGATCCAAGAATTATATATATACACATCGGTGATGGCAGGGTTGGTGCCCCGCGCAGCCCATCGTGCTAAAACCCTTTCACGCTGCGCTGGCCAGTGCACTACTGGCTGGCGCGTCGTGCTGGCCCCGTCCGACCCTCTATCTTTATTTGTCACAAGTCCATGCGTATGCCTACTAACTGATCGCATTTTACGGGGTGTAACATCCTCCCCTCCTTAGGAATATTCGTCCTTGAATGTCATCTTTAGACTTACTGGAGTTAACTCTTTTAGCTAATACTTATAAAAGTTTTGGCAAAGTCTCCTCTGTAATATGGACGATCCGAAAACTTGAAATGCAGAAAAGTCCAATATAGGCATCTCACAGGACGCTATAAACAACTATTTCATTACAGAGAGGTAGCTAACTAGGTAGTACTGATAACATAAGTAGTAAAATAGTAACTGAATAACAATATCACATTAATTGTATAATCTGAATCAATCCTGGAACAAGTGAGGTATCTAGAACTCATGTCGTCCTCAGCATCTCATTTCTTCTTTGTTTCTATTCCTCCACAGTACTTTAACAGAGGCAACGTCTTTAGTTCTCAGTCTATGAACCTGTTTATCTAATATTGCAACTGGGATTTCTTCGTAGGCTAACTCCTCAATAACATGAGTGTCCTTAACTGGCACAACTCGGGATGGTTCCCTTATACACTTTCGCTACATAGACACGCGAAATATTGGGTGAACAAACTCTAACTCTAAAGGCAACTATAATTCATATGCCACTCGGCCTATCCTTCGGATGATCCGATATGGCCCAATGAACCTCAGGCTAAGATTGCCTTTCTTGCCAAATCTCATTTCTCCCTTCATCGGCTACACTTTAAGGAATACCCAATCATCTACATTAAATCCAAGTCCCTATGCCGCACATCTGAGTAGGACTTCTGGTGACTCTGCGCTGTCAGTAACCACTCCCTCATAAGTTTCACTTTCTCTTCTGATTGGTGAATCATATCTGGTCTGACTAACTCTGTCTTTCCTACCTCAAAGCATTCGATAGGGACCGGCATTTCCACCCATATAATGCCTCATAAGGTGCCATATGAATTGCAGAATTATAACTATTATTGTATGCAAATTCAATGAGGGGTAAATGCTCATACCAGATTCCCCTAAAATCTAGCACACATGCTCGTAACATATCCTTGAGTATTTGAATGGTGCGCTCTGCCTGACCGTCTGTCTAAGGATGGAATGCTGTACTCAGATTAACCTCTGTCCCTAAACCTTTCTGAAATGATTTCCAAAATCTAGCTCTAAACTGTGCCTCTTTGTCTGAGATGATAAATGCTGGGACTCCGTGCGATCGGACTATCTCTTTAATATATAGCTCGACGTAATATTCAGATGAGAATGTGGTTTGGACTGCTAGAAAGTGATATGATTTTGTCAACCTATCGATAATCACCCAAATAGAGTTGAGTTTGTGTCTGGTACGGGGTAGCCCTGTCACAAAGTCCATATTAACTACCTCCTATTTCCACATAGGTATGACCATCTCCTGAGTTAGGCCGCCAGGTTTCTGGTGTTCGGCTTTCACTTTTTGGCAATTAGGACATTGCGTTACAAATTCAGCTACACCTTTCTTCCTTCCAGGCCACCAGTATATCTCTTTTATGTTGTGGTACATATTTGTCGAGCCTGGATGAAGAGAGTTGTGAGAGTAATGTACCTCTACCATAATCTGTTGGCGGAGCCATGCTATATCTGGATCGCAAAGGCGACCTCTATACCGCAAAACCCCGTCGCCAATTACCTCAAAAGCTGACAATTCCCCTTGTTGAACCTTATCTCTGAGTTGTGCTAAATGAGAATCCTTGTACTGCTGCTCTTTTACCTCTACCACCAGGGACAATACTGCTATATTCTGAATTATAGCCCCATTATCCTCTGAATCCACTATTCGGACTGCTAAACTGGCTAGTCGGTGCAATTCTTGAGCTATTTCCCACTGTTCTGGTCTCAGATGTGCCAAACTGCCCATGGATCAGCGACTGAGGGAATCTTCTACAATATTGGCCTTCCCTTGGTGATACAAGATGTTCATGTCATAATCTTTCAACAATTCTAGCCAACGGCGCTTCCGCAAATTCAGCTCTTTCTGTGTGAAAATGTACTGGAGGCTTTTATGATCAGTAAAAATGTCCACATGTACACCATACAAGTAATGCCTCCATATATTTAAGGCATGAACCACTATAGCTAATTCCAGGTTATGGGTAGGATAGTTCTTTTCAGGTTTCCTTAATTGCCTTGAGGCATACGCAATTACTTTTTCGTGTTGCATCAAAACACACCCTAACCAAATGCCTAAAGCATCGCAATATACAACATAACCCTTTGACCCTTCCGGCAAAGATAACACTGGTATGGATGTCAATCTGTTTTTCAATTCCTGGAAACTCTGCTCACAGGCCTCAGTCCACTAAAATTTGGTGCTTTCTGAGTCAATTTAGTCAAAGGTTCTGACAGGGTAGAAAATCCTTCCACAAACCTTCTATAATACCCGACTAATCCCAGGAAACTATGAACCTCCGTTGGAGTTGTAGGTCTAGGACATGTCTTTACTGCCTCAAGTTTTTGTGAATCAACCTGAATACTAGCCTCTAATACAATGTGGCCCAAGAAAGCTATAGAATTTAACCAGAACTCACATCTAGAAAACTTTGCATATAACTGGCAGTTTTTGAGGATCTGAAGTATTGTTCGCAAATGATCTTTGTGGTTCGCTTCTGAGGGTGAGTATACCAGAATATCATCAATGAATACTATCGCAAACAGATCTAGATATTGCCATGAACACTGTTGGGGCATTTATCAACTCGAAGGACATTACTAGGAATTCAAAATGACCATACCTGGTCCTGAAAGATGTCTTTAGGATATCTCTCTCCCGAACCCACACCTGATGATACCCTGACCTTAAGTCAATCTTGGAGAAATATTTTGTCCCTTGCAACTGATCAAACAAGCCATCTATCCTAGGAAATAGGTATTTATTCTTAATAGTAACTTTATTCAACTGCCGATAATCTTTCTTTCTTAAAAATAGAACTAACGCACCCCACAGTGAAGTACTCGGCCTAATAAAGCCCTATCTAACACATCTTTTAGATGCTCTTTCAATTCTCTCAATTCAGTAGGAGCCATTCAGTATGGAGGGATAGATATAGGCTGAGTACCTAGTAGTAAGTCTATAGAGAAATCTATTTCCCTCTCTAGGGGAATACCAGGAAGTTCGCCTGGGAACACACATGGGAACTCATTAACCACTGGAATAGACTGGAGAGTCGGGGATTCTACTTGCATATCCTGAACCCTAACAATATGGTAGATACAAACCCTTGCTATCAATTTTTTTGCCCAAAGATAGGATATGAACTTACCTTTTGGCGTAGCGGTATTACCTCTCCACTCTCGCACTACCTCTCTCAGGAAATGAAAATGGAAAATTCTAGTCCAACACTCTACAGTGGCATAACATGGTTCCAACCAATCCATACCCATAATTATATCAAAATCGATCATTTCTAATTCTACTAGATATGTTAAGGTCTGTTGACCAAAAACCTCTATTGTATAGCCTCGCTAAATTCTTTTTGCAATAATAGAGTCACAGACGAGTGTAGACACTGAGAAGAGTCACTGAAGCAATTCTGGAACTATATCAAACTTTCGGGCCACAAACGGAGTAACATACAATAAAGTGAAGCTCGGGTCTGTTAAAGCATAAACTGAGTGAGAACAAACATCTAATATACCTGTCACAGCATCTGATGACGACTCTGACTCTTGTCAACCTGGTAGTGTATATGTGCGATCCTGACTGCTGCCTGAACTAGATGCCCCTGATCTACCTCGACCTCTGCCAGTTGGAGTTGAGGGCCTGCACCTTGCTGAATGTGCGGGAGCATATGACCCCGCTGAAGATCTATTCTGCTGGTCCTAACCACACTGGCGTCTAGTCGAGCAATCTCTCATTATGTGTCCCTCCTGCCTACAGGAATAACAAGCGGTGGAATCATACCTGCATTTCCCCTAATGCAGCCTATGACAGGTACTACATCATGGTACTGTTGATATGATTTGATCTGGCCCCCTCTGCTGCTTCGAGCCTAGTGCTCGTGAACTTTCATTGGGACCTAACTGCCTCTGACAATCTGATCTTCTATCTTGTTGCTGCTAGAATGGGGGCCTAGGTGGCCTACCTGATAAACGAGGCAAGGGCCCACCATAAAAGTTTGCCTGAAAATCTATGGTTCTAGCCCTCCTATGCTGCTCTTGACCTTCCCTTACCACGGTGTACTAATCCTGTCTGAGCTCCTCTATATTCTAGGCAAAGGCCTGGATCTGTGAGATATCCATATCATCCCGCAATGTGGCTGTAATGCAAGACTCCACATATTCTAGCGCAAGTCCCATAATAAACCGGTGCACCCTGGCTGGCATAGTATCGACAAAGGAGGGCGCATATCTGGCTAAGGTATCAAACCTCAATGCATATTCCCTGACACTCATTCTGCCTTGCTCCAGATGTAAAAACTGTTCTACTATGGCCTGCCGGACATCTCAGGGCACATAATGATTTTTTGAAAGCCTTAGAGAAGCTAGGCTACGTAGCTGGAGGTGCATATCTGCCTCGGGATCTTTCCCAACTCTCGTACCACAAGACTGCTACATCTTGCAATGAGAATACTACTAACTCAACTGATTCTATGGACAAGGCATGCATAACCTTGAATATTCTCTATAGCGGATCTATGAAATTTTTGGGGTCTCCTCTATGATCTGTTCCTATAAATTGCGGGGAACTCAAAGCAAAGAACTCATGGACTCTCGAACTACCGGGCCCCTTAGTGGGCTCAATGGCAGCTGGTACTACTGGCTGAGGCTGACGCTGGGCGGCCATCATCTGAACCAACATATAGAATGCACCCCTAAGCTCCTGATCTGATGGTACATGAATGGCTGGGGGTGGTACTGGTATATCTGCTGCCCTAGTAGGCTTTGAGTGTGCTGGTGAGTGCTGGGGAGATCAAGGTGATGTCTCCCCGTCGCCCTCAAATCGGGCTGACTCTGCTTGGGGCTCCTTACTAGTGCCCTCTCCTTCTGCCATATCTAGATCTCGACCAGTCATGGTCTATCGTGCATCCGACATTTTTCTCTGTAAATAAATAGAATAACATAAGCTTAAGGAGTCACCCTATACAACATAACTCTACAGAACGATTGGAGGAGAAAGAAGAGTAACCATACTATCATGCCTTGTAGCCTCCTTCCTATAGAATGTGGTGCACAACACATCCATAGACAAGACTCTACTTGGCACGGCTTGCAGACTCCCGGGGATACGACCTGGTTTGATACCAAGTTTGTCACACCCTACCTAGGGAGGCATGACTGGCACCTAGTGCCACACTGGGATCTAGACTAACCTGACTGGCCTGGTGCACTATTGGTGAATGCCCAAAACATAAATCAAGAGGATGACAATCTATATCTCGGCTGTAAATACAGCCTCTCGCCAACAAGGCCACCTATAAAAGAACACAACCAACCACCACCAACACAATAACAGGGATCCTATGTGGGCCGACAAGATGACCATGCTTTCTATTCATAACTAAAATGAAATCAGGTAGCTAAACTATGCTATAGCCGACAAGGCTGCTAACTGATAGCTAAATAAGGCCCCACACGACCAACACATGAAATAAAACATACATAGGCCCCACACGGCTAACAACAAAAGCTAACTGCTGGAAATCTATAGCATGCAAGCCTCTAAGGGTGGAATAATGGTCGAGACAGGGCCTAGACCTACCCATGAACTGCACGACGAAAAAACAAACCTCTTCTAGCTATCAACTCCAGAGGAGAGGAGCTGAATAAAATGCTAACCCCAGATGATGTCTAAGAATGCCCTAAGCCGAGTCTATCAGTACTTGCAGGCAAGTAATGTAGTGATCTTGGGTAGAATTATATGCCCAAGTGATACTCAAATGCTTCATTTCGTCTTGTTTATCCATTGATATTGGTACATTTTCATGTTATTTGTAGTTAAAAGGTGAATTTATACTAACCAACATGATTAGTGTTGTTTTGCAGGAAAAATGTAATTTTAGGAAGCTAAGATGCATGTTGGGAGAAAGCGGGAATGGACTCGGAAGCGAGCAGTGGAAAAGGCCAAGGAAATGCAGCAAATTAAGGGGCTCTGTGATGGAGCCGTGTCATGCTACCATCACGGAGGCATTCTACCCCGGATGATTAAAATAGGCCAAGTTCCAGTGTAGGTGTGCGTTGGTGCCGTGGCACGTTCGATAAGCCACGCGTTGCACGCCGTGGCACGTTGGGCGTAATTAATTGGACGACCGGATTCCAGTAAGGATCCGCGTTTGTGGCATGTCACGGAGGGGTAGTGCTCCGCGATGCACTCTGTGACACGTTGCTTGTTATTCTGGGAAAAATTCCCACTAGTATAAATAGCACACTTAGGTTTATTTTTAATAATTCTGACTTGGTTGAGCAAGAACGTGGGTTACAGGCAGTTGAGGGGACGGAATTCTGAGGTTTTTCTCTATCTCTTTCTTCCTTATTTCAATTATTTGTATGATTTACACTCATTTAACGATGTTTAATCCACAAATGAGTGGCTAAATTCACTTCTTGCTGAGGTTAAGAACATTTGTAGTGGAATGTAATTATTGATCATTTTGGTTTTTCATCTTTTCTTCTATGGTTGTTCTATTAATTCTTGTTCTTACTGCATTGATGTTTGGCCAGTATTAATGTACATCTAAAAGATCCGATTTGCGCTCGAAAGAAAGAAATTGGAAAGTTGTGAATTGATAGGATATGATCTCTTCTTGGTTTGGGAAAATTGAGAATTCTGTTTGCAGATATTGAATTCTGTTGAACACTAGCAAGAGACAAGGAGCTGGTGGATTCACACTTAGAGTCGGAAAGACAATTCCATCGTCAAAAGAGAGAAGCTCTAGAGAGAAAGTTGCAGTTTCTCAGACAGACAATCACAGAGCAGCAACAGAATCCACCCATTGTAAGGGTAGTGTTAGTGCCCGAGGAAATGGTAGCTAGGCCGGTTCGCGAAGTGGCAATCCCACATGCCAAAAACGTTACATCTAGCATTCGCAAACCTGAGCTAGGAGGGAGGTTCGAGCTTAAACAGAATATGGTGCAATTGCTGCACACCAGCGGGCAATTCATAGGTCTCCCTCATGAGGATCCACAATAACATCTCCAAAACTTTTTGGAGATAAGTGACACTTACATTCCCGCTGGAGTGTCATCCGATTATGTCAGGCTTACATTGTTCCCATTTTCACTTTTGGGAGAAGAAAAGAGGTGGTTGAAAGTTGAACCACCTAATTCCATCACTACTTGGGATGATCTTGCACGGAAATTTTTGATACGGTTCTTTCCATCCGGTAAAATCGCAAGACTTAGAAGTCAAATTCTATGTTTTAAGCAAAGAGAGGGGGAGAATCTGTATCAAGCTTGGGAACGATTCAAATCTATGTTGCGGGATTGTCCTCATCATCACCAGTCCAATGATGTGCCGGTGCATACTTTCATAGAGGGTTTGGAACCCCACACAAATATCTTGTTAGACTCAGCAGCTGGGGGACAAGAATTATAAAAAACTTATGAGGAGCTGTATACTTTGTTGAACCGAATTTCGCAGGGAAATCCAGAGTGGAATGCGGACTCTTCTAGAGGAGGAACAAGAAAAGCGACAGGAGTATTGGAAGTGGATGGTTTTACAGATATCGCTGCACAGATAGCTGCGTTACAGAATCAACTAAATACCCACTTCAGCAATATGAGCATGAATCAGTCTCAAGCCCCAGTGAATGTAGTGCAGCAGATTTGGTGTGAAGTGTGCGGCAGTAATGAACAGTCAGCTGAGTGTTGTGGTGCGAATCCTGATTCAGTGAACTGTGTTGGTAATGTACAGAGAAATAATCGCCAACAGTATGGCAACAACTACAACTCTAATTGGAGGAGTCACCTGAATTTCTCTTGGGGTAGTAACAGCCATCAAGGGCAGAGTCCGAGTCAGGGAAGCAGAACTATCAATCGCAATACAGAAGCAACAATGCACCTCCTCCACCACCATCACCCAACATCGAGGAAATGTTCAAAACAATGATAGCTAACCAAGCTCAATTGCAGGCTGACTATGTGAAATTAGCAGCTGATGTAAAGAACAATCAATTAGCTACAAAGGCATTGGAGTACCAGCTTGGGCAACTAGCTGGAGCTAAGAACACCAGGCCGAGAGGAGGACTTCCGAGTGACACTGACCCCAACCCCAAGCAAGTGAATGCAATGACCACAAGGAGTGGTTTACAACTCAAGGAGGTGGAACCAGAAAGACCACCGCAGCAGTCGGGAGCAGTGGAGAATGAGAGGGAACACAATGATGATAGGGGGAAGGAGAAGGAAGCTGAACCAGAAAGACCACCACTCCCGTTCCCTCAAAGACTAAAGAAACACAAGGAGGAAGCGTGTTTCAAAAAGTTCATAGAGGTGCTTAAATAGGTACACATTAATTTACCTCTTGTTGATGTTTTGCGGGGAGTGCCGAAGTACGCAAAATATATCAAGGACATCGTGGTGAACAAAAGCAGGTTGACGGAGTACGCTACGGTGGCGCTTACGGAGGAGTGCACTTCCCGGATACAAAATAGGTTGCCCACAAAGCTCAAAGAACCTGGGAGCTTTACAATTCAACTTACAATCGGGCAGAGTATCCGAGCTCGTGGATTATGTGATTTTGGAGCGAGCATTAACTTGAAGCCGACATCGGTATTCAAGAAATTGGGGCTAGGCAGTCCTAGACCAACAAAAGTGATCTTGCAACTAGCAGATCGTTCCTTGGCCAGACCAGATGGCTTTGTGGAGGACGTGCTGGTGCAAATGGGCTCCCTTATATTCCCGGTAGACTTCGTTGTGCTGGGTCCTGAGCCGGATGCGGAAGTCCCATTTATTTTGGGACGTCCCTTCTTGGAGACCGGGAAAAAACTGATTGATGTAGCTGCAGGGCAGCTAACCATGCGGGCACACGACAAGGTGGAGGTATTTGATGTGTACAAGGCCTCGAAGCTTCCGGCCGTGTATGAGGAACTCTCAGTGATCAACGTGCTTGATTGAGCGAATATTGCTCAAAGTGTTGATTCACGAGAGCCAGTGCGAAAACCACTGGTGAAGGATCCCCCAAAATTGGAATCGTGGCAAGAAGATCGAAGTGCCACGTTCTTAGTCAATGGGCAGCGATGTAAGCATTACTGGGGTGAGGACGGTAGTCGAGAGAAGACGTCCGTCACCCTAGAGGATGACTAAGCTTCAATGACGTCGAGCCGCGACGGTAAACCAGGCGCTACACGGGAGGCAACCCGTGAAATTGTTGTAATAATTGAGTAGAATTAGTAGAAAAGAAAAAAAATAATAGAAAAATAAAAATAAAACAAAAATTGTGTTTTATGTTGAAATATATGAATTCTAACCAATTTCTTGTTGTGAGATGAATTTCAGGTTGAACGGAGGGCAAAAATGCAAAGGATCGCAAAGGAAAAATCGAGGTGAGAAAAATAATAAAAAGTGGCAAAACAGTGAGCCTGCGCGATGGCTCCGTGTCATGGAGGAGGGCCTCCGCGTTGACCTCTATGACACGTTAAGGTGTAATTCTGGAATTTTTAATATTCCAGGATACCTCCGCGTTGGCTCCGTGTCTCGGAGGGGGTGCTCTGCGTTACCCTCCGTGACACGTTGAGGCTTTAATTGCGACAGGTCACACCGGGTCGCCGGGTGACCCGCGCGAAAATCCCCTTTTTTAACCCCGATTTCCCTCATTTTTCCCTCATTTCTCACCCTCTCCGAGATAAACACCCAAAAACTCCCCCTTCCCCAACGTGACACAGACCTAGGCACAAGTTTTCTTCAACTTTTCTTCGATTTCATCAAATTAAAGGTATGTTCTTTAACTTCATCTCAATTCTTGTAAAATTTTTCGATTTTGAGCATGTGAAGTGAGTAAAACTTTCCCTAATTGTAAATTGAGCTTGAATTCATTTAAGTTATTGTTGATTGATGTTTGTAGTATCATTTTGATTGTATGAACTCGATAAATACATGCTTGATCGAATTTTGGTGAAATATGTAGCTAGGGTTAGAATTTGATTGAGAAGAAACTAAAGGTGATTGAAAATGTGGAAATTATGGGTTGGGTATGTTGGGTAAGGTGAATTGTGTTGTGCTTGATGTGAATATGCTAAATAAATGATGGATTTTTAGGAGAATGAAATTGTTGAATTGCATCGAAATTGGTGAATTGCATAGGTTGTGTTGAGAGAAGTTTTTGCTAAGTGCTATGTGATGAAATGATATCGATGGTGATATTTTGATTACCTATACGAAGTCTGAGTAGTACGTAGAATTTATTCCATCGAATTCTCTGAATGCACGAGGCATGTTGTTGTTTTTTTATAAATTGGAAAGTGAGAATTGTCTTGCCGTAATGTAGTAATTGTGGCTAAAGACTAAGTGTGGGGTGGCCTAGCTTAACCCAACCTTAGTCGAAGCTAATTTTGATTTGAATAACATTGGGACTGTCTGTTTGATTTGACAGGAACAATGGCAAGCATGCAAGACAAAGGAAAGGACGCATCTACATCGGGTGCCAGAAGAAATAGAATTAGACTGGGAACAGCAGTCCCAGCAGCACCAGCGGTTCCACGTAGCCAATGCCATCAATACGGAACCCGATGGGTGACAGACGAAGGGAAGAAATGGTACACAAACCATAAGGAAAACGAATACTTCCCCGAGGAGCACATTGCACGGGAGCCGTTGGCACAGGAATTCCCCAGAATTGTACACCGGATTGATGCTGCCGGGCTAAACTTCATCTTTGAAGAGCCCAAGGAGTGCAATCTTCACCTGATTCGGGAGTTCTACGCCAACTGGAACCCGACACTCCGCAATCACACCGTCAAGATAAGGGGGCAGGTAGTAACCTTTGAGCCACATCACCTTAATGCCATTTTAGGGGCGCGGGACACAGACGCCCATGTACTCCGGTAGCTGAACATCACTCCACTATATGCGGATATCAGACACACTCTATGTGGAGCCCGTTCTACAGCACGGTGGAGCAGGCATAAGGAGAGGAGATACCATCAGATGCTGCCCTACTCTCAAATGAACAGGGAAGCCAGAATTTGGCTTAAGATCATGTGTTCCTGCCTGATCTCGGGGGTGCACATGACAGATGTCACCTGGGATCGTGTGTGCTTGGTCTACGCCCTGATGAAAGGGCTAGAGATTAATGTTGGGGCAGTGATTATCTCTGCCATGAAGAGAGCCCGTTTGCATCAAGGGCACGGGTACAGTTTTGGTGGCTTGCTGACCACGTTCCTGAGGGGCCTGGATATTGAGGAAGAGGCCCTGGACTACATCCCGCAGATTGAGAGGCGTGCCTTGGACATCACCAAAACTAAGGCACCCGACACCACTCACAGGCCAATTCTCATATTAGCCGAGCGACATGCTTGGGATGATCAGTATATGGCCCGCATGTTTGGGATGCAGATGCTATAGTTGCGCATAGGTGGGAGGCCAGCAACAGAAGATGAGCTGTGGCAGCTCGAGTTGGACTTCCTCTTCGGTGAAAATGCCAGGGCTCTATGCCGAGTGGGGCCAGCTTTTATGGAGCCCATTGATGATGATGTCCCCACAGATGAGGAGACACACCGCGATGACTCATATGTTGAGTTAGATGAGGATAGCGGAGGTGATTCGGATATGGGGGACGAGGCAACCGCACCTGACGAAGAAGTGGAATACTTTGATTGACCAGGGAGTTTCACCACCTACTCTTGTGCTATGCTGAATTTTGTGAACACTGGGACAATGTTCAATTGAAGTGTGGGGTGGGAGTAGTAAGGTGCTGGTTGTTTTGTTGTTGTTGATGTTTATGTTTTGTTGTGATGCCTGAAAAAAATTGTGACCCTGTGATTTTGGTGTTTATGTTTTGTATTGTAATTCGGTGTTGTAATTAATGTGAATCTGTTGTTTGCTGTATGGAGTTGTTGTTAGCTGGTTGTGTGAATATTTTTGTTTTATCGAAATTATCGATATTTTTCAAATTTGTTTTTGAAATATTTTTATGATTGGGTTTCTCGACGTTTGTTTTCGGTGCTTTTACCGAGAATAGTCCTATTGAACCGAAGTCATAAATAGTGATCATTCCCTATGATGGATGGATGACGATCGTCTTAAGGGAAATGTAGTTAATAGGAGGAGATTTTTTTGTTGTTCTTTTTAATTAATTTTTTTTTCTTTTGTTTGTTTGTATCCCAAACGTGTCGTTACTTTATGGTTCGGAATTCTTGTTGCGTGTTGTACATGATATTTAGAATGCAAAGGTGATTCGTATGAAAGCATGCAACTTTGTAAACATGTTGAGATACCTAGACCATAGATTTCGATTCGGTGTGATTGAGGCTTAATGTTTGAATTCTTGTTATTAGCTGATTGAAGAGTCTGTGAATATGTCTTGAGTCGAGCATGTGCAATGAGTGTCTGGTGAGGTTTTGATTCTTCCATGCTATTGTGAAGTGTCTAGAACTTGCCTGGTGTGTGTACGAAACAAAATGAAGGATGTGTATTGTAGGAAAGGATGTAGGCATTTCTTTGATTTAACCGAAAGTTTTTTCATTATCGTACCTACCTTGAATGTACATCCTAGTTAGCCCATTGAGCCTTTAGCCTATTTTTTTCTTGTGTCGAAAAGGTACAAACCGAGCTTAACCCCTTCTTTTCATTATCCGTGAACTTGATGAAAAACTCCTAAGCGCTCAAGAAAAGTAATTTTCCCACAGTGTCAAGGAGTGGTAATTGTGAAAAGAAAGGAAAAGCAGAAGTGGTGAAAGTAAAGAAAAGGTCAAAGGTGCACTTGCCGAATTTAATGAAATGAAGATGTATAACTAATCTTTGTTATTAAGTCAAGTGTGGTTAAATAAATGGGGAAAAAAATAAAGAAAGGCTTCAAGAACGGGGAGGATGAAGGAAGAAAAAATGCCCACAATGTGGTGGGATGTATTGAAAAGCGCTTACGGGTGCTAGTTGCTATTTTTGGTTAGCCCAGTATGTACTAGTTCCTTAGCTTACATTACAACCCGTTAAGTCCTACGTGATCTTACATCACTTGTCCTTATATTAGTGGAGTAATACACTAGAGGCAAGCTTATGGGTCATGACATGATGCATGTGAATTCTTTGGGAGAGAGAGCGAAATCATGTTCATATGCCCCTGCGTATAATGTTTTTGAGATCATATGATTGAAAAAGGGGAAATTCTCTTGTGTTGTGAGGGCACATGCTTGACGAGAGATTTAATTTCATGTCCGATGTCTTGATTAGCTGATTTGCATGAGTTTGCCGAGATCGAGAGTCGACTCTTGAGTCTAGGAGGTCTTAATGTGTTGAATGGCATTGTATTGATGAGACTATGCATGTTTTCTTGATGATTTGCTATGTAAATAATCGGTATAATCGTAGCTTGAATTGTCAAGCCAAAGTAGCTATGATTGGGTGTCAATTGCATGAGATGTGAGATTTTTGTTCGAGGACGAACAAGGTTTTAAGTGTGGGGTAAGTGATCTTGGGCAGAATTATATGCCCAAGTGATACTCAAATGCTTCATTTCGTCTTGTTTATCCATTGATATTTGTACATTTTCATGTGATTTATAGTTAAAAGGTGAATTTATACTAACCAACATGATTAGTGTTGTTTTGCAGGAAAAATGTAATTTTAGGAAGCTAAGATGCATGTTGGGAGAAATCGGGAATGGACTCGAAAGCGAGCAGTGGAAAAGGCCAAGGAAATGCATCAAATTAAGGGGCTCCGCGATGGAGCCGTGTCACGCTGCCATCGCGGAGGCATTCTGCCCCGGATGATTAAAATAGGCCAAGTTCCAGTGAAGGTGCGCGTTGGTGCCATGGCACATTGGCTAAGCCACGCATTGCACGCCGTGGCACGTTGGGCGTAATTAACTGGACGACCGGATTCCAGTAAGGGTCCGCGTTTGTGGCATGTCACGGAGGCAGTGCTCCACAATGCACTCTGTGACACGTTGCTTGTTATTCCGGGAAAAATTCTCACTAGTATAAATAGCACACTTAGGTTTATTTTTAATAATTCTGACTTGGTTGAGCAAGAACGTGGGTTACAGGCAGTTGAGGGGATGAATGTCTTAGGGTTCTTCTCTATCTCTTTCTTCCTTATTTCAATTATTTGTATGATTTATACTCATTTAATGATGTTTAATCCAGAAATGAGTGGCTAAATTCACTTCTTGTTGAGGTTAAGAATATTTGTAGTGGAATCTAATTATTGATCATTTTGGTTTTTCATCTTTTCTTCTATGGTTGTTCTATTAATTATTTTTCTGACTGCATTGATGTTTGGCTAATATTAATGTACATCTAAAAAATCCGATTTGCGCTCGAAAGAGAAAGAAATTGGAAAGTTGTGAATTGATAGGATATGATCTCTTCTTGGTTTGGGAAAATTGAGAATTGATTTACCTTCAGAATAGAAATATATCTGAAAGTCATATTAGTCAATTAAGGAATCTATTTCGTATGGCTGGAACATGAATTTCTTCTTATCACAGAAATGTAGGTGGAAGGTTCATGATTCTTAAGTTGGGTTAAATACGAGAGTTTTAATCCATAGGCAATAATTCTTGACTAGAAACCGAAGAAAAGATTAACCAATTTGTGTCAATAAATTACTTCCCTGCATGTTCGTTTTACCCTCAGCATGCTCATTACTATAGTTCAGATTCAATTTATAGATTTGTTTTAGATTAGTATAAATTAGGAACCAAACTCCCAAAATCTTCTTGAAACTGTTGTCTGCATTATTAGAGTTAGAGTGTATTGACACTTGTTTCGATTATTACCTTGGTCCAGTCCCTGTGGGATCGATACTTGGCTAATCTATCCATTTTACTACTTGTTAGACCATGTGCACTTGCGTGTAGGCATTCCAAACCACTGAACATGTAGCTCTCCAAGGATGGGCATTAGTACAATATGTACCGAATATGTACGGAAGAAATGTAATAACTGAATAAAACTGAATAGCTAAAATAAATAGGAAGGCAGGTAAGAAGTTAATCTGAGGAGTATCACCATATAAAATATCTAATTAACAAATATATAAGCACAAACGAGAACCTAATCGGGCCCCCATAAGCTTGGAAGGTACAAATAACACAGAATAACCTAACTAGGTCCCCATAAGCCCCGACAGGTACAAACAATGTACACTCTACTATCTGGCTACTAAAGGTTTGTAACATACTATAATGCAGGAATACTCATGCTCTGAAACTGTATTTGAGACGAATGGGCTCCTGTAGCTATTTCTATTTCTGAATTGTCTGGGTTATGTTACTGGATCCTGAGCCTTGGCTCGTCTATGGGTCATAATGTAATCTCTATAACTGGACCTCGAGCATTAGCCCGACTATGGGTTATAATATGACTGCTGTAACTGGATCCCGAGCCGTAGCTTGACTATGGATCATACTATTGCTGTTGTAACTGAGCTCCGAGCCTTGGCTTGACTATGGGCGATAATGTAACTGCTGTAGCTGGACCCCGAGCCTTGGCTTGACTTTGGGTCATAATATAACTGCTGAATCTGGACCTGGAGCCTTAGCTCGACCATGGGTCATAATGGAAGCTCTGAAAATTGGATACGACCCTCACGATATCAATCTGATCCCTCCAGACAATATACTACTCCTGCGAGCATAACCTTCTAAGCAACAACATGCAAACCCCAAATATTGTATACAACAATCAAGCTGGCTAGGGGTGACTCTGATGAGGGTTACTATATCATCACTATCATCTCGACTCAATTCATAACAGCTGGACATAATAAGTTTACTCTGAAATACTATAAATACACAAGTAGTACGAACTTTACAACGAACGTAACTTGCCAAAAGGAATAGCCTTACATACTTTAAGTGTCAACTTTTCATTTACTGGCTAGTTTCAACTTGTAACCGATGGTTCTATCCAACTGTAGCCTTGATACTGAGAGAATAAGTCTAATTTCAATACTCACTTCGTAAAATAATGATAAATTTTGATAATAATATTTACTATAATTCAACTTCGAGTAAATCGGCCAAAAACCTACAATTTCCTGAGAGTTCAAAAGGGAGAAGTGCTTACCTAATGCCTGCGGCCAATTAGATTCAATTTAAAACAATTCTGACAGCTTTTACCCGGCGGAGCTTCGGTCTGCTGAGCGAATTATTGAGAAATAACTCCATAGTAATTCTTCCCATGGGCCTAGAACTCGTTACCCGAAGTTAATTTACATTTAGACGACGTTTGGTAGCGTAAGCAGGTAAAATTTGGTTGAATGTTGCGTGCTCTCTTTACCTTATCCATGGGAATAACTTTGATAATTAAGTGAATGAGCCAAGAATTATATATATATACATGGGCGATGGTAGGGGTGGCACCCCGCACTGCGCATCGCGCTAAAACCCTGTCGTGCCACACCTCTCAAGGCGCCAGTAGGCCTAGCACACCGCGCTGGCCAGTGCATTATTGGCTGGAGCGTCGCGTTGGCCCTGTGCGCATTGGTCCCATCCAACCTTGCTTTCGAGGCTTTTCCTACACGCATCAAGCTCTCTTTATTTTTCACAAGTCCACACATATGCCTACTAATCAATCGCGTTTTACGGGGTGTAATACTACGGACGTTTGGCTATCGTATGGGTAAAGTTAGGAATGATTTCAAGCATAAAACATAAGATAAATATAGAAATAGGGTTGGAATAGGGCCTGGCATGCCGCGCTAGCTATAGCACCAGTCTGATGAATTTTTTTTTCATTTGAAGTTTGGTCTCGAGCACAGGGCGCATCCCAATGCGCCTGCCTTGATAGTTTCTTAGTAAAATTCCCATAACTTTTTACTTCAAATTCTAGTTGACAAACGGCTGTATGCGTTGGAAAGAAGAGTCAAAGAGATTCAATTTGAATGTTCAAATCACTCAAAAATACTTTGTAGATGGGGAGTTATGGTCGTTTTAATTTTATCCTTGTAAGAACTTACATGGAAACTCAATCGGTAGGAAAGCTCTCAACTTAACTCTTTGCTAGAGGTTCCTTATGACCATAATTCGCAACCAATGTAATTCCCAAATTTAATAATTGATCTTAAAACCTATTTTCCATAAAGGTTTCTGTCGGGTTCGGGTCTATCTACATATGTAGACGACTTTGAACTTAGCCTCTAAAGTCTGAGGTGTTACAGTACAAGTGCCGACCACCCAAACATATGATAATTGGGTAGACAGACAGAACCTTGGATACATACTCATGATTCATTGATGCATATATTTGTTGTTATGCAGCATTTATGTGACTACATATATTGCATTGTCAAGGAAAAGATTCCAGTCAAATTACAGCTACCAGAGTTAGGTTGAGGTTGCCCCTACTCCTGGTCCAGTTATCTCTAGTTCACTCCCATCATAGTGAGTTGTTATTGGTTATAGTTTTACAGAGTTCCAGGTTTTCTCTGTCCCTTATAAGATTATGCTTTTGACTAAGTTAATATATGATTGTTGTCTCACATTTTCAGTTTTAGCATTATATACGAGTACATTTCATTCATACTAACGTCTTTTCAGCTGGGGACCTGTGTTCGTGTCACAGGTGCAGGAAGAAGTTGGGATTGCCAATTGTGATAGCAGTTTATGAGATCAGTGGATGTGTTGGTATACTCATTTCTTCTTGGCACTAGAGCATAGTTATTTTAGTGTGAGGTTTGAATTCTAGTTATGGGAAGGTTAGAGCCCTGTTCTGACCATTAGTTTTAGTTTACTCTTTAGACACTTTATTGACGTAGTATGAATAGTGTTATTTAGTCTGTGTCCTAGTCGACATTTTGATTATTTAATTGTTTTTAGTTGAGAAATTATGGGTCCAGATATGTACTTTAGTTGTTTCATTACTCGAGTAGAGACCCTCGATCGAGTACGGAACCTAGAACCACGAATGGCTTTAAGTCGACTCATGGCATGAATATAGCATCTAAAGGACATACATCAAGTAGAAAGTAATAAACTAATCATGAATAAGCAGAAGTCTAAATACATATCGATCACAACAGAGTCAACACTGACAAAGTTGAAATTCTACATATTGTCTAATAAGCCTCAAACATATCTAAAGAGTTGATGGGACAACATCCCCAACTAGCTCACTAAAGTCTAAAAACTAAAATAACACAACTCAACATCAAATTGAAGGTCATTGAAGGATGAGGACTCACCAATGATGGAAACTAAACTAAGCTGCAGGGAACTGAGTCTGAGCGTCTGAACTTGTATCATGAAATGATACAACATAGAGTATGCGATCAGTACTTGAAATGTATTGAGTGTGCAAGGTAAGTAAAACATGCTGAATAAGTATAAACTGAAATCATGCATATAAACATAAATCGTAAGATCATGAGAGTAGTTACTGCATGTTGAAATATGAATTTGAATCATGTATAATCATAAGCTGAAAATCACATCTGAATAGAATGACCCAGAGCTAAATATAGAAATCATATAGCTTGCCATAATTGAAATAATAAATAAAATCTTATAAACTAATCATTGGGTCAAACCTGCTGAAAAACATAATATCAGAATTCATAAACATGCATAAATGAAATCATGAGGAACAAGGAGAGGCCTCGTCTTAATTTCCACCATCATGATAGAGCTTACATGATGCCCTAACTATCTCACTCAAGTGGGTAGAGCCGTCCAAAACCTTGCCAGGGCTAAGGAGGCTACCATGATAATGATATCAACCTGAAGGCCTTCTGGCAGGTGTGGAAAACTCTCTTGAGAGGTTCCAAATATAAGTATACCTATGTTGATGCATAGTTCTGAGACTGGATAACCTTGGAATCCCAAGCCTACTCGGTGCTAGACACTACTCCCAAAAACATGCATAGTGCTCCCATCGGTTTTCAACAAAGCTAAAATTATAATCACATATGTAGTAAAATCTGAACATGGGGAGTCTTGACTCTAAAACATATCATAAGCTTCATTAGGATTCTTGACTCCAAAACATATGATAAGTTGATCTTATCAGCCTTGGGCTAAATTATGAAAACATACTTAACTTGTGTGGGCTTGCCTAAAATCTTAAAATCGTGCATACGTGAAATAGACTTCATAAGTCAAAATAATAGATTCATACATAGGTAATTTGTAAATATTCATTCATATTAGATATATGATCATACTTGAAATCATGAATTTATAATCAAAATAAGTATAAAATCTACCCATGAATCTTAAAACTTACTTTCAAACATGAGGGAAATTAACCTATAACCAAATCATAGAGAATTTCATGAAGTTGGGTTAAAACCCCATACGATCATCAACTTGAATGGAGACTTGAATTCATGAACTTGAGGAGAAATTTAGTCATGAGAGTGAAACAAAATTCTCATTCAAAGCCCTACATACCCAGGTAAGCTGAATCTAAACTTGACCTTGAGCTCAACAGATTTGGGGGTGGAATTGAGGAATTTCAAGCTTGATCTTCAAGGGAAAACCTATAAACTTGCATGTATGGGAGTTGAATGAATTAGAATAGGTTAAACTCCCTTAAAATCCTCTTTTCAAAGCTTAAAAAACGACGTTATTAGGAAGTTAGGAGTATAGGATTTATGAGAATACCCTTAATGAATTTGTTGAAAACTATTTTGTCAGCTATTATGACTCGTACAATACTCCTACAACTCGTGGTATCCTCTCGTACTGACCAAGTTTCAGTCCTTTGAATATTTCCACGAATCCTATCATGACGCCTAACTCCATACTGCGAGCCATACTATTACCCGTACAATCAATCACTTGCTAACCCCAAGGTCTCACTACGACACCTGACCATCGGTCATACCCACATACTAAAACTCGTAATGGGGACTCGTGGTTTGCGAAACAAAAATCTCTGACTTGATCCACGGGTCATTCTACGACTCATAGGTTGAGTCGCACTTAAGCAAATTTTCAGCTTTTCCTGCTGATCACATTTCAAATCTTGGATCTAGCCTTAGGAACTTTAAGGGTATTACTATATCTCCCCTTTGGAAACAATCCTCGAATGTCGGTTAAACATACTGAAAATCTGGGGGAAGAACTGAAGTTTCAAATATTGATCATTAGAAACTAAAAACTGATGGAGTAACTGACTCTAGACTGAAATACTTGAGTGAACTGAATTCATGAATTATATATACATGCTAGAACATAGAAGGAACTGAGAGACATGAACTTGAATAAAGTATTAAAGAGGAAACTGATACCTCATGCGAAAACTGAGTCGATAGGGAAAAGATGTGGGTATCTAGCCATCATATCTGCTTCAGCTTTGCACGTAGCTCCCTCAACAAGCTGATTCCTCCACAAGACTTTCACTGAAGCTACTTCTTTATTTCTCAACATCCGAACCTAACGATCTAGGATCTCAACTGGAACCTCCTCATAACTAAGGCTATCTTTTACACCTTTACTCTGATGAGTTGGTATTTATGAACTCATTAGGCTTTTAAACATGAGCTTTTGCTTATTTTTTAAATCATTTAAGAGGATTTTATGATCTTTCTCTTTAGTTTTGCAGGTATTTAGCTGGAGGAGAGAAAGCAAGAGCATGGACAAAACACATGATATTTAACAAGAGGATTGAAGCTTGACCATATGGGATCGATGCTCCACTGGATGGAGATGGTGAAATGCTTGCTGGAATGCAGAAGCTACTGGACCAGAGTGGAATGAGAACCATTGGAATGCGAGTCAACACTTGTGAACAACCGGTGCCAGTGTCGGTTGGACCCGGGATCCATTGCCCATGCACCTGCAATGCAGCGGCATTCCGCAGATGGGCATTGGCGGAATGCTGGTGAATTGCAAGTGGCACCGCCTGCAGAACGGTCAAAATCATCCAACACAGAAATTTAGGAGCATTTTAACCTATTTCTGTACATTTTGTTGGAAAGTACCAAGGAGACTTTACTAGATTTATAGAGAATAGAAAGTAAATAATAGTGAATAGCTTTTTACTCATCATAAACTTCTTCTTAAAGGTACAAAAACCTCCACTGAAAAGCATTTGTGAGCTTAAATTTAGCTTTTGATGATGAATGTGATGTTGATTTTTGATATAATTATGCATTTTTCATCAATGACTAGCTAAATATCCTTACCAGGGGTGTGTGCAAGAATTGGGGTAAAATTGGATTGGGTATTGCTTGAGTAATCTCTTAGTTATTCATTTATTATAAATCTATTATTTTTTCCCAATTTATAGTGGATTTACCCATAGTTGCAAATGTAGGTGTTGATTACTTGATTTTTTCTTGAAAAAGAGAAATTAAATATGGGTGTGAAGCAATGGTGGGTTATCGGGTATTGGTTATGTAGGGTTAGGCTAGACATAGCTAAAACACATTGTCATGAACCCATGAGAGATTTGAGGCTAGAAATAGCTCAAATCTAACTCAACTATTAATGGATTTATTGTTTGGGACCTTGGGGTTGAGAAAACCTGAGGTAAAAGATGCCCCCGTGGTGGGTGTCTCCTCATCCATGACAATTCATAATTATGAGTAATTAATTAATTAATTACCTAGTTAGTTCCAGTCTAATTGATTCCCCATTCAAAATCATACCCCTAGCTGATTGCATTTTCGTTACGATATTGCAAGCCCCCAAATTTTACTCTCTTCTTTTCAATACAATGATGCTCTTTAGTTTGACTTGATTGATTACTTTCGTTCCATCTAAGTGCATTCTCTATTGGATTCAACCCCGACACTCATCAAGTATATTTATTTTGTGAATGACCATTTATAATCTCTCTTTACGAGGAGTGAATTTGGACATTATCTAAAATGATGCTATTGCCAGGGAATGCCATTAGATAGCCTTTAGTTGATTATTGAGTTGAGTTAATTTAGCATCTTTTGTTTGTTCCCCCATTGTTGAATTGTTGTTAGTATGATAATGAGCCCCTTTGAAAGGCTACATAGAAATCCCGAAGGGGCGTCTTATGTCGAAACTCTCTGATTGATGGATGAAATATGGAGGAGAGAGGAGAGAAAAGACACAGTGTTGATGGTGGTGATGAAGCAAATGGAGATGCTAGAAAATTGTATGATGATTTTTCATATGAAGTATCAACATGACAACTAGGAATATTGGCATCATTATAATGAAAATCAAGGTCGGAACTCTTTTTGTACAGCTGAAATGAGTAGCCAGGGGAGTTAAGAGTCCTTCCCATCTTGCATTAAAAGCATGCTTGAGGTTGTTCTTGCACGAGTTGTTTCACCGATTCAAGAATTCAGGAGTTGCGAAGTGATCTCTTGGACCTCACTCAAAACGTGAAGGACCACGAAGTATCCATCAAACTGTTAGAAGATAGAATGAACTTATTAGCATCTCAAATGGAAACCCAAAAGGCGATAAAGGAAGAAAATAACCCACCACTCCCAACCAATGTGGAGGAAGAAGCCATAGAGTGTGGGGTGGAAGAAGAATCTTGAAAGAAACATTCAAAATCATTCTCTTGAATAGTGGAGGATTGTAAGAGGTGTATCATGTTAGCAAGGGGTTGGGAACCTACTTCTTTCAACCAAAGAAACTTGATCTTGACCTCAAGAACGGAACAACTCCACCATCGCAACCATCTATCATTTCACCACCGATCTTAGAGCTCAAATAATTACCTATCCATTTGCAGTATGCATATTTGGAGGCAAATGAAACACTCTCGGTGATTATCTCAACTAAGCTCAACACCAATAAGTGGAAGCACTTTTAATAGACTTGAGGAAGCATATTCAAGCAATAGGGTGGTCTATAGAGGATATCATTTGCATACCTCCGGGTATTTGTACTAACAAGATCAACCTTTAGGAAAACTGTAGCCCTTTAGTTGAGCATCAAAGAGGTTTGAATCCACCGATGCAAGAGGTAGTTAAGAAAGAATTATCAAATTGTTAGATGCTGGAGTTGTGTACCTAATAGCTAATAGTAGGTGGGTAAGCCCAGTCGAATGTATGCCGAAGAAAGTTGGAATAACAGTGGTACCAAATGAGAAGAATGAGTTGATTTCAGCACATCTAGTTACCAGATAGAGGGAGTGTATGGACTACCGCAAGTTAAACTCATGGACCAAGAAGGATCACTTTCCAGTCCTATTCATTGTCCATATGCTAGATTGCCTGGCTAGGAAAGAAAAATATTTTTTTTGGATAGATACTCAAGCTACAACCAGATTTCTATTGCTTCAGAAGATCAAGAGAAAACCACATTTACATGCCCGTATGGAAATTTCACATATAAGAGTATGCCCTTCAGGATTTTCAATGCTCCAGCTACTTTCCTGAGATGTATGATATCAATCTTTTCGGACTTGGTAGAGGAAACTATGGAATTCTTCATGGAAAATTTCTCGGTTATAGGAAATTCATTTGAAAACTGTTTGGTTCACCAAGAGGAGGTGTTGAAAAGATGTAAGGAAATGAACTTGGTACTTAATTTGGATAAGTGTTACCTCAGGGTAAAAGATGGTATTGTTTTGGGGTACAAGATTTTTGAGAAGGGGATTGAGGTAGACCAAGCTAAAATTAATGCCATTGCTCATTTACCTCCACTAAAAACTGTCATGAACCGGATATAGGCCCGGATCGAGACACGGGACCAGAAATCTCGTGATGCTCCAAGTCTACCAATGACATGAACATACATCTAATTCAATCATAGATAAGAGGAAGATCATCATAATAAAATAGCGTAAGTCTAAGAAAAATATAACATCTGAGTACATACATAAGTCTAAAGCTAAAAAAAAAACTATATCCGTAAAAGCTTTTAAACTGATAAGTTGATGGGACAAAACCCCCGACTAACTCTCTATAGTCCGAAAACTGAAAATACGACATATAACTGATAAGAAGGGCCCTCACACGATGAGGACCTGCCAACTGATACTGAGAATAGCTATCTCCGAAAGTCCGACTAGCGGCGGGATGGAGTCTGGGTATCGGCTCCTGTATCATAAAACGGTACATCATAGATTATGCGGTCAGTACGTGGAATTATTATACCCCGTAGAATTCCCGGCACCTAAATGACCTATTCGCACATTGGTTAAGCATATTTGAAAGCCATACATGCTAGAGAAAGGCCAGGGAAAAGATCGGACGAGAAACCTGTCGATCCATCGCGGAAGAAGCCGAGGCAGAGCCCCTCCGCGATGGCAGCGTGTCACGGAGGCGGAGCCTCCGCGTTGGCTCCGTGACACATTGGCCTTGTCCAGGCCCAAGTATATAAAGCCCCACTTCAGTTTAATCTCATTAAATCTCTTATAAATTTCCAGAAAACAGAGGGCAAACGTAGAAGAAGGAAAAGGAACGAAGAAATAATATAATTTTCGTCCGATTACGCTGCTAAACGTTGTCCAAACTCAAATTAACTCCAGATACTGAGGTATTTAGCAGCAGAGAGCATTCCTACGGATTCAGTTTCGTGAAATACGGCCGACGAATCGTCGAGCCACCGAGCTAAGGTAAGTGGAATTGCTCTAAATTAGTGTCTATGTGTTCCTAGCTGTGAAGTGAATATTTCTCCCTTCTGGACCTCTGAAAAATAGCGAGTTTTTGTCCGTCTTTCGATAAGCCTAAGTTTAGGCTATAAACTATATCGAAAGTGACGTTGCCTTTTAAAGTAAAGCTGTATTTAATATTAATTGACATATTTATGAATGCAGTTGAGAGAAAATAGCTGAAGTACCGGCCGAGTCTCGTTCGACAGACGAATGGTTCAAGGATAAGGTATGTAAAGCTAGTTCCTTCGGCAAGTTAGCAAGTTCGGCATAGTAAAGTAAATTAAAGGCCAGTAGAATATTCAGAAGTTATGTGCTGTGTTATTACGAATGTTGGTACGATATTAGAAACATCATGTTATGATCAGCGCGAGACTTTCTAGCACGATATAGATTTTAACATAAGTGTTAGGAACTGCACAGCATGCTCAGTATGTGATGTGACACAGAATGTTAGGATATCATTGTATTCAGTTGAAACCCAGTAAAGCAATGTAATATCTATAAGACATCTCAGAAATAGAACGATAAGTTAAAGTGAAGCTAGAAAGCATATTAGAACTAGTAAATCATGTACTATAGAAACTCAGTAAACAACATGGTTTTCAGCAGAAATACTATACCCTGTTCAGTACTAGCCCCAGAACAGTATGGCAGAAGATTATATTTATGTACAGATGCTATGTTCAGTCTCAGCACGTATTAAATACGTACAGGTTACTATCATTAGCTCAGCATGTAATATATACGATACTTTACCCCTATTAGCCTCAACATGTGAGATACGCAGACAGTATTACTAGTTGAGACCGTTGTATTGTTTGGGGTTGGATTACCTAGCATCCATGACCGCCCCAGGGTTACTCGGCCTTTATACACCCCCGTCGAGCGGATACGCCCGGGGTGTTGATTCAGGAGTCCTCCGGACTCAGGTACAGTTATAGTCAGGGGCTCAGCGAGCCCAAGTGCATACCCAGGGGACCGGCAGGATGCTTACAGGGTTATAGGAGATGGGATGACCGGGGTAGGGGTATAGATTCTGTGCTGGTTGTACCTCCCGGCTTATGGGGGCCGGGTAAGGTTTGTGTGTGCTATGTATGTTATAATATGTTATACTGTGTTACAGTAGATACGAGTAGATTGACAGTAGAACGATAAATCCTCAGGTATGACTCCTACTCCTTCTAGTATGATTAAGAGAAGGTATGACTTACATTATCAGACAGTTAATCTATTCCTTCTACTTTAGTTTCATCAGTTATATTATTGTTTTCAGATATTTCTTTCAGTTATTGCTTTACATACTCAGTACCAGTGGTACTGACGCTCGGTGGGGCACTGCATTACTTGCCTGCAGGTCTCATAGACGAGCAGGCGATACCACGTGATTCCTGTCAGCGATCGAGTATTAAGCCCCTGTCATGCGGAGACTGAATTCCAGAGGTGTACTTCATTTTCCTTTGTTGTATAGAACGTGTAGGTCGGGGCCCTATCCCGATCATTTCTATTGCTATTCCTAGAGGCTTGCAGTTTGTATATGTTTCCCTGTGGTTAGATGAGCCGGTCGTGTGAGGCCGTGCAGTGGTTAGCTGTTAGTACTTCTATTTCTTTTATGTTGGTCGTGTGGGGACATAGTTCGACAGTAGTGGTGACCTTGCCGGTCACGTAGCTATCCAGTACTTCAAAGTTGAGTTATAGATAAGTAGACAACATGGTGGCCTTGTCGGCCCGCATAGGATTCCCTAAATTGATATGTTTCTGGTCAACTGTCAGTACAGGTACAGGAGGCTATAGGCCAATGGGCCGGGGGCTGTGTTTATAGCCGTTATATAGCCCTTTGTTTCCAGAAATGTGAGTTAGAGCCAGCCAGGCACCAAATGTGCCCAGGCTTAGCAGTCCAGCAGTACAGGTCCTAATAGGGCACCAGGTGCCAGTCATACCCCCCAAGGCGGGGTGTGACAAACTTGGTATCAGAGCAGGTCGTGTCCCAGGGAGTCTGCAAGCCGTGCTAAGTAGAGTCTTGTCTATGGATGTGTTGTGCACCACATACTATAGGCAGGAGGCTGCGAGGCATGATAGGATGGTTACCCTTCCTTCTCAGTCAGTCGTGCTTTAGAGCGATACAGTATAGGGTGGAGTCTCTAAAAAACTTACCGTATTCTTTGATTACAGATACAAAGGCAGATCAGCATTACCCTATTATAGGCAGAAGATCAGATATAGCAACAGAAGAGAGCATCAGCCAGTTGTATGATAACTACAACAGTAGGAGGAGGTATTAGAGACCTCCCAGCGTGATACCTTTATTGGTACCATTCACAGTATACGTTGATAACGTCAGAATAGGAAGTCAGAAGTATAATGTGCATACGAGTTGATTTATTTATTAGCCATATAAGATCTAATTAAGATTACAGACAAGGTCAGACCACCAGGTAAGTATAAGAAAGAGAGGGAAATGTAGGAATCCCAAATACATCTTTTTGGATATGGTACAGTTAAATGCTTTTATTTGTTGCAATAAGAAAAGGGCTATTCCTACCTCTTGATTTTGATGCCAGTATAGTAAAGGGGCATAAGGCTTGAGATGGGGTTGCCAAATCCAGCGGTAAGTAAAGATGAGCTGATTGATCCTAGTAAGTATTAGAAAGTATAAAGAGCCCCTATGATTCCGTAAGTTGTGCAGACCCTTATGATAATAAGCCAGTAGACAAAGTAAGACCGATAGCTTACCCAAAGCAGGGGTAAAAGACCTGTTAGTGATGAATGCCGGGTAATAGTCAAGTTTGAGTCAGAAAAAGGCCAAGTCCGCCACGTATGTTAACATATAACAAGACATACCTGTAAGATTGTTGTTATGATCCAGTTGTGATGTCGAAAGGGTGAGGGGTCATGTGAATCAGATAGGTCTGACTGCAAGTCAGGGGAAGTATGAACTGATACTGGACCAGCAATCTTGTTAACAATGAAGAGCAGGTACCTTGAACCCCAGAGTTCAGCTTAAGTAAGATGAGGGAAAGAAGCAGGAATGTCAGATCTTGTGGGGAAATTAGAATTACCCCCGGATTGATAAAATATCGTATTAAGGAGTAAGCCTCGGACTGACAGTAAGATTGCGGTTCAGAATACCGCAGTATGTCCGCTATGGAGAAGTTAAGAAATTACTGGTACAGTAATTCTAATCTAGTGTAGCCTGGAGATAAGGCCCAGCAGACAGTCATGGGCTCTCAATATATGCCTAGTAAGGCCACAAGATTCGAACGTTGACCCCACATCGCAAGAGTGGCGGGATTTCAAAAAGCAGACAATAACTAAAGTGTTTATGTTTGTTACTTTCAGAATGGGGTGACAATACAATGAAATGATAAGTCAGGGCAGGAGATATTATTAGGACGTAGAAGCGATGTATCATGTACGGTATAAGACTCAGCAGAGCATGTCAGAGGTTATGTATTACCGCAGAATTCAGTACATATTGTACGTAGCTATTGATATATATATATATATATACAGATAGTAGATATGCTGTGAGTAGCTGCCTATAAGGGGTACAATCACAGATGCTGATTAGTAATAGAAAGCATGTACAAATTGCATTGCAGGACCCCCCCTTGCCAAGAAAAATAAGGAGAAGAAAGAAAGAAAAGGAGAGAAGAAAAGGAGAAGGGAAAGGGCAGATTAAGTGTGAATTACGTATGAAGTCATAGAAACTATCTCAGTTCTCAATTATTAAGTTAATAGATTTATGTGTTGTTGCCAGATCTAGGCTCTAGGAGCTTATCAGAGTTAATGGCCTAAACCAGATGGCTAGATGATAAGGGCGCAGTTAGACGGTCTACCGACCAGCTGGTGCCTACATTAGCAGGGAAGCATCCCTGAAGATCGGTAACTAGTCATTAGTGCATATGCTAGAACCAGGATTAGAGGCCGAATAGGCAAATTTTAGAGATTAGCAATACCAAAATTTTTCTAGTATGTTAAGTGGTCGTACGTCATTTTCCCAGCCTTGTAGGTGAGAGTCGGCCTTAACCAACCTAGCAGTTATTAGTTGAAACACCCCATAAGTCAGTCGGCCGCCCCAGTCAGAATACCCGTGGGTACCCCAAAGAAGGGTCCACATCAGTAGTCAGCGACAGACTAGTACTTCAGCTGGTTCTCGTAAGATATTTAGACACAGAGCCCTAGCAAAAGGCCAGTATTTACAGAATAGCTCATAAGACCGAGAATTCCCCAGAATAGCAGTATAAATCCAAGTGGATACACACAAGGCGTAAGAAATTGATGGTACCCTGCTAGCACAGTGTTTATTAAAACCAGGAGATCAGCAGACTTCCCGTGAAGATCCAGAGATTGATCGCCTGGGAGTAAGTTTGATTAAGCTCAGCCTTATAGTGGTTCAAGAAAAATAACAAAGCAATTAGATGCCCACAAGTCTACAGTATGCATGAACTATAAGTACTCAAGTAGAAGAGTTAGAGCATTGTTAGACTACTGCCACATTCGGGTCATTCAACCCGACTATTCAGTTATTTAAGGTTATGCAACCAGATCGTTAGAGGTCATGATCAATATCAGGATCCTCTGATCAGATAAAGGCACAAGGTGCGCAGACGGTCGTTCAGGTTACCTTAGCAATAAGTAGCCTTAGCATACGGCCAGAAGGCCAGATAAGCTCTAGCTATACCGGTAGATTACTTGTCAGATTCTCTGGCATAATAAACCAGTATGACCGTTAGTTATATGCCAATTCTTTGTAAATGTGAATTTTAGTTGAGTTTAGTAGCCTTTTTGGTCACATTGTGTCGGAGACTGGTGTACAGATAGATATACAGAAAATCGAAATAGTGAAGACATAGCTTAGACCTACCACTCCGATCGAAGTACGCAATCCCTACGGTTAGCCGGGTACTACAGAGGGTTTGTGGAAGGATTTTCCACCTTAGTAGCACCTCTGACTAAATTGACACAGAAGGCAGCAAAGTTCCAGTAGACTGAGGCGTGTGAGCAGAACTTCCAAGAGTTAAAAGCCAGGTTAACATCAGCTCCAGTGTTAGTATCGCCAGACGATACAGAGGGTTGATGCAGCATGATAAAGTAATAGCTTATGCTTTCAGGCAGTTGAAGAAATGTGAAAAGAATTATCTTACCCATGACCTGGAGTTAGCTGCAGTAGTTTATGCCTTAAAGAGTGAAAATTTTGTATCACCCAGGAAGGGCTAATATGGTAGCAGGTGCCCTTAGCCATAAATCTATGGGGAGTTGGCATACTTGCAGCCTGAACAGCGTGAATAGACCCGAGAATTACACTAGTTAGCCGGCTTAGCCGTTCACATAGCAGAAATAAAGGATAACAGAGCGATAATACAGAATGTCGCAGTGTTGTCGTTAGTGGTGGAAGTAAAGGAACGGCAGTATGGAGACCCTAGCCAGGTTCAACTTGAACACAAAGTTCAGTAAGGAGAGGTGACATATTTTCAGATAACCGGGGATGAAGTGTGGCGATGTAGAGGCCGCATTTGTGTTCCAGATATTTTGGGGCATGGCCAGCAGCTTATGAGCGAGGCGCATTACGCCTGCTATTCTCTTCACCCAAGCGCGACGAAAATGTGCCATGATATCAAAGAAAAACTATTGGTGGCCAGATATGAAAAGAGGAATTACTGAATTTGTAGCCAGTGTCCTAACTGCCAACAGGCGAAAGCAGAACATCAGAAACCAGGCGTTTTGACCCAGGACATAGTTGTGCCTCTCTGGAGATGGGAAGCAGTAAACATGGACTTTGTAGCAGGATTACCCCGTACCAGGCATAGACACGATTCAATTTGAGTAATTTTTGACAGACTGACGAAATCAACCCATTTCCTGTCAGTAAAAGCTACTTTCTCTGCCTAAAATTATGCCAAATTATATATGAGAGAAATTGTTAGATTACACGATGTTTCAGTATCTATTATCTCTGATAGAGGAGCACAGTTGGCGGTTAGATTCTGGCAGTCATTCCAGAAGGGTTTGGGAACGCAGATCAACTTGAGCACAGCATCCCACCCTCAGACAGATGGGCAGGCTGAGCGGACTATCCAAACGCTCGAAGATACGCTACGAGCGTGTGTGCTAGATTTTGAGGGTAGCAGTATCTTTCGTTAGTTGAATTTACTCATAATAACAGTTATCATTCATCCATCCAGATGGAGCCTTTTAAGGAATTATACGAGCAAAAATGTAGATCGCCGAACGGTGTTTGAAGTCGGAGAGTCAGTGTTGGTTGGCCCAGACATTGTTCAGCAGCCAAAGGAAAAGGTAAAGCTTATCCGAAGAATGCCTACTGACTGCACAGAGCCGCCAGAAATCATATGCAGATGTGCGGTGCGGAAAATTGAAGTTTGATGTGTATGACTGGGTATTTCTGAAGTATCTCCAATAAAAGAGATAATGAGGTCCGGCAAAAAAGATAAGCTCAGGCCGAGGTTTGCTGGGCCTTGTCGGATTCGTCGAAAGACAGGCCGAGTAGCATATGAGTTGAATTTGCCTCCGGAATTAGAATCCGTTCATCCAGTCTTTCATGTATCTATGCTAAGGAAATGCATAGGAGACCCGTCCAGAATAGTCCCAGTCCAGAATATCCAGGTTACAAAAAAAAACTGGCCTATGAAGAGGTTCCAATAACTATCTTAAACAGACAGATTCGCAGGTTGAGGACTAAAGATGTTGTGTCTGTCAAAATATTGTGGCATAACAGGAACCGTGAGGAAATGACGGGGGAAGCTAAAGAAGATATGAAAGCTAGGTACCCTCACCTATTTCAGGCCTACTCAGGCGACAGGTATGTCCGTATTATTACTTATACAGTACCTTATAGTTGTATGTGTGTGAATGAGGAAGATTGATACTTAGTTATCCAGTGGATCCTAAAATATTGCGTGCAGTACCTGTATTGGACTTTTCTGCATTTCAGGTTTTTGCTATAGTCCATATTACAGGGGAAACTCTGCCGAAATTTTTTCTAGAATGTAAGTTAAGTAGTCCTCTAGATAACAGTGTACATTCGAGGACGAATGTTCTTAAGGGGGGGAGAATGTTATACCCCGTAGAATTCCCGGCACCTAAATGACCTATTCGCACGTTGGTTAAGCATATTTGAAAGCCATACGTGCTAGAGAATGGCCCGTGAAAAGATCGGACAAGAAACCTATCGAACCATCGCGGAAGGAGCCGAGGTAGAGCCCCTCCGCGATGGCAGCGTGTCACGGAGGTGGAGCCTTCGCGTTGGCTCCGTGACATGTTGGCCTTGTCTAGGCCCAAGTATATAAAGCCCCACTTCGGTTTAATCTCATTAAATCTCTTATAAATTTCCAGAAAACAGAGGGCAAATGCAGAAGAAGGAAAAGGAACGAAGAAATAATATAATTTTCGTCCGATTACGCTGTTAAACGTTGTCCAAACTCAAATTAACTCCAGATACTGAGGTATTTAGCAGCAGAGAGCATTCCTACGGATTTAGTTTCGTGAAAAACGGCCGACGAATCATCGAGCCACCGAGCTAAGGTAAGTGGAATTGCTCTAAATTAGTGTCTATGTGTTCCTAGCTATGAAGTGAATATTTCTCCCTTCTGGACCTCTGAAAAATAGCGAGTTTTTGTCCGTCTTTCGATAAGCCTAAGTTTAGGCTATAAACTATATCGAAAGTGACGTTGCCTTTTAAAGTAAAGCTGTATTTAATATTAATTGACATATTTATGAATGCAGTTGAGAGAAAATAGCTGAAGTACCGACCGAGTCTCGTTCGACAGATGAATGGTTCAAGGATAAGGTATGTAAAGCTAGTTCCTTCGGCAAGTTAGCAAGTTCGGCATAGTAAAGTAAATTAAAGGCCAGTAGAATATTCAGAAGTTATGTGCTGTGTTATTACGAATGTTGGTACGATATTAGAAACATCATGTTATGATCAGCGCGAGACTTGCTAGCACGATATAGATTTTAACATAAGTGTTAGGAACTGCACAACATGCTCAGTATGTGATGTGACACAGAATGTTAGGATATCATTGTATTCAGTTGAAACCCAGTAAAGCAATGTAATATCTATAAGACATCTCAGAAATAGAACGATAAGTTAAAGTGAAGCTAGAAAGCATATTAGAACTAGTAAATCATGTACTATAGAAACTCAGTAAACAACATGGTTTTCAGCAGAAATACTATACCCTGTTCAGTACTAGCCCCAGAACAGTATGGCAGAAGATTATATTTATGTACAGATGCTATGTTCAGTCTCAGCATGTATTAAATACGTACAGATTACTATCATTAGCTCAGCATGTAATATATGCGATACTTTACCCCTATTAGCCTCACATGTGAGATACGCAGACAGTATTACTAGTTGAGACCGTTGTATTGTTTGGGGTTGGATTACCTAGCATCCATGACCGCCCCAGGGTTAATAGCTGTATCGACTCGTCCGCCAGAGGATGAGGATACGTCACTCTACGGAGTAGCATGACGTCCCCCAGGGGACGAAGATGGGATGCCAGTTTTCCCCATATTGTGCCTTGGTCGGCCCTTATACACCCCCGTCGAGCAGATACGCCCGGGGTGTTGATTCAGGAGTCCTTTGGACTCAGGTACAGTTATAGTTAGGGGCTCAGCGAGCCCAAGTGCATACCCAGGGGACCGGTAAGATGCTTACAGGGTTATAGGAGATGGGATGACCGGGGTAGGGGTATAGATTCTGTGCTGGTTGTACCTCCCGGCTTATGGGGGCCGGGTAAGGTTTGTGTGTGCTATGTATGTTATAATATGTTATACTGTGTTACAGTAGATACGAGTACATCAACAGTAGAATGATAAATCCTCAGGTATGACTCCTACTCCTTCCAGTATGATTAAGAGAAGGCATGACTTACATTATCAGACAGTTAATCTATTCCTTCTACTTCAGTTTCATCAGTTATATTATTGTTTTCAGATATTTCTTTCAGTTATTGCTTTACATACTCAGTACCAGCGGTACTGACGCCCGGTGGGGCGCTGCATTACTTGCCTGCAGGTACTCATAGACGAGCAGGCGATACCACGTGATTTCTGTCAGCGATCGAGTATTCAGCCCCTGTCATCCGGAGACTGAATTCCAGAGGTGTACTTCATTTTCCTTTGTTGTATAGCACGGGTAGGTCGGGGCCCTGTCCCGATCATTTCTATTGCTATTCCTAGAGGCTTGCAATCTATATATGTTTCCCTGTGGTCAGATGAGCCGGTCGTGTGAGGCCGTGCAGTGGTTAGCTGTTTGTACTTCTGTTTCTTTTATGTTGGCCGTGTAGGGCCATAGTTCGACAGTAGTGGTGACCTTGCCGGTCATGTAGCTATCCAGTACTTCAAAGTTGAGTTATAGATAACTAGACAGCATGGTGGCCTTGTCGGCCTGCATAGGATTCCCTAAATTGATATGTTTCTGGTCAGCTGTCAGTACAGGTACAGGAGGCTATAGGCCAATGGGCCGGGGGCTGTGTTTACAGCCGTTATATAGCCCTTTGTTTCCAGAAATGTGAGTTAGAGCCAGCCAGGCACCAGATGTGCCCAGGCTTAGCAGTCCAGCAGTACAGGTCCTAATAGGGCACCAGGTGCCAGTCATACCCCCCAAGGCGGGGTGTGACAGGAATGTACCGAGTATGCAAGAAAAGTAAAACCACTTAAGTAAGTAAAATTAGTAAATCATGCACAATATACAACATAATCAAGATACGAATCTGAGAGTAGGGCTTGCACGCTATTTTCTGAAATCATGATCTGAACATATCTGAACATCATAACTGAATCGAATGATCCAAAGCTGAAAACTGTTAATCATAAATAGAACTGAACATTGGGCCAAAGCTGCTGAAAACATAATATCATGACAGATGTACATGCATAACTGAAATCATGAGGAACAATGGGAGACTCGTCATGTAACCGACATTACCACGATAGAGCTTACGTGGTCCTGATTATCACACTCAAGTGGGCAGCACCATCCAAAGCCTTGCCAGTGCTAAGGGCGCTACCATGATATTGATATCAAGCTCAAGGCCCCTTGGAGGAAGGGGAAACTCACAAGGAAGGTCCCACAGTATATAAATAAACCTGCGTTGGCGCGTAGCTCTAAGGCATAGGGTTGACTGACCCTTAGCCTACTCGATGCTAGATACTACTCCCAAAAAAATGCATATGCTCTCCATCATTTTTCAATGAAGCTGATCATCATCTAATGAAGAAGCTGAATAATAACATACATGCATATTCTAAAATCATAACATGAGGAGCTTTGGCTCAAACCACACCACAATATGAAAAACATAATGGGGGTCTTGACTCAGAAAACCATGTGGTAAGCTAATTCGTGAAATCATATGACATAATTGATCATATGGGCTTGCCCAATACTTTGACATGCTTGATATCAACTTGATTCACTTTTAAAACATAACATGGGTATTTCAAAATCATACTTTCTTCACAAATATCTCATCATGCTTGAACATAGAACTCATAGATCTCAACTTTCATGAACATTCATGGATGGGCATCTTGGTTTAGAAAACTTGAAAACATAATTTATAATTTAAAATATTATAAAATCTGCCCATTAATCATAATTTATAATTTAGAATATTCTTAGATCATACCCATGATTAAAACTTAGGAATTCATGCATTGGGTAAAAACTCCATGGAATAATCAATTAGTACATCATGAATTGCGAGAGAATTGGGCATGGGTGTGGACAATTGCACCCATTCATAGCCTTACATACCTAAGAGGATCTGATTATACAACTTCCTTGATTGCGCAATGAAGATTTGGGGAAAAACCTTGATGAACTAGGCTTGATCACCTCTTTAGACCTCTAAACTTGCATGCATGAATGTGAATGATCCTAGAATGAACTTACCCCTCTTAAAACTCATTATTTAGAGCTTAAAAGGAGGTAATTTAGACTTTTTCAACATAGGGATTATGGAAAACCCCTTATTAAACTTGTAGGGAAAAACAAACTATTAATCCCAACGAGGGACTAGACGAGTCATTGTCACTAGCCACAACTTGTGGCATGGATCTGTCATCTCCATGGGAACATCAAGACTGTCACCACGAGGCACTTAACGACCCATTACTGGTGACCATGACTCGTGGTCACCTCCCTTCCTCTACACTGCCAAAAATTATCAGGGGGTCACCACGGGCGACACCATGACTCGTGGTGTTATTGATGAGTCGTGGTGAGGACCCGTTAAGTGCACTGTTTAATCTTCCTTCATCCTTCAACAACTCTTGGCCACGACTGACCTGAAAAATCATAGGGTTGACCACGACTCGTGGTCACCCCGAACTTGAAAATTTTCCCACTAAGTCAAACTCCTCACCACGAGTCACTTAACGACTCGGGATCATTCTGACGGGTCACTGGACGACTCATCTTGTGACCTGGCACAGAAAAACGTGTTTCCTCTATTTCAACTCCCGAGTTTGATCTTAGGGATTTCGGGTTATAACAGTATCTCCCCCTTGGAAACATTCATCCTCAAATGTTGAAAATCAAATAGAAAAGCAGAGAAATGCAATCATCACGCGCAAATACTGAACATGCATGTTGAAAACTGACGGAATGACTAACTCCGATTTGAACTACATGACTGAACTGAATACCCGAACCACACATGCATCCATTTACATGAAAGAAACTGAGGTACATGAGCTGAACAGGAAACTGAATAGAGTATTAAGGAGGAAACTGATACCTCAAGTTGAAACTGAGACGGTAGGAAATAGATGCAGGTATTTAGCCATCATATCTGTGTCGGGCTCCCACTAGCTTCCTCAACATGCTTATTCCTCCATAAAACTTTAACTGAAGCTACTTCTTTGTTCCTTAGCTTACAAACCTTCTGATATAGTATCTCCACTGAAACCTCTTCATAACTAAGGCTTTCTTTCAGACGGATGTTGTCCACCAAAACAACTAGAGCTGGATCCCCCAAACACTTCATTAAGAGCGATACATGGAAAACTAGATGGTCTAAAGCTAATTTTGAGGGCAACTCATACTTATATGCTACCTTGCCAACCCGTTTCACAATCCAGTATGGGCCAACATAAGGGGGACTGAGCTTCCCTTTCCTTCCGAACCTCATTAGTCCCTTCATGGGAGACACCTTTAGGAACACCCAATCATCGACTTCAAACTCAAGTTCTCTCCTTCTCACATCCACATAGGACTTTTGGCGACTCTGAGCTATTTTCAATTTGTGCCTTATGAGTTGAACTTTCTCCATGGACTCATGGACTGAATCCAGTCCTATCATCGCAGCTTCACCGACTTCAAACCAACCATTAGGTGACCTATATCTCTGCCTATAGAGAGCCTTAAACGGAGTAATCTGAATGCTGGAATGGTAGCTGTTGTTATACGAGAACTCAATGAGAGGGAAATGATCATCCCAAGTACCCTTGAAGTCAATCACACATGCTCTCAACATGTCCTCAAGAGCCTGAATAGTCCACTTCGCCAGACCATCCATTTGCGGGTGAAATGTTGTACTGAGCTTGACCTGAGTACCAAGTCCCTTTTAAACAATCTCCAAATCTGGGAGGTAAATTGAGTACCTTTGTCTGATATGATGGACAAGGGAATTCCATGCAACTAACCTAACTCCCGAATGTATAATTTAGCATAATCCTTCACCGAATCAGTAGTTTTGACCGGTAGGAAATGAGCGGCTTTGGTCAACCAGTCCACAACCACCCAAATGGAGTCATATTGTCGACGAGTGTGAGGCAACCCTGTGATAAAGTCCATATTGATATTCTCCCACTTTCACGTAGGAATACTGATGTCTTGAAGCACACCTCCTGGTCTTTGGTGCTCAACCTTCACTTGCTGACAATTCGGACACTTAGCCACAAACTGTGCTATGTCCTTCTTCATGCCATTCCACCAATAGAATTTCTATAGGTCATGGAATATCTTGGTGGCACCTGGATGTATGGAATACCTGGAACCATGAGCCTCATGAAACATCTAATTTCTCAAATCATCAACATCTGAAACATACAAGCGACCCTCATACCAACACACACCATCTCCCCCTTTGGAGAAGACCCTTACCTTTTGATTTTGAACGGCTTCCTTCAACTTCCCCAAGATAGGATCCTCGTCTTGTCTAGCTTTTACGTTAGTCACCAAGGATGATTCTGATCCGTTCTGAAAAATAACACCGCCATTAGTCGAGTCAACCAAATCAACTCCCAACTGTGCAAGTCGATGCACATCCTTCACCAGCTCCTTCCTCCCCTCATCTACATGGGACAAACTCTCCATAGAGAGCCTACAAAGTGCATCTGCTACTACATTAGCCTTACCTCGATGGTAAAGGAAACTCATATCGTAATCCTTGAATAGCTCTAACCAGCTTCTTTGACGTAGATTTAGACCCTTTTGGGTAAACACATATTGTAGGCTTTTGTGGTCCATAAAAATATCTATATGGACCCCGTACAAATAGTGTCTCCAAATCTTCAAGGAAAATACTACCGCCGCCAATTCAAGATCATGGGTCGGGTAATTCTTTTCATGAACCTTCAGCTGCCTGGAAGCATATGCTATCACTTTACCATGTTGTATCCATACACAACCAAGGCTGATCCTAGAAGCATCTCAATATACCACAAACCCATCGGTACCCTTAGGTAGGGTTAACACCGGTGTTGAGGTGAGTCGAGTCTTCAACTCTTGGAAGCTCCTCTCACAAGCCTCCGTCCATTGGAATTTTACTTTGTTTTAGGTCAATTTGGTCAATGGCGCTGCAATAGATGAAAACCCCTCAATAAAACTCTGATAATACCCAGCTAAACCTAAGAAAATCCTAATATTCGAAGGATTCACCAGTCTAGGCCATTTTTGCACCATTTCTATCTTTTGAGAGTCTATCTTTATACCCTCACTTGACACCACATGGCCTAAAAATGCCACTGAGTTCAACCAAAAGTCGCACTTGTTGATTTTGGCATATAATTGGCGATACTTGAGAGTCTATAGTACCACCCTCAAATGAGAGACATGCTCCTCCTCGCTCCGAAGAGTATATAAGGATGTCATCTATGAACACAATCACGAACATATCCAAGTATGGCTTGATCACCCTATCATCAAATCCATAAAAGGTGCAGGAACATCAGTTAGTCCAAAAGACATCACTACAAACTCGTAATCACTATACCAAGTCCTGAAGGTTGTCTTCGAGATGTCACTCTCTCGAACCCTGAGCTGATGGTATCCGGATATGAGATCTATCTTCAAAAAGTACTTACACCCTGAAGCTGGTCAAACATATTATCAATCCTAGGGAGCGGATACCTATTATTGATGATGACCTTGTTCAATTGTCGATATCAATACACATATGAAGAGAACCATCTATCTTTTGGACAAAGAGAACTAGTGCACCCCATGGGGATTTGATCGATTTGATGAAGCCCTTGTCTAAATGGTCTTTCAATTGCTCTTTCAACTCATTTAACTCTATTGGGGCCGTTCTATAAGGAAAAATATATATAGGCTGCGTATTGGGAAGAAGGTCAATACATAAATCAATCTCCATCTTGGGAGGGATTCTTGATAGATCATCTGTGAAGACTTCTGGATACTCACATACTACTAGAACTGATTGGATAGTCAGGGTCTCAGACGTAGCATCCTTAAACCTAACTAGATGGTACATGCAACCCTAAGAAATCATATTTATGGCCTTAAGGTAAGAAATGAAATGACCTACAGGCACATCTGAACTACCCTTCCACTCTAAGACTGGCTCACTCAGAAATCTGAACTCTACTGCCTGGATTCTACAATTCACTAAGGCATAGCATGCAAATAGCCAATCTATGCCGAGGATAACATGAAAATTGATCATGGCTAACTCTACTAAATCCTCTGAGGTGACTATCTGAAGAACTGTGACAGGGCAATTTCTATTCCAGTCTAGCTATAACTGAATCACCAACTGGTGTAGAGACTGAGGAGGGTTTTGATAAAATCTTGGGACTAACTTTGAAACTACTAGCAACATAGGACATCACAAAAGACAAGGTAGCCCCTGGGTCTAACTATGCATATACATCAAGATGGAATACTCATAACATACCAGTGACTATATTCAGGGAGATGTCCTACTCCTGACTGGATAGTAGGGCATAGGATCTATTTTGGTGCTGTCTGCCACCTATGCTAGTAGATGCCCCATGCTGTACTGGGAATGCTGGTGGGGCTGCTGATTAGAAGCTGGGCCTTGGCCTCTATCCTGACCGTGTCTGGCTGCTGGACAATTCCTAAGCATGTATCCGAGCTTCCCGTACCTGAAGCAAGCACCTGTACCCGCCAAACACTGGCCTGTGTGTCTCCAGCCACATCTGCTACACTCTAGAGGGCTAGTCTCTATGGGTCTGCTACTCTGAGCTCTTGAGCCTAATGCTCGTCCCCTCTAATCGTGCTTGGTCTTGGATGGCACACTTATAGCTGAAGGCGTTGGGGATGAAGATCTTTGGTGGGACTGCTGACAGTGCCCACTAGGCCTCTGCTGGGAGAATCCGATGCTATCAGTCCTAGCCCTCTTGGCCTCTCTCTCCTGCTCACATACCTACACTACCTCTATCTACTGGGCGTATAGGACTATCCGAGAAAAGTCAATATCCTAAAGAAGCATAACGGTCCGGCAATTCCTGACCAAGTAGTTTGCTAACTCGTAAACAAACCTACTCACACGGGCTCTCTGATCCACCATCATCTCAAGTGCATACTTGGATAAACCAGTAAACTACAATGCATACTCTTAAACCGTCATATTTCCTTGCTTAAGATTCACAAACTCGACCTCTTTCAGCTCCCCCATCTCCCGAGGGAAGAATCGATTTAGAAAACCTACATGAAACTCATCCCAACTGATAGGGCCTGCTCCGACTGCCCTACTATCCTTCCACTATCTAAACCAAATGTGCCCGACCCCCTTCAACTGATATGAGGACAAATCGGAACACTCCTGCCCAGTCACCCTCATAGTCTGGGTGATCTTCAGAATTTCCTCAATGAACTCATGTGGATCCTCGTCCACCTTCAATCCAAGGAACTTGGGAGGGTTCATCCTCAGAAAGGCTCTAACTTCGCCGTTGCCGCATTCCTGTTCTGTTGGACATGTGCTACTACCTGCTGATTGACCTGGGTGGTCAAGTCCTTGGCTAACATCTGAATGGCTGCCTGAACTCCGTGTGGACAACCGACTCGGGTATATGCTCCTCATGGATTGGTGGGGCCTGCTGATGCCCGTCTCAATTTCCACCATCGTGGCCATTTTCGATGTCGTTTCTCTTTCCATTAACTCTGCTGGGAGGCATGATTCTGCAAATGCGTATAGCACGAGTTAAAAGGATAGAGAGACATTTCACCACACGACATATATCAAGAAAGAAGGGAACATTTCCTAAACGTCTCGTAGTCTCTTCATCATAAGTGTGGCGCATTTCACACCCATGGAAAAGACTCTACTTAACACGGCTTTCAGATACCCTAGGATACTTCAAAACCTAATTCTCTAATACCAAGTTTGTCATGACCCGAACATAGTCCCTGATTGAGACATGGGATAAGAAACCCCGAGAGGCTCCAAGTCCACCCATGGCATGAACATACATCTAATTCAATCATAGATAAGCGAAAGATCATCATAATAACATAGAGGAAGTCTAAACCAAATATAACATCCGAGTACATATATAAGTCTAAAGCTGAAAACACAACTATGTCCGGAAAAGCCTCTAAACTAATGAGTTGATGGGAAAAAACCCCAAACTAACTCTCTATAGTCTAAAACTTGAAAATACGACGTACAACTGATAAGAAGGGACCTCGTAAGATGAGGAGTCACCAAATGATATTGAGAATAACTAACTTTAGAAGTCTGACTAGCAGTGGGACGGAGTCTAGATATCAGAGCCTATATCATAAAATGGTACATCATAGAGTAAGCGGTCAGTACGTGGAATGTACTGAGTATACAAGGTAAGTAAAATCACTTAAGTAAGTAGAATTAGTAAATTATGCCTAATATACAACATAACCAAGATAAGAATCTGAAAGTATGCTTGCATGCTATTTTTTGAAATCATGATCCAAACATAACTGAACATCGTAACTGAGTCGAATGACCCAAAGGTGAAAACTGATAATCATAACTAAAACTGAACATTGAGTCAAACCTGCTGAAAAAATAATATCATGACTGATGTAAATGCATAACTGAAAGCACGAGGAATAATGGGAGACTCTTCATGTAAGCAACATTACCATGATAGAGCTTACATGGTCCTGATTTTCACACTCAAGTGGGCAGAGCCATCCAAAGCCTTGTTAGGGCTAAGGGCACTACCATGATATCGATATCAAGCTCAAGACTCCTTGGGGGTAGGGGAGGCTCACAAGGGAGGTCCCAAAGTATATAAATAAATCTACGTTGGTGCGTAGTTCTGAGGCACAGGGTTGACTAATCCTTAGCCTACTCAATGCTAGGCACTACTCCCAAAAACATGCATATGCTCTCCATCGTTTTTCAATGAAGTTGACCATCATCTAATGACGAAGCTGAATAATAACATACGTGCATAATTTGAAATCATAACATGAGGAGCCTTGGCTCAAACCATACCACAAGCTGAAAAAATAATGGGAGTCTTGACTCCAAAAACCATGCGGTAAGCTATTTCATGAAATCATAAGACATACTTGATCATATAGGCTTGCCCAATATTTTAACATGCTTGAGATCTACATGATTCACTTTGAAAACATGAACATAACATGGGTATTTCGAAATCATATTTTCTTCATAAATTTCTCATCATGCTTGAACATAGAACTCATAGATCTCAACTTTCATTAACATTCATGGATGGGCATCATGGTTTAGAAAACTTGAAAACATAATTTATAATTTAAAACATTGTAAAATCTGCCCAGTAATCATAATTCCATTTAGAACATTCTTAGATCATACCCATGATTAAAACTTAGGAATTCATGCATTTGGTAAAAATCCTATGGAATTATCAATCAGAACATCATGAATTGAGAGAGAATTAGGCATGAGTGTGGACAATTGCACTCATTCAAAGCCTTACGTACCTAAGACGATCTGATTCTACAGCTTCCTTTCTTTCCCAATGAAGATTTGGGGAAAAACCTTGATGAACTAGGCTTGATCAACTCTTTAGACCTCTAAACTTGCATGCATGAATGTGAATGAGCCTAGAATGAACTTACCCCTCTTAAAACTCATTATTCAAAGCTTAAAAGAATGTAATTTAGGCTTTAGGAACAAAGGAATTACAGAAAAGCCATTACTAAACTCGCTGGGAAAAACAAACTGCTAGTCCCAACGAGGGACTGGATGAGTCGTCGTCACTGGCCACGACTCATGACCTGGAACTATCATCTCCACTGGAAATTACATCAATACTGTCACTACGAGGAACTTAAATACCCATTACCGGTGACCATGACTCGTGGTCACCTCCCATCCTCTATACTTCCAAAAATTACAGGGGGTCAACACAGGAGACACCATGACTCATGGTGTTACTGTGAGTCATGGTGAGGACCCGTTAAGTGCACTATCTAATCTTCCTTCATCCTTCAATAAACCTTGGCCACAGATGACCTAAAAAATTGTGGGGTTGACCATGACTCGTGGTCACACCTGTGGTCACCCCAAACTTGAAAATTTTCCACTAAGTCAAACTCCTCACCACGAGTCACTTAATGACTCGTGGTCATGCTGACGGGTCACTGGACAACTCGTCCTATGACCTGGCGTAGAAAAAACTGTTTTCTCTATTTCAACTCCCGGGTCTGATCTTAGGGCTTTTGGGGTATAACAAAAATTGTGAAGGGTATTATGAGTTTTTAAGGACATGTAGGATTTCACCGCCGTTTAATCAAAGACTTCTCCAAGGTAGCACATCCTTTATTATGATTATTGGAAAGACATGCGAATTTTAACTTTGATGAGGATTGTATGAGAGCTTTTATGGAATTTAAAGAGAAGCTTGTATCCGCTCCAATCATCACTGAACCAGACTTGTCTAACCCTTTAAACTAATGTGTGACACCAGTGGTGTAGCATTAAGGGCAGTGCTTGGATAGATGAAGGAAATGATTTCCACCCCATTTACTATGCTAGCAAAGCCTTGAATGATGCACAAAAAAACTACATAATGACAAAAGAAGAGCTGCTCGCCATAGTGTTTGCATTTGAAAAATTTCAGGCATACTTGCTAGGGACCAAGGTGGTGGTGTACACCGACCTTGCTGCACTCAGATACTTAATGTAAAAGAAAGATGCTAAACAGGCTTATTAGGTGGGTCCTTTTTCTACAAGAATTCAATTTTGAAGTAAAGAACTGGAAGGGATGTGAGAATCAAATGTCTGACCATTTGTCTCACTTAGAGATAGATGGTAAGTCGGGGGTACATGAGGAGATTAATGATGACTTCCCTGATGAGCATATTTTGGCTGCATCCCATGACTTGAAACCTTGGTTTGCAAATTTTGCTAATTACTTGGCAAGCAACATCACACCCAAAGGGTTGACCTTCCACCAAAAGAAGAGATACATTCATGATGTTCAAAATTTTTATTGGGACGCCCCATACCTCTTCCGTAGTAGTGCTTATGGTATAATTCGAAGATGTTTCATAGAGGTTGAGATGATGCCAATCCTCGAGGCTTATCATTCATCACCGGTCGAGGGTCATTATGGGAATGTTAGGATCGCGGAAAAAGTGCTACAATGTTAATTTTATTGGCCTACTCTCCACCAGGATGCTCATGACTATGTTAAGCAGTGTGATAGATTTCAACATATAGAAAGTATTTGGCAGAGACATGAGCTTATTGATCTTGGGAAAATTTATATGCCCAAGTGATACTCAAATGTGTCATTTTACCTTGTTTATCTATCGATGTTTGTATATTCTCATGTGAATTGTAATAAAATGTGAATTTATACTAACCAACCTGATTAGCGTTGTTTTGCAGGAAAAATATAAAGTTATGGAGCTAAGATGCATGTTGGGAGAGATCGGGATTGGACTCGGAAGCGAACAAGGGAAAAAGCACAAGGAGAGCACATAAAAAGGGGCTCTGCGATGGGGCCGTGTCACACTGCCATCGCGGATGCATTCTGCCTGGATGCTTAAAATATGACAAATTCCAGTGAAGGTGCGCGTTGGGGCCATGGCACGTTGGCCTAGCCCCACGTTGCACGCTGTGCCACGTTGGGCCTTAATACCTGGACGACCTGATTCCAGTGAGGGTCCACGTTGGTGGCGTGTCACGGAGGCAGTGCTTCGCGATGCACTCCGTGACACGTTGCTTGTTATTCCAGGAAAAATTCCCACTAGTATAAATAAAACACTTAGGTTCATTTTTAATAATTCTGACTTGGTGGAGCAAGAACGTGGGTTACAGGCAGTTGAGGCGACGAAAATCTCAGGGTTTTTCTCTATCTCCTTCTTCTTTATTTCAATTGCTTGTATGATTAACACTCATTTAACGATGTTTAATCTACAAATGAGTGGCTAAATTCCTTTCTTGTTGAGGTTAAGAACATTTGTATTGAAATGTAATTATTGATAAATTGGTTTTTCATCTTTTCTTCCATGGTTGTTCTATTGATTCTTGTTCTTACTGCATTAATGTGTGGCCAACGTTAATGTATATCTAAAAAGTCCGGTTTCACTCGAGAGAGCGAGAAATTGGAAAGTTGTGAATTGATAGGATATGATCTTTTCTTAGTTTGGGAAAATTGAGAATTGAAAGTCGTATTTTTAAATTAAGGAATCGGTTTTGTATGGCTAGAACATGAATTTCTTTTTATCACGGAGATGTAGGTGGAAGGTTCATGATTCTTAAGTTGGGTTAAATACGAGAGTTTTAATCCATAGGCAATAATTCTTGACTAGCAACCGGAGGAAAGATTAACCAAATTATATCGATAATTTATTTCTCATGTTCATTTTAGCCTCAGCATGCTCATACTTATAGTTCAGACTCAAATTATATATTCTCTTTAGACTTAGTATAAAATTAGGAACAAAATATCAAAATCTTCTTCACACTGTTGTCTGCTGTTTAGAGTTAAAGTTTATTGACACTTGATTAGATTGATACCTTAGTCCAGTCCCTGTGGGATCGACACTTGGCTTACTTGAGCCACTTTACTACTTGTTCGACCACGTGCACTTGCGTGTAGTTATACCGAATTGACCGAACACTTATGTTGACACCAATCATTGAGGTGGAATTGTTTGATGTATGGGAAATAAATTTTATGGCTCTTTTATGAGCTCTTATGGAAACACTTACATTATGGAGGCTATTGATTATGTATCTAAATGGGTGGAAGCTAGGCGTTGCCTGAAAATAAGGGAAGAAGTGTAACAACCTTCTTAAAGAAGCACGTCTTCTCACGGTTTGGCACTCCTAAAGCTATCATCAGTGATGGAGGATCACATTTTCGCAATCGACTGTTTAGTGCCTTGCTAGCAAAGTATGGTGTGAAGCACAAAGTTTTTATCCCTTATCATCCTCAAACCAGTGGTCAAGCAGAAGTTTCCAATCGGGAAATCAAGTCCATTTTGACTAAGACAGTCAATCTCAATAGAACGAACTGGTAAGGGAAATTCGATGATGCCTTATAGGCATACCGGATAACATAAAAAGTGCCTATTATAATGTCCGCATATCAATTGGTCTTTGGCAAAGCTTGTCATTTATCGGTGGAATTGGAGCATAAAGCCATGTGGGCCTTGAAAAGTTTAAAACTTGATTGGGGGAAGGCCATTTAGGGGCGAGTGGAAAATATCAAAGAGATGGATAATTTCAGGATGAGGGCTTATGAAAATGCTTCAATATACAAAGCTTCTATGAAGTACTATCATGATGAAAAAAATCTAGCAAAGGGAATTTACTCGGGGAGATCGGATGCTACTTTTTAACTCTAGGCTAACGTTGTTTCCGAAAAAGCTTAAGTCTAAGTGGTCGGGTCCCTTTAAGGTGTCCCAAGTCTTTGAGAATGGAGCCTTTGAGATTGAAAGTAATGATGGCTTGAGATTCAAAGTGAATGGCCAACAAGTAAAAAAATATTTGGTAGTGTCGATAGAAATCGACATAGTGGAAGTTGCACATCTTGATGAGCCATAGAAAAACACCTTTGTTGAGCCACAATGTTAAATAAGTCACTTCTTTAGAGGAAGCCCAAGTGTTTTATATTATAATACCGTGATGCTTTGTTGATTTTGTTTTTGTAGGAGGATTGGATGAGAAACAAGGAGAAGGAAAATAGGGGGGCTACTGTGCTAGACCGGCGAAATGCTAATTCTCCAGCACGAGTTGCCTCATACATGCAGGTGGAGTCCATAATATGAAGAAAAAGAGGACTGAAATGGAAGTTCATCAGCGAAATATTGGTGCCAGTTCACGAATCGCCGGTACAACGCCGATTACAACTAATGTACCTAGGAAGGGAGCAATGAACCGCGATTCACCAACAGAATGCAAGTGACAAACCGTGAACCACCAGTCAATAGAAACTTTTAGAAAGTGAACTAGATGCAAGTGGAGGCCACCAACGTCTAGAGCGGTGAAACGCCGGAACCACCGGCTACCGCCGATTCAGCGCTGGTAGAGGTATGAATTTCATTAAAAATCTTGACCATCTCGTTGACCAACCTGACCCAGGTTTTCGAAAAGAAACTGGTCAACCTATTCATCAAATCCCACAAAATTTTCATTTTCAACTTTTCCTCTTTCCCAACAATTCACTTTCCCACATCTGTCCACCTTCCAAACTTTCCTCCATTAAAACTCACCATTAATACCCACCTTTCTAATATCCAATCACTCTCACTCTATTCAGCCTATATAAACTCCTATTTTCATTCTCTTATTCTCACTTCTACTCACTCATTCTCTTTTGTAGAATCATAAAATTTCACTCTTTGAATCACCATTGTCGAGCAATAAACTTTTACTTTCTACACTTCTTCTCAAATTCTCGAATTGGTATATGTCTATGGAATCTACTAATTTTGATACGAATGTTCCCCATGACCCATTTTGTGTTTTGTCATTGATTGAGTATTTCTTCTTATGTGGGTATGCTGGTGGATGATGAGTAATTGCTTATGGGTGCTGTGAGTGTTCATTTTGGTGAAAGTGTAGGTTGGATATAGTAGTTTTGGGTGAATTTTGAGTAACCACATATGTTCAGAAGATACGATTTTCTTGATGGTAGATCGGGTAACGTCGATCTTAAAGGCAAATCGTCATGTTCATTTTGTTGAGTTGCTTGAGTGAATAAAATCCTAATGAGAAGTGAGGGAGTGGGTTATTCATGTGAAGGATTTTTGTTTAACTGAGTTTGGGGGTGTACTTCACTGAACGACGTTCATCGGCAAATTTTGAAACACAGGTCGGGGTGCAAGGCTTCAGGCCACTGCCCAGATCCACGTTTCACCTATATTTCATGGGTCAAGATCAGTGAAATGTCGGTATGGTGCTGGCTGAATGACTTTTCACCTAGTCTTTTGGAAAGCACTGTCGGTTAAGTGGCGCTTCACGGGTACCCACCTGCGTTTCGCCGATCTCTCACCAGTATCACCACTACTAGATTCTAATCTTGCGCATTGTTTGTTATCCAATCTTTAGAACTTCTTTACATAGCTTATGATAGTTGTCGATTTTTCTTTTCCATTAGTAAAAACACAAGAAGAATTATTGTTTTGTGGAGGCACTAACATTTATTTGCAAAATCATGTCCACCTCTCAACAACATGGCAAAGGGAAAACACCAATAACTGATGCCACAACTCTAGGTGCAGAGTCCGATGAGGAAATATGGATTGATCAACTCTACTTTGGGCTTAATAAAATGAATAGTTAATATGTTCAATATAGTAAGGATCACCGATCTATCATGGCATAAGCTCGATTTGAGGTTGACTCCTTCAAGGATGTCTTTGCAGATATTTACGATCAATTTCAAATTCAAGATTGGGAGCCCTTTACTATGCCCTTGGAACCTTATTTTTTTGAGTTGGTGAAGGAGTTTTATGCCACTTATAGAGCTCGAAAGGACATTTTTAAGCATAAAGGTAGAGTTGATAAGATGCCATGTTTGTCATCGGTGTTGATACGGGGTCAAGAAGTTCCCATCACCCGGAAGGAAATCAACTCTATTTATTGGGATGACCCAGTGAATCCAAGTTGAGATTTCAAGAGAAAATTGGCCAACAAAGATGATCAATTTGAATGTGTGGAAGAGATAATTGTTGTGGGTCAATCTCATTGTGCTATAACAAAAGGCGTGATTTACCAGCATGATCTCAAATTTGAAGCACGAATGTGGTTCGATTTGGTATATGCTCATATCAATTCCTCTAAGAGCACTACTCATGTTCCCATTAAGACCGCCATCTTGGTGGAATGCATCATGGATCGATGACAGATAAATGTGGGGGAGATTATTGCTTAGCAATTTAAAAGGAAGGCCAGGAAAAAAACAACTTCTATGCCCTATCCTATTCTCATCAGTCTTCTTTGTCTTCGTGCAAATTATCCCCAATTCAGGCCATTGGACAAAATAGTGAGGGCCAAGGGAGTGATTACTCTGGCTACCAAATTAGACAAGGATGCCGCAAGTTTTAAACGCCCCAAGTTGGCCATGGAACAAGCAATGCCTTCACATTCAAGGCCTCATGTGTGAGAGTTGAAGTGTTGGAAAGTGAAGTAGTGAACATAAGGATAGAATTGACAACCACAAAAAGGCACTGCACCAAAGGATATCGATCTGAATATACCAGCCCCTGATGATACCCAACTAGCTAGTAGTCAAATCCCACTCGATAATTGGTGCTTGGGCTATGATAGATCGTTTGAGATGATATTGGATGAGAAAATCTACCATAGTAGACCACCTGTCCAAGGATGAGCACTGTCTATGAGGTGGATCAATCTTGCCGGCCTGGTGGGGTAGATGAAACTTCCTATCATGCACTGAGAACCCTCCCAGACCATTGGGAAGTAGCTTTACCAAGAAATTCACTCACACTTCCCCCTGATCCATTGATGCCCTCTATATCTGAGATTACTGCATGACAGTTTGATGAGGCCACATACTCCTGGATTCCTCGTTCCCTTGCTAAATCCTTCAGGGAGCCATCTTTTCATTAATTATTCTTAACTTGAACTTTGGGGAAAATGTTCTCTATTAATGGGGGTGGGAAGAGTGTCTTTCTTGTGATTGTTATTGTTAAATTCTTGTGCCCTTATCGGTATTGTTGACTGATGTATTACTGCCCTTATCAAGCAGATTTGAAAATCTTGTTTGTGATATGGTTGGTTGTTGCCCTTGTTAGGATGATTTGAAAATCTTGTTCGTGATATGGTTGGTTGTTGAGCCTTTTTGGGAATCGTGATGGTCGAGCTTGTGATGAATAAAAAACTAAAATTGCTTGTAAATTGTTAGTGTCAATGATTAGGTCTTTGTCAAATTTCCAAATATCGTAGACCTAAATTTCAAGTATGGCCTTTTGTTTATAGTAGTTAATGAATAAACTCCTATGGGTTTTTTTTATACCATCGTTCTTTCCCAATAAGTGATTTTCTTTTCCTTTTTTTCTTTTATTGTCGAATTGGGTGGCATTTCACAATAATGGATTGAGAGACGACTTTCTTAAGGGAAAATGCCGAGTTTAAGATTTTTTGAGTCAATGATTGCAATGGCTTCTTAGAGGTACTACCAGAAATATTTTCTTAAATGGCATGACTGTTGAATTTTGAAAAAGAAAAGTGAATTTAAATTTGAGAAGTTGAGTATACTTTTGTCATAAATTGCACATTCTTTATTTGGATTCTTTATTCTTATGTATTCGTGTTTTATGATTCTTGTTGTGGTAATGAAAATGGTGTTAAACCATTGGAGGATGATGCATTGTGGAAATGTTTAGTTTAATTCTCTTGCATGAGTAATTGTCTAGAACTTTTCCCAAGTGTGACTCAAGGCGAAATCCTAGATGTAGTTGCACTTGGAAGATGATTTTAGGCTTTCTTTGGGATATCCACTTTACCCATATGACCTTCTTGAACATGAATCCTTGTTAGCCAATGTTGAGCTTTTCAGCCTTTTTCTTGGAAACCACATTACAAGCCCAATACTCCTTTTGTAATCCCTCTTTGGCACCCATCCTCCCTAGTGCTAATTGTGCTAAGAAATGCAAAAACGATGCAAGAAGTCCCAAAGGGTGGGAATAGAAAAGGGAAAGATGAGGCTAAAGCCTAAGTTTGGGGGTTGCAAGAAGGACAATGGTAAAAACAATGTGAACTTCAATGTGAGGTAGTACCACATCATTAAAATAATAGGTGAATTGCTTGAGTGAAAAGAATTGAATTGTAAAAGGTGCTGCCTCTTTCTCAAATTAGATGAAAAGTGGTTGGTAAGGAGAGATAAGGGGGGCTCTTATTTCAAAATGAAAATGATGTCAAGGAGAGGTAATTTGAGGGTAATCTAAGAGGAGAATGGAGTATACAATAAGAGTCACCAAAAGGGCATTATAGAGGTTCTAGTCACTAGAGCTTATGTTATTCCCCGTAGGATTCCCGGCACCTAGATGACCTATTCGCACGTTGGTTAAGCATATTTGAAGGCCATACGTGCTAAGGAAAGGCCCGAGAAAAAGATCGAACGAGATACCTGTCGATCCATCGCGGAAGGAGCCGAGGTAGAGCCCCTCCGCAATGGCAGCGTATCACGGAGGTGAAGCCTCCGCGTTGGCTCCGTGACACGTTGGCCTTGTCCAGGCCCAAGTATATAAAGCCCCACTTCGGTTTTAAATCATTTAAAACTTATAATTTCCAGTGAAACATAGGGGAAAAACCAGAGGAAGAAAAGGAACGAAGAGGGTAATATAATTTTCATCCGATTACGCTGCTAAACGTTGTCCAAACTCAAATTAACCTCAGATACTGAGGTATTTAGCAACAGAGAGCATTCCTACGGATTTAGTTTCGTGAAATACGGCCGATGAATCGTCGAGCTACCGATCTAAAGTAAGTAGAATTGCTAGAACCTAGTGTCTATGTGTTCCTAGCTGTGAAGTGAATATTTCTCCCTTCTGGACCCCTGAAAAATAGTGAGTTTTCGATCGTCTTTCGATAAGCCTAAGTTTAGGCTATAAATTATATCGAAAGTAATGTTGCTCTTTAATATAAAGCAATATTTGGTGTTAATTGACAAATTTATGAATGCAGTTGGGAGAAATAGTTGAAGTATTGGCCGAGCCTCGTCCGACAGAGGGATAGTTCAAGGATAAGGTATGTAAAGCTAGTTTCTTTGGCAAGTTAGTAAGCTCGGTATAGTAAAGTAATTTAAAGGCCAGTAGAATGTTCAGAAGCCATGTGTTATGTTTATTACGAATGTTGGTACGATATTAGAAGCATCATGTTATAGTTAGCATGAAACTTGCTAGCACGATATAGATTCTAAAATAAGTGTTAGGAACTGCACAGCATGCTCAGTATGTGATGTAATACAGAATGTTAGGATGTTATCGTATTCAGATGAAACCCAGTAAAACAATGTAATATCTGTAAGGCATCTCAGAAGTAGAATGGTAGGTTGAAACGAAGTTTAGGAAGCGTGTTAGAAGTAGTAAATCATGTCACTATAGAAACTCAGTATACAACATGGTTTTCAGCAGAAAAACTATATCTTATTCAGCATTAGACCCAGCACAGTATGGCAGAAGATTATATTTATACAGATATACTATTATCAGTCTCAGCATATATTAAGTACGTACATATGACTAGTACTAGTTCAACATACAGTATGTACGGATACTTTATTACTATTAGTTTCAGTATGTGGGATATGCAGATAGTATTACTAGTTGAGACCGTTGTATTGTTTTGGGGTTGGATTACCTAGCATCCATGACCGCCCCAGGGTTGATAGCTGTATCAACTTGTCCGCCAGAGGATGAGGATACGTCGCTCTACGGAGTGGCATGCCGTCCCACAGGGGACGAAGATGGGATGCCAGTTTTGCCCATATTGTGCCTTGGTCGGCCCTTACACACCCCTGTCGAGCGGATACGCCCGGGTGTTGATTCAGGAGTCCTCCGGACTCAGATGCAGTTATAGTCAGGGGCTCAGCGAGCCCAAGTGCATACCCAGGGGACCGGCAGGATGCTTATAGCTATTATAGGAGATGGGATGACCGGGGTAGGGGTATAGATTCTGTGCTGGTTGTACCTCCCGGCTTATGGGGGCCGGGTAAGTTTTGTGTGAGCTATGTTATGTTATGTTACGTTATGCCATGTTACATTAGATACGAGTAGAGCGGCAGTAGAATGATAAATCTCCAGGTATGACTCCTACTCCTTCCAGTATAGTTAAGAGTAGGTATGATTTCGTTATCAACAGTTAATCTATTCCCTCCTATTTCAGTTACATCAGTTGTATTGTTGTTTTCAGATATTTCTTTCAGTTATTGCTTTACATACTCAGTACCAGTGGTACTGACGCCCGGTCGGGTTCTGCATTACTTGCCTGCAGGTACTCATAGATGAGCAGGCGATCCGTCGTGATTCCTATCAGCGATCGAGTATTCAGCTCCTGTCATCCGGAGACTGAATTCCAGAGGTGTATTTCATTTTTTTTGTTGTACAGTACGGGTAGGTCGGGGCACTGTCCCGATCATTTCTATTGTTATTCCTAGAGGCTTGCAGTCTGTATATGTTTCCCTGTGGTCAGTTGAGCCGGTCATGTGAGGCCGCGCAGTTGTATAGCTGTTAGTACTTCTACTTCTTTTGTGTTGGCCATGTGGGGCCATAGCTTGACAGTAGTGGTGACCTTGCCAGTCACGTAGCTTTCTAGTATTTCATTGTTGAGTTACAGATAACTAGACAGTATGGTGGCCTCGTCGGCCTGCATAGGTTTCCCTATATTGAATGTGTTCTGGTTAGCTGATAGTATAGGCATAGGTGGCTATAGGCCAATGGGTCGGGGGCTGTGTTTACAGCCGTTATATAGCCCCTTGTTTCCAGAAATGTTAGTTAGAGCCAGCCAGGCAGCAGATGTGCTTAGACTCACCAGATAGCAGTCTAGGTCCTACTAGGGCACCAGGTGCCAGTCATACCCCCAAAGGTGGGGCGTGACAAACTTGGTATCAGAGCAGGCCGTATCCCAGAGAGTCTGCAAGCCGTGCTAAGTAGAGTCCAGTCCATGGATGTGTTGTGCACCACATACTATGGGTAGGAGGATGCAAGGCATGATAGGATGGTTGTCTTTTATTCTTATTCAGTCGTGCTGTAGAGCGGTACAATATAGGGTTGAGTCCCTAAAAGCTTACTATATTTTTTTATTACAGATAATGTCAGACTAGCAACATCCTATCACAGGCCGGAGTTTAGATATTGCAGCAGGGGAAGGCACCAGCAGGATGCCTTACCCTCGTTTAGAAACAGCTCGGTCAGAGGGCACTACAGAGGCATCGTCCCAGCCTTCTCAGCAATCTCCACCACATCAGGAGCCACTTGGGGCGACACTACCTCCAGCAGTCCCCATACCGACACCTTCCGACCAGGAGGTTAGGAGTGCTGTAGTTATGTTAGCACAGATGATGGCTTCTCAGCGTCAGCCGATGCCGTCTACAGTTGCGGAGTCGTCAGGAGGGCCCGGTAGTTCGAGGGTCCGAGATTTCTTGGCTCTGAATCCCCCACAGTTTACAGGTACGGACCGGACAAAGGACCCTCAGGATTTTCTGGATCAAATGCAGAGAATTTTCAGGGTTATGCATGCCACTCCTACAGAATCAGTTGAGTTGGCAGCATTTCGGTTATGGGACATCACCGTATTGTGGTATGAAAGCTGGGAAAGGTCCCGAGGGAGAGATGTTTCCCCTCCAACCTGATCCAGCTTCTCAGGAGCTTTTCTGGATCACTATTTGCCGTGGGAGATTCGACAGGCCCGGGTAGACCAGTTCCTACATCTGGAGCAGGGGACCATGAGTGTTCGGGAATATTCCTTGCGGTTTGATTCTCTGGCTCGGTATGCGCCAGCCTTTGTTGATACCATGGCATCCAGAGTACACCGCTTTATCATGGGGTTGAATCCAGAATATGTTGAGACTTGTATTACGGCTACACTGCGAGAGGACATGGACATTGCTCGAGTTCAGGCATTCGCCCAGAATATTGAGGGCATTAGACAGCGGCATCGGGAGATCAGAAGGGCCAATCAGGAACAGCGCCACTGGGACAGGCCAGTTGAGTTACAAAGGGAGGCTCGGGGAGGACCCAGGCCACGATTGTTAGACAGGCCGCCCAGGTCCCTGCCTCCGCCATAGCCGCAGGGGGGGTAGATTCAGCCGCAGGGGGTAGTCAGAGACTGGTAGAGGCTCGCAGATGGCAGATTCACCAGTACAGAGGAGGGCGGAGCAGAGTAGGTATACTCTACCGCTTTGCCCTATATGCAGTCGACGCCATCCTGGAGCATGCAGGTATGGCTCTACCGCATGTTATATTTGTGGCCAAGAAGGCCATTTGATGAAAGATTGCCCAGCTAGAGGTCGAGAGGACCGGGATAGACAGGATAGGGCATCTGCAGGGTCACGGGCCACAGCATCCTCGGCAGGGCGCAGGCCCTCAGTTTCGGCAGGCAAGGGTCGGGGCAGATCAGAGGCCTCCAGTACAGGCGCGGGTCCAAGCCGCACATATGCTTTACCAGGGAGGCAAGATTCAGAAGCGTCACCTAATGTTGTGACAGGTATGCTAACTATCTGATCATACCCTGCTTATGTATTGATTGATCCAGGGTCCACTTTGTCCTACATTACTCCATTTGTGGCGCGAAAGTTCAGTATTGCACCAGAATTATTGCGGTAGCCCTTTTTAGTATCCACGCCCGTTGGTGACTCTGTCATAGCTAGCAGAATCTACCGCGGGTGTACAGTAGAGGTTGCTAACCGTCAGACCACAGTAGATCTGGTCGAGTTAGAGATGATAGACTTCGATGCCATAATGGGTATGGATTGGTTAGTGTCGTGCTTTGTCAATGTTGAATGTTGGACCAAGACGGTCCGATTCCACTTCCCAGGAGAAGCAGTGCGGGAGTGGAAGGGCAGCACCACTACGCCAAAAGGTAGGTTTATTTCCTACCTTCAGGTGAGAAAGTTGATATCTAAGGGATGTGTTTACCATCTGGTCAGAGTTCAGGATGTCCAAGCAGGATCTCCGACACTCTAGTCTGTTCCGGTAGTGAATGAATTCCCTGATGTGTTTCCTGATGAGTTACCTGGTATTCCCCCAGAAAGGGAGATAGATTTTGCTATTGACTTGTTACCAGGCACTCAACCGATATCAATTCCTCCCTATCGTATGGCTCTTGCAGAACTCAGAGAATTAAAGGAGCAGCTGAAAGACTTGTTGGATAAAGGTTTTATCAGGCCTAGTACTTCTCCATGGGGTGCGCCAGTTTTATTTGTGAGAAAGAAAGATGGCTCGCTACGAATGTGCATAGATTATCGGCAATTGAACAAGGTTACAGTAAAGAACAAGTACCCGCTTCCCAGAATTGATGACTTATTTGACCAGTTGCAGGGGGCCAGATGTTTTTCTAAGATAGATCTGAGGTCCGGATATCACCAGGTTTGGGTTCGTGAAAAAGAAATTCCAAAGACTGCTTTCAGGACCAAGTATGGTGACTTTGAATTTCTGGTTATGTCTTTTGGGCTGACGAACGCTCCTGCAGTGTTTATGGATCTGATGAACAACATATTCAGATAGTATTTGGATCTGTTCGTGATAGTATTTATCGATGATATCCTAGTATATTCTCGTTCAGAAACAGATCACCAGAACCATTTACGAACAGTGCTCCAAATCCTTAGAGACCGTCAGCTATACGCTAAATTTTCTAAGTGTGAGTTCTGGCTGAACTCAGTTGCCTTTTTGGGGCATATCGTGTCGGATGCTGGTATACAGGTCGACACACAGAAAATAGAGGCGGTCAAGACATGGCCTAGACCCACCACTCCGACCGAGGTTCGCAGTTTCCTGGGTTTAGCGGGATATTATCGGAGATTTGTTGAAGGATTCTCCACTATAGCAGCGCCTCTAACAAAGCTAACATAGAAAGCAGCGAAATTTTAGTGGACGGAGGCATGTGAGCAGAGCTTCCAAGAGTTGAAAGATAGACTGACCTCCGCCCCAGTATTAGCATTGCCAGAGGGAACAGATGGGTACGCGGTGTATTGCGACACTTCAGGTTTGGGACTGGGTTGTGTGTTGATGCAGCATGGTAGGGTAATTGCTTATGGTTCCAGACAGCTGAGGAAACACGAAAAGAACTATCCGACCCATGACCTGGAATTGGCCGCAGTGATCCACGCCCTAAAAATTTGGAGGCATTATCTGTATGGCGTCCATGTAGATATCTTTACAAATCATAAAATCCTGCAGTATATTTTCACACAGAGGGAGTTAAATCTGCGGCAGCGTCGCTGGTTAGAATTGTTGAAAGATTATGATGTAAATATTCTCTATCACCCGTGAAAAGCTAATGTAGTGGCAGATGCCCTGAGCCGTAAGTCAATGGGGAGTTTGGCGTATTTGCGACCTGAGAAGCGGGAGTTAGCCAAGGAAATTCATCAGCTAACTGGTTTAGCCGTTCGAATAATGGAAACAGAAAATAATAGAGCAGTAATTCAGAATTCTACTGTGTCATCATTAGTTACAGAGGTAAAAGGACGACAGTACGAGGACCCTGACTTAGTCCAGCTCAGAGATAGAGTTCAGAAGGGTAAGGAGTCAGATTTCCAAATGACTGAGGATGATGTGCTACGCTGTAAGGGCCGCCTTTGTGTTCCGAATGTTTCAGGGCTTCGCCAGCAGATCATGGATGAAGTACATTACGCCCGCTATTCCCTCCATCCAGGAGCAACAAAAATGTACCATGACATCAGAGACATCTATTGGTGGCCAGGTATGAAAGCTGAAATAGCTGAATTTGTATCTAGATGTCCTAACTGTCAGCAGGTGAAAGCGGAGCACCAGAAGCCGGGCGGTTTGACGCAAGATATAAAGGTGCCTACGTGGAAATGGGAAACGATAAACATGGATTTTGTGATAGGGTTACCCCGTACCAGACGCAGAAATGATTCTATTTGGGTAATAGTTGACAGGCTGACAAAATCAGCTCATTTCCTACCAGTGAAGGCTACCTTCTCGGCTGAGGATTATGCCGAATTATATATCAGAGAAATAGTTAGATTGCATGGAGTGCCGGTATCCATCATTTCAGATAGGGGAGCACAGTTTACAGCTAGATTCTAGCAGTCGTTCCAAAGGGGTTTGGGAACGCAGATTAATTTGAGCACGACATTCCACCCTCAAACAGATGGGCAGGCTGAGCGGACTATCCAAACGCTCGAAGATATGCTGCAAGCATGTGTACTAGATTTTGGGGGTAGCTGGGATGAGCATCTTTCGTTGATTGAATTTGCCTATAATAACAGTTATCATTCAGCTATCCAGAAGGCGCCCTTTGAAGCATTATATGGGCGAAAATGCAGATCGCCAGTGGGCTGGTTTGAAGTGGGGGAATCAATGTTGATTGGGCCAGACATCATCCGACAGTCAGAGGAGAAGGTAAAGCTTATCAGAGAACGCCTGCTGACTGCTCAGAGCCACCAGAAGTCTTATGCAGATATGCGGCGCAAAAATCTAGAATTTGCGGTAAATGACTGGGTATATCTGAAAGTGTCTCCAATGAAAGGGGTGATGAGATTTGGCAAGAAAGGCAAGCTTAGCCCGAGATTCGTTGGGACATATCAGATTCGACGAAGAATAGGCTGAGTTGCATACGAATTGAACTTGCCTCCGGAGTTAGCATCTGTTCAGCCAGTATTCCATGTATCTATGTTAAGGAAGTTCGTAGGAGACCCTTCCACAGTTGTTCCAGTTCAGGATGTCCAAGTCATAGAAGAGTTAGCATATGAAGAGGTTCCAGTAGCTATCTTAGACAGACAGATTCGCATGTTAAGGACTAAATACATTGCGTCTGTCAAAGTATTGTGGCGTAACAAGAACCGTGAGGAAATGACGTGGGAAGCTGAAGAAGATATGAAAGCTAGATACCCTCACCTATTTTAGGCCTATTCAGGGGACAGGTATGTCCGTATTATTACTTATGTAGTACCTTATGGTTGTATATGTATAAATGAGAAAGATTGATACTTAGCTATCCAGTGAATCTTAAAATATTGCGTGCAGTACCTGTGTTGGACTTTTCTGCATTTCAGGTTTTTGCTATAGTCCATATTACAGGGGAAACTCTGCTGAAATTTTTCTAGATAGTAAGTTGAGAAGTCCTCTAAATAAAAGTTTACATTCGAGGACGAATGTTCTTAAGGGGGGGAGAATGTTATACCCCGTAGGATTCCCGGCACCTAGATGACCTATTCGCACGTTGGTTAAGCATATTTGAAGGCCATACGTGCTAAAGAAAGGCCCGAGAAAAAGATTGAACGAGAAACCTGTCGAACCATCGCGGAAGGAGTCGAGGCAGAGCCCCTCCGCGATGTCAGCGTGTCACGGAGGTGAAGCCTCTGCGTTGGCTCCGTGACACGTTGGCCTTGTCCAGGCCCAAGTATATAAAGCCCCATTTCGGTTTTAAATCATTTTAAACTTATAATTTCCAGTGAAACAGAGGGGAAAAACCAGAGGAAGAAAAGGAATGAAGAGGGTAATATAATTTTCATCCGATTACGCTGCTAAACGTTGTCCAAACTCAAATTAACCTCAGATACTGAGGTATTTAGCAACAGAGAGCATTCCTACGGATTTAGTTTCATGAAATACGGCCGACGAATCGTCGAGCTACCGAGCTAAAGTAAGTAGAATTGCTCAAAACTAGTGTCTATGTGTTCCTAGCTGTGAAGTGAATATTTCTCCCTTCTGGACCCCTGAAAAATAGTGTGTTTTCGATCGTCTTTCGATAAGCCTAAGTTTAGGCTATAAATTATATCAAAAGTAATGTTTCTCTTTAATATAAAGTTATATTTGGTATTAATTGACAAATTTATGAATGCAGTTGGGAGAAATAGTTGAAGTATTGGCCGACCCTCGTCCGACAGACGGATAGTTCGAGGGTAAGGTATGTAAAGCTAGTTTCTTCAGCAAGTTAGTAAGCTCGGTATAGTAAAGTAATTTAAAGGCTAGTAGAATGTTCAGAAGTCATGTGTTATGTTTATTACGAATGTTGGTACGATATTAGAAGCATCATGTTATAGTTAGCGTGAAACTTGCTAGCACGATATAGATTCTAAAATAAGTGTTAGGAACTGCACAGCATGCTCAGTATGTGATGTAATACAGAATGTTAGGATATTGTCGTATTCAGATGAAACACAGTAAAACAATGTAATATCTGTAAGGCATCTCAGAAGTAGAATGGTAGGTTGAAACAAAGTTTAGGAAGCATGTTAGAAGTAGTAAATCATGTCACTATAGAAACTCAGTATACAACATGGTTTTCAGCAGAAAAACTATATCTTGTTCAGCATTAGACCCAGCACAGTATGGCAGAAGATTATATTTATACATATATACTATTATCAGTCTCAGCATATATTAAGTACGTACATATTACTAGTACTAGTTCAACATACAGAATACTTTATTACTATTAGTTTCAGTATGTGGGATATGCAGATAGTATTACTAGTTGAGACCGTTGTATTGTTTTCGGGTTGGATTACTTAGCATCCATGACCGCCCCAGGGTTGATAGCTGTATCGACTCGTCTGCTAGAGGACGAGGATACGTCACTCTATGGAGTGGCATTCCGTCCCACAGGGGACGAAGATGGGATGCCAGTTTTCCCCATATTGTGCCTTGGTCTGCCCTTACACACCCCTGTCGAGCGGATACGCCCGGGTGTTCATTCAGGAGTCCTCCGGACTCAGATGCAGTTATAGTCAGGGGCTCAGCGAGCCCAAGTGCATACCCAGGGGACCGTAAGGATGCTTATAGCTATTATAGGAGATGGGATGACCGGGGTAGGGGTATAGATTTTGTGCTGGTTGTACCTCCCGGCTTATGGGGGCCAGGTAAGGTTTATGTGAGCTATGTTATGTTATGTTGCGTTATGGCATGTTACATTAGATACGAGTAGAGCGTTAGTAGAATGATACATCTGTAGGTATGACTCCTACTCTTTCCAGTATAGTTAAGAGTAGGTATGATTTACGTTATCAGACAGTTAATCTATTCCTTCCTATTTCAGTTACATCAGTTGTATTGTTGTTTTCAGATATTTCTTTCAGTTATTGCTTTACATACTCAGTACCAGCGGTACTGACGCCCGGTGGGGCGCTTCATTACTTGCCTGCAGGTACTCATAGACAAGCAGGCGATCCGTCGTGATTCCTGTCAGCGATCGAGTATTCAGCTCCTGTCATCCGGAGACTGAATTCCAGAGGTGTATTTCGTTTTCTTTTGTTGTACAGTACGGGTAGGTCGGGGCCCTGTCCCGATCATTTCTATTGTTATTCCTAGAGGCTTGCAGTCTGTATATATTTCCCTGTGGTCAGTTGAGCCGGTCGTGTGAGGCCGCGTAGTTGTATAGCTGTTAGTACTTCTACTTCTTTTGTGTTGGCCGTGTGGGGCCATAGCTTGACAATAGTGGTGACCTTGCCGGTCACGTAGCTTTCCAGTATTTCATTGTTGAGTTACAGATAACTAGACAGCATGGTGGCCTCGTCGGCCCGCATAGGTTTCCCTATATTGAATGTGTTCTGGTTAGCTGATAGTATAGGCACAGGTGGCTATAGGCCAATGGGCCGGGGGCTATGTTTATAGCCGTTATATAGCCCTTTGTTTCCAGAAATGTGAGTTAGATCCAGCCAGGCACCAGATGTGCTTAGGCTCACCAGATAGCAGTCTAGGTCCTACTAGGGCACCAGGTGCTAGTCATACCCCCCAAGGTGGGGCGTGACAGCTTAAAAGTCATCCTACCTTTACCCCTAGCCTACATCATGACCTCCAAGTCCTAATTGATTTTAAGTGTAGAAACTCTACATTAGTGGCAAGTTACATGAAGGGAAAGTCTATGGGTCAAGTTATGTGCATCAGAATTTCTTTGTGAGAGTGAGCGTAATTGTTTCATTCTATAATCCCTTGATTAAGACTTGCTTGACAACTAAATGTGATTCTCTCTTGTTGTGAGTAGAATAACCTCCTTAGCGGACATGCTTGTACGTGCCAGAGGATGTGATTGAGATGAGATTATGGTGAGCTTGAAGGTAAACTTTGAATGTAAAATTTTAATGACTTGAGATGCTCTACAAACTTGCCGTGAACATCAATTCCTTGTTTTGAATGAAGAAATTAAATATGACTTATGCCAAATTGATTGAGGTTATCTCTTGAGGAATTTGCATAAAGGGTTGAGTCTCCTCTATTCCTTTGTGTTAGTGAGAAATATTTGGGCTGTCTAGGTTAATGTGGTCCTTTGTGCATATTCTCATCTGGCATGCTTATTCCTAAATTCAAAGGTAAAGAATTGCATACTTGATGAAAAACAATAGTTCTAGTTTTGGGGTTTGATGAGTTGATACCAACTCATTAGGCTTTTAAACATGAGCCTTTGCTTAGTTTTAAAATCATTTAAGAGGATTTTATGCTCTTTCTCTTTAGTTTTATTGGTATTTAATTTGAGGAGATAAAGCAAGAACTTGGGCAAAAGCATGGGATTTAAGAAAAGGATTGAAGCTTGAAAGGATGGGACCGACGCTCCACCGGGATGGAGCCGGTGAAACACCGGCTGGAATGTAGAAGCTATTGGACCAGAGTGGAATGAGCACCAGAGGAATGTAGGTTAACACCTGCGAACTACCGTTGCCGGCACTAGTTGGACCCAGGATTCACTGTCCATGCACCTACGATGTAGCAGTGTCCTGTGGATGGGCACCACCAGAACGCTGGTAACTCACAAATGGCACTGGCTGCAGGAAGAGAAAAATCATCTAGCATGGAAATTTAGGAGCATTTTGAATTATTTCTATACATTCTTTTAGAAAGTACCAAGGAGACTTTACCAGATTTTTAGAGAATAGATAGTAGAGAATAGTGAATAGTGTTTTGCTCATCATCTTCTTATTCTTAAAGATACAAAAACCTCAACTAAAAAGCATTTGTGAGCTTAAATTTAGAATTTGATGATGTTGATTGTTAATATAATTGTGTATTTTTCAGCAATGCGTAGCTAAATCTCCTTGTTAGGGGTGTGTGCATGAATTAGGGTAAAATTGGATCGGGTATTACTTGAGTAATCTATTAGTTATTCATTTATTATAATTCTATTATTTTCTCCCAATTTATAGGGATTTACCCGTAGTTGCAATGTGGGTGTTGATTACTTATTTGATTTTTGTTTGAAAAAGAGAAATTGAATATGGGTGAGAAAGCAATGGTGGGTAATTGGGTATTAGTTATGTGGGGTTAGGCCAGACATAGCTAAAACCCATGGACATGAACCCATGAGAGATTTGAGGCTAGAAATAGCTCAAATCTGACCCAAGTCTTAATGAATTTATTGTTTGGGACCTTGGAGTTTGAGAAAATCCGGGGCAAAAGACACCCCCATAGTTGAAAAACATCGGGTGTCACCTCGTCCATGATTATTTATAATTATAAGTAATTAATTGACTGCCTAGTTAGTTCCAATCCAACTGATGTCTCATTCAAAAGTATAGCCCTAGCTCTTTCTCACATTTCTAATTCAAGTTGATTATCGTGTCGATTGGTCAATAGTTGATTGCATTTTAGTTGTGATATTGCAAACCCCCAAATTTTACTCTCCTGTTTTTAATACAATGATGCTCTTTAGTTTGACTTGATAGACAGCGTCTATGCCATCTAAGCATTCTCTGTAGGATTTGATCCTAACACTAATCGGGTATATTTATTTTGCCAATGAACATTTACACTCTCTCTTTATGAGGAGTGAATTTGGAAGTTATCATGCTCTCCACCGGAACAACCAATGTCGAGTCACCAATGCACTTCTTCAATAGAGATGCATGAAAAACTGGATGTACCAAAGCTAACTCCGTTGGTAACTCCAACTCATATGCCACTTTGCTAACTCGCCTTTAGAATTCAATAAGAACCAACATATCAAGTCTAAGCTTTCCTTTCTTCCTGAACCTCATCACACCCTTTATGGGAGACACCTTCAAGAACACCCAATCATCAACTTCAAACTCAAGTTCTCTCTACGTAACATCCGCATATGACTTCTGATGACTTTGAGCTATTTTTAGCCTTTCCCTAATAAGATGAACTTTCTCCATGGCCTCATGAACTAAATCTGGCCCTATCAACGTAGGTTCACCTACTTCGGACCAACCAATAGGCGATCTACACCTCCGCCCATAAAGAGCCTCAAACGGAGAAATCTGAATACTGAAGTGATAATTGTTGTTATAAGCAAGCTCGATAAGAGGTAAATGATCATCCTAACTACCCTTTAAGTCAATTACACATGCTCTCAACATATCCTCAAGAGTCTGAATGGTCCACTCAGCCTGACCATCTGTTTGCGGGTGAAAAGTCGTGCTAAACTTGACCTAAGTTCCCATACCCTTCGGAAATGACTTCCAAAACTATAAGGTGAACTGAGTACCTCTGCCTCTGTCTGAGATGATAGAAAAAGGAATTCTATGCAACCGAACCAACTCTAGAATGTACAATCTAGCATAATCCTTAGCTGAATAATGATTTTTGACCGGTAGGAAATGTGTTGCCTTGGTCAATTTGTCTACAACCACGCAAATAGAGTCAAAATGTCAGCGTGTACGGGGCAACCCTGTGATGAAGTCCATATTGATTCCTCCCACTTCCAAGTAGGGATACTATTGCCTTGTAGCATATCTCCAGATCTCTGATGCTCAATTTTCACTTGTTGACAATTTGGACATATAACCACAAACTCTCCTATGTCCTTCTTCATGCCAATCCACCAATAGACTTCCCGTAGGTCACAATACATCTTGATTCCACCTAGGTGGATAGAATACTAAGAGCCATGAGCCTCATCCAACATCTGTTCTCTTATCATCAATACCCGAAACACAAAAATGACACTGATAACGAAGTACACTATCTCCCCCTTGGGAGAAGATCTTCACCTTCTAATTCCGAACCACTTCCTTCAATTTCACCAAGATAGTATCCTCATCTTTCCTAGCCTTGACAACAGTCACCAAAGAAGATTCTAAACCATTCTGAGTAATGAAACCACCATCCTTCGAGTCAACCAAGTGAACCCTTAACCGTGCAAGTCGATGCACATGCTTCACCAACTCTTTCCTCCCATCCTAAACATGAGACATGCTCTACATAGACAATATACTAAGGGCATCTGCCACCACATTGGCCTTGCCCGGATGGTAAAAGACACTCATATCATAATCTTTGAGATGTTCTAACCACCTCCTTTGTCCCAAGTTCAGATCTTTTTGAGTGAACACATACTGAAGGCTCTTATGGTTCATGAACACATCCACATACACCCCATACAAGTAGTGTCTCCAAATCATCAATATGAGCACCACTACTGCCAACTCTAATTCATGCATCAGGTAATTTCTTTCATGAGTCTTAAGCTATCTAGGGGCATTTACAATGACCTTACCATGCTGCATCAACACACAACCAAGACCAACCCTAGAAGCATCGCAGTACACAACGAATCTATCCGTGCCCTTGGGTAGGGTCAATATTGGGGCGTAAGTGACTCGAGACTTTCGCTCTTGAAAGCTCTTCTCATAAGCATTCAACCACTGAAATTTGAATTTGTTTTAGGTCAATTTAGTCAACAATGCTGCAATAGATGAAAATACTTCAACAAACCTCCTGTAATAGCCAACTAAGCTCAAGAAGCTCATGATATCCAAAGGATTAACTAGTCTAGGCCAATTCTTCACCGCCTCTATCTTTTAAGAGTCCACCTGCACACCCTCACTTGACAACACATGACCCAAAAATATCATTGAGTTCAACCAAAACTCACACTTGCAGAATTTTGAAAACAACTGGCAATCCTTAGAGTCTGTAGCATGATCCTCAAATGAGCGGCATGCTCCTCCTCGCTCCGAGAGTATATGAGAATTTCATCTATAAAGACAATCACGAATATATCCAAATATGGCTTGAAAACCCTATTCATCATATCCATAAAAGTTGTGGGATTCGTTAGTCGAAAAGACATAAATACAAACTCATAGTGAATATAGAGTCCTGAAGGCTATCTTCAGAATGTCACTCTCACTAACCATGAGCTGATGATAGCCAGATCTGAGGTCTATCTTTGAGAAGCACTTAGCGCCCTGAAGTTTGTAAGACAAGTCATCAATCCTGGGGAGGGAATACTTGTTCTTGATTGTTACCTTGTTCAACTATTGATAATCAGTGCGCATTCTAAGAGAACCATCCTTCTTCTGAACAAAGAGAACTGGTGCACCCCATGGAGACTTGCTAGGCCTAATGAAACTCTATTCAAGAGATCCTTCAACTATTACTTCAACTCCTTTAGCTCAGCTGGATCCATTCTATAAGTAGGAATGGATATAGGTTGAAGAAGGTCGATACTAAAGTCAATCTCTCGCTCGGGAGGGACTCCTAGTAGATCATCAGAAAATAACTCAGGATACTCACATATTATAGGAACTGACTAAAGAGTCAGGGTGTCGGATGTCGCATCCTTAACTCGAACTAGATGGTACACACAACCTTTAGAAATTATCTTCGTGGCCTTAAGGTAGGAAATAAAGTGATCTACTGGTGCAACCGAACTACCCATCAATTCTAGGACTGGGTCACCCAAAAATAGGAACTCTACAATTTGGGTTCTATATACCACTGAGGCATAACGTGCATGCAACCTATCCATACTGAAGATAACATCAAAATTGGTCATGTCTAACTCTACTAGATCTACTGAGGTAACTTTTTGAAGGACTGTGACAGGGCAATTTCTGTATACCCATCGAGCTATAACTTAGTCACTGACTTGAGTAGAGATTGAGAAGGGTTCCGATAGGATTTCAGGACTGACTCCAAAACTAATAGCAGCATAGGGAGTCACAAAAGATAAGGTAGCCCTTGTATCTAATAATGCATATGCATCAAGATGAAATGCTCGTAAAATATTAGTGACCACATGTGGAGAGACCTCCTGCTCCTGACAAGATGAGAGGGCATAAAATATGTTCTGACACTGACCACCACCACCACTAGTGGATGCACCCTGCTGAGCTGAGCATGCTGGTGGAGATGCTGAACTGGTGGTTGGGAGACGGCATCTACTATGGCCATATCTGGATGAAGGGCAGTCTCTGAGCAGGTGATTGGGCTTCCCGCACCCAAAACAAGCACCTGAACTTGCTAAGAACTCTCCGGTGTGCATCCTACCACACATGCAATAAACTGGAATGCTTCCCTGACCTTTGGATCTTGATGCCCCACCCTTCGGATCACGCCTCAGTATAGACGAAACACTAGCTGATAATGGTTCCTGGGTTGATGACCTATAGTGGGACTGCTGACAGTGTCCTCCACTGGATCTCTGCTGATACTATTCGTAACTCCTTTTCTTGGTCCTCTTGGCCTCTCTCTCCTTTTCCCTTATCTGATCCACCTCTATTTTCTAGGCATATATGACCAATCGTGAGAAGTTGAGATCACTATTTAGCATAGCGGTCCTGCACTCCTTCACAAGCGAGTCTGATATTCCATTCAAAAACCTACTCATATGATTCCTCTGATCCGCAACCATCTCCATTGCATATTTCAACAGCCAGGTAAACTCCAAGGCATACTGTTGGATAGTCCTATGATACTACTTCATGTTGATGAACTCTGCCGCCTTCGCCTCCCTCAACTCTCTAGGGAAGAACCTATCCAATAAGGCAGTCACAAACTCATTCTAACACACATGAATTTCTCCCACTGCCCTACTATCTTTCCACTATGGTACCATATGTAAGCAACCCCCTTCAGCTGATAAGAGGAAAGGTCCACACTCTCCTCCCCGATCACCCCCATAATTTGGGTGATCTTCTACACTCCTCAATGAACTCATGAGGGTCCTCATCCACCTTCAACCCAAGAAAATCTAGTGGATTCTTGAGAAGAAAGTCTCGAACTCTTGCCCCACTGCATTTTCATTTTGAGATACATGAGCCACCACCTGCTCGTTGTCTTGAGAAGTTATCGACTATGCCAACATCTGAAATGCCACTCTAAACTTGGTATGAGTGACCTGCTCGAGCATAGGATCTACTGGTGTCTGGTGGGGCTTGCTGATGCCCGTCTCCATTGCCATTTTCGTGGCCATTTTCATTTTTATTTCTTCTTCCATTTACTCGGCATGGAGGCATATTTCTGCAATCATGTATAACACTAGTTATAAGGATAGAGAGATATATCATCGCATGACATAGATCATGTAAGAAGGAAAATTTTCTAAAACATCTTGTAGCCTCTCCCCTATAATTGTGGAGCACTTTACACCCATGGAAAAGACTCTACTCAATGAGGCTTTCAGACACCTTATGGAACTTTAAACCATTGCTCTGATACCAACTTTGTCTCGGCCCGAGTTGAAACCATGAATCGAGACATGGAACTTAGAACCACAAATAGCTCCAAGTCGATCCGTGACATGAACATAGAGGCTATCACGACCCGAGTCTATACCCTGGACGAGACACGATACTTGGAGTCACAAGTAACCCCAAGCCAACCCATGGTCAATCATAACATTGGTAATCTGAGTGAACATATGCAAAAGCTTTAAATCATTTAAGAAAGCTAATTTAATAAAAGTTCATACATCTGAAAAACAAACACTGAATGTCTGATTCTATGTTTGAAAGCCATCTACTAATGATGAGTTGCTGGGACAAGCCCCCATCTAACTCTAAAGTCTAACTGAAAGAAAATAACTGAGAAATAAATATCGTCCTCAAAAGATGAGGACTCACCAACTGCAGCTGCTGATATCACCTGAAGAAAATGACTAACAGTGTTGAGGCTGAAAACCTGCACCTGTATCATGATATGATATAGCATAGAAGGTATACGTCAGTACTTGGAATGTACTCAATAAGTGAGAGATAATATAAACATGAAGAAATAATAAAGGAACTGAAATGACATGAAATGACCAATTGAAATACTGGAAACTGATCAACCAAATATATAACTGATATGGTTAATAATGACCCTGACAAATGGCCATAGACATGTACTGAATCTGAAACACTGAGCTGAGCTAAATTGAACAGAATTGAGCAGAGACAAACTGAAACTATATTGACTAGTGGGAGAGTCTATAACTGATATATAACCATGTGAGCTAGATGTGGAGGTTGATGTATATGCCCCATCGATAGGACCCAATATACCTTGCTAGGGTATAAAGACATGAACTGGGTGATCAAAAGTTTGAGGCCATAAGGCAAATAAAATAACCTATGGTGGCAACGTAGTTCGGGGAACCTGGGTGTGTTGGAACCCAGTCCACTTGGTGCTAAGTCCTACTCCCACTGGATAGTCCTAGTTTGACTACTGAGTTGATAGCTTAAAACTGGGGTCCAAGACTAAGTCAGGGATACTTATCTGGAAGTACCCTAAGAGTCTTATCGGACCAGATTCTGTAACTGGTGTTGTAAGACTGGCCAGAGTTGCTTATCTAGAAGAATCATTACCGTCTAAAGAACAAACTAAAATTGAAGCTGGTAGTTCTAAGACTGGCCAGAGCTACTTATCTGGAAGCATCGTAATCATCTAAAGAACAAACTGAAACTGAAGGTAGTGGTTCTAAGACTGGTTAGAGCTGCTTATTTAAAAACATCGTAACCGTATAAAGAACCAGCTAATATCTGATAACTAATAACTAATTCTGATAACCACTGACACCTTAATAAAAGACTGTAGTTAAACTGATCAGCTGACATTTATGAAAATACTGAGTAGGCTAGCATTTTGACTGAAATTGGACTAGGATGAACTGACTAAGATAATCAACTGATATTAACAACATGGGAATCCCAACACTGATAGAATCAAGCAACATGAATAACTAATCAAATATGCAAGACTCTAATTTACTGCATTCCAAAGCTAGGGCTAAAACCATCTTTACAAGAACAAGTATCAACATGCTATCTAGATAGTGGAATTTTAGTAATAATTAACATGAACAATATTCTATAGATTATAGATAGAATCTGGCTGAAAATTCATTCACATTCAAAAACTTAGGGACTAGTACTATGGATTTTAGGGAACAAGGAAGGACAATTACCTTGCTAAATTCTCACATACCTTGTGTAGAAATCCCGAAGAAAATCCCTTGAGAATATGAGAATAAAATTTGATTGCCCTAGCTTCTGCTCTTAGTTTTTCAGAGAAAGTTTTACAATCTGACTTCTGAGGGAATGAGGGGAGTGAAGTATATTGTCGATTACCCCTCTAAATTCCCTGAAAATAACCCAAAATGACATAGTTTAGGGATTAAAAAGTTGGGAAATACTAAAATATCCCTGGGAGAAAAATCTGGAAAAACTACCGACAGGGACCAACGGGTCACTCAACGAGTCGTTGGTTGAGACCACAACTCGTTGGGATCAGTCATTGGTCTTGGGCCTGGATTCTGGGCTTACTGGAAATTACAATGGGTGGGGACCATGACTCATTGGAAGGACCAACGGGTCTTTGGTAGCTCCCGTTGTCACTAGAAGGAGAAACCTGAAAGCCCCAACAACAAGCGATACAATGACTCATTGGTAGAGCCAATAGGTCGTTATGTCGACTCATCTTCTTTATTGGAAAAGGCTGAGGATTTTCAGACTTGTCACCATGAGTGGACACAACAACTCATTGTGTGATACAACGGGTCATTGTTTCTATTCGTTGTTATTAAAGGAGATACATGGGATCCCCAATTAATGATTCACACCATGAGTCGTTGTATCACACGACGACTCATTGGTTGACTCGTGGGTTCCTAGAAAGGGATCACTGGGTTTTGAGCTGGGGATGCGAAGAGTGACAGGATGACTCATTGTTTCTCCAATGGCTTGTTTCGTGTCCCTTTGGTTCCCGAAGGACCAAGGTAGGGTTGACCATGACCCAGACAATGGGTTGTTAGAGCTGACAACGACTTGTTGTCTCGGTCGTTCTGAGGCAAATATTTCTGGTTTCTTCTGCATTTTTCTTGCAAGGTCTGAGTTTGGTCTAGGAAAGTTTTATAGTGTTGCAATATCTCCCTCTTGGGCTCATTCATCCTTGAATGAAGGATAAAACTATTGGAAAACTAGGAAAAGAGCTATAAATTCCAAACTGAGACTATGAACTGATTTTTGGAGGAATGACTGATTCCAAATTGATGTAACCATACTAATAGAGTTGATGCAACTAGAATGCACATTGAAAATCTAAATAGAGTTGATGAGTGTGGTACTGAACAGAGTATTGAGAGGAATTTACTACCAGATGCTGGAACTAAAGTGAAAGGGAATAAATGAGGGTATTTGGCTATCATGTCCGCTTCTGCCTTCCATGTTGCTCCCTCAACTAGCTGGTTTAGCCACAAGACTTTTACTGAAGAGACTTCCTTGTTTCTCGGCTTACGAACCTGACTGTCTAGGATCTAAACTAGAACCTCTTCATAAGAAAGACTATCCTTCACTCCCACACTGTCTAGTGGCACAATTGAAGTCAGATACCAATGCACTTCTTCAATAGTGACACATGGAACACTGGGTGCATCGTTGCTAACTCTGGAGGTAATTCTAAATCATATGCCACACTGCTAATTTGCCTCAGAATCCTGTAGGGTGCTATATATCTCGAACTAAGTTTCCCTTTCTTTCCAAACCTTATCACCCCTTCATGGGTGAAATCTTTAGGTAAACCCACTCATCTACAGCAAACTCTAACTCCCTCCTCCTCACATCAGCATAAGATTTCTTTCGGCTTTGTGCTATTTTCGACCTCTCCCTGATAAGTTGCACCTTCTGCATAACCTCATGAACTAAGTCTGGCCTATCAAGGTAGCTACACCAACTTCAAACCACCCTATAGGAGACTTACACCTCCTACCATATAATGCCTCAAATGGGGCCATCTGAATACTGGAGTGGTAGCTGTTGTTGTACGCAAACTCGATTAGAGGCAAGTGATCATCCCAATTGCCCTTGAAATAGATCACACAAGCTCTCAGCATATCTTCTAAGGTTTGAATAGTCTATTCAGCTTGTCTATCTGTTAGAGGGTGAAAAGTTATGCTAGCTTGACCTTGGTACTGAGTCCTTTCTGAAATAACTTCCAGAAATGTGAGGCGAACTGGATACCTCTATTTGAAATGATGGACAAGGGCACCTGATGTAGTCTGACTAGCTCCCGGATATATAGCCTAGCATAATCATCAGTTGAGTCTGTAGTTTTAACTGGGAGAAAATGTGCTGACTTGGTTATCCGGTCTACTATCACTCAAATTAAGCCATGCTGTCGGCGAGTACGAGGAAGACCTGTAATAAAGAGTATATTCACTTCTTCCCGCTTCTGTACGGGTATGCTAATATCTTGAGTCATACCTCCCATTTTTTGATATCTCACCCTAACCTATTGGCAGTTCTGGCATTTAGCCACAAATTCTACTGTCTCTTTTCATGTTGTTCCACCAGTAAATATCTCGTAGATCATGGTATGTATTAGTGGCACTTGGGTGGGTAGAATATCTTTAACTGTGTGTTTCTGCCAGTATTTGTGTCTCAAGTCACCTACATTCGGTACACATAGTCTGCCCTAGTAGCGGAGCACACCATCTCCCCCTTTAGAAAAAGCCTCTACTTCTTTTCTAAGAACTTCTTTTTTCAGCTTAAGTAGTATGGGATCTTCATCCTGCCTTCACTTAACTTAAAACACTAACGAGGAATCCGATCCACTTTGCATTACTACTCTGCCCTCAGCTGAATCAACCAACTGCACTCCCAACTGAGCCAACCTGTGAATATCCTTGGCCAGTTCTTTTCTGCTCTTTTTAACATGAGCTATGCTCTCTATGGACATCCTGCTTAGGGCATCAACCACCACATTGGCCTTGCCTGAGCGATATAGCACACCCATTTCATAATCCTTCAATAGCTCTAACATCCTTCTAGGACGAAGATTCAAGTATTTCTGACTGAACACATACTGAAGGTTCTTGTGATTGGTGAAAACATCCACGTGAGCCCCGTAAAGGTAATGCCTCCATATTTTCAATGCAAACCCCAATGTTTCCAACTCAAGGTCATGAGTCAAATAGTTCTTTTCATAAACCTTGAGCTTTCTTGAGGTGTAAGCTATCATCTTACCCCACTGCATCAGAACTGTCACGACCCAAATAGAGGCTCGTATCGCAATAAGGAACAAGAAGCCCCGAGAGACTCCAAGTTGACCCATGGCATAAGCATACATCTAACTCAATCAATGAAATAGAAGAACCAAAAAGATAATCAAAGTGGAAGTCTAAGATAAACATTACATCAGAATACGCAAGCTGAAGCTGAGTACAACTATATGTCTGAAAAGTCTCTAAACATGACGAGTTGATGGGACAAGACCCTAACTAACTCAACATCTAAAACTGAAAATACATAAGGAAATCTGAATAGTCTAGCCCTCGGGAGATAAGGACTCACCAAAAATGGACAATGCTAACGCAGAAGATTGACTGTGAGCGGGGTTGAACTTGAGAGCCGGGTCCTGTATCATGAAATGATGCATCATAGAGTATGTGGTCAGTACGTGGAATGTACCGAGTATGCAAGGTAATTAAAACTGCTTAAGTAAGTAAAATCATCTAAAGACAATGCATAATGTATAACATAGATATTAAGGATCTGAGAGTAGGGCTTGCATGCATTCTTTTTGAAATCATGATCTCATCATAACATAACATGTCATCATAACTGAATCGATTTACTCAAAGCTGAATTTTGATATTTATAATTTAAATTGAACATTGATTCAAACCTGTTTTAGAACATGCATACATATGTAATCTCATGAGTAATGAACATGCTTAACTGAAATCATGAGGAACAATGAGAGAATTGAATTTTAACCGACATACCACGATAGAGCTTACATGGTCCTAACTATTAGACTCAAGTGGGTAGAGCCGTCCAAAGACTTACCAGGGCTAGGGATGATACCATGATATCAATATCAAGGTCGTGGGCCAATGAGGCTGGGAATATCTCACAAGGGAGGTCCTGAAGTAACATATATAAGTATAAATCTACGTTGGCACGTAGTTCTAAGCCATAGGGTGATCGACCCTTAGCCTGCTCGGTGCTAGACACTACTCCCAAAAACATGGATATGTTCTACATCATTATTCAATGAAGCTCAAAATCATCTATTGACGAAGCTCAATAATCAAATAAATCTCATTTATGAAATCATGCATATGAGAAGCTATAGCTCAAAACATACCACAAGCTGAAAGAATATTAAGAGTCTTCGCTCAAAAATCATGTGGTAAGCTCAATTCGAGAAATCATCAATCATACTTTAAACATGTGGGCATTGCCCAAAGCTTTATCATACTTGAAAATACTCAATTCATATCGAAAACATGATTATAAACATGGGTAGCTTAAAAACATGCTTTTCATTATAATATCTCATCATCATCATACATTCATCAAAAATCTCATCTTTCATGAACTTTTCATCAATGAGCCTTCTAATTCATAAAGCTAGAAACATGATTTTTAGTTGGAAACATTATAAAACTTGACCATGCTTCATAATTCAATAGTAGAAACATATTTAAATCATACCCATGTAAAGAATTAGGAAATTCATGCATTGGGCTAAAACTCCATAGATTAGTCATAGAACATTAATTATTTAGAGAGGGATTGGGAATGGGTGTGAAAGAAATCACCAATTCATAACCTTACATACCTGTTGGTAGCCGATTCTTACACTGCTTTAGATGCCCAATAGGAATTTGAAGGGAAATTGAAGAATGCTAGGCTTGATCACCCTTTCTAATCTTTGCATGTATGAATGAATAATGCCTAAAATGAACTTAACCCCTTTAAAATTCATCATTCACGACTCAAAAAGACGTAGTTTAGGCCTTAGAATCTTAGGAATTACGGAAAAGCCCCTACTAAATTCGCAGAAAATAACTGCCAGATGGTCCCAACGAGGGACCTAATGATTTGTTACCTAGGGACACAACTCGTTGAGTCGTCCGTGAAGTACACTGCTTAATAGGCCTCCTGGGCTCATGACAGAAAAAATAACGACTCATGACTTGGTGAGAACGACTCATGGTCACCATCTGTGATGTGCACTGCCTTAAATTCAATAAAATCATTCCATGTTGTCCACGATTGTTCCCACTAGGACTGACCATGACCCGTGGGGACCTTCTGTCAAGTACACTTCCTGTCTTCCTTCTCTTTTCTTACTCACCCATCCCACGACTGACCTAACAACTTGTGGGTCCTGACCACGAGTTGCGATCATGCCCGTGGGTCTTATTTATCAAGTTTCAAATTCAGTCCCTGGGCCTCCCCACGAGTCACATCATGACTCGTCGGCTCCTCTCGAGAGTCACCTCACTACCCGTCCTGATGCCTAGTGCAAGATTTCAACTTTTCTCTGTTTTAACTTTCGGGTCTGATCTTTGGGCTTCTGAGGTATAGAAATATCTCCCTCTTGGGAACATTCGTCTGCAAATGTTTGAAATCATATAGAAAAATAGAGAAACGCAATCATCACATTCATATACTGATAATTTAAACTGAAAACTGATGGTATGACTATCCCCGGTTCAAACTACATAGCTGAACTGAATTCACAAACCATACATACATCCATATACATAAAAGAAACTTGGGCACATGAACTGAACATTAAAACTAGATTGATTTTTAGGTCAAAACTGATACCTCAAGCTGGAATCCCTTGGCAAACCTCTTGTAATAGCCAACTAAACCCAAGAAGCTCCTGATATCCAAAGGATTAACCGATCTAGGAAAATTCTTCACCGCTTCTCTCTTTTGAGACTTCACCTATACACCCTCGGTTGACACCACATGACCCAAAAATACTATCGAGTCCAACAAAAACTCACACTTGCTGAATTTAGAAAATAGTTGACGATCCTTGAGAGTTTGTAGCACTATCCTCAAATGAGCGGCATGCTCCTTCTTGCTCTGAAAGTATATGAGAATGTCATCTATGAAGACAATCATGAACATGTACAGATATGGTTTGAACACCCTGTTCATCAAATCCATAAAAGCTGCAGGAGCATTCATTAGCCTAAAAGACATAACCACAAATTCATAGTGACCATATCAAGTCCTGAAAGTTGTCTTTGGAATGTCATTCTCTCTAACTCTGAGTTGATGATATCTAGATCATAGGTCTATATTTAAGAAGCACTAAGCACCCTGAAGATGATCAAACAAGTCATCAACTCTGGGGAGGGGACACTTGTTCTTGATTGTAACCTTGTTCTACTGCCGATAGTCAATGCACATACAAAGAGACCCATCTTTCTTTAGAGCAAAGAGAACTGGTGCACCCTATGGGGACTTGCTAGATCTGATGAAGCCCTTATTTAGAAGATTCCTCAACTATTCTTTCAACTCTTTTAGCTCGGCTGGAGATATTCTATAACGAGGAATAAATATAGGTTGCATATCGGGAAGAAGGTCAATACCAAAGTCAATATCCCACTCGGGAGGGACTCTTGGTAGATCATCTTGGAAAACTTCCGGATACCCACATACAACAGGGATATACTAAAGAGTCAGGGTCTCATATGTAACATCCTTAACCCAAATTAGATGGTACATGCAACCTTGGAAATCATCTTTCTAGCTGTAAGGTAGGAAACAAAGTGACCTACAGCCACAGCTGAACTACCCTTCCATTCTAGGACTGGCTCACCCGGAAACTGAAACTCTACCGTAAGGGTTCTTCAATTCACTGAGGCATAACATGCATGCAACTAATCCATACCAAAGATAACATCAAATTAGTCATGTCTAACTCTATTAAATCAGCGATGTGACTTTCTAAAGGATTGTAACAAGGCAATCTCTGTATACCCGTCGAGCTATAATTGAGTCACCGACTGGAGTGGAGACTGAGAAGAGTTTTGATATGATTTTGGAACTGACTCCGAAACTAATAGCAACATAAGGAGTCACAAAAGATAAAGTATCCCCTGGATCTAAAAATGCATACATATAAAGATGACATATTCTTAACATACCAGTGACCGCATCTGGAGAGACCTCCTGCTCCTGACGAGATGAGTGGGCATAAAATCTATTCTGACGCTGACCACCACCTACACTAGTGGATGCACCCTGCTGAGATGAGCATGCTGAACTTTTGGCTGGGTCACATCCTCTACCATAGTCCTGTATGGCTAAAGGCAATCTCTGAGCATGTGTCCGGGCTTCCCGCACCCAAAATATGCACCTGAACCTACTAAACACTCTCTGGTGTGCCTCCTACCACACCTACCACAAACTGGAATATTAGGCTTTGCTGACATGCTCCCTTGACCTCGGTAGCCTAATGTCCTTCCCCTTTGATTACACCTAGATCTAGATGGCACACTGCTGATGATGACACTGGGGCTGATAGTCTCTGATGGGATTACTAAGGATGTCCACCACTGGACCTCTGCTGGGAGAACCCAAAGCTGCCTGTCCTGGCCCTCTTGGCCTCTCTTTCCCTTTCCTTCATATGATCCACCTCTATCTGCTAGGAGAATATAACCAATCGAGAGAAATCTAGATCAGTGTTTAGAATTGTGGTCCTGCACTCCTTGACTATCGAATCTGGCACCCCATACACAAATATATTCCTACGAGCTAAGAATAAATGTGGGTACCTAGCCATCATATCCGCTTCGACTTCCCACGTAGCACCTTCAACATGCTGATTCCTCCATCACACTTTGACTGAAGCTACTTCTTTAATAGCCTTCGAACTTGATGATCCAGCATTTCTATTGGAACCTCCTCATAACTGAGGCTGTCTTTTACACCGACACTGTCCACTGGGGTAACTAGAGCTGGATCACCCAAACACTTTTTCAAGGGCAAAACATGGAATACAGGATGCACAAAAGCTAATTCTGAGGGTAACTCCAACTCATAGGCCACTTTCTAACACATCTCACGATCCGGTATGGGCCAACATTGCAGGGACTAAGTTTCCCCTTCTTTCCGAACCTCATCACTCCCTTCATGGGAGACACCTTCAGAAATACCCAATCATCGACCTCAAATTCTAATTCTCTTCTTCTCACGTCAGCATAGGACTTTTGGCGACTCTGGGAAGTTTTCAACCTGTCCCTTATCAACTGAACCTTCTTTGTAGCCTCGTGAACCAAATCTGTTCCTATCATCATTGCTTCGCCAACCACAAACCATCAAATGGGCGACCTACACCTTCGCCCATAGAGAGCCTCGAATGGTGCCATTAGGATACTTGAATGATAGTTGATATTGTATGCAAACTCGATAAGTGGCAAATGCTCATCCTATCTACCTCTGAAGTCAATCACGTATGCTCTCAAGATGTCCTTGAGGGTCTAGATTATACGTTCCGCTTGACCATCCATTTATGGGTAAAACGATGTGCTGAGATTAACCTGAGTACCAAGTTATTTTTGAAATAACTTTCAAAATTGAGAGGTTAATTGAGTGCCTCTATCTGAAATGATGGATAAGGGCACTCCATGAAATCAAACTAGCTCTCGGATATATAGTTTGGCATAATCCTCTACCTAAATCCGTGGTTTTGACAGCCTTGGTCAACCTATCTGCCACCACCCAAATGGAGTCATATTGCTGGCGAGTTCGAGGTAAACTTTTGATGAAGCCCATATTGATTTCTTTCCACTTCCAAGTAGGAATACCGATATCCTAAAGTATTCCTCTCGGCCTCTGATGCTTAACCTTTACTTGCTGACAGTTTGGACACTTTGCTACGAATTTTGCGATATCCTTCTTCATGCCATTCCAGCAATAGACTTCTCATAAGTCACAGTACATCTTGGTGGCACCTGGATGCATAGAATACCTGGATCCATGAGCCTCATGCAACATTCGTCTCCTCAAATCATCAACATCTGGAACACATAGGCGACCCTAGTACCGAAGCACACCATCTTCCCCTTTGGAGAAGACCTCTACTTTCTGATTTTGAACAGCTTTCTTTAACTTCACCAAAATTGGGTCCTCATCTTATCTAGCTTTCACATTAGTTACCAAGGACGATTCTGATCTATTCTGAACAACAACACCGCTATCGATCGAGTCAACCAACCTAACTCCCAACCTTGTGAGTCGGTGCATATCCTTCACCAACTCCTTTTTCTCCTCATCCACATGAGACACACTCTCCATAAAGAGTCTACTAAGTGCGCCTACCACTACATTAGCCTTGCCCGGATGGTAAAGGAAACTCATGTCATAGTCCTTGAGTAGCTCCAACCACCTCCTTTGCCGAAGATTGAAATCTTTCTACATAAACACATATTCTAAGCTCTTATGGTCCATACATCCACGTGAACCCCGTACAAATAATATCTCCATATCTTCAAGGAGAATAACACCGCGGCCAATTCAAGATCATGTGTTGGGTAATTCTTCTCGTGAACCTTCAATTGTCTAGAGGCATATGCTATAACCTTCCCATGCTGCATCAACACACACCCCAGTGCGATCCTTGAACCATCGCAATACACCATGAATCCATCGGTACCCTCGGGTAGGGTCAACACCGGTGCTGAGGTAAGTCGAGTCTTCAACTCTTGGAAGCTCTTCTCTCAAGCTTCCGACCATTGGAATTTCACCTTCTTCTAGGTCAATTTGGGCAAAGGTGATGAAATCAATAGGAAAACTTCAACAAATGTCCGATAATAGCCAGCTAAACTCAAGAAACTCCGAATATCTCAAGGGTTCACCGATCTAGGCCAATTCTTCACCGCCTCTATTTTTTGAGAGTCCACCATTATGCCTTCTCTTGATATCACATGGCCCAAAATGTTACGGAGTTCAAACAAAACTCACCCTTGCTGAGTTTGGCATATAATTGGCAATCCTTGAGAGTCTGAAGCACTATTCTCAAATGAGCGACATGTTCTTTCTCGCTCCAAGAGTATATCAGGATGTCATCAATAAACACAATCACGAACATACCCAAGTACGGCTTGAACACCCTGTTCATCAAGTCCATGAAAGTTATAGAAGCATTCATTAGTACAAAAGACATAACTCCAAAGTTGTAATGACCATACCATGTTCTGAAGGCTGTCTTCGGGATGTCACACTCCCGAACTCTAAGATGATGATACCCGGATTGGAGATATATCTTTGAGAAAAACTTGGCACCCTAAAGTTGGTCAAATAAATCATCAATCCTGGGTAGAGGATACCTGTTCTTGAAGGTGACTTTGTTTAATTGCCGAAATCAATGCACATGCGAAGAGAACCATCTTTCTTTCGGACAAAGCGAACTAGTGCACCCCATGGGGACTTGCTCGGTCTAATGAAACCCTTATCTAACAGGTCCTTCAACTGCTCTTTCAACTCTTTTAGCTCGACTGGAGCAATTCTATAAGGAGGAATAGATATGGGCTATGTGTCGGGAAGAAGGTCAATACCAAAATTGATCTCCCGCTCCGGAGGGATTCTCGGTAAATCATCTGGAAAGACCTGTGGATACTCACGTACCACTGGAACTGACTGGATGGTTGGGGTCTCGGACTAGACGTCCTTAACCCTAAGTAGATGGTACACACAACCTTTAGAAATCATCTTTCTTGCCTTAAGGTAGGAAATGAAATGACCTACAGGCACAACTGAACTACCCTTCCATTCTAGGACCGGCTCATCCGGAAATCTGAACTCTACTGCCCAGGTTCTATAATTAGCTAAATCATAACATGAAAATAGCCAATCCATGCCGAGGATAATGATCTTGGGCAGATTATATGCCCAAGTGATACTCAAACGTATTATTTTCGCCTTGTTTGTGTGCAATATGTATATATTCTCATGTAATTGGTAATAAAATGTGAATTTATACTAACCAACATGATTAGCATTTGTTTTACAGGTAAATATGATTTTTAGGAGCAAAAATGCATGTTGGAACTATATCGGAGTTGGACTTGGATGCGAGCATGGAGACGACATTGGAATGTGCAGAATATAAGGGCTCCGCGATGGAGCCGTGCCACGCTACCATCACGGAGGCACACTGCCTGGAGAGGGAATTAAATGGCAAATTCCAGTGAAGCCTCGCGACAGCTCCGTGGCACGAAGATAGGCCTCCGCGTTAGCCTCCGTGCCACGTTGAGGCTAATTTATCGGACCCTGGATTTCCAGTGAGGGTCCGCGTCCACGCCGTGTCACGGAGGCAGTGCTCCGCGTTGACCTCCGTGACACGTTGCTTGTTATTCCGGGAAAAATTTCCCACTAGTATAAATAGCACACTTAGGTTTATTTTAATTAGTGGAGGGGAGTTTTAGTTCAGACTTGGTGGAGCAAGGACGTGGGTTAGCAGCAGTTGAGGAATGAAAAAGCTAAGAGATTTCTTCTCTTCCTTTCTTCTTTCAATCAATTGTATGTATGATTTACACTTGTTTTAGGATGATCAATCCACAAATGAGTGGCTAATTCTCATCCTTGCTAAGGTTTTGAACATGGGTAGTGAATTTTGATTGTAAATGATATGGTTTTCTTCTTCTTCTTTCATGTTGTTCTATTAATTCTTGTTCTTACTGCATTAGTGCTTGGCCAACATTAATGTACATCTAAAAAGTCCAATTTCACTCGAGAGAGCAAGAAATTGGAAAGTTGTGAATTAATAGGGTATTGTTCTTAACTTGATTTGGGAAAATTGGGTTTTGATGTGCTTTCCTGATAGAAATATACTTGAAAGCCGTATTAGTCAATTTAGGAACCGGAATTGTATTGCTAGGTCGTAAATTGCATTTGATCACAGAAATGTAGACGAATGGTTTATGATTCTTAAGTGAAATTAAATACGAGAGTTTTAATTTCTAGGCTAATGTTCTTGGCTAGCAACATGAAGAAGAGATTAACCGAATTATTATTACAATCGAATTCATTACTTGTTCTTAACCTTGGCATGCTCATATCCATAGTTTAAATTCACGGTAAATAATTGTTAATAGTTTTAGTATATATTTTATAAACAAAAACTCAATTAACTGTTGGTTACATTGTTGTTAGCATAGTTAGAAGTAAGATAAGAATATAGTATACTTAGGCAAATTTTACATACCCTGAGCCTCCTTGGATCGATACTTGGCTTACTTAGCCACTTTATTACTTGTTTGACCACGTGCACTTGCGTGTTGGTTTATAATATATAATACCAATCGAAATAGCACCGAACAGATAACATCAAAATCGATCATGGCTAACTCTATCAAATCTACTGATGTGACTTTGTGAATGACTGAGCAACCTCTATATACTCGTCTAGCAATAATTGAGTCACCTACTGGGGTAGAGACTGAGAAGGGTTCTGACAAGACTTCAGGACTGACTCCGAAGCTACTAGCCGTATAAGGTGTCACAAAAGACAATTCCCCGAATCTAATAAAGCATAAACATCAAGATGGAAGATTCGTAACATACCAGTGACCATATCCGGAGAGACCTCCTGCTCCTGGTGGGATGCTAAGCCATAGAATCTGTTCTGGTGCTGACCGCCACCTGTGCTAGTAAATGCTCCCTAATGTGTTGAGTGTACGGGTGGGGCTGCGAAACTAGAAGCTGGGCCTCATCCCCCATCATGATCTGGCCTCGCGGCTAGGAATATCTGAGCACGTGTATAGGCTTCCCACACCCAAAACAAGATCTTGTACCTGCTAAACACTAACCCGTGTGACCCCGGCCACACCTGCAGCAGGCTGGAATACTTGAATCTATGGGTCTGCTACTCTGACCCCTATAGCCTGATGCTCGCCCCCTCTGGTGGAATACTTCTGGATAGCACACTCAATGCTGATGATGCTGCGGCAGATGATCTCTGGTGGGTCTGCTGTTGGTACCCACCAACTAACCTCAACTGTGAGAATCTGTAGTCATCAGTCCTGGCCCTCTTCCTTCCTCTCTCTAAGATGTGCCGCCTTCAAATGCTGGGCATAAAAGACTATCCGAGGGAAGTCCATTACCTGGTGAAGCATAGCGGTCCTACAATCCTTATCCAAATAGCCCGCCCCACCATGAACAAATTGGGTCACCCGCGCCCTCTGATCAACCACTAACTCTGGGGCATACTTTGACAAGCGAGTAAACTCGAGAGCATACTCCTGTACCGTCATCCTCCCTTCCTTCACATTTACGAACTCAGCTGCCTTCATATCCCTCATCTCACGAGGGAAGAACTGATCCAAGAATGCAACATGGAACTCTTCCCAAGTGACCGGGTCTTCCTCGGTGATCCTGCTATCTTTCCATTGGCGAAACCAAATATGCGCGACCCCTTTCAACTGGTACAAGGCCAACTCCACTCACTCCACTCCATTCACCCCCATGATTTAGGTGATCTTCTGAATCTCATCTATGAACTCATGCGGGTCCTCTTCTATTTTTGAGCCAACGAACTCTGGCGGGTTCATCCTCAAGAAGTCTTGGACTCGAGCCACCATTGCATTGCCATTTTGCAGAACATGCGCAAATGCCTGCTTATTGACCTGAGCGGTCAAGACCTCGCAAGCATCTGAATAGCGGCCTGAAACTCAGCATGGGGAACTAGCTCCAGTGCCTGGCGCTCCTGAATTAGTGGGCCCTTCTGGTGCCCGTTACCGTTGCCATCCCTGTGGCCTTCTCCATTCTTATTACTTCTACCATTCATTCTTCGGGGAGCCATGATTCTGCAATCGCGAATAGCAGAAATTAAAAGGATATGGAGACTTTTCATCGCACGACATAGATCATGAAGGAAGGGAACATTTCCTAAGTGTCCCGTAGCCTTTTCGTCATAAGTGTGGCGCGATTCACACCCATGAAAAAGACTCTACTCAACATGGATTTTTAGACACCCCAGGACACTTCAAACATATGGCTCTGATACCAAGATTGTCACGACCCAAATGGAGGCGCGAATCGCAACACAGAACAAGGAGCCCCAAGAGACTCCAAATCGACCCATGGCATAAGCATACATCTAACTCGATCAATAAAATAGAAGAACCAACAAGATAATCATAGCGGAAGTCTAAGTTAAGAATAACATGATAATACACAATCTGAAGCTGAATAAAACCATATGTATGAAAAGCCTCTAAACATGACGAGTTGATGGGACAAGACCCCAACTAACTCAACAACTGAAATTGAAAATACATAAGAAAATATGAATTGTCTAGTCCTCAGGAGATGAGGACTCACCAACAACATACGATGCTATCTCAGAAGGCGGACTATGAGTGGGGCTGAACCTGAGAGCTGGGTCTTGTATCATGAAACGATACATCATAGTGTGCAAGGTAAGTAAAACCGCTTAAGGAAGTAAAATCATTTAAAGACAATGCATAATGTAAAACATAGACATTAAGGATCTGAGAGTAGGGCTTGCATGCATTATTTCTGAAATCATGATCTCATCATAACAAAACATATCATCATAACAGAATTGATTGACTCAAAGCTGAATTTTGATATTTATAATTTAAACTTAATATTGAGTCAAACCTATTTTAGAACATGCATACATATATAATCTAATGAGTAATGAACATGCTTAACTGAAATCATGAGGAATAATTGGAGACTCATCTTTTAACCGATATACCAAGATAGCGCATACTTGGTCCAACTATCAGACTCAAGTGGGTAGAGCCGTCCAAATCCTTTCCAGGGCAAGGGACGATACCATGATAACGATATCAAGCTCATGGGCCAATAAGGCTGGGATAACTCACAAGAGAGGTCCCAAAGTAACATATATAAGTATAAAGCTATGTTGGCGCATAGTTCTGAGGCATAAGGTGATCTACCCTTAGCCTGCTCGGTGCTAGACACTACTCCCAAAAATATGCATATGCTCTACATCATTATTCAACAAAGCTCAACATCATCTATTGACGAAGCTCAATAATTAAATACATCTCATTTATGAAATCATGCATATGAGAAGCTTTAGCTCAAAACATACCACAAGCTGAAAGAATATTGGGAGTCTTCTCTCCATAAGCTCAATTTAAGAAAGCATCAATCATAATTTAAACATGTGGGCATTGCCCAAAGCATTATCATACTTTAAAATACTCAATTCATATCAAAAACATGATTATAAACATGGGTATCTTGAAAACATGCTTTTCATTATAATATCTCATCATCATCATACATTCTTCACAAATCTCATCTTTCATGAACTTTTCATGAATGGGCCATTATAATTCATAAAGCTAGAAACATGATTATTAGTTGAAAACATTATAAAACTTGTCCATGCTTCATAATTCAATAGTAGAAACGTATATAAATCATACCCATGTAAAGAATTAGAAAATTCATGCATTGGGTTAATATCTCATAGATTAGTTATAGAAATTCATGATTTAGAGAGGGATTGGGCATGGGTGTGAAAGAAATCACCTATTCATAACCCTACATACCTGTTGGTAGCCGATTCTTACACTTTTTTAGATGCCCAATAGGAATTTGAAGGGAAATTGAAGAATGCTAGTCTTGATCACCCTCTCTAGTCTTCTACCTTGTATGCATGAATGAATAAGGCTTAAAATGAACTTAACCCCTTTAAAAGTGATCATTCATAACTCAAAACAACGTAGTTTAGGCCTTAGGATCTTAAGAATTATGAAAAAGACCCCACTAAATTCATAGAAAATAACTGCTAGATGATCCCAACAAGGGACCTAATGACTCGTTACCCAGGGCCACGACTCGTGGAGTCATCCATGAAGTACACTACTCAATAGGCCTCCTGGGCTCATAACGGAAAACATAACGACTTATGACCTAGTGACAATGACTCATGGTCACCATCCATGATGTGCACTACCTTAGCTTCAATAAAATCATTCCATGATGTCCACGACTGTTCCCATGAATCGTGGGGACTGACCACAACCTGTGTGGACCTCCTGTCAAGTACACTACCTGCCTTCCTTCTCTCTTCTTACACACCCACCTCACGACTGACCTAATGACTCGTGGGGCCTAACCATGAGTCGTGATCATGCTCGTGGGGTCTCATTTCTCAAGTTTCAAATTCATTCCTTGGGCCTCCCCATGAGTCACATCACGACTTATGGCCTCCTCTCACGCGTCACCTCACGATCCGTCCTAATTCCTGGTGCCAGATTTTAACTTTTCTCCATTTCAACTTCGGGTTCTGATCTTTGGGCTTTTGAGGTATAACAAGAATGCAATCGAGTCCAACTCTAGAAGCGTCACAATATACTAGAAAATCCATCCGTCCCTTTTGGTAAGGTTAAAAGTTGAGAGGTAGTGAGTCGAGTCTTCAACTTCTAGAAACTCTTCTCACACACATCTAACCACTAAAAATTGACCTTTTTCTGAGTTAACTTAGTCAGAGGAGATGCAAAAGAGGAAAATGCTTCCACAAATCATCAGTAATAACCAGCTAGACCCAAGAAACTTCTGATGTCGGTTAGGGAAGTAGGTTTTGGCTTGTCTTTCACCGTTGCTATCTTTTGAGGATCTACCTGAATACCCTCACCCAAGGCCACGTGACTAAGGAAAGTCACAGGCTTCAACCAAAATTCACATTTACTCAATTTAGCAAACAATTGGAGGTCTTTGATCATCTGTAGCATTATCCTCAGATTGTTAACATGTTCTTCCTCGTTTCTAGGGTATACCAGAATGTCATCAATGAGCAAAATGATGAACATGTCTAGATACTACTTGAAAACCCTATTCATCAGGTCCATGAAAGATGCAAGGGGCATTAGTTAGTCCAAAGGACATAACCACGAATTTGTAGTGACCATACCGAGTTCTAGAGGCTGTTTTCAGTATGTCACATTCTCTAACTCTAAGTTGATGATACCCCGACCTGAGATCTACCTTGGAGAAACAACTGGCTCCGTGAAGTTGATCGAACAAGTCGTCAATCCTAGTTAGGGGTTACCTGTTCTTAACTATAACTTTGTTCAGTTGATGATAATCGATTCACATTTTGAGAGTACCGTCTTTTTTTCGCATGGATAATACAAGGGCACCCCATGGAGATATGCTGGGCCTGATGGAACCTTTATCAAGAAGATCTTTTAGCTGCTCCTTCAACTCCTTAAGCTCATCTAGGGCCATTCTATGAGGAGGGATGGAGAAGGGATGAGTGTCTGGAAGAAGGTCTATGCCGAAGCCGATTTCCCAATCGGGAGGGACTCTAGAAAGATCTTCAGGAAACACGTTAGGGAACTTGCTGACAATCGGAGCTAACTGAATAGTTGGGGTATCAGAGTTGGAATCTTTGGCCCGAAATAGATGATAAATGCACCCTTTAGTAATGAGCTTCCTTGCCTTAAGGTAGGAAATAAACTGACCCTTAGGCGCTGAACTAATGCCCGTCAACTCTAAGAATGTCTCATTAGGGAACTGAAATCTGACAACTCTAGTTTTGCAGTCGACTGAGGCATAACGGGAGTGTAACTGATCAATGCTAGGAATGAGATCGAAATCGACCATGTCTAACTCTATAAGATTAGATGGAATGAACGCATTCAATATTAAGACTGGGTACGCTGGCTCTAACTGACTCACCATCTAGGGTAGAGACTGAGAATGATTCTGAGAGGACTTCTAGACTAATTTCAAACTGACAACTAAATAAGGAGTCACAGACGATAGTGTGGCTCTTGGATCTAGAAAGGCATACACATCTAGATGGAAGAGACCTAACATACCCTTGACTATGTTAGGTGAGCTCTCCTGATCCTGATGAGAGGACAAACCATAAAAGCGGTTTTGGCGCTGACCACCATCTATACCTGAAGTGTTGGCCCGCTGAGCTGCTCGGCCTGCAAGAGCTGCTGAAGTGGTAGACTGTGATCTCCTCCTTCTTGCTGATAGATGTTCCTTGAGATGGTACCTAGCTGTCCACACCCAAAACAACCCTCTTTGCCCTGAATGCATTCCCTTGGATGTTTCTTTCCATACTTAGGGCATGTTGGATAATGGTTGCTGGCACTGTGACTCTGGGATTGTGAGCCAGGTGCTCCACCCTTCTGCTCCTTGCGGGACCGAAAAGCAGGGGCGCTGGCTGAAGTGGGTGTTGAGTCCTTTGCTGTTGTTGCTTCTGCTGCTGTTGTGGGCGGCTACTACCGCGAAAAATCTAGTGGCCATAATCTTATTGGCCAATTCTCTCCCTTTTATTCTCCCGCTCCATGTCTTTCAACTTTTCTACCTCAATCTACTGAGCATGAACGAAGAGGCTGGAGAGATTAATGTCTTTTATAAGCATCGCAGTCCTGCACTCCTTAAGGACCAGGTTTAGTACTCCATTGACGAACTTAAGCATGTGAGCCCTTGGCTCGGCTACCATCTCCGTAGCATATCTTTACAACCGCATGAACTCAGTGCATAATCCTCCACTGTCCTGTTGGCCTTCTTCAAATTCATGAGCTATGCAACCTTAGCCTCCTTTAACTCTCGGGGGAAGAATATATCTAGGAATGTTGCGGTGAACTCTTCCTACTCCACAGGTTTCGCTCCTGTCGGTCTCCCTTCTTTTCACTAGTCATACCATATCTGTGCCACCCCTTTCAACTAGTAGGCATCCAAATCAGCACTCTCAGTGGAATTAACACCCATAATCTGGATGATCTTTCGTACCTCATCCACGAACTCCTAGAGGTCTTCTCCTACCTTGGATCCATGAAAGACTGGAGGGTTCATTCGGGTGAAGTCCAAAACTCTAGAAGCTGCTGCAGACCTATTTGTGTTTACCAAAAGCACCCGCTAATTCACTTGGTTTGTGACTATCTAAGCCAGCAGCTGGATTGCCACTCTGAATTCTACTGAGGACACTTGGTCATCCTGAGGGGCTGCTGGAGTTGCTGGGGTAGGTCAGTTAGCTTTGCCAGCCCTTCTTTCGTTTCCGCATCTCAGAGGCATAGTTTCACTTAAATAAAATATAGCAAGAGTTAGGAGAAAGTTTTTGGAATTGAACTTCAATGCACGATAAGGAGTATGAATAAAAGGGAGTTTTCCTAATAACATCTCGTAGCCTCCCCGTCATAAGTGTGGCATGCTTCACACCCATAAAAAGGACTCTATTTGACATAGCTTTCAGACATCCTAGGATACTCTAAACCTAGTGCCCTGATACAAAGTATGTCATGACCCGAGTCTATACCCTGGACGAGACACGGTACTTGGAGTCACAAGTAACCCCAAGCCAACCCATGGTCTATTATAACACTAGGAATCTAAGTAAACATATACGGAAGCTTTAAATCATTTAAGAAAGCTAATTTCATAAAAGTTCACACATTTGATAAACAAATACTGAATGTTTGAGTCTATGTCTGAAAGCCATCTACTAAGACTAATGATGAGTTGCTGGGACAAGCCCCCAGCTAACTCTGAAGTCTAACTAAAAACTAAATATCGTCCTCAAAAGATGAGGACTCACCAACTGCAGATACTGATATCACCTAAAGAAAACGACTAACGATGCTGAGGCAGAGAATCTGTGCCTATACCATGATACGATACGACATAGAAGGTATGCGTCAGTACTTGGAATGTACTCAGTAAGTGAGAGATAATATAAATATGAAGACACAATAACTGAACTAAAATGACGTGAAATGACCAACTGAAATACTAGAAACTGAACAATTGAATATATAATTGATATGGTCAATAATGACCCTAACTGATTGTCATAGACATGTCCTAAATCTGAAATACTGAGCTGAGCTAAATTAAATTGGATTGAGGTAAGCTAAACAGAAACTATACTGACTAGTTGGAGAGTCTATAACCAACATATAATCATGTGATCTAGACGTTTAGTTCGATGTATACGCCCCATCAGTAGGACCCAATATACCTTGTCAGGGTATAAAGGCATGAACTGGGTGATCAGAACTCTGGGGCCATAAGGCTAATATAATAAAATATGGTGGCAATGTAGTTATGGGAACCCGGGTGCGCTGGAACCTCAGTCCACTCGGTGTTAAGTCCTACTCCTACTGGATATTCCTAGTCTGACTACTAAGTTGATAGCTTGAAATTGGGGTCCAAGACTAAGTCAGGGATACTCACCTGGAAGTACCCTGAGAGCCTTATCGGACCAGATTCTATAACTTGTGTTCTATGATTGGCATGAGCTGCTTATCTGAAAGTGTTGCAATTATCTAAAGAACAAACTGAAACTGAAGCTAGTGGTTCTAAGACTGGTCAGAGTTGCTTATCTGAAAGTATCGTAACCATCTAAAGAACCAACTAATATCTGATAATTTATAACTAACATCTTGGAGGCACCACTGACACCTCAAGAAAAGACTATAGTCAAACTGATTAGCTAAAATTTCTGAAAATACTGTGTGGGCTAGTATTCTGAATGAAACTGGACTAGCATGAACTGACTAATATAATCAACTGATATTAACAACATGGGAATCCTACCACCGATAGAATCAGGCAATATGAATAACTAATCAAATATAAAAGACTCTAACATACTGCATTTCCAAAGCTAGGGCTAAAACAATCTTTACAAGAACAAGTATCAACATGATAGCTAGATAGTAGAATTTTAGTAACAATAAACATGAACAATATTCCACAAAACAGAGACAGAATCTGCCTGAAAATTCATTCATATTAGAAAACTCAGGGACTAGTACTGATAAGAATATTTAGATGGATTTTGGGGCACAAGGGAAGGAAAATTCCCTTTCTAAAATCTCACTTACCTGGTGAAGAAAACTCGGAGAAAATACCTTGAGAATCTGATAAGAAAAGTTCATTTCCCTAGCTCTGCTCTGAGTCTTTCTGAGAAAGTTTTATGATCTGACTTCTAAGGGAATGTGGGGAGTGAAGTATATCATTGATTACCCCTTTGAATTCCCTAAAAATAACCCCAAAATGACATAGTTTAGGAATTCAAAAGCTAGGAAATTACTAAAATATCCTTGGGAGAAAAATCTGGAAAAACTATCGATAGGGACCGACTGGTAACTCAACGAGTTGTTGGTTGAGACCATGACTTGTTGGGACCAGTCATTGGTATTGGGACTAGGTTCTGGGTTTAGTAGAAATGGCAACGGATGGGGCCCATGACTCGTTGGAAGGACCAACGGGTTGTTGGTACCTCCAGTTGTCACTGGCAGGAGAAACCTAGAAGCCCCAACTACGAGCGACACAATGACTCAGTGGTAGAACCAACTGGTCATTGTATTGACTCGTTGTCTCCACTATAAAAGCGTGAGGATTTTTGGACTTGTCACCATGAGTGGACACAGTGGCTCGTTCTGTGATACGACGGGTCATAATTTCCACTTTTTATCACTGAAGGAGATACCTAGGATCCGAAACTAACGACTCACACCATGAATCATTGTATCACACGATGACTCATTGGTTGACTCGTGGGTTACTGGAAAAGGGATCACTGGGTTCTGAGCTGGGGATGCAATGAGTGACAAGATGAATCATTGTTTCTCACAACGGGTCATTCCATGTCACATTAGATCCTGAAGGACCAAGGAAAGGCTGACCACGACCCATACAACGGGTTGTTGGAGCTGACCACGACTCGTTAACTCAGTCGTTCTGAGGAAAAAATTTCTAATGTCTTCTGGGTTTTTCTTTCAGGGTCTGAGTTTGGCCTAGAAAAGTTTTGGGGTGTTACAGAGGCTAAAGATCATACATCAAGTGGAAACTAATAAACTAAATATGAATAAGCATAAGTTTGAATACATATCGATCATAACAGAGTCAACACTGACAAAGCTGAAATTCTACATATTGTCTGATAATCCTCTAACATGTGTGAAGAGCTAATAGGATAACATCCCCAAATAGCTAAATAAAGTATGAAAACTGGAATAACATAATTCAACATCAAAATAAAGGTCCTCGAAGGATGAGGACTCACCGACGATGGAAACTGAACTAAGCTGCGGGGAACTGGACTAACGAGGAGCTAAGTCTGAGTGCCTGAATTTGTATCATGAAATGATACAACATAAAGTATGTGATCAGTAGTTGTAATGTACTAAGTATGCAAGGCAAGTAAAACATGTTGCATAAGTATAAACTGAAATCATTCATATAAACATAAATCATAAGATCATGAGAGTAGGGATCACATGCTGAAATATGAATCTGAATCATGTACAATCAAAAGCTGAAAATCATAACTGAATAGAATGACCCCAATATAATAAATAGAAATCATATATCTTTCCTTAACTAAAATTATAAATAAATGATTATAAGCTAATCATTGGGTCAAACCTGCTGAAAAACATAACATCATATGTCATAAACATGCATAACAGAAATCATGAGGAACAATGGAAGGAATAGTCTTAACTGACACCATTATGATAGAGCTTACACGATGCTCCAACTATCTCACTCAAGTGGGCAGAGCCATCCAAAACCTTGCCACGACTAAGGACGCTACCATGATATTGATATCAATCTGAAGGCCTTCTGGTGGGTGGGGAATGCTCTCTTGAGAGGTGCCAAATATAAGTATACCTACATTAGCACATAGTTCTAATACTAGGGAACCTTGGAACCCCAAGCCTACTTGGTGCTAGATACTACTCCGAAAAACATGTATAGTGCTCCCATCGTATTTCGAAGAAGCTGAAATCATAATCACATATATAGTCTGAAATCTGAACATGTGGATTCTTGACTCCGAAATATATCATAAGCTACATTGGGAGTCTTGAATCCAAAACATATGATAAGATTATCTTATTAGCCTTGGCTAAATCATGAAAACATACAACTTGTGTGAGCTTACCAAAATCTTAAAATAATGCATACTTGAAATAGACTTCATTAGTCAAAATCATAGATTCATATGTAGGTAATTTGTGAACATTTATTCATACTAGATATCTCATCGTACTTCAAATCATGAATTTATAATCAAAATAAGTATAAAATCTACTCATGAATCTTAAAACATACTTTTAAATATGAAGGAAATTAACCCATAAACAAATCATAGAGAATTTAATGAAATTGGGCTAAAGCCCCATAAGAACATCAACTTGGATTTAGAGTTGAATTCATGAACAGGAGAAATTTGGGCATGAGAGTGAAAGGTAACTGTCATTCGATGGCCTATATACCTGGGTAAGCTGAATGTAAACTTGACCGTGAAAGCCCAAGATATTTTGGGGGAGGAATTGAGGAATTTCAATCTTGATCTTCAAGGGAAAACCGTTAAGCTTGCATGCATGGGAGTTGAATGAATTAGAAGAGGTTAAATTCCCTTAAAACTCTCTTTTTAGATCTCAAAACAACGTTATTAGGAAGTTAGGAGGTTAGGATTTATGAGAATACCCTTAATGAATTCACAGAAAAACTATTCTGTCAGCTGTTAAGAGATACCACGAGTTGTACAATCCTCCTACGACTAGTGGTATCCTCTTGTACTGACCAAGTTTAAAACCTCTAATCCTTTGAATATTTCTACGAATCCTATTACGACCTGTAACTCCATACTATGAACCATAACATCACCCATACAATTAATCACTTGCTAACCCCAAGGTCTTATTACGACTCCTAACAACGGGTCGTACCCACATTCTATGAATCGTAGTGGGGACTCATGCTCTGAGGAACAAAATTCTATGACCTGATCCACGGGTCTTCCTACAACCCATATACCAACCTAAAACTCGTAGGTTGAGTCGTAATGAATCATTTTTTAAACTTTTTGTAACACCACGGAAGCTCAAAATTAATATCCGGGACTTAAATACGAAAATCTGGAAAACTGCAGAAATGTTATAGAATGACCCACCTAATGAGTTGTTAAGCGACCCAATGACTCATTAGTTCAACCATTAGAAGGAGGTCAAAGAATAGACAGTCTTCCCAATGGACTTCCTCACGAGTCATGGGTAGGTTCCACGACTCGTTAAGTCATTTGTGATCAGGCCGGAATCCAGAAACTTGAGAAGTTAGTAGTGTACTTGACGGGTGGTCACCACGATTCAACGTCAGTGGAAATGACTCATCAGCTCCCCTGCGATGACCCACTGAAGAACTCAGACAGTGTACCTGATGGGCGTGACCATGAGTCGTGGTCAGTCACCACGACTCGTCAGGTCACCCGTTAGGGGTACCTGACAGTTTTTCCTAGGGAATTTCTAAGGGCTATTTAGTAATTTCCTACTCTCCCAAGATTTAAACTACATTGTTTTAACATTAGTTTAGATGTTTTAGTGGGGGTAACGAGCTCTTTTCCTCATTCCCCACTCAAACTTTCACGAAGCAGAACGTGGAGTTTCTCTTAGAGCAGTTCAGAGCATCAGCTAGGGAAAATCATTCTTCTTCAATTCTCTAGCAATTTCTCCAGGTTTCTTCATCAAGTATGTGGGAATTCAACAAGGAAATTGTTCTTTCCTTGTGTTCCCCCAAACCCTCCAATAGTTTCCCTCTCAGTCTTTAGCCCCGATTTTTTGAATACAAAGAAATTACATGTTATTATTCGTTAATTTCACTTAGAATGATATCCTCATTTCTATTGATATGATTCCATCAGTTTTTACTTAAATTATCGAGGTTCTTGCAATAGTGAATTTAAGCCCTAAAATTTTGAGTAATAATCATTGTGTATAAATTTCCGTTTGTTGAATGAAGTATGTTTTGGGATGAATTTCCTTAAAATTCTTATTACTTATATGATGAGCAAATATCCCATTGATGAGAATGATTCTAGCCTTTTTAGGTGATATTTTCTTGAATTCTTGAGTGGTTTCCATATTATTGAATTCCCGTGTTGTTGGAATGAGTCAAATTATCTATTAGTTGTTTAATAGTTCAGTTTAGCTAGAATGTAGAATTCCTTCAGAACAACAGAAATTGTCAACTGATCAGTTTGACTTTAGTTTTTCCCCGAGGTGTCAGTAGTGCCTTTCAGTTATTAGAATCAGACTCAGAACTCAGATTTTTGGTCCTTTAGGCAGTCTTGACATTTTAGACTTATAGCTCTGACCAGCCCCAGGACCCCAGTTTAGTTTACAGTTTATTCTTAGACAGATACGACGCTTCCAAATAAGCAGCTCTGACCAGTCTAGAACCTAGTTTCAGCATCTGGTCCGACAAGACTCTTAGGGTTCTTTCAGTTATATGTCCCTGACTAGTCTTGAACCTTAGTTTCGAGTTATCAACCTAGTAGTTCAGTTTAGGTGTTCCAGTGGGAGTAGGACTTAGCACCGAGTGGGATGGGGTTCCAGTGCACCCGTTTCCTAGAACTACATTGCTAGCATAGGATTACAGATATAGATTATTGGCCTGCTTTGGCCCCAGACTTTTGTGATCACCCAGCTCATGCCTTTATACCCTGGTAAGGTATATTGGGTCCTACCTGTGGGGTGTATATATCAGACTCCACGTCTAGCTCACGTGGTTATATGTCGGTTATAGACTCTCCCACTAGTCAGTCTAGTCCAGTTTTAGAATAAGAATCTCAGTTCAGTTTCAGATCTATCAGTTCAGTTCAGTTCAGTGCAATATTTCAGATTCAATATTAAAGATCAAGGGCATGTCTTTGACCACTAAACAGGGTCATTTTGACCATCTTAGATACTTCAGATTATTTTAGTTTAGATAATTTGTTGGTCATTGAATGTCTTTCTAGTTTAGTCATTTAAATCTATCAGTATATTCCTCTCACATACTCAGTACATTCAAAGTAATAATGAATATTTTTATGTTGTGTCATTTCATGATACAGCTGCATGTTCCCGGACTCAGCATCGTTAGCTATTGCAATCCAGATCCTCTTCTGCTGAAGCCGAAGTGTGAGTCCTCATCATTCGAGGGCCTTGTTTTATTTTCTTTCAGTCGAGTTATTGTTTTAGTTAGAACTAGAGTTAGCTGGGGGATTGTCCCAACAACTCCTCAGTAGATGGTTTTCAGACCAAACTTGATTTTCAGAGTTATTTTTTTATATTTTAAATTCTCTATTTTCAGTCTTTACATTTTCTTAAAATGCTTTGATGTGATTATTTTATACTTCCGCTGTGCATGATTACTCAGAATACTAGTGGATGATAGACTAGGGGTTGACTTGAGGTCACTTGTGGCTTCAAGTACCGTGTTTCATCCAGGGTGTAGGCTCGGGGCGTGACACTTTTCCTATTGATCATATTTCAAATCTCGGGTCTAGTCATAGGAACTTTTGGGGTATTATAAGTTGATTATGACAGGTTTCCTAGATAGCCTAAATATTACAATTATAGATGATTGTATAACTACCTTTTTGGTCAATTAGGTATTGGGAGCTAGTCGCGCCCTTCCCCAGTTTTAGGGTGTGAAAAGCTTGGTATCAGAATGATGTTGTATCCTAGTGAGTCCACAAGCCATGTCCAATGGAGTTTTGTTTATGTGTATGTTATGAATCATTTTTATAATTAGGAGGCTACAGGACATTTAGAAGTTGTTTCACTTTGTTCATTAATAGATCATGCTATAAAGCGAAGATGTAAGTGATTTTGAAATCTAAATCGTGCTTATGTTTCAAAATTTGCCTTTAACATGGCAAATGGCTATGAGATATATCGGCAATGATGTTGGAGAGGGTCTCAATCACCCTCCTTCCGATAAGGGAAATAGATTGGAGGCTCGAAGTGAGTTTCCTATTACCCATGTTATAGTTCGTCCACTTCTAGTCAAAGCTCCCGTGGGAAGGAATTCAACCCCTCATGTTGTTCCAGTTCTGGTAGAGCCAAACGAAAATAAAGTTGTTGACCCTACAAAACCTATTGTATCATCATGTGTAGCAGAGGGATGAGATTTTGAGAAAGCATTTTAGATGTTAACCTGAGTGGTGGCAATTCAAAATTAGCAGTTTGAGTCGATAACAAGATCCATGAGAAGTACTTCTGAGAGTTCTAGATCCTGTGACTTTTTGAGCCTGTCCTTCAAACTTTACTAGATCAGACTCTAATAAGGACCCACAGGATTTCATTGATCATATATACAGAATATTGTGTATGATATGGGTTACGGGAATAGTGGCAGTGGCGTTGACATCATTTAGGCTACATAATGTGGCTATCTTACCTTTTGAAGATTGGGAGCGATAAAAGGGAGTTAAATGCATCTCCAGCTAAATTGGAGGAATTCTCAATGGCTTTCATGGATTAATACTTTCCACGAGAACTTTGACAGGTTTGAACTGACTAGCTTTTACACCTAGAATAGGGCAGCATGAGTGTTCGCGAATATAGCCTTAAATTTAACTCTTTTGCCCGATATGCTCTAGATATTGTGTGGAATATGATGGACAGAGTTTATCAATTTCTGGAGGGCTTGGGAACCTATATGGTCCAAGAGTGCTTGGAGGTGTCTACCCTGACAACTATGACTATTTCTCAAATGCAAGAATTTTATCAAGAGGCGGAGGATCTGATTTGCCATCTTCCAAGTACCGATAGAGAAGAAGAAAAGAATAAGAAGAGTAGGTCGACAAGATCATTTATGGCCCCTCGTAGTGTTTCTAGGCCTTGATCGTCCAGATATTCAATTTGTCATGTGGATTCAGTCCCTTTTTGGTCTTTAGATTAGACTTCAGTTTCTTTTCGTCCCCATTATCAGGATCAGACAAAGAGAAAAAGGTTGTCTCCTCTGAAGTGTGCCCAGTGTGGTAGGACCAATTTCGGTCCATTTCACTAGGTACAGAATGTATGTTACCATTGTTGATAGTCTGGTTATATGATTGGTGATTTCCCTTTTAAGAATAGAAGAGATACTGTCGGTTTCAGGATTGGAAGAAACAGGCTATGGTAAAAGCAAGGGTAAGAGAATAGCCTTAGGTTCAAGGCATGTTTGACATCGATCTTGTACCTTAAGAGGTTAATGGAATCAGACGTGGATGTTTTAGGTGATACCAGTACTTCTGATTTCTGTTTTTCATATTGAGTTAAGGTTATACCTTATCTCCCTATTTTGCATGATTTTCACTCCTCCTTGTATTGTTTCTTAAAGTTATAAATGAACTTGAAATGTTGTTCATTCCCGAGATAACATTGGAGCCAATCGTCACCGCTATGGTAGTGTGTGAATTTGCTTATGATTAGAAAATTCTACTGATTATATGGTGTTAAGACATGTCTGTCTTATGTAAGATAAATAAATTGAGTTGAATAAGTATGGTTTGATATGAAGTGGTGACATAAAATCAGGTGTTTACGAATATATGGAATGTATGTTAATGACAAAAGGCAAGGAAAAGTTAAAGGTATTATGGCCAAACTACGTCTACCAAGTATAACTCTCATTCAAGGACGAATGATTTTAAGGTAGAAGGATGTTACACCCTAGAAATTTTTGATGCTTGTATGTTATATTAAGGGAAGTATAGGTTTTATGCTGGCCAAAGGTGAGGAGAAAAACATGTATAAAGGGAAAAGCGAAGAGTGTGTGAAGTTTACAAGTAAGGGTTAAATTTAAACGATCATATCTCCCAATCTATATTGGGTTAGAAGTCCTACAACATACCAAATTAAAGGTACTTGAGTCTAATATTCATAAAATCAAATCGCTCGTCAATCGGAGTTTGGAGTAAAAAAGTTATGGGCATTTTACTGAAGCTCTGTTAAGTAGTGAAGTAAGCACAACCTTCACCGACCTACCCCTATTTATTTAAGTTATTTGATGCCAAATCATATCATCGCTAACCAAATTTGTGCTTTCTGTTTAGGGGAACTTCTCTCCAGCTAAGAACCAAGATAAATCAAGGTAAATCATCAAACAAAATCCAATCAAAATGCCAGTTAAGTGAAGGAGCTCATTTGCAAGTTGTGCGTAGTGTGATGGTGGTTGTTTTTGCTGCATTTTGGCTGTGTGTTTGGGGTATTTTTTCGGAGTTTATGAAGCAGTACTAAGCTGTATATATACTCCTCCTTATTAGGGATTGGATAAATGGAAGAAGGTAAGGATTCTACCCTATAAACATGCCAAATATCTTAGTCCAAAAGCTAGAAATTGGATGCTAGACTAGGCTGTTTTTTTATGCCTTTTTGCTGAAGTTGCTGCCATGTTTTGGGCAGTGAAGCTGCTGCATTTAAATACATATTAATCTTTCAAGATACTCCGTCTTAGTAGGAGTTTAAGGAAAGAAAAGGGTAAGCATTTCTAGCTATTAAACATGCAAGAATTCCTTAGTTAAAACTAGATATTGAAGTTGATTTTTGTGTTTCAATTTTGGTGTGTTATTCGGTGAAATTTATGCCCGTCTTTTGGAGGTTGGTACAGCTTTGTTTTTCTTTAAATACACACCCTTTATGGTGGGGATTGAACACAATAAAAGTTAAGTAATTTCTCCCTTTCATTTCCTCTTAAATATCATGGAAACAAGCTAGAACAAAATGTTGAAATGTTGCCTTGTTTGACTATGTTGTGGCTGTCATTGGTGCAACATTTTGGCAGAACAAATTGTATTAAAACAGGAATCGATGAGGGCCAAGTATTGGATTATTGGATAAAAAAAATTGACTAAAGAAACTCATTGGAACAAGGTATGTAAAGGCGCATCTATTCTTATTTTTCAAGCACGAAATCTTATTGTTGAAAGGGCCATTGTCCCTATGTTTTTGAAATTCTGTTGAAGAATATATGATTCTTCCCAATATTAAAAACACTATACAAAAAGCTTGAAGAGTTGAAGGTACTAGAAGGGAACGAATACAAAGTAAAAAGGGAAAACTTTTTTATGATTATGATCGTTGTTGTAAATCGAATCTGAAGTCCCCTCAACAAGGGCACTGTGAGATGGTCCTTTATATTGTTTCATACGTGTGGTATAAATTTTTTTTAACATTTTGGTTGCTAATTGAAATTGGTAAAAAGGGCAACAACATACGAATGAACTTAACACTAGAAAATAGTTTTAAGCTAAACAAGGGTAAATGAGAATAACAAAATGGAAATGCCATATGATAGTAATCCACTATATTATACACATGTTCTAAGGAATATAAGGCCAAGAAGAGATTCCTAAATTCCTCTCTGTTTAGCTAACCGACTAGTTAATGAGTTTTCAAACCAACTGATATGTTGAACTCGAAAAGTAGAACTTGAGTATGCAATCTATCGATATGGCTATGAAATTGACTTTATGTTAGGTTATACACATTTTATTAAGGTTAACATGTTATATGAAACTAAGGCTATATAATCTTCTACTTACGTTCAAGTTATACACTAAGGCAACAAGAACTGTCTTTGAATGTCGTTGTAAGTTTACTAGAGCTCTTGTGCTATCTAAATCTCTTGGAAGTCACCAAGGCATTAAATAGACAGGCTACATGCTCTGTGAATTTTATATATGTGTGGGTAAGTGATTTCACCCAAATTACACCTCATGAATGAGATATAAGCGGTCGATGTCAAATACAGAACCCAACCAGAGTTGGGGTCAAATCTCACAAGGAATATGATGAGAACTTGAGTTAATGCATTTAGCTAGTACTATTGGCTTATTTATTTCCTAGGGTGAAAGGTTTGAAACACAAAATAATAAACAAGAGTAAAGACTAGTAGATGATTAAGTCAATCTCGGTTGTTTTCAATCAACAAAGTGACTAGGATTGTGTTTCATGTGACTTCATAACCACAAGGCATTTACACTAGTGATCTATTCCGGTGTTTAGTATGCAATATTTATAAGTTAAATTCACCTAAATTTTTGGTCCCCTAGATGATTATCACCATGCAACTTGATCCATATACGAGTGTATGCTTAATTAACCCTTACCCTTAAAACGGATTAGCTATTCCCGGACAAGGTCAAGCTATTAGATGAGGGTTGATAGCCTGAAATCTCCGTTGTTAATCCCTTTTCCCATTCATTACTCTCTTGATCCGGTGAGTGAGAATAAGACAATTTTCAATGTTTGCAACCGTCAAGAAGTAATTAAAACAAAGAAAAAATAATACATGCATAAACCCCATTCAAGATTCACTAAGTATTTTTTACCTATGTGTTTTAATTCATCATGGTTCCCACAATTCTAGTTATGGGTTTAGCTACTCATACTTGTATGATCACAATCACAAAATAGAGAAGAAATCATAATTGCAACTTACAAAGATTCGTAGAAGAAAACCTCTTGAATTGAATAGATTAGCAAAACTGATGAACAAAACTTCAATGTTGTTTTAATCCTCAAAATCAAGAAAAAAATTACAAACTTTATTTCTTGAACCATGAATGGTCATTAGCAACACCAAAATCCAAGATAAAAGTAGTAAAATAAAATGTCCTCTAAAAATAAACTAAAATAAAGTATTTATAGTTGCAAACAAAGCCTTTCCTAACTAAAAACGGAATCCAGGCCGGAAGTGGTAACTGCCAAGTAACGACTCGTTAGGTCTCCTAATGAGTCATGGCCAGTGAAATTGAGTCATCCTCAACAACTTGTCCAGTTATTGTAACGGGTCACCTAATGACTCATCAGGTCAGGGCATGAGTCCTTAGGTCTCTCATGGCGCCTGATCATACAAAACTCCAGTGCACTTGACGGATTAGCTTAGCAACTCATGATGAGTCATCAAGTCTCTCGATGACTCGTTACATCCTTTCATAGTTTTTCATTCAAGTATTCCTCCCAGTCTTCACGACCATTATAATATCTCATTACCAGATGCAATGAGTCATGCCTTCAACTCATTAGATACGTTGGTTCCTCACATGTCAAACTTGATCACCTCCCATGACTCTAAGAATGAGTCATCCATTGGGACGACGACTCGTGACCTGGGTAGCAGCCTACATTTTGTCCCATTTTTGCCTTACTTTGTCTATTTCACTTTCTGGACCTGTTTTCCTACAACACTTAACAACAATACATTATATCTACATAAACATACCCGGAATTTTCATATTCTCTTAGTTTTAAGTGTCAAAAGTGCTGTAAAATCACGACACATCAACACCCTCAACTTAGAACTTTTACATGTCCTCAGGAAAAACAAATAAAATTAAACCACTTCAATGCTTCAACCAAAAGAACTCTAGGAAACCTATGGAAGGCACACCTTTAGTCACGCATCATCAAACACAAACTTCACCTCTTTCTCAAGCAGTTTACACAAAGGATGTGCAATCTTTGAGAGTCCTTGATGAATCTCCTATAAACCCTGTATGACCAAAAAAGCTTCAAACACCTTTCACAGAAATTGGAGGTGGTGACAGTAACTACTTTGATCTTGGCCCTTTCCACCTCAATACCCTTACCAGAAATCTTGTGTCCTAGTACTATACTTTCTTTGACCATGAAATGACATTTTTCCCAGTTAAGCACCAAGTTGGACTCTTCACATCCTTGCAGCATCTTGCTCGCATGAGCTAAACAATCATCAAATGAGTCACCTACAACCAAAAATTCATCCATAAAGACTTTAATGGTGTCCTCCACCATTTCAAAAAATATGGACATCATGCAGCGCTGAAAAGTGGCGGGCGCATTACATAACCTGAACGACATCCTCTTAAAAGTAAATATGCCATATGGATAGGTGAAAGTGGTTTTCTCTTGGTCTTCAGGGGCTTAGATATCTGATTGTATCCTGAATAACCATCAAGAAAATATTACCATCCTCTGCCTGCAAGTCGGTCTAGCATCTGATCCACGAATAGCATAGGAAAGTGATCTTTCTGAGTCCAATGATTCAACTTCCTATAGTCCATGCATACTCTCCAACCGGTGACTGGTCTGAGTGGAATGAGCTCATTGTTAGCATTTGGGACCACCGTGATTCCTCCCTTCTTCGGTACATACTGAACTGGGCTCACCCATTTACTATCAGTAATAGGGTAAACCACACCCATTCCAACCACTTGATGATTTCCTTTGTGACCACCTCTCGCATAGGTGGATTTAACCTATGCTGATGCTCAATGCTCGGAATACAATCTGTCTCTAACTAGATCTTATGAGTGCAAATACCATATGGGATTCCAATAATTTTTGCAATGGTCCACCCGATGACTTTTTTATATCTCTCCAGAATGGAGACCAAAGACTCCACTTGCCATTCCTCCAAATTAGCTGCTGTTCGGGCTGTTTCGCAACTACACGCAAGTGCACGTGGTCGAACAAGTAGTAAAATGGCTAAAGTAAGCCAAGTGTCGATCCCACAGGGACTAAACCAAGGTAATAATCGAACTAAGTATTAATGAACTATAACTCTAAAAATGCAGACAACAATGTAAAGAAGATTTTGAGCATGTGTTTCCTAATTTATACTAATCTAAGGCAAAATGATAAAGTGAGTCTGAACTATAGTAATGAGCAAGTTGAGGCCAAAACAAACATGCAGGGAAGTAATTTATCAATACAATTAGGTTAATCTTTCCTTCGGTTTCTAGTCAAGAATTATTGCCTATGGAGAGAGACTTTCGTATTCTACCTAACTTAAGAATCATGAACCTTCAACCTACATTTCCGTGATAAAAGAATTTCATGTTCTAGCCATACGAAACCGATTCCTTAATTGACTAATACGACTTTCAGATATATTTCTATTCTGAAGGTAAATCAATTCTCAATTTTCCCAAACTAAGAAGAGATCATATCCTACCAATTCACAACTTTCCAATTTCTTTCCTTTTCAAGATAAAACTGGATTTTTAGATATACATTAACATTGGCTAGACATTAATGTAGTAAGAACAAGAATTGATAGAACAACCATGGAAGCAAAGATGAAAAACCAAAATGATCAACAATTACATTCCACTACAAATGTTCTTTACCTCAGCAAGAAGTGAATTTAGCCACTCATTTGTGGATTAAACATCATCAAATGAGTATAAATCATACAAACAATTGAAATAAAGGAGAAAGAGTTAGAGAAGAACCCTAAGAATTTCGTCCCCTCAACTGCATGTAACCCACGTTCTTGCTCAACTAAGTCAGAATAATTAAAAATAAACCTAAGTGTGCTATTTATACTAGTGGAATTTTTCCCGGAATAACAAGCAATGTATCACCGAGTGCATCGCGGAGCACTGCCTCCGTGACACGGAGCTAACGCGGACCCTCTATGGAATCAGGTCCCTCAGCATTTTACTCCTCAGCGTGCCACGACATGCAATGCGGGGCTTGGCCAACGTTCCACGGCGCCGTCGCGAACCTTTACTGGAAATTTGCCAAAATAAATCATCCGAGGTAGATTGCCTCCGCGATGGCAGCGTGACATGGCTCCATCACGGAGCCCCTGTATTTTCTGCTTTTCCTTGACCCTTTTCCACTGCTCGCTTCTGAGTCAATTCCCGATTTTCACCAACATGCATCTATCTTCATAAAATTACATTTTTCCTACAAAACAACACTAATCATGTTGGTTAGTATAAATTCACATTTTAACTACAAATCACATGAGAATGTACAAATAACGATAGATAAACAAGACGAAATAGAGCATTTGAGCATCACTTGGGCATATAATTCTGCCCAAGATCACTTACCCCAAACTTAAAATCTTGTTCGTCCTCGAACAATACTCTCACATCTCATGCAATTGACACCCACGTATAGCTACATTGGCTCGACAATTCAAGCTACGGCTATACCGATTATTTAATATAGCAAATCATCAAGAAAACATGCATAGTCTCATCAACACAATTACATACATCACATTAAGACCTCCTAAACTCAAGAATCGACTCTCGATCTCGGCAAACTCATGCGAATCAACTAATCCAGAAATCCGACACGAAATTCAATCTCTCGTCAAGCATGTGCCCTCACAACACAAGAGAATTTCCCCCTTTTCAATAATATGATCTCAAAGCATTACACTTAAGGGTATATGAACACAATTTCGCTCTCTCTCCCAAAGAATTCGCATGCATCATGTCATGAACCATAGGCTTGCCTCTAGTGTATTACTCCACTAATATAAGGAAGCGTGATGTAAGATCACGTAGGACTTAATGGGTTGTAATGTAAGCTAAGGAACTAGTAAATACTGGGATAACCAATAATATCATCTAGCCTCCTTAAGCGCTTTTCAATACATCCCACCATCATTATGGGCATTTTTTCTTCCTTCATCCTCCCATTCTTGAAGTCTTTCTTTATTTTTGTCCCTATTTCTTTAAGCACACTCGACTTAATAACAAAGATTAGTTATACATCTTCATTTTATTTAAATTCAGCAAGTACACCTTTGACCTTATCTTTACTTTCACCACTTCCGCTTTTCCTTTCTTTTCACACTTTTCACTCCTTGACACTGTGGGAAAATTATTTTTCTTGAGCGCTTAAGAGTTTTGGATCAAATTCACGGATAATGAAAAGAAGGGATTAAGCTCAATTTCTACCTCTTCACTAAAGAAAAAGTAGGCTAAGGCTTAATGGGGCTAACTAGGATGTACATTCAAGGTAGGTATGATAATTGAAAAACTTTATGTTAAATCAAAGAAATGCCTACATCCTTTCCTACACTACACATTCTTCATTTCGTTTCGTACACACACCAGGAAAGTTCTAGTCACTTCTCAATAGCATGGAAGAATCGAAACCTCACCTCACACTCATTGCACATGCTCAACTCAAGACTTATTCACAGACTCTTCAATCGGCTAATTACAAGAATTCAATATTAAGCCTCGATCACACCGAATCAAACTCTATGGCCTAGATATCTCAACATGTTTACACATTTGCATGCTTTCATACGAATCATCTTTGCATCTCAATATCATGTACAACACGCAACAAGAATTCCAAACCATGAAGTAGCGACACGTTTGGGAAACAAACAAAAGAAAATAAAAGAAAAGAACAAAACTACTCCTATCGACTACATTTCCCTTAAGACGGTCGTCATCCATCCATCATAGGGAACGGTCACTATTTACGACTTCGGTTCAATGAGACTATTCTCGGTAAAAGCACCGAAAACAAAGGCCGAGAAACCCAATCATAAGAAAAATTCAACAAAAATTTTTAAAAATATTGATAATTTTGATAGTAAACAAAAATATTTACACAACCAGCTAGAAACAACTCAACACAACACACAACAACTTAACATTCATTACAACATCAAATTACAATACACAACATACGCACAAAATCACATGGTCACAATTTTTTCACAGGCACCACCACAAGACATGAACATAACCGTCAACATGAACATAACCAACAACAAAACAACTGGCACCTAACTACTCACACCCCACACTTAAACTGAACACTGTCCCCAGTGTTCACAAAATTCAATATATCATAAAGGTAGGTGGTGAAACTCCCTAATCAATCGAAGTATTCCACTTCTTCGTCAGGTGCCGTTGCCTCGTCCCCCATATCTGAATCGTCCCCGCTGTCCTCATCTGACTCAACATCTGAGTCATCGTGGCGTGTCTCCTCATCAGTGGGGACATCATCATCTACAGGCTCCACAAAAGATAGCCCCACTCGGCATAGAGCCCGGGCATTTTCACCAAAGGGGTAATCTAGCTCGAGCTACCATACCTCATCTTCTGTTGTTGGCCTCCCGCCTACGCGCAACTGCAGCATCTGCATCCCGTACATATGGGACATATATTGATCATCCTTAGCATGTCGCTCGGCTAATGTGAGAACTGGCTCGTGAGTGGTGTCGGGTGCCTTGGTTTTGGTGACGTCCAAGGCACGCCTATCCATTTGCAAGATCTAGTCTAGGGCCTCTTCCTTGATATCAAGGCCCCTCAGAAATGTGGTGTGCAAATCACCAAACCCGTACCTGTGCCCTTGATTTAAACAGGCCCTCTTCATGGCGGAGATGATCACCGCCCCAACATTTATCTCAAGCCCTTTCATCAGGGCATAAACCAAGCACACTCGTTCCCGGGTGACATCCGTCATGTGCACCCCCGTAAGGCAGTGTCTGATGGTAGCCCCTCTCCTTGTGCCTGCTCCACCGCGTTGTCGAACGGGCTCCACACAGAGTGCGTCTGATATCCGCATAGGGTGGAGTTATGTTCAGCTGTCGGAGTACATGGGCGTCTGTGTCCCGTGCCCCCAATATGTCCTTCAGGTGATGGGGCTCAAAGGTGACAACCTGCCCCCTTATCTTGACGGTGTGACTGCGGAGTGTCGAGTTCCAGTTTGCGTAGAACTCCCGAATCAAATGGAGATTGCACTCCTTGGGCTCTTCGAAGATGAAGTTCAACCCAGCAGTGTCAATCCAGTGTACGATTCTGGGGAATTCCTGTGCAAGTTGCAATGTGCTCCTCAGGGAAGTATTTGGTCTCCTTGTTCTTTGCATACCATTTCTTCCCTTCGTCAGTCACCCATCGGGTTTCGTATTGACGGCGTTGGCTGCGTGGAACCGCTGGTGCTGCTGGAACTGCTGTTCCCAGTCTAATCCTCTTTCTACTGGCGCCTGATGTAGATGCGCCCTTTCCTTTGTCTTGCCTTCTTGACATCGTTCCTGTCAAATCAAACAGATAGTCCCAATGTTATTCAAGTCAAAAATTAACTTCGACTAAGGTTGGGTTGAGTTAGGCCACCCCACACTTAGTCTTTAGCCCCAATTAAAACTATTGGGCAAGACACTCATGCTTTCCCAATTTTTACAATCAACATGCCTCATGCATTCAGATAAGTCGATGGAACAATTACAAAGTACTACTCAGACTTCGTAAAATGCATAACAATATCACCATCGAGTTCATTTCATCACATAGCACTTAGCCAAGAATTGTTTCAACACAACAACCTATGCAATTCACCAATTTCATTTTCCCGAAAATTCCCTTGTTTATTTAGCATATTCATCTATATTCACAACATAATTCACATCACCCAACATGCACAACCCAATTATTTTCACATTTTCAACCAAATTTAGTTTCTTCCTATTCAAAAGCTAACCCTAGCTACCAATTTCGCAAAAATTCAATCAAACAGGTATTCATTGAGTTCATATACTCACAACGATACTACGAACATCAATCAATCATACTTTAAACGAATTCAAGCTTAATTTACACTTAGGGCAAGGTTTACTCACCTCACATGCTCAAAAATTGTAAATTTAGGCAAAAATTGAGGTTAATTTCAAGAACATACCTTTAATTCGATGAACTCGAAGAAAAGTTGAAGAAACTTCGATCCTAGGTCCGTGCCACGTTGGGGGATGGGGGATTTTAGGGGGTTTGTCGTGGAGGGGAGTGGGAAATGGGAAAAATGAGGGGATTTTGGGGTTAAAAACAGGTTTTTTCACGCGGGTCACCCGGTGACCCGGTGTGACCCAACGTGAATTACACCTCAACGTGTCACTGAGGGTAACGCGGAGCACCCCCTCCGTGACACGGAGCCATCGCGCCAGCCTTCTGGAATTTGTAAAAATTCTAGAATTGGCTTCAACGTGTCACAGAGGGTAACGCAGAGGCCCTCCTTCGTGACACGGAGCCAACACATAGGCTCACTATAATGCCACTTTTTTTATTTTTCTCACCTCGATTTTTTTCCTTTGCGATTCTTTGCATTTTTGCCCTCCGTTCCAACTGAAAATCATCTCACAATAAGAAATTGGTTAGAATTCATAGGTTTCTAACAGGAACACAAATTTTGTTTTTATATTTATTTATTTATTTATTTATTTTTTCTCTTTTTTTTCTTTTTCTTTTTAACTAATTCTACTCATCTATTACAACAATTTCACGGGTTGCCTCCCATGCAGCGCCTGGTTTACCGTCGCGACTCGATGTCATTAAAGCTCAATCATCCTCTAGAGTGACGGACGTCTTCTCTCGACTAATGTCCTCACCTAGTAATGCTTACACCGCTGCCCATTGACTAAGAACGTGGCACTTCGATCTTCTTGCCACAACTCCACTGCCCCATGCGGGGTCATTCTCACTACGTCAAACGGCCTTGACCACTTGGACCGCAATTTCCCTGGAAATAGCTTCAATCTTGAATTGAAAAGCAACACTTTCTGCCCCGGCTCGAAAATATGATGCACCATATGCTTATCGTGCCACCTCTTTGTTTTCTCTTTGTAGCCCTTGGCACTTGCATAAGCATGCCAACGAAACTCATCAAGTTCGTTGAGTTGCATCATCCTCTTCTTGCTCGCTAGCTCTAGGTCCATATTCAATTTCCTCACGACCCAGAAAGCTCGGTGTTTTAGCTCCACTGGAAGATGACACGCTTTTCCATAGACCAATCAGTATGGAGAAGTCCCAATTGGTGTCTTATAAGCAGTTCTATATGCCCACAACGCATCGTCGAGTTTGCTTGACCAATCACTACGTTGTGCATTCACTGTTTTCTGGAAAATTTGCTTCACTTCTCTGTTCGACACCTCCACTTGCCCACTAGTTTGGGGATGATATGCTGTTGCCACCTTGTGGCGCACCCCATACTTAGCTAGCAACTTCTTGAAACTTGCATTGACAAAATGAACCCCTCCATCACTGATAATGGCTCGGGGTGTCCCGAACCTGGTGAAAATGTGTTTTTTCACAAATTTTGTTACCACCTTGTTGTCATTCCTGGGGCAAGATAGTGATTCAACCCACTTTGATACATAATCAACGGCCACCAAGATGTAACAATTACCAAATGACGGTGGGAACCGGCCCATGAAATCAATACCCCATACATCAAAGATCTCCACTTCTAGTATATGGTGCAGCAGCATCTCTTGCCTCCTATCAATTGTGCCTTTCCTTTGACATCTATCACACATTTTGACGTATGCCATAGAGTCTCTGAACAGTGTAGGCCAAAAGAAACCTGACTGTAGCACTTTGTGCGCTGTCCACTCGCCTCCGTGGTGCCCTCCATACAATGAAGAGTGACAACTCCTCAAAACTTCTGCAATTTGGCTCTCCGGGATGCATCTTCTGATAACCTGATCTGGTCCCTGTTTAAACAAGTACGGCTCATTTCAAATAAAATACCTGCAATCATGCCTTAATTTTTTTTCTCTCCTGAGTCGTAGCCTCCAGTGGATAGACTCCACTCACTAGCAAATTCACTATGTCTGCATACCATGGGATCTCAGCTTCCCATAGTGCCAAGAGCTACTCATTCGGGAACTCTTCGTTGATGCCGTCACCTTCCTTCACATGCGACCGGCTTTCCAATCGCGATAGGTGATCTGCCACTTGATTCTCGCTCCCCTTTCTGTCTTTAATTTCTAGGTCAAACTCTTGCAACAACAAGATCCATCTGATCAGCCTGGGATTTGCATCCCTCTTGTTAAACAGATACAGAATCGCTGCATGATCAGTATACACCACTACTTTCGAACCCACCAAATAGGACCTGAATTTATCAAACGCAAACACCAATGCTAGCATCTCCTTTTCTATGACTGTATAATTACTTTGGGCAGTGTTTAGTGTTTTGCTTGCATAATGAATAGAATGAAAGATTCTATTCCTCCGCTGCCCCAATACAGCTCCCACAGCCACATCGCTTGCATCACACATTAGTTCAAATGGTTGTTCCTAATCCGATGAAATAAGGATAGGTGCTTCTAACAATTTCTGCTTCAACTCCTCGAATGCTTTGACACACTCATCAGCAAACTCAAACTTCACCTCTTTTTCAAGCAATCTGCATAATGGTCTAGAAATTTTGGAGAAGTTTTTGATGAGCCATCTATAGAACCCTGCATGCCCGAGAAAACTGCGAACACCCTTCACCGACACAGGTGGTGGTAGCTTCTCAATAACTTCGATCTTAGCACGATCGACCTCCAACACCTTGAAAGACACTTTATGGCCAAGGAAGATACCCTCCTAGACTAAGAAATGACATTTCTCCCAGTTGAGTACAAGGTTGGATTCTTCACAGCGAGCTAGCACCCAGTCAAAATTCTGCAAACAAGTAGCAAATGAATTATCGAAAATAGAAAAATCATCCATAAATACCTCGATGAAATCCTCCACCATGTCATGAAAGATTGCTATCATGCATCTTTGGAATGTGGCGGGTGCATTGCATAACCCAAATGGCATCCGCCTAAAAGCATATGTCCCATAAGGACATGTGAAAGTAGTCTTCTCCTGATCATCTAGTGCTATGGCTATTTGGTTATAGCCAGAGTACCCATCAAGGAAACAATAATATTCTTGTCCAGCCAATCTGTCCAATATCTGATCAATGAACGGAATAGGATAGTGATCTTTCCTTGTGTCTTCGTTGAGCTTTCTATAGTCCATGCAAATCCGCCAGCCTGTGACGGTTTGTGTAGGGATCAGCTCATTTTTTTCATTGGTGACCATGGTCATCCCTCCCTTCTTTGGGACACACTGAACGGGGCTAACCCATTCGCTGTCCGAAATAGGATAGACCACACCTGCATCAAGCCACTTAATTACTTCTTTCCTAAACGCGTCCTTCATCGCCGGATTCAACCTTCGCTGCGGCTGAACAGTTGGCTTTGCTCCTGTCTCCATGAAAATTCTGTGTGTGCAAAAAGCTGGGTTGATACCTTGAATATCTGACATTTGCCAACCATTGCTTTCTTCCTTCTTTTGAGGACCACCAATGCTTCTTTTTCCTGTGCCTCCGTCAATTCTGCAGAGATGATGACTGGCAAAGTATCATCTTCCCCCAAAAAGATATATTTTAAATGAGGAGGCAATGTTTTCAATTCCATCTTTGGTGCTTCCTCAATAGATAGTTTCAGCAATGGTTCTAGGGACCTCATTAAAGGCTGAAAGTCCTGCTTCCTGGGATGTCTTTGTGGTTCATTCAGCATTTGCACCATCTCATAAGTATCTCTATCTCCGAAATGATCGAAGCTTAACAATTCTCTTTCCAATGAATCTCGAGATTCAACAATCTGAAGAATTTCTGCTTGATCAAGCACATTGATTGCTGAAAGCTCCTCATGTATGGCCGGAAGATTCATGGCCTTAAATACATCAAATACCTCCACTTTGTCATGCGCCCGCATAGTTAGCTGCCCTACAGCTACATCAAGCAAAGCTTTCTCGGTTGCCAAGAAAGGACGTCCCAAAATAAATGGGACTTCCGCATCCGGCTCAAAATCCAGAACAATAAAATCTATCGAGAAGATAAGGAGTCCACTTGCACCAGCACGTCCTCTACAATCCCATCTGGTCTGGCCAAAGAATGATCCTCTAACTGTAAGATCACTGTAGTTGGTCTAGGACTGCCCAGCCCCAACTTCTTGAATATCGATGTCGGCATCAAGTTAATACTCGCTCCCAAATCGCATAGTCCACGAGCTTGGATACTTTTCTCAATTGTGATTTGAATTGTAAAGCTCCCAGGGTCCTTGAGCTTTGTTGGCAACCTGTTCTGTATCCGGGAAGTGCACTCCTCAGTAAGCGCCACTATAGCGTACTCTGTCAATCTACTTTTGTTCGCTACAAAGTCCTTGATATATTTTGCATACTTCGGCACTCCCTGCAAAACATCAACAAGAGGTAAATTAATGTGTACCTGTTTAAGCACCTCCATGAACGTTTTGAAACACGCTTCCTCCTTGTGTTTCTTTAATCTTTGAGGGAACGGGGGTGGTGGTCTTTCTGCTTCAGCTGCCTTCTCCTTCCCCTTCTCATCATTCTGTTCCCTTTCTTTCTCCATTGCTCCTGACTACTGAGGTGGACTTTATGGTTCCACCTCCTTGAGTTGTAAACCACTCCTTGTGGTCACTGCATTTACTTGCTTGGGATTCGGGTCAGTGTCACTCGGTAGTCCTCCTCTTGGCCTGGTGTTTTGAGCTCCAGCTAGTTGCCCAAACTGGTACTCCAACGCCTTTGTAGCTAACTGATTGTTCTTTACATTTGCCGCCAATTTTACATAGTCAGCCTGCAATTGAGCTTGGTTAGCTATCATTGTTTTAAACATTTCCTCAATGCTGGGTGGTGGTGGTGGAGGAGGGGCATTGTTGCTTCTATATTGAGTCTGATAGTTCTACTGCCCTCCTTGATTTCTCTACGCACCCTGATTCGAACTCTGCCCTTGATGGCTGTTACTACCCCAGGAGAAATTCGAATGATTCCTCCAATTAGAGTTGTGGTTGTTGCCATACTGTTGATGATTATTTCTCTGTACATTACCAACAAAGTTCACTGAATCTGGATTTGCACCACAACACTCAGCTGAGTGTTCATTACTACCGCATACTTCACACCAAATCTGCTGCACTACATTAACTGGGGCTTGAGGTTGATTCAAGCTCATATTGCTGAAGTGGGTGTTGAGTTGATTCTGTAACGCAGCTATCTGTGCAGCGATAGCTGTAAAACCATCCGCTTCCAAGACTCCTGCCGCTTTCCTTGTTCCTCCTCTAGAAGAGTCCGCATTGCACTCTGGATTTCCCTGCGAAATACGGTTTAATAAAGTATACAGCTCCTCATAAGTCTTTTCTAATGCTTGTCCCCCAGCTGCTGAGTCTAGCAAAATTATTGTGTGGGGTTCCAAACCCTCTATGAAAGTGTACACCAGCACATCATTGGACTGGTGATGGTGAGGACAATCCCTTAACATGGATTTGAATCTTTTCCAAGCTTGATACAGATTCTCCCCCTCTCTTTGTTTAAGACTTAGAATCTGACTTCTAAGTCTTGCTGTTTTCCCGGATGGAAAGAACCGTATCAAAAATTTTCTTGCAAGATCATCCCAAGTGGTGATGGAATTAGGTGGGTCAGCTTTCAACCACCTCTTTGCTTCTCCCAATAGTGAAAATGGGAACAATGTAAGCCTTACGTAATTAGATGATACTCCAGTGGGGATTTAAGTGTCACTTATCTCCAAAAAGTTTTGGAGATGTTGTTGTGGATCTTCGTGAGGGAGACTTGTGAATTGCCCGCTGGTGTGCAGCAATTGCACCATATTCTATTTCAGCTCAAACCTCCCTCCTGGTTCGGGTTTGCGAATTCTTGATGTAACATTGTTAGAATGTGGGATTGCCACTTCGCGAACCGGCCTAGCTGCCATTTCCTCGGGCACTAATACTGCCCTTACAAGTGGTGGATTCTGTTGTTGCTCCGGGATTGTTTTTCTGTCTGAGCAACTGCATCTTCTTCTCTAGAGCTTCTCTTCTTTGACAATGAAATTGTCTTTCCGGCTCTAAGTATGAATCCACTAGCTCCTTGTCTCTTGCTAGTGTTCAACAAAATTCAATATCTGCAAAAGACAGGCTAAGATAGTTGTCAGCACTAATATAGAAATCGTAAACTAACACTTAAGAAAACAATTTTACCAATTGCTAGTCCCCGGCAACGGCGCCAAAAACTTGTTCGGGCTGTTTCGCAACTACACGCAAGTGCACGTGGTCGAACAAGTAGTAAAATGGCTAAAGTAAGCCAAGTATCAATCCCACAGTGACTAACCAAGGTAATAATCGAATTAAGTATTAATGAACTCTAACTCTAAAAATGTAGACAACAATGTAAAGAAGATTTTGAGCGTTTGTTTCCTAATTTATACTAATCTAAGGCAAAATGATAAAGTGAGTCTGAACTACAGTAATGAGCAAGATGAGGCCAAAACGAACATGCAAGGAAGTAATTTATCAATACAATTCAGTTAATCTTTCCTTCGGTTGCTAGTCAAGAATTATTGCCTATGGAGAGAAACTTTCGTATTCTACCCAACTTAAGAATCATGAACCTTCAACCTACATTTCTGTGATAAAAAAATTTCATGTTTTAGCCATACGAAACCGATTCCTTAATTGACTAATACGACTTTCAGATATATTTCTATCCTGAAGGTAAATCAATTCTCAATTTTCCCAAACTAAGAAGAGATCATATCCTACCAATTCACAACTTTCCAATTTCTTTCCTTTTCAAGATAAAACTAGATTTTTTAGATATACATTAACATTGGCCAGACATTAATGCAGTAAGAACAAGAATTGATAGAACAACCATGGAAGAATTGATGAAAAACCAAAATGATCAACAATTACATTCCACTACAAATGTTCTTAACCTCAGCAAGAAGTGAATTTAGCCACTCATTTGTGGATTAAACATCATCAAATGAGTATAAATCATACAAATAATTGAAATAAAGGAGAAAGAGTCAGAGAAGAACCGTAAGAATTTCGTCCCCTTAATTGCCTGTAACCCACGTTCTTGCTCAACTAAGTCAGAATAATTAAAAATAAACCTAAGTGTGCTATTTATACTAGTGGGAATTTTTCCCGAAATAACAAGCAACGTGTCACGGAGTACATCGCGGAGCACTGCCTCCGTGACACGGAGCTAACGCGGACCCTCTCTGGAATCAGGTCCCTCAACATTTTACTCCTCAGCATGCCACGACATGCAACGAGGGGCTTCGCCAACGTTCCACGACACCGTCACGAACCTTCACTGGAAATTTGCCAAAATAAATCATCCGAGGCAGACTGCCTCTGCGATGGCAGCGTGACACAGCTCCATCGCGGAGCCCCTATATTTGCTGCTTTTCCTTGACCTTTTCCACTGCTCGCTTCCGAGTCCATTCCAAATTTTCACCAACATGCATCTAGCTTCCTAAAATTACATTTTTCCTGCAAAACAACACTAATCATGTTGGTTAGTATAAATTCACATTTTAACTACAAATCACATGAGAATGGACAAATAACGATAGATAAACAAGACGAAATAGAGCATTTGAGCATCACTTGGGCATATAATTCTGCCCAAGATCAGCTGCAACAATGACTGGTAAAGTGTTACTGATCCCCAGAAAAACATACCGCAAGTGAGACGGGAGTGCTTTGAGCTCCAATACCGGAGGCTTCTCAATGGATGGCTTGGCCGGTGGAGTTACTCGATTCTTTAGATCAAGCTCAATCTTCTTTGGAGCATAGGTGTATGACCCCATACCAGCAAGTGTATTAACTATTTCCTCACCCCCATGGATCTCCTCAGCACCAACATTCATCAAAACTGTTGCTAAGTCCTCAATAGTCACTAACTTCTCAATGTGCAAAATTGGAAACTCAGGTTCCACAACATCAATCACTGAGACCATCCTTATTTCATTTGGCTGCTTCATGGACCGGCATACATTTAACGTCACCTCCTCATATTTCAACCGAAATTTTAGCTATTCGATTTCCATATCTACAAGAGCATGTCCGTGGCGAGGAATGGTCATCCCAATATAATGGGGACCTCAAAATCAACTTTACAGTCCAGAATGACAAAATCGACTGAAAATATAAAGGACTTTGTCTTCACTAGAACATCATAGAGAATCCCCACTGCATTTTCACTGTGTGGTCTACCACCAATAGATGCATTGTAGTCAGTTTGGGTGCTCCCAAGCCCAGCTGTCTGAACACTGCTAATGGCATCAAGTTAATACTAGCCCCAAGATCACATAGTGCCTTAGCAAAATTAAAGGCTCCAATAGTGTACGGTATGGTGTAAGATCCAGGGTCTTCCTTTTCCAGAAAAAGAGAATGAGATGCTATTACACTACAATGGTGCAAATTATCTGCAGGTTCAAAGCTCATGGTCCTCTTTCTAGTGACAAGGTCCTTCATGAATTTAGCATAGCCGGGCATCTGCTCAAGTACCTTGACTAATGGGATGTTCACAAATATTTGTTTCAGCATTGAAATGAATTTTTGATACTTCCCATCTTCAGCCTTCTTCTTCAACCTCTGTGGAAAAGGGGGAGGAGGTTTAGGAATAAGTGTGATCTTTTGAGGTACCTCCTTCTCCTTCTCTTTGACAGATCCATCCTCCTTTGCATTACTAGGAGCTATCATATCCGTGGCATCATTAACCAAAATCTGCTCCTCGGAGTCCCCCACCTTATCATCATCAATCACCATGGGCTCAACTATATCATCATTCACAACCGGCCTCAGAGGATCAATTGTTTCCTTCCTACTCCTAGTAGTGACCGTCATGCAATGACTGTAATTTTTCAGATTTTGAACTGTGTTACTAGGAAGTGTGGCCTTCTACCTCTGGTTCGTAGGAACAGACATCTTGTAACACCCCAAAAGCTCAAAATTAATATCTGGGACTCAAATCAGAAAATATGAAAAACTACAGAAATGTTGCAGAATGACCCACCTAATGAGTCGTTAAGAGACCCAACAACTCGTTAGGTCAATCGTGAGAAGGATGCCTAAGAAAAAGTCAATGTTCCCAATAGACGACCTCACGAGTTGTGGTCAGATCCTAAGACTTATTGAGTCACTCATTGTTAGGCCGAAATCCAAAAACTCAAGAGTTAGTCAAAACCACAGACTCAGTTGAAGACTATGCCAAATTTTACAGCCGAGAGTTAGTCAGACTCCATGGGGTTCCCTTGGCAATCATTTTAGATAGGGGAACACAGTTTACCTCATACTTTTAGAAGTCCTTTCAGAAAATACTAGGCACTCATGTCAAACTCAGCACTGCTTTTCATCCGCAGACCGATGGGCAAGCTGAGCGGACAATTTAGACCTTAGAAGATATGCTGAGAGCATGCGCGATAGATTTTAAGGGCAATTGGGATGACAAATTTCCTCTTATCGAGTGTGCATACAACAACATCTACCATTCTATCATACGGATGGCCCCGTTTGAAGCATTGTATGGTAGAAGGTGCAGATCTCCTATAGGGTGGTTTGAAGTTGGTGAAGCTACCTTGATAGGGCCAGATTCATCATGAGGCAATGCAAAAAGTTCAGATCATCTAAGAAAGGTTGAAAACCACTCAGAGACACCAAAAATATTATGCTAATGTGTGGAGAAGAGAGTTGGAGTTTGCAATTGATGGTTGGGTATAACTGAAAATTTCGCCCATGAAAGGGGTGATGAGGTTTCGAAAGAAGGGGAAGCTCAGCCCGAGGTATGTGGGACCTTATAAAATTTTGAGGCATATCAGCAAGGTGGCCTATGAACTAGAGTTACCTTTAGAATTAGCAGTTGTACATCCAGTTCTCCATGTGTTACTTTTGAAGAAGTGTGGAGACCCAACCTCTGTGGTGTCATTGGACAGTGTGGGAATTAAGGATAACCATCAGGTACTTAAATTGATGAATAAGGAAATATCTTTAGTCAAGGTCCTATGGAGAAATCAACAGGTGGAAGGAGCTCTGTGGGAGGCCGAGGCAGACATGATGGACAAATACCCGCACTTGTTCTCAATAGACTCTGTTGTAGCTTGAAATGTGAATTTTGTTTTAAGACCTGAACTAGTTGTTGAATTCAGTTCATGTGTATAAGTTTTCTTTTTGACTTTGGTTGTGTATATATGAAAAAAAAATTTAGTTCAGCTATGTATTCTAAACTGGAGGTAGTCATTTCGGTAGTTCTGGACTTAAATGAGCAATATTTAGAGATTTTGATTGCTATTTTTTCTGGTTCCTATGAGTTCTCTAACGTTCGAGGATGAATGTTTCCAAGGGGGATATATTGTAACACCGTGGAAGCTCAAAATTAATATCCGGGACTCAAATCAGAAAATTTGGAAAACTGCAGAAATGTTGCAGAATAACCCACCTAACGAGTCATTACGGGATCCAATGACTCGTTAGGTCAACCGTGAGAAGGATGCCTCAGAAAATGTCAGTGTTCTCAACAGACGACCTCACGAGTCGTGGTCAGGTCCCAAAACTCGTTGAGTCAATCGTTGTCAGGCCGGACTCCAGAAACTTGAGAAGTGGCAGGTTACTTGACGAATGGGGACAAGGAGTCGTGATCCCCAGTAAAGACTTGTTATGTTCCCCGTTACTAGGCCCAATTAATTTTTAGCCAGTGTACCTGACGGGCGTGACCATGAGTCGTGGTCAGTCACCACGACCTGTTAGGTCACCTGTTAGGGTCACCTGGCTGTCTTTCTCAAGTGATTTTCTAAGGGCCATTTAGTAATTTCCTACTCTCCCATGATTTAAACTACGTCGTTTTAACATCAATTTCACACGTTTTAGTGGGGGTAACGGGCTCTCTCCCTCATTCCCCACTCAAACTTTCATGAAGTAGAACTTAGAAGCTCCTCTCCGGGTAGCTCAGAGTATCAACTACGACAACCTTTTTCTTCTCAGTTTCTCAAGAAATTCTTTGAGTTTTCACTAGGTATGTGGGTACTCAACAAGGGCAATTATTCTTCCTTGGGATCCCCCAAAATTCTTCCATAACTTCTCTATTTGTTTTAGCCCTGAGTTTTTTGAATACGAAGAAATTACATGTTATTATTCGTCAATCTCTCATAGAATGATATTCTCATTTATTATTGATATGAATTCCATCAGTTCTTACTTAAATTATTGAGATTCTTGCAAAAGTGAATGGAAGACCTTAACTTTTGCATGAAGATGATTTTGCTTGAAAATCACCCTCTAGTGAATTAGGCATGTTTGGGATGAATTTTCCTTGAAACACTTATTATATAAGTAACGAGCAGATATTCTCTTGATAAGAAAAATTTTAGACTTGATAAATTAGTTTTCTTGAATTCTTGAGTTGTTTCTACGAAATTCCTGTGTTATTGGAATGAGTCAAATTCTCTATTAGCTACTTAATAGTTCAGTTTTGTTAGAATGTTGAATCCTTCCAGAACTATGCAAAAATTGTCAACTAATCAGTTTGACTATAGAAATTCTCAAGGTGTCAGTAGTACCTCCCAGATATCAGAATTAGAATCAGAATTCAGTTATTAGTCCACTAGGTAGTCATGATATTACAGATATATAACTCTAACTTACCCCAGGACCCTAGTTCAGTTTATAGTTTGTTCTTAGACGGTTACGATGCTTCTAGATAAGCAGCTCTGACAGTCTAGAACCCAGTTTCAGAATATGGTCCGATAAGACTCTTAGGGTACTTTCAGTTATATGTCCATAACTAGTCTTGGACCCTAATTTTGAGCTATCAGCCTAGTACTTCAGTTTAGGTGTTCCAGTGGGAGTAGGACTCATCACCGAGCGGACCGGGGTTCCAGCGAACCCAGGTTCCCAGAACTACATTGCCAGCGTAGGATACAGATACAAATTATTGGCCTGATTTGGACCTATACTTTTGTGATCACCCAGTTCATGCCTTTATACCCTGGCAAGGTATATTGAGTCCTACCGTTGGAGTGTATACATCGGACTCCACGTCTAGCTTACGTGATTATATGTCAGTTACAGACTCTCCCACTAGTCAGTTCAGTTTAGTCACAATTACTTTTAGTTTAGTTCAGATCGGTTCAGTGTGGTTTCTCAGACTCAGTGTTTTAGACTTAGGGCATGTCCTTGACCATCAGACAGGGTCATCTTGACCATTTCTGTTTACTTCAGTAGTTCAGTTCAGCTTATTTGTTGGTCATTGCGTGTCATTTTAGTTCAGACTTTATATTCAGATATGTTTTCTCCCACTTACTCAGTACATTCAGAGTACTGCCGCATACTTTTATGTTGTATCTTTCATGATACAGCTGCAGGTTCCCAGACTCAACATCGTTAGCCATTGTGATTCAGATCCTTCTCCGCTGCAGCGGAAGTGTGAGTCCTCATCATTCGAGTCCTTATTTTACTTTATTTCAGTTGAATTATTATTTTCAGTTAGACTTGGAGTTAGCTGGGGGCTTGTCCCAGCAACTCACTAGTTAGAAGGCTTTCAGACTGCAGATGTTCAAATTTCATGTTTTAAGTTTTATCTTATACTTCATAGAAATGCTTTTATGTTATTATTTCAAAATTCCGCTGTGCATGTTTTACTCAGAATACCAATGTATATTAGACTAGGGGTTGACTTGGGGTCACTTGTGACTTCATGTACCGTGTTACGTCCAAGGTGTAGTCTCGGGGCATGACACATCAGACTAAGTTGCTGCTGAATCCGCTTAATGGCCACGGCATGTGATTCCACCTTTTGGTTCATACCAGAAATATTAGTGCAGAGTTCCTTGAAATGGCCATCTGTCGCCTCCATCTTCTTAAGTACCTTAGAAAACATGTCTTCCACCCTCGAACCAGTAGACTAACTCTGGTTCCTTAAAAGAACATATAGACCGCTTCTGTCACTCTTGTAATCCTTACGTTTTTTCCAGTCTCTATTGTCTCTGTATTGGCTTTGGTTGTAATTGTTATCTCTATAGTAGTTCCGACCTTGGTTCCCTTGACCTTGACTCCAAGAGTCTTAGTTAGAGCCTTGTGTGTTAGTCCGAACCCGCCCCTTGATCATTCAAATAATTTTCTTCCTCCTGAGATTCTGATTCGCCTCCATCATTTCTCGGGGCCTTTCCCTGAGATCCCACAACATTCAACTTTTCATCCCCGATTCCCATAACTACTTAGCAAGAAGCCCCATGGTGGTTTTGATCTCAGCAATATCCTGGTCTCGCTCTTCATCCTTCCTTCTCTGTTTCGCAGATATACCTATCTAATAAGTACTAGCTAGAGCTTTCGACTCTCTTGTGTGCCATGCACGGTTGGTTTTAGTGATTCTGTCAAGGACCTCAGTAGCTTCAGTATAAGTTGGACTCATGAATGTTTCGCCGTATCAGCTACCATTTTGGTGATAGCATTTAGAAACCTATAGAAAATCTCCAACAATGTATCATCTGGGATCCTGTGGTTGGGCACCTTTTTGAGCTTCTTGTTGAACCACAACCATATCTCATGAAGTGCATCAGAATTTAACTTCCTGAAGTTGTATATCTAATCTTTCAGCTACAAAGATCCGGAAGGTGGGAAGAATCTTTCTAGAAAAGCTCTTTTTAGCTCCCTCAATGTAGTCATAGAATTGTTGGGAAGTTCAGCCAACTAGAGCATTGCCTCACTCCCTAATGAAAAGGGAAATAACCTCAGCCTTATCGCATCCTAACTCACTCCCGGTTATTTGTATACTTTGCAAATACCCAAGAAATTAGTCAAGTGCATATGTGCATCATCAGTTGCATGACTCGCAAATATCCCCTTCATGTTGAGTAGTTGGATCATAGACTGGTAATGTCAAACTTTGCCCCAACAAGCAAAAGGCGAGGGACAATAGCTCTAGTGGCACTGGCTTCGTCAATATTAGCATCATCATCATCTCGAAGTACCGGTGCGTCTCCTAATCTGGACCTCTGTTCTTCCTAGCTCGCTCAGCTTCGGCAGATAGATGTTGCTCTTTAGCAACCCTTGCTAACTCTCTATCTCTTTCCCGAGCTTGTTCCTTAACCAACATCCTGGCTGTAGCCTGTTCCACTGTCTCTTGCTCATGCAAGTTGGCCATTCTCCTCAAATTTCACAGTGTTTGTTCAAGTTAATGATAAATTGGAACCAAGGATTTTCCTTGGCTCCTAGTACTAGGCATGCACGAACCTAAGACCTATTAAGAACAAACACAACAAAAGAAAAATAAAAAGGAAATAAGGACCAACAGTAAAGCAAACACAATTAGCAAAATCCTAATCTGTATTCCCTGACAACGGCGCCAAAATTTGATGTCACCCAAATTACACCTCGTGAATGAGATATAAAGAAGTCGATGTCAAATATACAACCCAACCAGGGTTGGGGTCGAATCCCACGGGGAATATGATGAGAACTTAAGTTAATGCATTTACCTAATATTATTGGCTTACTTATTTCCTGGGGGGAAGGTTTGAAACACAAAATAATAAACAAGAGTAAAGACTAGTAGATGATTAAGTTAATCTCTGTTGTATTCAATCAACAAAGTGACTAGGATTGTGTTCCCCATGACTGCATAACCATAAGGCTTTTACACTGGTGATCTATTCCAGTGTTTAGCATGAAGTATTGGTAAGTTAAATTCACCTAAATAGTTGGTCGCTTATCTATATAATTATCACCATGCAACTTGATCCATATGCGAGTGTATGCTTAATTAACCCTTACCCTTAATATCGGATTAGCTATTCCCGGACAAGGCCAAGCTATTAAATGAGGGTTGATATCCTTAAATCTCCGTTGTTAATCACTTTTTCCATTCATTACTCCTTTATTCAGCGAGTGAGATTAAGGCAATTTTCAACTTTTGCAACCGTTCAGAAGAAATTAATACGAAGGGAAAAAAATACATGCATAAACCCCGTTTAAGATTCACTAAGTATTTTTACCTATTTGTGTTAATTCATCATGGTTCCCACAACCCTAGTTATGGGTTTAGATACTCATACTTGTATGATCACAATCACAAAATGTATAAGAAATCATAATTGCAATTTACAAAGATTCGTGAAGAAAACCACTTGAATTGAATAAATCACCAAAATCGATGAACGAAACTTTAATGTTGTTTTAATCCTCAAAATCAATAAAAAATTACAAACTTTGTTTCTTGAACCAAGAATGGTCGTTAACAACACCAAAATCCACGTTAAAAGTAGTAAAATAAACTTTCCTATATAAATAAACCTATATAAAGTATTTATAGTTCCAAATAAAACCTTTCCTACCTAAAACGGAATCCAGTTCAGAAGTAGTAACAAGCCAAGTAACGACTCATTAGGTCTCCTAACGAGTCTTGTCCAGTGAAATTGAGTCGTCCTCAGTAACTTGTCCACTCATGGTAACGGGTCACCTAACGACTCGTCAAGTTAGGGCGCAAGTTGTTAGGTCCCTCGTGGCGCCTGATCACACAAAACTCCAGTACACTTGAGTGATTAGCTTAGTAAGTCATGATGAGTCTTCAAGTCTCTCGACGACTTGTTACATCCTTCATTACATCCTTGATTAGTTTTTTATCGAGTATTCTTCCCAGTCTTCATGATCGTCATAATGACTCGTTGCCAGATGTAATGAGTCATGCCTTCAACTCATTAGATACTGGTTCTTTACATGTCAAACTTGATCTCCTCCCACGACTCTAGGAATGAGTCATCCATTGGGATGACAATTCGTGACCTGGGTAGCAGCCTGCACTTTGTTCCATTTTTGCCTTACTTTACCCATTTCACTTTTCAGACCTATTTTCCTGCAACACTTAACAAAAACACATTATATCTACATAAACATACCTGAAATTTGCATATTTTTTTAGTTTTAAGTGTCGAAAGTGTCGTAAAATCACAATACATCAGTAAGCATTACTTAAAGTGTAGAAGTTGAGACGTTAATAACTCAGGGAAGATAAAGCGTAAACAGACCTTTTTAGGATAACATGTATATCACATACTCTTTATTTGTAATTGATTCTAATGGACCTCAAATGATGTTTAGTATCATCCAAGCATGGCATAAAGTGGTTAATCAGTAGTAAGGCATGTACATATGAAGTTCAATGAAATGGTTAACACGAGAGTAAAGGTTGAAGTGTAGAATGGCATGTTGTAATTAAAACATAAGTTAAGTGAATAATTAGTAAGATGAACCATATGTTCTAGAGAGGTCTAGTAAAGAAGTCACGAATAAAGTTGTCTAAGTATGCTATGTGGAAGATCTTATAATGAAGTATTAAGTGACGACTTTCTGCAATTCTATTAGAATTGAACATCTATGAAATAGTAACTTAAGGATAAAGAGAAGTTCTTCGCTATGTATCAAAACAATTTTGTTAAATTAAGTATTCTAGGTACTGAAATTACCTTGCAAGTCTTAAAGCATCTAAGCTACTTGTAGTGACGATAAGCTTTCTTAAGCTCCTCAGTTAGTTGCCAAGGTGATATAAGTTAGTATAACGTTGTCTGAATTCTGTCTATAAGTTTTTATATGCCTATAAGGCATAACTTAAATAATTGTTCATAAGTTTACAAGTTCAAAAACCCCTTGTTTCAGATCTTATTATGTCTTGAAGTTCATAAGTTACATTGAAATGTGTGATGCTAATGTAAGAAGTTTAGAGTAATCATATTTTCAGAATCAAGCTAATGACTCAGTCAAGTGGTTGTATTTGCCTAAAGTCTAAGAACTCAAGTATTTTTGTGTTCCTCCAATGAGAAGCCTTAATGTGTACGATTCCCATGTTAAAGCATATAGTTGAACTCTCCCAGTTTTGTTGAAGTTATATGTCTATATGTTCAGCTCTCATTGAGTTATCGTTTGAGTTTCTTAAGTTGAAAAAAGAGTATCCTCATGTATGTACGTTCCTTATGTCTATATATGTATGATAGAAGTTTACTAGTGAATAGTTAAGTTAAGAACTCTAATCAGATACTTTGTGTAAGAATCTTAGATATATGTATAACTTTAGCCTCTCAGATAGGGCTAGTTATGTATTGAGCTAAAGAGTCTCTTCAGTTGAGTTTGTATTCAATTTTTCTAGCAGATTACCAGAGGAGGGTTATTGTTGAGTCACCAGGGTTAGAGGTTGTGCATGAATACTATTACATCGAGCATTCATGGTTGCATAATGTTACTGATTATGTAATTGGTGAGACTACGGGCATATGGTATAATCACTGGAACATATACCGGTTGGGTAGACAGATGGCACATGCAGAGCTTTGAGCGACTGTACTAGATGGGTAGAGGTGCCAACTATCAAAACATATGTCGGTTGGATAGATAGATGGCACATGCAGACCTCCGAGTGACTATATGTGATGGGTAGAGGCACCGACCACCCAAATGTATGCCGGTTGGGTAGAAAGATAGAGCATTATATACATACTCATGATTCATTGATGCATATATTTGTTGTTATTTCACATTTACGTGACTGTATAAATTGCATTGGCACATATGACATTCTAGTTAGATTGCAGTTACCAGAGTTAGGTTGAGGTTGTCCCTACTCCTGGTCCAGTTATCTTGAGTTTACTTCCATCCTAGTGAGTTTTTATTAGTTACAATTTACAGAGTTCTAGGTCATTTCTGTTCCTTAAATGATTGTGCTTTTGAATAAGTTATTATATGATTATCACCTCATGTTTTCAGTTTTAGCCTTACAAATGATTATATTTAATGCGTACTAATTTCTTTTACTTGGGGACCTTCGTTCGTGCTATGGGTGCAGGTAGAGGCCGGGATTGACAATTTTAGTAGCGGTTCGTGAGATCACCGGATATGTTGGTATGCTCTTTTCTTTCTGGAGCTAGGGCTTAGTTATTTCAACCTGAGTTTTGAGTTATCATTATGGGCAGGTCAGAGCCCTATTCTGACCATCAGTTTTAGTTTACTTTTTAAGAGACTTTGTGGACTTAGTATGAACAGTGTTATTCAGTCTGTGGCCTAATCGACATTTAAGTTATTTAATAGTTATAGTTGAGACCTTATGGGTCTAGATATGTACTCCATTTGATTGTGATAGGTGGCCTGGACAACCTAAATATTACAATTATAGATGATGTATAGCCAACTTCTTAGTCAGTTAGGTTTTGGAAGCCAGTCGCACCGTCCCCCAGTTTTGGGGCGTGAAATATTTTCCTAGACCATGCGGGATTTTACAGGAGGTTCATAAAGGAATTCTCCAAAATTTACAAACCATTATGTCAATTGTTGGAGAATGATGATAAATTCGTCTTTGATAGTGCTTGCATGAAGGCATTTTAATACCTTAAAGAGAGGTTAGTCACTGCACTGATAATTATTGCTCTAGATTGGTCAAAATCATTTTAAGTGATGTGTGATGCAAGTGGAGTTGCACTTGGAGTGGTGTTGGGGAAAAATGTGAAAAACATTTTTACCCTATTTATTATGCTAGCAAGGCATTGAATGGGGCGCATAAGAACTACACCGTGACCGAGCAAAAGTTATGTGCAGTTGTGGATGCCTTTGAGAAATTTCGGGCATTTGTTTGGCATAAGAGTGATAGTGCACACTGTCCATGTAGCTTTATGGTATCTAATGTCAAAGAAGGATGCAAAACTGAGGCTAATAAGATGGGTGCTTCTGCTATAGGAATTCGACTTTGAAGTCAAAGATCAAAAAGGTTATGAAAATCAAGTAGTAGATCATCTATCGAGACTTGAAAATGAGGGAAGAGTGGCAGATTAGGAAAGATAGATGATTCTTTCCCAGATGAATAGGTATTAGCTGCATCTCTTGACCTTTTTCCTTTGTTTGTTAATTTTGCTTACTACATTGTCAGCAACATGGTTCCAAAAGATCTAACCTTTCATCAGACAAAGAAATTTCTCCATGATGTGAATAAATATTTTGGGATGAGCCATATTTGTTTTGGCTCTACGCTGACAATCTGATAAGAAGGTGTGTTCCAGAGGCGCTAATGTTGAGTATTCTGAAAGCTTGTCACTCATCTCTTGTTGGGGGGAGGGGGCACTATGGTGGTGCTCATACAACTTAGAAACTCCTGCAGTGTGGTTATTTTTGGTCCACAATCCACCAAGACATTCATGATTTCGTAAAGGCATGTGACTAATGCCAATGACAAGGAGCTATTTCTCAATCACATGAGTTATTGATGACCCTAGCTTTGGAGGTTAAATTGCTTGATGTGTGGGGTATAGACTTCATGGGTCCTTTTGTGGGCTCTTATGGATGGAAGTACATCTTGTTGTCAGTGGATTACATTTCAAAGTGGATAGAAACTGTTTCTCTGGTGGATAATAATGGCAAGATTGTGACTGCATTCTTTAAAAAAAGAACATCTTTTCAAGATTTACCACTTCCAGGATGATTATTAGTGATGGACGATCTCACTTCTGTAACAAAGCCTTCTACACTCTATTTGAAAAGTATGGAGTTAAGCAACATAATGTGGTGACACCTTATCATCCGCAATCGAGTGGCTAAGCAGAGGTGTCAAATTGGGATATAAAAACCATCCTTGCCAAGAGTGTGAATGCTAACTGAACTAACTAGGCCCGTAAGCTTGATGATGCTTTATGGGAATATCGAACAACGTTCAAGATGCCTATTGGAATGTCTCCATATCAGCTACTTTTTGGTAAAATATTTCATTTGCCAATCCAGCTTTAGCATAAAGCCTTGTGGGCACACAAGAAGCTTAACTTAAGCTGGAGCGATACCTCAAATTTGAGGCTTGAGCAAATAATTCAAATGGTTGAGTTTCGGTTTAGAGAGTATGAGAGGGAAGCCCTCTACAAGGAAAAGATTAAGATATACCATGATTGGAGGATAAAAAAGATGGAATTCAGTCCCCGAGACCTTACGTTGTTGTGAGACTCTTGGCTCCATTTGTTTCCGGGCAAACTCTGTTCAAAGTGGTCTAGGCCATTCAAGGTGGCACAAGTACTCCCGTCTCGAGCTATTGAGTTGGAAAACCACAATCGGAACACTTCAAAGTGAATGGCCAATGTATGAAGAGTACTTTGGAGTGCTAGAAGAGGTAAAAGTGTTAGAATTGTTGTACCTTCATAAAATCTGAATAAGAAAGGTACTCGAGTCATACCACGATGTTAAATCGAGACTCTACTTGGGAGGCAACCCAATATTGTTGTAGTTGTAAGTTGATTTTATGATTGTTCTTGTTGTAAGTGTTAAGTGTATAGGTACAAGTGCTAGAAAAAGCCATATTCTGGATACGGATGACGGGATGAATGATGAGTCGTTAGAATCCTGACAAGCCATCATTCTAATCCATCAAAACTAAGAAAACAATTTTGGCTTTCTGGATAAGCATGACAACAGAGTTTATGAGCCGTCATTACATCAACAATACAACATTTTCTATATCAATAGTGGTTACATGGAAGCGAGGTTCTCGATAAGGATGACGGCCAAGTTGACAAACCGTCGATTAATTGATGGGCCATCATATGCTCTGTTACTGTGACAATAATAAGTAGCTATTCTGGATAAGGTTGATGATAGAGTTGACAGACCATTGAGTCTTTGATGGGCCATCACTCGTTCTATTACCTAATAGGTAAGTTTTCTACTGCCCGACCTATTTGGGACCCAACCCTAAGGTATTTAAAACCCATTTTAAATAATCGTGTAACTGCCCTTCCCTATTAACTTATAACTCATTTTATTTCTCTCATCTTTTTTCATCTTAATCCCAAATTCACCAAGATCCCAAATCTATTATCCCGTATCCCTTGCACTGATTCCCCTCGATTCCATAAAGCAGGGCAGCTAGTCTAATTGTTCTCATCATCTCACTGTCAAGAAGGTATGTTACCATCAACCTAACTTGAAGAAGAGAAATTTACCACAGAGTATGAAGTTTGAGTAATCCTATGTGATATGAAGATTTATTTTTCTCATTTCCCTGCTTGCTTGATATGTTTATTAGAAATTTCTCATCTTCTTTATGAGTTTGACATGTTCCCTTACCGAGCTTTGCTATGTCAAATGATTTTTTCCTATGACAGACTGGGTGATGACATTTTTATGGGAGATAGTAATTTTGGTTCTAGTGTTATGATTGAGCCGATTCTTTAGGTATATCATATGTGGAAGTCCGAGTACCCATCAATAATGCACGAAGTTTGGCAGGACGAGATGAATGATGACCCGTCACTCACATGACCGACTGTCACATTCATTGTCAGTTGTCCATTTTTATGACTGGTTCACTGGATAAAGGTAACGGAGGAAGTGATGGCTCGTCAGTTAAATGACAGACCATCATGTTCAGAATTAGTTGCCTATTTTTATGACTGGTTCACTAGATAAGGGTGATGAAAGAAGTAACAACTCATCACTTAAATGACAGACTATCATATTCACTGTCAGATGCCTATTTTTTCTGATTGTTTCACTAGATAAGAGTGACAGAGGAAGTGACGGCTCATCACTTAAATGACAAACTGTCACATTCATCGTCACAAGCTTTGATCATCAGTCAATTAAATGCTTTCTCCATATATTCTGATGTGCCATGGTTTTATGGCATTATTGTCAATTAAAACAAAGGAAATATGCTAGTACTTAGGTGTGTTTATGTGGATATAAAGTATGTTTGTTGCTACTGCAGGGAAAATTAGTTTAGAGAGTTGGATTGGTGAAAAGAAGTGCAAAAGGGCAGGAAAAGACTTCTTACAGGTTAGAGCACAAACCCTACCACATAAGTGTGAGCCGTTGCAAGTGCAGGTTGGAAAAGATCAGAGAATCAGCAAGGACAGAACCTCAGAGTACGAGAGTGAATCATGGGCCATGAAAACATGATACAACTTGTACTGACAACTCGTAGCTATAAGCATAGAACTACCCAAGTTGACATCCTCAAGGCACGAGTTGACTGCACGGGTCGTGATAGAATAGTATGACTTGTAGTGAGGACCCGTAAAATTATAATTAGAGATGCTGAGCTATAGAAGTCCCCATCATAACTACTAGGTATGACTTGTAGTGACCCACCATGAACGTATTGGACACCCGTACCTGAGGAGATCAGATGTTCTAGCCATGTTATGACTACTGACCATGATTCGTAGCACCTTACTATGATTTGTAGCACCTTACTACGATGTTGCATTCCTTGTTAATTTAGGGAAGAATTTTAATGGTTGTATAAATACTTTCCTTGTAGTTTTTATTTGACATATATAATATTATGGTATTTTGGAGTTTTACTAACACTACTTGGAGATCAAATTGAGACGTGATATTCAGACAACATAGTTTCATCATTGTGTTCTTGATTTTTAAGATTAATTGGAAATTGATACTTGAAGTTTAATTCCTCCAATATTGTAAGTTCTTAAATATGATTTCTCTTATGTCTTCATATTTCGTTCTTGCAATTATGAGCAGCTAAACTCCCATAACTAGGTTGTAGGAATCATGGTGGAATAACGAAGTAAGGTTTAACACAAAATGATTCTAAACAAATACGAATGCGTGTATTGTTTTTTCCTTCATTATAATTGATACTTAACGGTTCACAACATTATAATTCACTAGTATTCTCTAGTTGCTTGAACTTAGAGAAGTAGAGATTAGGAAAAGGGAATTACAACAAAGACTTGAAACTATCAACTTTCAAGTAATAACTTGAGTCGCGGTCACATGATAGTTAATTTGTAATCATTAATAAGGGTTAGTTAGAAATGCTCAGAAGACCTAATACGGTGAATGAGTATAGTCGTCTAATAGGGGCGTTAGCCATTTAGATGAAAGTAACTTATCAATTATGCAAGCTAAATGTTGGAATAGATCACAAGTGTAACATATCCTACATAGTTATAAGTTCATGGGGAACACTTCCTTAGTTAATTGCATATTTTGGATAACAACACAATTTCACAACATTGTTACTTATTCTTTCTACAACCCTCCCCCCAAGAAATAACTTAACTAAAAGAATAAATAACAACATTAGTCAAAATCTTAACCATATTCCTTGTGGGATTGACCCCAACCCTGGTTGGGTTCTCTACTTGATCAACGACTGTTGTATACTTCTTTTGTGGTGTGTTTTTGGCGTTATCACATTCACAGTGAGATTTGGTACTACTGACACGACCCGAGCATAGACCACAGATGTAAAACGGGACATAGAACCACAAATAGCTACAAGATAACCCATGACACATGCATAACATAATTTAAAGCATAAACAAAGTGGAACAATCATATATCATATCATAAGAGAAAGTCTAGGATATCATAAATGTAAACAGAGGCTACAAATCAAATAGCTGAGTATCTATAAATTTTGTCTGAAAGCCACTACTCATAAGATGAGCTAATGGGATAACACCCCCAACTAGCTCCACTAAGACTGAAAACTAGAAGACATAAAAGGGAACATGAATCAAAACTGACATCCTCGGATGATGAGGATTCACCATAACTGTGCTAAAACTGGAGCAGAATACAATCTAGGGACGGGGAGGAGATTGTTCACCTGAAACTATATCATGAGACAATATAGTGCAAAAGCATGCGGTCAGTACTTCAAATGTACTGAGTATGTAGGATAAGTAAAACATGAGAATAAGGATAACATGCTATAAATCATAATCTTCAGATGGTCATAAACATGAGTTGTTCATCATAAACAGCAACATAATGACCTAAAGTTTGAAAGTAAAATAGCAAGGCTCAACATATTTGAAAAATTAAGTGAAAGCTCATAAATTGATCAATGGGTCAAAATACTATAAAACATGATATCAAACATCCTGAACATCAACAACTTTCAACAAGAAGAACAATGGGAGATTCTCATAACTGAAAATTGAAGTGAGCGCACAAGGAGCCCAACCTGTAACTCTGATTGGTAGGGTGTTCATACCTTGCCAAGGGTAAGAACCACGAAGGCGTGATGTCACTCATTAGCCTATTCGTGTAGGGGAAACACTCTCTGGCGAAGATCCTTATCATACCTACAGTGGCACATAGTTTTGAGACCTAGGTATGCTGAACCCTGACCTACTCGGTATTAAATACTACTCCCAAAAGATACATTATACTCATACGATAATCATGAAACATACTTGATTTAACATGGGCTATTTAGAAATCATGATATTCATAATTTGCATGACATACGTGAACTAGCCATGAAAAAATGCTAGAGACCGGCCATTATACATAAGCTCGAGATTCATGAAATTCATGTATAATTAAGTAATTCATCATAACATGAAAATATAGACTCATGAGAGATTTTAAATGAAATCATTTAATTTTAATAATAAATCATGTATTGAATCATAAGTGAATTGAATTCATAGAAGATCATGAGAATTTTCATCAAAATTGGGTCTAACCCTAGAAATTAATAAAAATCATGATTGGAGACTTCAATTCACGAAATTGAGTTTGAATTAGGCATGAGGGTTGAAGAAATACCCCATTCATGATCCAACAAACCTGGGCATGAAGGGATCTTGCTAGGGTTTGGAACCCAAGATAATTGGAGAAGAAGGAGAACCTTGATTACATGAGGCCTTGCGAGGATTTGATCTTGAACTTCAGATTTTAGGAATAGAATGAGGATTAGGAACGCATAATACCCTCTAATATATCCTTTTATGAGCTCAAAATGACCTAGTTTAGGATTTAATAATATAGGAAGTACAAAAATGCCCTTAATAACTCGACCAAAAAGTTCACCCGGTAGACCTAATGCATCACTTAATAATCCGTTAGCCTACTTGATTGGTCATTAGTCCCACTCGCCACCTCTGAGGAAAATTTTCATCCTTCTAATTCTCATTTAATGCCTCCTCTTAACGTTTCGTCATCACACTTAATGGATGAATCCTCCAGCCATTAAGACTCTCTAAATCTCATATTTTTCTCCAACTTCCCCTCTTAACGGATCACTTGATGGTTCATCCTGTGATCTGCTGCAAATTCTATTGTTTAATATGTTTCATGCCTCAGGTCTAATCTAAAGGAATTTTTGGATGTTACAACTAACATTTATATGTCACAGGTACTTATGGAACGAACATTCCAACCTACTAGGAGTAGGTCACAGAGGAGGAATAAAAGACATGAACCAACATATAAACTTGGGGATGAAGCTTCTAAATCTGAACAGGAAGTATAAAAGGTTGGAGCTGAGGGACCAAACCTAGCATATCGAGCTAGATCCACTGCCAGGAAACAAGCTACAACTGCCCAATCTGATGAGGGAGACAACTCTTCAGAAAATATATCTAGTTCGGATGGGCTAGGGTTGAACTCAGATGAAGGAAGTGGAAATGATGCCACAATAAGCCCAGTAGGGGAAACTGAACCAATAAGTGGTGATGTCATCAAAGCCAAAACACTTGGATTCTAGGAAAATGTGCGGTGGAAAGTCAAGGGTTTTGTCACGCCCTGAGTCTATACCCAGGACGAGACACAATACCTAAGATCATAAGTAACCCCAAGTCAACCCATGGTCTATCATAACACTGGCAATTCTATGTAAAATATAGAGGAAGCTTTAAATAATGGAATCATTTAAGAAAATTGATTTAATAATAAGTTCAAATATTTGAAAGAACAACAATACTGAACATCTGAAATTCTGTCTGAAAGCCATCTACTAATAATGAGTTGTTGGGACAAGCCCTCAGCTAACTAAACTGAATATTCAGGTATCAAATTTGGTTTATTTTATATTGCTTCATATCTGAATCTATTAGTTTCTTCATTATTTGTAACAATTCTTTACTTGGGAGGTTGGAAACTTTCTATTCGCCGCTTCTCTATGGTACTAGTTGTTGTTTCATTGAATTTTCTTCACTAATAGGCTCATGCTTCGACTTTGATCTGACTGAAAGAAAATGAAATGAAGAAAATCAAATATCGTCCTCGAAAGATGAGGACTCACACTGTGCTGCTAATATCACTGGAATAAATCTACTAACAGCGCAGAGTCTGAGAACCTACAGATGTATCATAAAATGATACAACATAAAAAATATGCGTCAGTACTTTGAATATATTGAGTAAGTGGGAGAAAACATAACACAATGGAATAAATAACTAAAATAGACCGAGATCGTCAAGATGACTCTGTGTGATGGTCAAAGACATGCCCTAAATCTGAGATTCCTAAGTCTAAACTAACTGGGCTAAACTAAGCAAACTGAAACTGGACAGACTAATCTGGGACTAAACTAAGCTGACTAGTCGGAGAGTCTATAGCTGACATACAACCATGTGAGCTAGACGTAGAATCTAATGTATAAACGCCATCGATAGGACCCAATATACCTTGCCAGGGTATAAAGGCATGAACTGGGTGATCACAGGTTTGGGTCCATAAGGCCAATAAAATTATATCCTATAATGGCAACATAGTTCTGGGAACCTGGGTGCACTGGAACTCCAGTCTGCTCGGTGCGAAGTTCTACTCCCACTGCATAGTCCTACACTGACTACTAAGCTTATAGCTTGAAACTGGGGCCCAAGAATAAGTCAGGAATACCTATCTGGCAGAACCCTGAGAGTCTTGTAAGACTAAATTCTGTAACTGGGTTCTAAGACTGGTCAGAGCTACTTATTTGGAAGCGTCATAACCGTCTAAAGGACAAAATGTAATATGAAGCTGGGGTCCTAAGGCTGGTCAGAGCTGCTAATCTAAAAGTGTCATTACTGCCTAAAGAACCACTGAAACTGATACTGAGTCTAATTCTGATAACTGGGAGGCACTACTAACACCTCAAGAATTTTTGTAGACAAACTGATCAGCTGACATTCATGAAATTAAAGAGTATGCTAATAATTGTCTAAGACTGGACTAACAAGCATCTATCTAAGATATCAACATAGTCTAGAAATATGGTAAATCCAAACTGATAGGATCAAGCCACAAGGAAGACTAATTCAATAGGCAAAATTCTAGTTGATTTCATTTAGCACTAGGGCCATAACCATCCTTACACGAATGAGCATTTATACGATAACCGGGTAATGGAAATATGGATCCATATAGACTATATCCCACAAGCTATAAATGGAGTCTGAAAAATAATTTATTCACATTCGAAAGTTCAGGGCTGAAATTCACTTTATGGAAAGAAGCTTCAAAGTAGTCATAATCTGGTGGAAACATATCTACAATTAACATGAATAATGTCCCACATGAATTAGATGATATCTAACTAACAACTGAATTCACATTCGATAACTTAGGGACTAAAACTAATAGAGAACTAGAAGAGGATTTTAGGGACATAAGGGAAGAACTATTCGCTTGTTGAATTTCCACCTACCTGGCTAAGAGTTCCCTAGAGAAGGAAGCTTGAATTGCTGCAAGATGAGGAACCTTAGTCTTGCTTGAGAGCTCTTGAGAGAAAACCTATGTTACTTTTCTGAAAATCTTAGTGTGAATGAGTGGGGAAAACCATTTAGCCCCTGTACATCCCCTCAAATTAACCCAAAACGGCGTAGTTTAGGGTCTAGGAGGTTAGAAAATTACTGAAACACCCTTAGAAAATTTGCAGTAAAAGACCTTGCCAGTCCTCACGAGACACTCCACGAGTCGTGAGATCAGGAACAACTCGTGGGGTCCAATCGTTAGGTGCACTGGAACATTTTCACAATTTCTTCATTCCTGCCAACGACTGACTTTATGAGTCATCAGGATACCCAACTACTTGTGGTCATTTCCCATCACCGTCACGGCCAAAAACCTCTTGGGGTCACTACAAGTGACACCACGACTCTTGGTGTTCCAAACGAGTTATGGCGAGGACCCGTTAAGTACACTTCCTGAACTTTTCCAACTTTCAGTCAACCCTTGACCACGACTCACTTGACGGCTCGTGGTGTTGACCACGACTTGTGGTCACACCCATGGTCACTAAAATTTTTCCCAAATTTTCAATCAAGTCGGGACCCTTCACCACGAGTCACTTCATGACTCGTGGCCTACCCCACGGGTCACTGGATGACTCGTTTTGTGATCTGGTGTAGAAAATCCTATTTTTTTTTATTCAACTCTCAGGTCTGGTATTAGGGTTTTCGAGGCATTACAATATCTCCCACTTGGGAACGTTTGTCCTCGAATGATGAAAAACACACAGGAACAGAGAATTGCAATCATTATACTCAAATACTGATCATGAAAGTAGAGAACTAATGGAATGACTACCTTCAAACTGAACTACACGGCTGAACTAAAATCACTATTCATACACATATTCATTTACATGAAAGAAACAAGAAGACTAGAACTGAAAAGAGTTTTAGGGAGGAAATTGATACCTTAAACTGAAACTGAGCCGGAAGAGAATAAATGTGGGTATCTAGCCAATATATCAGCTTTGGCTTCCCAGGTAGCTCCCTCAACCTACTGATTCCTCCATAAGACTTTGACTGAAGCTACTTCTTTGTTCCGCAGCTTACGTACCTGACGGTCAAGGATCTAGACTGGGACCTCTTCGTAAGAGAGACTATCTTTCACCCCCACTATCTAGTGGCACAACTGAAGTTGGGTCACCAATACACTTCTTCAATAGTGACACATTGAAGACTGGGTGCACAGATGCCAACTCTGAAGGTAATTCCAGCTCATAGGCTACATTGTCAATTCATCTCAGAATTCTATAGGGTCCCACATATTTGAGACTGAGGTTTCCTTTCTTCCCAAATCTCATCAACCTTTTTATGAGTGAAATTTTAAGATAAACCCAACCATCTATTACATACTCTAACTCTCTTCTCCTCACATCAGCATAGGATTTCTGATGACTTTGTACTGTTTTCAACCTCTCTCAGATGAGCTGTACTTTCTGCATTGCCTCGTGAATCGAGTCTGGCCCTATCAAGGTAGCTTCACCAACCTCAAACCACCCTATAGGAGACCTACACCTCCTACCACACAATGCCTCAAACAGGGCCATCTGAATACTGGAGTGGTAGGTTTTGTTGTATGCAAACTCGATAAGAGGCAAGTGATCATCCCAACTGCCTTAGAAATCGATCACATATCTTCTACAATCTGAATAGCCTGTGCAGCTTGTCCATCTATCTAAGGGTGAAAAGTTGTGCTGAGCTTGACCTGGGTACAAAGCCTCTTCTGAAATGACTTCCAGAAATGCGAGGTGAACTGGGTACCTCTATCTCAAATAATGGACAAGGGCACCCCATGAAGTCTGAACAACTCTCAGATATAAAGCTTAGCATAATCTTTAGCTGAGTCTGTGGTTTTAACTAGGAGGAAGTGTGCTAACTTAGTCATCCGGTCTACTATCACCCAGATTGAGTCATGTTGCCGGCGAGTACGGGGTAGACCTATAATAAAGTCGATATTTACCTCTTCCCATTTTCATGTGGGTATACTGATATCCTGCGTTATACCTCATGATCTTTGGTGTTCTACTTTGACTTGTTGAAAGTTCGAGCACTTAGCTACAAATTTTGTGATGTCTCTCTTCATGCCATTCCACCAGTAAATATCTCGCAAATCATGGTACATCTTAGTAGCACCTGGGTGGATAGAGTATCTTGAATTGTGTGGTTCTACCAATATCTATTACCTCAAATTACCCATGTCCAGTACACACAACTTGCCCTGGTAACGGAGCACACCTTCTCCCCCTTTGTAGAAAGCCTCAACTTCTTTTTTGAGAACCGCTTCCTTTAGCTTAAGTAGTATGGGATCTTCATCCTGTCTGGAGTTAAGTTCAACAACCAAAGAAGAATCCCACCCACTTTGCTTTACTACTCTGCCTCTCAGCTGAATCAACCAACTGTACCCCTAATCGAGCTAGTCGATGAATATCCTTCGCCAGTTCCTTTTTTCCCTCTTCAACATGGGTCACACTCCCTATAGAAAACCTGCTTAGGGAATCAGCCACCACATTGGCTTTGCCCTGGTGGTAGAGCACACTCATTTGATTTCATAGTCCTTCAGTAGCTCCAACCATCTTCTCTGACAGAGATTTAGATCCTTATGACTGAATAAATACTGAAGGATCTTGTGATCGGAAAAAACATCCGCATGAGCCCCGTAAAGGTAGTGCCTCCATATTTTTAATGCAAACACCACTGCTGCCAACTCCTGATAATGATTCGGATAATTCTTTTCATGAACCTTGAGCTGTCTAGAGACGTAGGCTATCACCTTGCCCCGCTACATTAGAACGCAACTGAGTCCAACTCTGGAAGCGTCCGCAATACACTACAAATCCATCTGATCTTTCCGACAAAGTCAACACTTGAGCGGTAGTGAGTCGAGTTTTTAACTTCTGAAAACACTTCTCACACATATCTAACCACTAAAATTTCACCTTCTTTTGAGTCAGCCTAGTCAGAGGGGATGCTATAGAGGAATAGCCTTCCATAAGACATCGGTAGTAATTGGCTAGACCCAAGAAACTTTGGATTTCGATTGGGGAGGTAAGTCTTGGCCAATCTTTCACCGCTGCTATCTTTTGAGGATCTACCTGAATACACTCACTCGAGACCATGTGACCAATGAAATTCACAAACTTCAACTACAATCCTCATTTGCTAAACTTAGCGAACAATTGGCGGTCTCTGAGCGTCTGAAGCACTATTCTTAGGTTGTTAGCATGTTCCTCCTCATTCCTAGAGTATACCAGAATGTTGTCGATAAATACAACGACGAACATGTCTAGATACTATTTAAAGAATTTGTTCATCAGGTCCTTGAAGGCTATAGGGGCATTAGTTAGTCCGAAGGACATAACCATAAATTCGTAGTGACCATACTGAGTTCTGAAAGCTGTTTTTGGTATGTCACACTCTCTGACACTTAATTGATGATACCCCGACCTAAGATCGATTTTGGAGAAACAGTTGGCTCCCTGAAGCTGATCAAACAAGTCGTCAATCTTGGGTAGGGGATACTTGTTCTTGATTTTGAATTTGTTCAACGGACGGTAATTGATACACATTCTAAGGGTACTGTCTTTCTTTCGCATGAATAGTATTGGAGCAGCCAGGGAGAGATGTTGGGTCTGATAAAACCCTTATCAAGAAGGTCTTTTAGCTACTACTTCAGCTCCTTAAGCTCAGCTGGAGCCATTTTGTAAGGAGGGATGGAGATGGGCTGAGTATCTGGGAGACGGTCTATACCGAAGTCTATCCCCCATTCAAGAGGGACTCCAGGAAGATCTTCGAGAAACACGTCAGGGAACTCGCTGACCACTGGGAGTGACTGATAGTTGGAGTTTTAGAGATGGAATCCTTGACCCGAACTAGATGATAAATACATCATTTGGAAATAAGCTTTCTAGACTTAAGGTAGGAAATAAACCGACCCTTAAACGCTAAACTACTGCCCGTTCACTCTAATGCTGGCTTATTAGGGAACTGAAACCTAAAAACCTAGTTCTACAGTCGACTAAGGCATAACCAGAGTGTAACCAGTCCATGCCAAGAATGAGGTCAAAGTCAACCATGTCTAACTCTACCAGATCAGCTGGAATGACCTTATTGATGATGGAGACTGGGTAGTTTCTATACACCCGGCTGGCTCTAACTAACTTGCCAACTGCGGTGGAGACTGAGAATGGTTCTGAGGGGACCTCTAGACTGATATCGAACTGGACTGCTACATAAGGAGTCACGAACTAAAGTGTGGCTCCTGGATCTAGTAGGGCATACACGTCTAGATGAAAAAGGCGTAACATACCCGTGACCACGTTAGGTGAGCTTCCTGATCCTAATGAGAAGAGAATGCATAAAAACGGTTTTGGCACTAGCTGCCATTGGTACCTAAAGTGTTGGCCTGCTTAGCTAGTTGGCCTGTTGGAGCTGCTGAAGTGGTGGATTGTGACCTCCCCGGTCCTACTGACGGGCATTCTTTGAGCTGATGACCAAGCTGTCCACAACCAAAACAGCCCTCTCGACCCTGAAGACACTCTCCTAGATGGTTCTTTCCATACTTAGGGCAAGATGGGAAGAGATTGCTGGCGCTGTAGCTTTGGGACTGAGAGCCAGATGCTCCACCCTTTCGATCATTGTGGGACCGAAAAGTAGGAGCGCTGGCTAAACTAGGTGTTGGAGCCCGGTGCTGCTGCTGCTGTGGGCAGCTACTACCGCCAGAGCTCTAATGGCCATGATCTGACTGGCTGGTTTTTTCCCGACTACTCTCCCACTCCAAGTTTAAATTTTTCTTCCTCAATTTGTTGGGCATGAACTATAAGGATAGAGAGATCGATGTCCTTGATAAGGATTATTGTCCTGCACTTCTTAAGGACCAAATTCGAAACTCCATTCACAAACTTCAGCATGCGATCCCTTGGCTCGACTACCATCTTTGGAGCATATTTAGACAACCTAGTGAACTCCGGTGCATATTCTTTTATTATCCTGTTGCCCTGCTTCAGGTTCATGAACTCCGCCACCTTAGCCTCCCTGAGGTCCTAGGAAAAGAATCTACTTGGAAGGATGTAGTGAACCCCTTCCATTACAACAGTCCTACTCCCGCTGGTCTCCCCTCCTTCCACTATACATACCATATCTACGCTACCCCTTTCAGCTAATAGGAAGTCAAGTCAGCACTCTACGAGGAACTTACACCCATGATCCTAGTGGTCTTTCTAATCTCATCGACGAACTCCTATGGCTTCTCTCCCACCTTAGATCTGTGGAAAACTTGAGGGTTCATCCTAGTGAAGTCCCAAACCTAGGCAGCTACTGCAGACCCATTGTTGTTGATCGAAACCACCTATTAGCTCACCTAATGGTAACTGTCTGTGCGAGCAGCTGGATAGCCGCCTTGAACTCTACGGTGGACAGTGAGTCAGCTTGAGGCGGGTGGAGCTGGTGGGGCAGGTTGGGGAGCGTTACCGTCCCTTCTTCCGTTACCACATTGCGGAGGCATAATTCACTGAAACGAAACAAAGCACGAGTTAGGAGAATGGCTCTGGAGTTGAATTTCAATGCACGATAAAGAGTATGAACAAAAGGGAGTTTTCCTAATAGCATCTCGTAGCCTCCCCGTCATAAGTGTGGCATGCTTCACACCCATGAAAAGGACTCTACTCGATGCGACTTTCAGACATTCGAGGATACTCTAAACCTAGTGCTCTGATACCAAGTTTGTTACGCCCCAATTCTATACCTTGGATAAGACATGGTACTTAGGGTCACAAGTAACCCCAAGTCAACCCATGGTTTATCATAACATTGGCAATTCTGAGTAAAACATAACAGAAGCTTTAAATAAAGGAATCATTTAAGAAAACTGATTTAATAATAAGTTCATAAATTTGAAAGAACAACATTACTGAATATTTGAAATTCTGTCTGAAAGCCATCTACTAATGATGAGTTGCTAGGACAAGCCCCCATCTAACTCTAAAGTCTAACTACAAGAAAATGAACTGAAGAAAATCAAATATCGTCCTCGAAAGATGAGGACTCACCACTACTGCTGCTGATAATACCGAAGTAAATTTACTAACGGTGCTGTGTCTTAGAACCTATAGTTGTATCATAAAACGGTACAACATAAATGGTATGCGTAAGTACTTTGAATGTATTGAGTAATTGGGAGAAAACATAACACAATGGAATAAATAAATGAACTGTAATGACATCCAATGACCAATTGATATACTGAACTGAAATAGACTGATATGGTCAAAGACATGCCCTAAATCTTAGATTCCTGAGTTTGAACTAACTGTGCTGAACAGAGCAAACTGAAACTGAACTAACTAATCTGGGACTGAACTGAGCTAACTAGTGGCAGAGTCTATAACCGACATATAACAACGTGAGCAAGACGTGGAGTCCGATGTATACACACCATCAGTAGGACCCAATATACCTTGCCAGAGTATAAAGGCATGAACTGGGATATAACATGTCTGGGGCCATAAGGCCAATAAAAATATATCCTATTGTGGAAACATAGTTCTAGGAAACTAGGTGCACTGGAACCCCGGTCTACTCGGTTCTATGTTCTACTCCCACTGGATAGTCCTACATTGACAAAGCTGATAGCTCAAAACTGATGCCTAAGACTAAGTCATAAATACCTATTTGGAAGCACCCTAAGAGTCTTATCGAACCAGATTCTATAATTGGGTTCTAAGACTAGTCAGTTCTGCTTATCTGGAAGCGTCATAACCGTCTAAAGAACAAACTGTAATCTAAAGTTGGGGTCCTAAGCTGGTCAGATCTGCTTATCTTAAAGTGTCATGACCGCCTAAAGAACCACTAAAACTGATACTGAGTCTAATTCTGATAACTGGGAGGCACTACGGACACCTCGAGAATTTTTGTAGTCAAACTGATCAGCTGACATTCCTTAAATTAATGAGTCTGCTAATAATTGTTTGAGCTGGACTAAAAAGCATCTGCCTAAGATCTCAACATAGTCTAGCAATATCGGAAACCCAAACGGATAGGATCAAGCCATAAAGAAGACTAATTCAACAAGCAAAAATCTAGTTGATTTCATTCAACACTAGGGCCAAAACCATCCTTACACGAATGAGCATTTATACGGTAACTGGGTAATGGAAATATGCAACAATCCACATAGACCATATTCCACAAGTTATAAATGGAGTTTGACAAATAATTTATTCACATTCGAAAGTTCAGGGCTGGAATTCACTTTATGGGGACAAGCTTCAAAGTAGTCATAATCTAGTGGAAACATATCTATAATTAACATGAATAATGTCACACATGAATTAGATGATATCCAACTGACAACTGAATTCACATTCGATAACTCAGGGACTAAAATTGATAGAGAACTAGAAGAGGACTTTGGGGACACAAGGAAAGAACTATTCCCTTGTTGAATTTCCACATACTTGGCTAAGAATTCCCTGGATAAGGAAGCTTGAATTGCTGCAATGGATGATGAACCCTAGTCTTGCTCGAGACTCTTAAGAAAAAACTTATGTTACTTTTCAGAAAATTTGAGTGGTAATTGGGGGGGGGGGGGAAGGAACGTTTAGCCCCTCTAAATCCCCTCAAAATAACCCAAAATGACATAATTTAGGGTCTAGGAGGTCAAGAAATTACTTAAACACGCTTAGGAAATTTGCAGGAAAAAGGACCCTGCTAGTCCTCACGAGACATTCTAGGAGTCGTGAGGACAGGAACGACTTGTGGGGTTCAATCGTTAGGTGCACTGGATGTTTTTTTACAATTTCTTCAATCATGTAAATGATTGGCTTCACGAGTCATTAGGAGACCCAAAGACTCGTCGTCACCTCCCATCACCCTCACTGACAAAAATCTCCTGGCCTCACCATGGGCAACACCACGACTCATGGTGTCCCAAAGGAGTTGCGGCGAGGACCCATTAAGTACACTGCTTGAACTTTTTCAACTTTTAGTCAACCCTTGACCACGACTCACTTGACGGCTCGTGGTGTTGACTACGACTCGTGGTCAGACCCATGTTCACTAAATGTTTTTTCAAATTTTCATCCAAGTCCGGACCCTTCCCCACGAGTCACTTCATGACTTGTGTCCTACCCCACCGGTCATAGGACGATTCATTATGTGATCTGGTGCTGAAAATTCTACTTTCTCCATTTCAACTCCTGGGTCTGGTCTTATGGTTTCTAGGGCATTACAGGTTCAGCAAAATATTTTTAGGAGGGCCGCACCACCACAGGAAGAGGACACCTCAAAAGAAGCTTTTCTGAGGAGGTAAAAATTGTTGACTCAGGATTGTCAGAATACCCAGAAATTGAAAGACCGTACAAGTTCAATGGCTTGGGGTGGATTAGTGAGGCACCGAGCTCATATTTCCTTAAAATGGTTCGTGAGTTATATGTGAACTATGCAGCAACCCTGGACAATATCTGCCAAATGGGGTAAAAGGTGTCAGAAATGCCTATTCTTACCAAAGTGCAAGTCCATGGAGTCCCAGTTGACATTTCTGCCACACCATTAACAAAATGCTCTATAGACCTAAATTTGCACCGCCAATCAGAACTACGGAGTTTGATTATAGAATGTGAGAGCTAGAACCACGAGACCTAGAACCACGAATGGCTCCAAATCAACCCATGGCATGTGCATAGAAACCCAAGAGCATCAACAGAAATGAAAACTGATAACTTAAACATTGATAAGCAGAAGTCTGAATAAAATAAACATATATCAAACGATAATATCACTACACTAAATCTTAAGATGAACATACTAGTCTATGTCTGATAAGCCTCTACTATCTGATGAGATACTGGGACAAGCCCCCAACTATCTCTAAGTCTGAAACAAAACTTACATGATCAACATAACTAAATGAAGGTCCCTGGGAGATGAGGACTCAACCAACAGGGCTAACTGAACTGAGAGGGAAGCGAGCTATCGGCTAGACTGAGCTGGATAACCTGAACCTATAATAAAATGATATAGCATAGAGTATGCGCTCAGTACTTCAAATGTACTGAGTATGCAAGGTAAGTAAAACATGGTTAGTAAATGTTCATTGGCATTATGCATATAAATATAAGTCAAATAGATTATAATAGCAAGGACTGCATGCTGAAAATTATATTTGAGACATACATAGTCATAAGTTGGTTATCATAACTGAAAAAAGTGATCTCAGATTTAGAAATAGAATCATATGACTTGTCATAGCTGAAATTATAAGTAAAAACTCATAAACTGATCATTGGGTCAAATTTGCTGTAAAACATATTATCATGAGTCATGAACATGAGTAACTAAAATCATGAGGAATAACGGGAGACTTGTCATAAACTATACCGTCATGATAGAGCTTACGTGATGCCCCAACTATCACATTTAAATGGGCAGAGCAGTTCAAACCTTTCCAGGGCGAAGGACACTAAACCATGATATTGATATTAAGTTGAGGCCCTTTGGGGAAGGGGGCAAACTCTCTTGAGAGGTCCCAAATATATATATACGTATACTTATGTTGGAACATAGTTTTGAGATTAGGGAACATCGGACCCAAGCTTACTCGGTGCTTGATCTTGGGCAAATTTATATGCCCAAGTGATATTCAAATGTGGAATTCTAGCCTTGTTTATCTATCAATGTGTATACATTCTCATTTAATTGGTAATAAAATATGAATTTATACTAACCAACATGATTAGCGTTGTTTTGCAGGTAAAATGTAATTTTGGGAAGCTTAAATGCATGTTGGAAGAGATCGGGGTTGAACTCGAAAGTGAGCACGGGACAAGGCATTGGAAAGCATAAAATAAAGGGGCTCCGCGATGGAGCCGTGTCACACTGCCATCGCGGAGGCCTTCTGCCTGGATGGGAATTTTTAGCCAAATTCCAGTGTGGGTTCGCGATGGGTCGGTGTCACGGTGGCTTGGCTCCGCGTTGCACGCCGTGCCACATTGGGCTTTATTTCCTGGATCCTCAATTCCAGTGAAGGTTCGTGTTCGTAGTGTGTCACGGAGGCAGTGCTCCGCGATGCACTCCGTGACACGTTGCTTGTTATTCTGGGAAAAATTCCCACTAGTATAAATAGAACACTTAGGTTCATTTTTCATTATTCTGACTTGGTGGAGCAAGAACGTTATAGGCAGTTGAGGGAACGAAATTATCAGGGTTTCTCTCTCTTTCCTTCTCCTTGTATTCAATAGCTTGTATGTTTAACACTCATTTAATAATGTTTAATCCACAAATGAGTGGCTAAATCATCTTCTTGCTGAGGTTATGAACACTTGTAATGAAATGTGATAATTGATTCTTTGGTTTTTCATCTTTTCTTCCATGGTTGTTCTATTAATTCTTGTTCTTACTGCATTAATGTGTGGACTACGTTAATGTACATCTAAAAAGTCCGGTTTCACTTGAGAGAGCAAGAAATTGGAAAGTTGTGAATTAATAGGATATGATCTTTACTTGGTTTGGGAAAATTGGGAATTGATTTACTTTCAGGATAGAAATATACCTGAAAGTCGTATTAGTCAATTTAGGAACCGGGTTTGTATGGCTAGAACATGAATTGCATTTAATCACAAAAATGTAGGTGGATGGTTCATGATTCTTAAGTGAGGTTAAATACAAGAGTTTTAATCTCTTAAAAAATGTTCTTGGCTAGCAACCGGAGGAAAAGACTAACCAAATTACATCGATAATTAATTTCATTACATGTTCGTTTAACCACAGCATGCTCTCATTCATAGTTCAGACTCAAATTAGATAGTTGTTTTAGCTTTAGCATAAAATTTATAAAACAAAATATCAAACTCTTGGTTACAATGTTGTCTGCATTTTTTGAATCGAAATATAGTACACTTGAGCAAATTGCACTTCATCCCAGTCCCTGTGGGATCGATACTTGGCTTACTTAAGCCACTTTACTACTTGTTCGACCATGTGCACTTGCGTGTAGTTATATACCCATATAATGCCCCGAACAGTGCCAAACACTACTCCCAAAAATATGCATAGTACTCACATCATTTTTCAACAAAGCTGAAATCATAATTTCATACATAGTGCTCATATCCTTTTTCAACGAAGCTGAAATCATAATTTATACATAGCTTGAAATCTGAACATTAGGAGTATTGACTCCAAAACATATCATAAGTTGCATTGGGAGTATTACTCCAAACCATATGATAATTGATCTTTTTAGCCTTGGCTAAATCATAAAAACAAACTTAACTTATATGGTCTTGCCCAAATCATAAAATCATCCATACTTGAAATAGACTTCATAAGTCAAAATCATGGATTATACATGGGAGGTTCATAAACACTCATTCATGCTAGATATCTCATCATACTTGAAGTCATATAAGCTTGACGTTTCATAAAACTTGCATAATAGGGCATAATTTCTAATGACTTGAAATCATGAATTTTGAATTAATTGTGATAAAATATTCCCATTAGACTTTAAAACATGCTATAGAACATGAGGGGATTAGACCCATAAATATATCATAGAAAATTTCATTAAATTGGTTAAAACCCTAAAATCAATACACTTGATCTAAAACTTGAATTCATGAACTTGAGGAGAAATTTGGGTATGAGGGTGGAAGGAAACCCTCATTTATAGCCCTACATACCCGGATAACCTGATCTTCAAGCTAGACTGGGAAGCCCAAGAGAATTAGGGAAAGAATTGGGAAGAATTCTAGCTTGATCTTGAAGAGGGATTTCAATAACATGCATGAGAGTCTAATGGCTAAGAATAGGCTAAAACCTCTTAAGACACTCCTTTCAAGCCTTAAAATGACAATTAGGAAGTTAGGAGCTTAGAAATTACAAAAATACCTTTAATGATTCATTTGAAAAATACTCACTAACAGTCACCACGACTCATACCACGAGTCGTGCAATCAACCTACGACTCGTGGTTTCCTCCCGTAGCTAGCCAGTCCATTTTCTCCAACTCTCTAATTATTTTCATGACTCCTACCGTGACTCGTAGTTCCCTACTACGAGTCACATGATCACTCATATGACCTACACCTGGAAACTCAGAAGCATGTTACAACTTTATGACCATGAGTCGTACCACTAAACTATGACTCTTGGTCTAGGGAAGAGCCTCTAAACTTAACCATGAGTCGTACCACGACCCATATCAGCTTACTACAACTCGTACCACCAGTTGTACAGAGAGAAAAAAATTCCAAACTCTTCTACTAAACGTCTTCAACTTCTCGAATCTAGTCTTATCAAACTTTGGGGTGTTAAAAAGTCCACCTTGACATCCACAGCAAAGTTAGTGGACGGTGGTGAGACTCCGGCTATTTCCTATGTCACGACCCAAATGTACAACCGGATTATAGACACGGAACGAGGAGCCCCAAGAGACCCTGAGCCAACCTATGGCATGAGCATACATCTAATTCAATCACATAAGTGGAAGACATAACATAGAGAACATAATCATATCATAACATATGAGGAAGAACATTACAATACTCATACAATATGGTGGAATACAACTCTTAGTCTGATAAGCCTCTAAACATGACAGGCGGATTGATGGGACAACTCCCCAACTAATCCAACATCGAGAAACTGAGATAAATGACATAGAGTGTGATCATGTAGCCCTCGGAACATAAAGATTCACCAATTACGTTGAAAGCAAGGCGAAGACTTGTTACTTGTGGGATGAGCCTGAGAACCGGGACCTATATAATGAAACGATACAACATAGAAAGTATGCGGTCAGTACGTGGAATGTACCGAGTATGCAAGGTAAGTAAAACGGATATTTAAAACATAAATAAAGTCCATAAAAGATCATAAGAGTAAAATAGCATGCTCGATCATAAACCATTATAATATATCATACGACTCAAGGTTTCAAAACATTCATAACCTAAACATAGACATAATCATAATAAAATAACCTTGATTAACATAACTTGATCCAACCTACATAATCATAACATGCATGAATCATGATGAACAGTTGGAGATTCTCTATACTGGCATACCCCATATGAGCACACATAAAGCCCGACTTGTAACCCTAGTCAGAAGGTGTTCGTACCTTGCCAAGGGTAGAACCATGAAAGTGTGATATCACAATGAAAAGGGGCCGTTTGGGCTAGGGACTAACATGAAAGGGTCCCGACATACCTACAGTGGCATGTAGTTCATGAGATCCGAGGCTTGACTTGAGCCCCGAACCTACTTGATGTTTGATACGACTCTCAAAACATATATAGTGCTCATAATAATATATACATGAATTCATGGGCTAGTTAAATCATGATAATAGTAAACATGCTTGAACATATGTGAACTAGCCATGACATAAGGCCCGTGAGTCGGCCGAATACATAATTCATGATTAATAAGATTCATACAAACTCGTAGATAATGAATATAGCTTTAATTTCACAAAATCATAATTGGTGTAACATAATGAATTCATAATTTAAAACATAATTCATGATGGGCTTGTAAAGAACATCGATGGGATAATAGATCATAAATCGATTCATCATGGGGCATACATAATCATACTTAATTGTTTGGAAATTTAAAATCAACAATATTAATATCAATTTAAAACTGAAAATATGATCAAAATTAGTAGTTTAGGATAATATTTCAAGATCAAGAAACCCATAATTAAATCATCAAATTATATACAAATCGAATGTAAAACCCCATGAGTTTTTAAGTAAATTTTGAGTGAAATCATTGAGTAGGAACATGGGTGTGGAAGAATCCACCCATTGAAGACCTTACATACCTGGAACTATCAACTTCTAACCCTACTTAAAAGCCCAAGAATAATGTTGAAGGAATTGAGGTGAAAAGCTGGAAATCTCCCCTTGGATCACGTGTCAAAATCCTTGCATGCATGAATGAGAGTTTAGGAAGGTTTACTTTCTTAAAGACCCAGCTTTCCCAAGCCAAAACGACGAAGTTTATGGCCTTATATCGTGAAAAAGTTGAAAATACCCTTAATGAACCTGCCCTGAAAACTGGGCGGATGGAACCCACAGGTGGTACCAACGGATCGTGGGAACCACCAATGGCCCGTCATGTCTCTCGTGGAATGAACTGCTGATGACCCATTCTCGGAACCAAACAACGTGTCGACAGGACGACCCGTGCCTCCAACCCACAACTCATTACATCGTCCGTGGTTAGTCCCCTGAACCTTGGCATCTCATCTTCTAATGGGTCATACCACGACCCGTCACCACAAAAAATAGATCGTCGTTTCCCCCCTTAAGCCTACTGGAAAACTTAATCCTCAAACCATCACCACAACCAACGACCCATGGCTTCTCCTAACGGGTCATTGAGTCTCCTGTTGTATGTCACCTGATGCACCCCACTCCTTCCCACGACTGCTAACGATGACTCGTTGTTTCCCACAACGAGTCATCATATCTCCCATGGTTTGCACTATCACCCGACCTTTCACCAACTACGACTCGTTACAACGACCCGTCGTATGTCTCAACGAGTCGTACCTTGACCCGTCCTGAGACATTTTTTTCCTAATTTTCTGCAGTTTTCAATTTTTCACTTCTAGGTCTACTCCAACGCTCTTTCGTGGTATTACAATATCTCCTCCTTGGGAACATTCGTCCTCGAATGTAAGAAACAAGAAGAAATCAAAGACATACAATTATCATACTCAAATTTTGACTATTTTAACCGAAATTTTCACGGAATGAATACCTTCGAATAAAACCACATAGCTGAACTGATCTCATACTTCACATACACATTCTTACACATAAAATGAACTTGCACACATGAACTAAACATGAAAACTAGGTAGAGTCGTAGGGTAAAATTGGTACCTCAACTCGAAACTAAGCTTGTAGAGAATAAATATGGGTATTTCACCATCATATCCGCTTTGGCTTCCTACATAGCTCCTTCAACATGCTGGTTTCTCCAAAAAACCTTAACTGAGGCTACTTCCTTGTTCCTTAGCTTACGGACTTGACGATCTAGTATTTCCACCGGAACTTCTTCATAATTGAGGTTGTCTTTTACACCAATACTGTCAACCAGAATTACTAAAGCGGGATCTCCCAAACACTTCTTCAAAAGTGACGCATGAAGCACCGGATGTACTAAAGATAATTCTGAGGGAAAATCTAACTCATATGCCACCTTACCAACTCTTCTCACCACTTTTTTGGGGCCAACATATCGGGGACTGAGTTTCCCTTTCCTTCCGAACCGCATGACTCCCTTCATGGGAGATACTTTGTGAAATACCCAGTTGTCCACATCAAACTCCAAATCTCTCCTCCTCACATCTGCATACGATTTCTGACGACTCTGAGCGGTTTTCAACCCAGTCCATTATCAATTGGACCTTTACCATGGCCTCATGAACTGAATCAGGTCCTATCATGGCTGCCTCACCAACCTCAAACCATCTGATGGGCGATCTACACCTTCGCCCGTATAGAGCCTCGAACGGTGCCATCTGGATACTAGAGTGATAGTTGTTATTATAAGCAAACTCGATCAAGGGCAAATGATCATCCCAACTACCATTAAAATCCATAACACATGCCCTCAACATGTCTTCAAGAGTTTGGATCATTCGTTCAGCTTGGCCATCCATCTGCGCATGAAAGGTTGTACTAGCTTGACTTGAGTCCAAAGTCCCTTTTGAAAAGACCGCAAGAACTGGGAGGTAAACTGAGTATCTTGGTCTAAAATAATAGACAAGGGCACTCTATGAAGTCGAACCAACTCCCGAATATATAATTTGGCATAATCAGCCGCTGAATACTGGTAGAAAGTGCAGCCTTGGTTAACCTGTCTACCACCCCCAAGTGGAATCATAGTGTCGGCGAGTACGAGGTGGGCCTATAATAACTCCATATTAATCTCTTCCCACATCCAAGTGGGAATGCTAATATCCTGAAGTACAGCTCCCGGCCTTTGGTGCTCGACCATCACTTGTTGACAGTTTGGACAATTAGCTATGAACTCCGCAATATCATTCTTCATACCATCCCACCAATAGATTTCTCGCAAGTCCCAATACATCTTCGTGGATCCCGGATAGATGGAATATCTGGTACCATGTGCCTCATGCAATATCCGGACCCTTAAATTATCAACGTCCGGGAGACATAGCCGACCTTGATATCTTAGAAGACCATCTCCCCCTTGGGAGAAAACCTCCGTCTTTTAACTCCACACCGCTTCCTTCAGCTTCCTCAAAATTGAATCCTCATCTTTCCTGGATTTTACATCAACCACCAGGGACGATTCTGACCCATTCTGCACAACAACGCCGCCATCGGTCGAGTCGATCAATCTAACTCCCAACCTTGCAAGTCGGTGGACATCTTTCACCAACTGCTTCCTTCCCTCATCCACATGGGACACACTCTCCATAGAGATCCTACTAAGTGCATCGGCAACCACATTAGTCTTGCCCAGGTGGTATAGAACACTCATATAGTAGTCCTTTAGCAACTTCAACCACCTCCTTTGTCGAAGATTGAGATCTTTCTGCGTGAACACATGTTGCAAGCTCTTTTTATCCGTGAACACGTCCACGTGAACCCCATACAAGTAATGTCGCCATATCTTCAGTGCAAACACCGCCGCGGCCAACTCAAGATCATGGGTCGGGTAATTCTTTTCGTAAGCCTTTAACTGTCGAGAGGCATATGCTATCACCTTCCCACGCTGCATCAACACACATCCCAGTCCAACTCTCAAAGCATCACAATATACAATAAAGCCATCAGTACCCTCAGGTAAAGTCAACACTGGTGCTGATGTTAGTTGGGTCTTCAATTCCTAGAAGCTTTTCTCACAATCCTCTACCATTGGAACTTTATCTTTTTTTTAGTCAACCTGGTCAATGGGGCTGTGATTGATGAAAAGCCCTCAACAAATCTTTGCTAGTAGCCTGCTAAGCCCAAGAAACTCTGAATTTCTGAAGGATTCACTGGTCTGGGCCAATTCTTCACTGTCTCAATCTTCGGTGAATATACCCTTAGGCCTTCTCTTGATACCACATGACTAAGAAATGCCACTGAGTCCAACCAAAACTCACATTTGTTGAACTTTGCATATAGGTGATGATCCTTGAGGGTTTGGAGAACTACTCCTAAATGAGTGGCATGCTCCTCCTCGCTCTGGGAGTATATAAGAATGTCATCGATAAACACGATCACGAACATATCCAGATATTGCTTGAACACCCTGTTCATCAGATCCATAAAAGTTGTAGGAGCATTGGTTAGTCCAAAAGATATAACTACAAACTCATAATGGCCATACCGAGTTCTAAAGGCTTTCTTCAAGATATCACATTCCCGAACTCTAAGCTGATGGTATCCAGACCTGAGATCTATCTTTGAGAAACACCTGGCACCCTGGAGCTGATCAAATAAATCATCTATCCTAGGCAAGGGGTACCTGTTCTTGATAGTTACCTTATTCAACTGCTGATAATCAATACACATTCGAAGGGATCCATCCTTCTTTCGAACAAAGAGAACCGGTGCACCACATGGATACTTGCTAGGTCTAATGAAACCCTTATCCAACAACTTCTTCAACTGTTCTTTTAACTCTTTTAGCTCGGTTGGAGCCATATTGTAAGGAGGAATAGAGATAGGCTGCGTATCGGGCATTAATCAATACCTAAATCGATTTTCCTCTCTGGAGGGATACCTAGAAAATCCCTGGGGAAAACTTTTGGATACTCACACACCATTGGAACTAACTGAGTAGTCGAGATCTCAAACTCTACATCCTTAACCCTAACAAAGTGGTATGTGCAACCCTTAGGGATCATTTTTCTGGACTTAAGATAGGAAATAAATTGACCGGCTGGTACCAATGAGTTACCCTTCCACTCCAAGACTGAATCACTCGAGAATCGGAATTCCACCACACGGGTCCTACAATTAATCTAGGCATAACATGCAAACAACCCATCCATACCCAAGGTGATGTCAACATCAGTCATGGCCCACTCTACTAAGTCTGCAAAGGTAACCTTATGCAACATTGTGATGGGGAAACCTCTATATACTCACGTAGTTACCACTGATTCACCTACCGAAGTGGATACGGAGAAGGTTCTTACAAAATTTCAGAACTAACTCCAAAACTACTAGCAATATAAGGGGTCAAAAAAGATAAAGTAGCTCCTGGATCTAACAAGGAATATGCACCAACATGAAAGACTTGCAACTTACCCGTGACCAAATTTGGCGACGCCTCTTGCTCCTGGTGGGGTACTAGGGCATAAAATCGATTTTGGCATCGACCACTTGCTGAACAAGTGGAGGCACCCTGCGGGGTCGTGCTGCTGAACGGTAGAAATGCCTGCAGGGCAATCTCTGATCCTGTGTCCAGGTTTGCCAAACCAGAACAGGCATCCACACTGACCAGGCACCTTCCGGGGTGGTTCTTACTGCACTTTGCACAACTAGGAAGGTGCGCTCAACCTGCATGCTACCATGATCCTTTGAACCCATAGCCCTGCTCCTTTGGTCACCTCTGAACCTGGACGGCATGCTAGCCAATGATGGAGCTGGAGCAATGGACATGTACTGGGACTGCTGAGATGATCCACCTCCTAACCTGGCCTAAGAAACCCCGTAGTTGTCAGTCCTGGCCCTCTTGGCCTCACTCTACCTCCTATAGACCAACTCCATCTGCTGGGCATGCAATACAATATGGATAAAGTCGACGCCCCAGTGTAGCAGGGCAATCCGACAATCCTTTTCCAAGTAATCTCCTACTCTATGCACAAAGCGGCTCACCCGAGCTTGTTGATCCGCGACCAACTCCGGAGCATATTTAGACATCCGAGTGAACACCAAGGCATACTCCTTGACTGACATGTTTCCTTGCTTTAAATTAACAAACTCGGCCGCCGTAAGCTCCTCATCTCCCGAGGGAAGAACCGATTCATGAATGCGCTGTGGAACTCATCCAACCAATCGGGCCTGCACCCGCTGTCCTAGCACCTATCAATTTCTTGAACCATATATATGCTATCCCATTGAGATGATAGGAGGTCAAATCAACATATTCCCCATTATGCACCCGCATAACCTGGGTGATATTCAGAATGTCCTAAATAAAGTCATGTGGTTCCTCATCTACCTTCGAACCTGTGAACTCTGGAGGGTTCATCCTCAAAAAGTCCCTCACCCTTGCAGCTACCCCATTCCTATTTTGCAGATAATGTGCCATAGTCTGATTCTAGACTTGAGCTATCATAGCCTATGACAACATCTGAATCGCCGCCCTAAACTCAACGTGGGTGGTTGGCTCTGGTGCATGCTCCTCATGAATGGTTGGAGCGGGCTGATGCTCACCATCATGGGAACTCTCATGATCGTTACCATTTCCGATCCTCCTGAAATTCACTCGACATGGACGCATGATTCTGCAAGTGTGAATAGCATGAATTAGAAGAGTAAAGGACGTTCATCACACGACATAGATCATGAAAGAAGGGAACATTTCCTAAACGTCTAGTAGCCTCTTCGTCATAAGTGTGGCACGCTGCCCACATATGAAAAATACTCAACTCAACCCGACTTTCATACTTCCTAGGACACTTCAAACTTATGGCTCTGATACCAAGTTTGTCACGACCCAAACGTACACTCGGATCGTAGACACGGGACGAGGAGCCCCGAGAGACTCCAAGTCAACCCATGGCATGAGCATACATCTAATTCAATCACATGAGTGGAAGACTTAACATAGAGAATGTAATCATATCATAACATAGTGGGAAGAATAATACGATACTTATATAATACGATAGAATACAACTCTTAGTCTGATAAGCCTCTAAATATGACAAGCGGATTGATGGGAAAACTCCCCAACTAATCCAACATCCAGACACACAAAGAAATGACATAGACTATGATCATGTAGCCCTTGGAACATGAGGAATCACCAATTGCGCTGAGAGCAAGGCTGAGACTAGCTACTGGTGGGGATGCGCCTGAGAATCGGGACCGGTATCATGAAATGATACAACATAGAAAGTATACAGTCAGTACGTGGAATGTACCGAGTATGCAAGGTAAGTAAAACGGATATTTAAAACATAAATAAAGTCCATAAAAGATCATAAGAGTAGAACAACATGCTAGTATCAGAAATCATTATAACATATCATACGGCTCGAGGTTTCAAAACATTCATAACCTAAACATAGTCATAATCATAATAAAAGAACCTTGATTAACATGAATTGAGCCAACCTACATAATCATAACATGCATAAATCATGAGAAACAGTGGGAGATTCTCTTAACCGACATACCCCATATAAGCACACATGAAGCCCGACTTGTAACCCTGGTCAGAAGGGTGTTCGTACCTTTCCAAGGGTAGAACCATGAAAGTGTGATATCACCATGAAAAAGGGCCTTTTGGGACACGGAGTAACACGAAAAGGTCCCGACATACCAATGGTGGCACATAGTTCATGAGATCCAGAGTTTAACTTGAGCCCCGAACCTACTCGGTGTTCGATACTACTCCCAAAACATATATAGTGCTTATAATAATACATACATAAATTCCTGGGCTAGTTAAGTCATGATAATAGTAAACTTTCTTGAACATATGTGCACTAGCCATGACATGAGGCTCGTAAGTCGGTTGATTACAAAATTCATGATAAATAAGATTCATGCATACTCGTAGATCATGAATATAGCTTGAATTTCATAAAATCATAATAGGTAACATAATGAATTCATAATTTAAAAAATAATCCTTGATGGGCTTGTAAAGAACATCGATGGGATAATAGATCATAAATCGATTCATCATGAGGCATGCATAATCATGCTTAATTGTTTGGAAATTCTAAATCAACAATATTAATATCAATTTAAAACTCAAAAGATGATCAAAATCAATAGTTTATGATAATATTTCAAAATCACAAAACCTATAATTAAATCATCAAATTTTATACAAATCAAATATAAAACCCCATGAGTTTTTAAATAAATTTTGAGTGAAACCATTGAGTAGGAACATGGGTATGGAAGAATCCACCTATTGAAGACCTCACATACCTGGAATTATCAACTTCTAACCCTCCTTAAAAGCCCAAGAATGAAATTGGAGGAATTATGGTTAAAAGCTTGAAATCTATCCTTAGATCACTTGTCAAAATCCTTGAATGCGTGAATTAGAGTTTAGGAAGGTTAATTTCTTAAAAAACCCAGCTTTCTCAAGAAAAAACAATGTAGTTTAGGGCCATATATCATGAAAAAGTTGAAAATACCCTTAATGAACCTGCCATAAAAACTGGCTAGATAGAACCCACGAGTGGTACCAACGGATCGTGGGAACCACCAAGGGCCCGTCATGTCTCTCATGGAATGAACTATTGATGACCCATTCTCGGAACCAAACAATGGGTCGACAGGACGACCCATGCCTACAACCCACGACTCATTACATCGTCCGTGGTTAGTACCCTGAACCTTGGCATCTTATCTTTTAACGGTCACACCACGACCTGTCACCACAAACAATGGATCATTGTTTCCCCCCGTCTGGCTTACTAGAAAACTTAATCCTCAAACCACCAACACAACCAACGACCTGTGGCTTCTTCTAATAGTTCATTGGGTCTCCCGTTGTATGTCACCTGTTGCACCCAACTCCTTCCCACGACTGTTAACGATGACTTGTTGTTTCCCACAATGAGTCATCATATCTCTCGTGTTTTGCACTGTCACGCAGCCTTTCCCCAACTATGACTCATTACAACGACCCGTGCTATGTCACCACGAGTCGTACCTTGACCAGTCCTGAGACATTTTTTCCCAATTTTTTGTAGTTTTCAATTTTTCACTTCCGGGTCTACTCCTACGCACTTCCGATGTATTACACCCTACTAAAGAAGTTTTGGTAGCTAGTCTGGTTTTGGGGTTCCTGTTCAACATTAAGGTTATTATAACATATGAGGTGAGGGCCAGGGAAACAAAGTTCTCCACATCACTGCCATTCTCATATCTGGTAACCAGGTTGTTCAAAGAGGCTCATGTCCCAATATTGTCTAGGATGGAGGTTGAGACAGTAACAAACAAACACCTTGATCTTGAAAAATTCAAAGGTGAAACAAGGCATGAACTATGACTTTACAAATCAGTACGAGAGGTTTTTTGGCCCAGTTAGCAAGTAGGGAGAGTGGCTGGAGATAATACTTACATAGCTGGAGTAGCCAGAAAGACAAAGCTAGCCTGCTTTACAGCCCCACTCCCTACATCCACACCATCTACCATTGGTGCAACTGCAGCAACACGACTAGAATCCATTAAGACATCGTCTGCTGCTCTATAGACCTCATAATATGCATTCATGCCATCAAACTTTGCGAAGTTGGTCAAAAGAGCAGACATATAGGAGAAGTAGATGAAGTTATTTGCTGAGCAGCTGGGAAACTTTGTGGATAGAGCCATCGCTCATGTATCGATTCTACATCGTGTATGTGGGCAATACTTAGACCACCTAGTGATCCAAGAAAACCCTTTAAGCTTATTAATAGTTGAGAATATTGTAAAGTAATGAAGAAGTAATAACTGTATGGGCTTAATATAATGAATAAAATTTATTAACTATAACTGAAAAGAATGTTAAAAGTAACACTATTGACTCAACTCTAACACTATATGAAGCCTTTATCCGAAGAATAGCTTCCAGGATAGAGCTCCCACAACTACCTCATGCTCTATAAAATAAAATATTCAATAAGACAGGGAGTCTCTGATAGTAAGAGGCCTTCAAAGCTGAATGATAGTTGAGTCCAAGCGCTGCGTTTGTTGCTGATCTTGTCTGGTGATCTTGGGCATATTTATACGCCCAAATGCCATTTTATGCCCATGTTTGATCCTTATTTGCACCTTAATTACATTATAATCTCATACATATTACTAAATTTGTGATCATGGACAATAAGTGTGATTAATTCTTCTTATTGGTGAAAGTTTCTAAATGATGAAGCTAAATGTTAGGATGAATGAGCAAGAACGCAACAAGGAGCAAGGTTCAAACTTGAAGACATATCAATGGCTAAACAATGCACTACCGCGCTAAGCGTCGTGTTACATTGCCAAACCTGCATGCCAAGAGTCATGTCACGCTGGTAAGCCTTGCGCATTCATGGACATGTCATGCCTAGCTGCATATACACACGTTCTCCAGTAGTTATCGGAGATAGCTCCATCTCACGCCAGAAAATTGAGGCGTGTAGGATCATACACGCATGACTCTCATATATAGTGTGCCTACATGATGGCGCCTTGCCACACAGACAGGATGAGGCAACCAGCATCATGCGATGCTACAAGCAATCACTATGAACATCCTTATCACATGAACCAGAGCAATGGCTCAATGAAATGGAGGCCAATTGGCGTGACCATCAACACGACACGAAGGTCATTTTCCATAGAAAAAATTCTAACCGTTATAAATAGCACCCTTAGGCTATTATTTGGGATATCACAAAATAAATTGGAGAAGAAAAGACAGCTGGAGAAAGAACGACTAAGAACTCCATTTTTAGGGTTCTTTTTCTTTCTTTCTCCATTCATTTATCTAACATGGATACAAATACAATTATGGATTCTTGTAGAATAATATGTGGTTAAAATCCTCATTTTAAAGTTGAGGCCCCAAACAAGATTTTCTATGTTTTATTTCATATTGGTTTGAATGTTCATCTATATTGATTATTCTAGCATTCTTGTTTCAGCTATTTTAATGCTTGATCACCGATCTTGGGCAGATTTATATGCCCAAGTGATACTCAAAAGTACCATTTTCGCCCTGTTTATCTAGCAATGTGTATACATTTTCATGTAATTGGTAATAAAATGTGAATTTATACTAACCAACATGATTAGCATTGTTTTGCAGGTAAAATGTGATTTCGAGAAGCTAAAAGACATGTTGGATGATATCGGAGTTGGACTTGGATGCGAGCAAGGAAAAGGCATTGGACAGCATGAATCAAAGGGGCTCCGCGATGGAGCCGTGTCACGCTGCCAACGCGGAGGCATTCTGCCTGGAGGGTGAAAATTCACCAAATTTCCAGTGAAGGTCCGCGTTTGCTCCGTGGCACGGAGCCAGTGCTCCGCGATGCACATCGTGCCACGTTGAGCTTAAATTCCCGGACCCCCAGTTCCAGTGAGGGTCCGTGTTCATGGCGTGTCACGGAGGCAGTGCTCCGCGATGCACTCCGTGACACGTTGCTCATTATTCCGGGAAAAATTCCCACTAGTATAAATAGAACACTTAAGTTCATTTTTCATAATGCAGACTTGGTGGAGCAAGGACGTGGGTTACAGGCAGTTGAGGGACGAAAAGTTCAGGGTTTTTTCTCTCTTTCTTTCTTCTCTAATTCAATTGCTTGTATGATTAACACTCGTTTTATGATGATTAATCCACAAATGAGTGGCTAATTACCTTCCTTGCTGAGGTTATGAACACTTGTGATGAATTTTGATTATTGATTATATGGTTTTTCATCTTTTTCTTCCATGTTGTTCTATTAATTCTTGTTCTTACTGCATTGGTGTGTGGCCTACATTAATGTACATCTAAAAAGTCCGATTTCACTCGAGAGAGCACGAAATTGGAAAATTGTGAATTAATAGGATATTGTTCTTTACTTGGTTTGGGAAAATTGAGTTTTGATGAACCTTCAGGATAGAAATATACCTGAAAGTCGTATTAGTCAATTTAGGAACCGGAATTGTATGGCTAGAACATGAATTGCATTTGATCACAGAAATGTAGACGGATGATTCATGATTCTTAAGTGAGATTAAATACGAGAGTTTTAATCTCTTGGCAATTGTTCTTGGCTAGCAACAGGAAGAAAAGATTAACCAATTTATGATGATAATCAGTTTCATTACATGTTCGTTTAACCTCAGCATGCTTTTATCCATAGTCCAAATTCAAAGTAGATAATTGTTCTTAGTTTTAGTATAAAAGTTATAAAACAAAATATCCACTTTTTGGTTACGTTGTTGTCAGCATATTCAGAAGTAAAATAGAGTAAACTTGAGCAAATTGCACTTAACCCAAGTCTCTATGGGATCGATACTTGGCTTACTAAAGCCACTTACTACTTGTTCGACCACGTGCACTTGCGTGTCATTTTATATATCCATATAACACACCGAACAATCACCATAAAAATACACCTATAAGTCTTAGGCAAACTTGAAAGAGTAAACCTTGGGATAGAATGTGGAATTCTAGGAGTGTGATCTCATTTATGAACTTGATTTGTATTTTGGAGGGCAGTGTTAGTGCCCGAAGAAGCAGCAGCAAGGCCAGTTCGCGAGGTGGCAATCCCACATGCCAATAATGTTACATCCAGTATCCGCAAACCAAAGCCTGGAGGGAGATTTGAACTCAAGCAAAATATGGTGCAATTGTTGCACACAAGCGGGCAATTTACCGGTCTCCTTCATGAAGACCCACAACAACATCTCCAAAACTTTTTGGAGATAAGTGACACTTACATACCCACTGGAGTGTCACCTGATTATGTCCGGCTTACCTTATTTCCATTCTCCTTACTTGGAGAAGCCAAGAGGTGGTTGAAAGCCGAGCCACCAAATTCTATTTGAACGTGGGATGATCTTGCACGGAAGTTCTTGATAAGGTTTTTTCCCTCTGGTAAAACAACAAGACTTAGAAGTCAAATTCTAAGTTTCAAACAGAGGGAGGGACAAAATTTATATCAAGCCTGGGAGAGATTTAAATCCATGTTGCGGGACTGTCCTCATCATCATCAGTCCAATGAGGTGTTGGTGCACACATTTATTGAGGGTTTGGAACCCCACACCAAAATATTGCTAGATTCAGCAGCTGGAGGGCAAGCGCTGGAAAAGACTTATGAGGAGCTGTATACCTTGCTAAACCGGATTTCACAGGGCAATCCAGAATGGAATGCTGATTCATCACGAGGTGGGACAAGGAAAGCAGCAGGAGTGCTTGAAGTGGATGGGTTTACAGCTATCGCTGCACTGATAGCTGCATTGCAAAATCAATTGAACAACCACTTCAGCAACATGACTATCAGAAAGACCTCCATCCCCGTTCCCTCAACGACTCAAGAAACACAAAGAGGAGGCGTGTTTCAAGAAATTCATGGAGGTGCTTAAACAGGTACATGTTAATTTACCTCTTGTTGATGTCTTGCAGGGAGTGCCTAAATATGCCAAGTACATAAAGGACATCGTGGCCAACAAAAGTCGGTTGACTGAGTATGCTACGGTGGCATTAACGGAGGAGTGCACTTCCCGGATCCAAAATAGACTGCCCACAAAGTTAAAAGACCCTGGAAGTTTTACTATCCAGCTTACTATTGGGCAGGGCATCCGAGCTCGTGGATTGTGTGACCTGGGGGCGAGCATAAATTTGATGCCATCTTCGGTATTCAGGAAGTTGGGTTTAGGGAGTCCTAGACCCACAACCTTAAACTTGCAGTTGGCGGATCGATCCTTAGCTAGGCCGGATGGCATTGTTGAGGATGTTCTAGTACAAGTTGGCTCCCTAATTTTCCCGGTAGATTTTGTCGTGCTAGATTTTGAACCAGACGCGGAAGTCCCATTTATTTTGGGACGTCCCTTCTTGGAAACCTAGAAAGCATTAATTGACGTAGCTACGGGGCAACTCACAATGCGAGCACACGACAAGGTAGAGGTGTTCGATGTGTATAAAGCATCCAAGCTCCCGATGGTGCATGAAGAACTCTTGGTGATCAATGTGATTGATCATGGTAATGCTAAGCAGATGAAGGATTCCCGAGAGTTAATGGGAAGACCACCTGATTGGTGTAAGCACTACTGGGGGGAGGACGGTGATCGAGAGAAATCGTCCATCACCCTAACAGTCAATTGAGCTTAAATGACGTCGAGCCGCGACGGTAAACCAGGCGCTGCACGGGAGGCAACCCGTGAAATTTTTTTTTTCTTTCATTTTTGTAAAGTGTAAATAGATTTTTCTTTTTCTTTTTCTTGATTGATTACAAAATTTTTCGTTTTAATTTTTGTTTATTTTTATTTTTTTAATTAGGTGAAACCTATAATTCTAACCAATTTTGTTTAGTGAGAAGATATACAGGTCAAACGGAGGAAAATGTGCACGGAATCGTGAAGGAAAAGTCGAGGTATGAAAAATTAATAAAATGTAGAAAACAGTGAGCTGGGGCGATAGCTCCGTGTCACGGAGGAGGACCTCCGCGTTACCCTCCGTGACACGTTGAGGTATAACCCATAAATTTTAAAAATTTCCAGAATGCTATCGCGATGGCTCCGTGTCATGGAGGCAGTGCACCGCGATGCACTCCGTGACACATTGCCGTGTATATCACGATGGGTCGCACCGGGTTACCGGGTGACTCGCGTGTTTTTCTACCCTTTTTAACCTGAAACCTCCCCTTTTCCCCTCATTTTCAATTTCCTCCGCGACCAAACATCCCAAAACCCCTCCCCTATCAACGTGCCACGGCTTAAGGCAACAAATTACTTAGTTTTCTTCAATTATTCATCTACAAGGTATGTTTTCCGATTCCCTCTCAAGTTTTTGTCGATTTTCTTTGATTTTAAGCATGGGAGGTGAGCTAAATCGCCCTAAGTCGAAATTAAGCATGAATTCGAGTTATTTGTTGATTGATAAATGTTCGGAATGTCGTTATGATTGTTTGAACTTGTCGATTGAATAAATTATTCAAATTTGATTGATAATCTCAATTCTAGGGCTTGTTGTTGAATTGAAGTTGGAAATGTGTTGAAATTGTGAATTTTATGTCGGGTTGTACGTGTTGAATGAGATGAGTCGTTGTACAAATTGTTGGAATGTTAATAGACGACGAATTCTCGGGTTTGGGGGAAAATGTTGAAATTTGTTCGAATTTGGTTGGTTGGATAGGTTCATGTATATAAATTTTTGTTGTTATTTTTGTTTCTTCATTTTTCTTTGCTAAGTGCAATGGTTAAAATGTTAGCGATGGTAGTGATTGTGATTAGCTGTACGAGGTCTGAGTAGTACGCAGAAGTTATACCGTCGAATTTTCTTTTGAACGCACTAAGCATGATTGTATAGCTGGTTGTTTTGGGTAAATAAAGTTATTCTTGCCGTAGGTTGTAACTGTAGCTAAGGACTAAGTGTGGGGTAACTTAGCGTAACCCGACCTTAGCTGAAGTTAATATTTATTTAGCTTAACATTGAGCTTGTTTACTTGGGTTGACAGGTAAAATGGCAAGCCGGCAAGAGAAAGGGAAAGGTGCATCAACTTCAGGCACCGGAAGAAAGCGACTCAGACTGGGCACAGCAGTCCCAGCAGCACCAGCAGTTCCACGCAGCCAGCACCGCCAATATGGAACAAGATGGGTGACTGACGAGGGGAAAAAGTGGTACGCAAAGCACAAAGAGAACAAATATTTCCCCGAGGAGCATATAGCACGGGAGCCATTGGCACAGGAGTTCCCCAGAATGGTTCACCGGATCGAGGCAGCGGGGCTCAAGTTCATATTTGAGGAGCCCAAAGAATGCAACCTGCACTTGGTTCGGGAGTTCTATGCCAACTGGAACCCGTCAATCAGAAGCCACACCATCAAAATCGGAGGGCAGATAGTCACTCTGGAGCCCCACCAGCTCAATGCCATCATAGGAGCGCGGGACACAGACGCCCACGTCCTCCGACAGCTGAACATTACCCCACCGTATGCTGACATCAGACGCACATTGTGTGGGGCCCGATCTACAGCTAGATGGAGCAGCCACAAGGAAAGGGGCTACCATCAGACTCTACCATATTCTCAGATGAACAGGGAAGCCCGAATTTGGCTGAAGATAGTCTGCTCTTGCCTCATCCCGGGGGTACATATGACTGATGTAACCCGGGATCGTGTTTGCTTGGTGTACGCCCTAATGAAAGGGCTGGAGATAAATGTCGGGGCGGTTATTATATCCGCCATGAAGAGAGCCCGGTTGCACCAGGGGCACAAGTATGGTTTCGGTGGACTACTCACCACCTTTCTCAGGGCCTCGATGTTGAGGAGGAGGCCCTTGATTATATCCCGCAGTTGGAGCGACGGGCCTTGGATGTTACCAAAACTAAGGCTCCCGACACCACCCACGGGCCAATGCTGACACTTGGCGAGCGACACGCTCGTGATGACCAGTATATGGCGCGGATGTATGGGATGCAGATGCTCCAGCTCAGGATAGGTGGGAGGCCGGCGACGGAGGAGGAGCTATGGCAACTCGTGCTAGATTACCTGTTTGGAGAAAACGCCAGGGCTCTATGCCGAGTAGGGCCAGCCTTTGTAGAGCCCACAGACGATGACGTCCCCACGGACGAGGAGATGCGTCGGGAGGACTCCAATGTGGAGTTCGATGATGACAACGGAGGCGACTCGGACATGGGAGATGAAGCAGCAGCACCCGACGAAGAAGTGGAATACTTTGATTGATCAGGGAGTTCCACCACCCGATTTTGTGCTATTTAATTTTTGTGAACACTGTAAGTGTGGGGTGGGAGTAGTTAGGTGCTGGGCTGGGCTATTTGTTTGTATGTTCTCCTCTGTTATTTTGTATGTTGTGTTTCCCTGTGTTTGTGAAATTTCAAATTGTTCTGTATTTGTAAATATTTGTGAAATTGATGTGTGTTGTTGAATGTTGCCAGCTGATTGTGTAAATATTTTTTGTTTATCAAAATGATCGATATTTTTAAAAAAATTTCTTTAAAATATTGTGTACATAAATTTTTTCTTTTCCTATCGAAATGATCGATATTTTGCAAATTTTTCAATTTTTTAATTTTGGGTTTCTCAGCGTTTGTTTTTGGTTCTTTTACCGAGAATGGTCCCATTGAACCGAAGTCATAGTTAGTGACCGTTCCCTATGATGGATGGATGACGACCATCTTAAGGGAAATGTAGTCGGTAGGAGTAGTTTTTTTCAATTAATTTTTAGTTTTTTCCTTGGTGGATTGCATCCCGGAACCTGTAGTTACTATATGGTTGCGAGAGTTTGGTTGCGTGTTGTACATGATATTCAAAATGCAAAGGTGATTCTTATGAAAGCTTGCAAATTTTGTAAATATGTTGAGATACCTAGGCTGTAGAGTTCGATTCGGTGTGATTGAGGCTTAATGTTTGAATTCCTGTAATTAGCTGATTGAAGAGTCGGTGAATACATCTTGAATCGAGCATGTGCATAAAGTGTGAAGTGAGGTGTTGATATTCCATGTTAATGTGAAGTGTCTAGAACTTGCCTGGTGTGTGTACAAAACGAAATGAAGGAGGTGTATTGTAGGAAAGGATGTAGGCATTTCTTTGTTTTAACTGAGAGTTTCTATTTTTTTCTTGTCATACTCCCCCTTTCTGTGATTGTATACCCTAGTCAGCCGTTTGAGCCTTTAGCCGATTGTTTTCTTTCTTTTGTCCAAAAAGTGTAAACCGAGCTTAATTCCTTCTTTTCATTAGCCGTAAAGTCTATACAAAACTCTTAAGCGCTTAAGAAGAGAAAATAATTTTCCCAACGTGTCAAAGAGTGAGAATGGTGAAAAGAAAAAGAAAAGCAGAGTGAGGGAAGAAAAGAAAAGGTTGAAGGTGCACTGGTTATAAATAAACGATAATGAAGGTGCATGAATAATCTTTGTTATTGTGTCAAGTGTGGTTAATGAAATGGGCCGTACTAAAGTAAATCATCAAGAATGGGATGATGAAAAAAAGAAAAAGAGAGAAACAATGTCCATGAGTTGATGGGAATGTGTTGAAAAGGCGCTTAAGGATGCTAGTGGCTATTATTGGCTAATCCAATATTTACTAGTTCCATAGCTTCCATTACAACCCATTAAAGTCCTACGTGATCTTACATTGCATTTCTTTATATTAGTGGAGTAATACACTAAGGGCAAGCTTATGGGTCACAACATGATGCACATGAATTCTTTTGGGAGAGAGAGAAATTGTTTTTACATGCCCCTACTTGAATGTTTGTGTGTCACATGAGCAAAAAAGGGAAGATGCTCTTGAGTTGTGAGGGCACATGCTTGATGAAAGATTGATTTTCATGTCGTATATCTTGATTAGCTGATTTGCATGAGTTTTCCAATATCGAGAGTCGATTCTTAAAGTCTAGGAAGTCTTAATGTATTGAAGGTCATTGCATTGATAAGACCATGCATGTTTTCTTGATGATTTGCTATATTGAGTAATCGGTATGACCGTAGCTTAAATTGTCGTACCATAGTAGCGAGGTTGGGATGTAAATTGCATGAATTGTATGTTTGTTGTTCGAGGACGAACAAGGATGTAAGTGTGGGGTAAGTGATCTTGGGCAGATTTATATGCCCAAGTGATACTCAAAAGTACCATTTTCGCCCTGTTTATCTAGCAATGTGTATACATTTTTATGTAATTGGTAATAAAATGTGAATTTATACTAACCAACATGATTAGCATTGTTTTGCAGGTAAAATGTGATTTCGAGAAGCTAAAAGGCATGTTGGATGATATCGGAGTTGGACTTGGATGCGAGCAAGGAAAAGGCATTGGACAACATGAATCAAAGGGGCTCCGCGATGGAGCCGTGTCACGATGCCATCGCGGAGGCATTCTGCCTGGAGGGTGAAAATTCACCAAATTTCCAGTGAAGGTCCACGTTTGCTCCATGGCACGGAGCCAGTGCTCCGCGATGCACGCCGTGCCACGTTGAGCTTAAATTCCCGGACCCCCAGTTCCAGTGAGGGTCCGCGTTCATGGCGTGTCACGGAGGCAGTGCTCCGCGATGCACTCCGTGACACGTTGCTCATTATTCCGGGAAAAATTCCCACTAGTATAAATAGAACACTTAAGTTCATTTTTCATAATGCAGACTTGGTGGAGCAAGGACGTGGGTTACAGGCAGTTGAGGGACGAAAAGTTCAGGGTTTTTTCTCTCTTTCTTTCTTCTCTAATTCAATTGCTTGTATGATTAACACTCGTTTTATGATGATTAATCCACAAATGAGTGGCTAATTACCTTCTTTGCTGAGGTTATGAACACTTGTGATGAATTTTTATTATTGATTGTATGGTTTTTCATCTTTTTCTTCCATGTTATTCTATTAATTCTTGTTCTTACTGCATTGGTGTGTGGCCTACATTAATGTACATCTAAAAAGTCCGATTTCACTCGAGAGAGCACGAAATTGGAAAATTGTGAATTAATAGGATATTGTTCTTTACTTGGTTTGGGAAAATTGAGTTTTGATGAACCTTCAGGATAGAAATATACCTGAAAGTCGTGTTAGTCAATTTAGGAACCGGAATTGTATGGCTAGAACATGAATTGCATTTGATCACAGAAATGTAGACGGATGATTCATGATTCTTAAGTGAGATTAAATACGAGAGTTTTAATCTCTTGGCAATTGTTCTTGTCTAGCAACAGGAAGAAAAGATTAACCAATTTATGATGATAATCAGTTTCATTACATGTTCGTTTAACCTCAGCATGCTTTTATCCATAGTCCAAATTCAAAGTAGATAATTGTTCTTAGTTTTAGTATAAAATTTATAAAACAAAATATCCACTTTTTGGTTACGTTGTTGTCAGCATATTCAGAAGTAAAATAGAGTAAACTTGAGCAATTTGCACTTAACCTAATTCTCTGTGGGATCGATACTTGGCTTACTAAAGCCACTTACTACTTGTTCGACCACGTGCACTTGCGTGTCGTTTTATATACCCATATAACACACCGAACAATCACCATAAAAATACACCTATAAGTCTTAGGCAAACTTGAAACAATAAACCTTGGGATAGAATGTGGAATTCTAGGAGTGTGATCTCATTTATGAACTTGATTTGTATTTTGGATAGAAATATACCAATACCCTATACTTGGTTAATAAAATGGGACGATATCTAAAATGCGGAGAATTAGGTTGTCACATGGTTATAGGTTTGAATGACCATAATCATGTTAATAACCCCATGAATCAACAATCAAGATAAGTAATTGAACCAATGTGCATTAATGCTAGGCATGAATGTAGGCCTCAACTCTAGAATAATTTCCCATTATTTTTTACAACTTAGTTTGTTATTAATTTTCAGAGAAGTAGAAGTGATGTAGATTATTCAAGAATCGAAGTCGATTTGCTTTATAAAAAGAAGATATCAATGAACTTCAATGAAATGGTTAATAAACAAACAACAAAATCTTGAATCATTACACTTTTTGAGAATCAATAGTAGTACTTAAGTTGGTTATTCTCTAAACGTCAAATCCCTGTAGGTTCAATATCCGACTTTCAAGAGCCATTGTATTACTTGTACGACTGTATGTGCTAGCGCGTGCGCTAGTGTAACACCCTCAAAGTCCCTAAGATTAGATCCAAGAATATCAACAAATACAATCAAGAAAATGGAACCAGTCCTTGGGAAAACCATCAGGATGAGTCATCCTATGAACCAATAGCTCGTTCATTGTTCTCGTGGGGATAAACTTCTGAAAAATGTTAAAACTCACTAGAACTGACAAGTGGATTGTATGACCTATTGTTTGATTATACCCGCCGTTGTTTCTCATTGTTAAAGCAGGCTAAGAGGATGACTTTGAGCAGGATTAGGAACCAACAAATAGGACCAATGATCCATTCGTTGATTCAACGACCCATTGTATGGGTTGTCGGTCCTGCCAATTTAAATTTTAGTTTGGTAGTTCTGGAGTGTTTAGGTAAAACCCTACACTTTTAACTCCTAATCGACATTGTTTTGAGCTTCCTAAAGGGATGATTAAAGGGTTAATCTAAGTCTTAGACTCTCATTATCTTCTAAACACCAAAGGTTGGATTTCTTTCTCAAGGAAGGGTAGGGTTCTTCATCTTCTTCTTAATTTCTCTTGGGTCTTTAAATCAAGTCGAGCAATCATCAAGCCTAGGTATGTAGGGTCGTGAATGGGGGATTTCATCCACCCTCAAGCCTAATTTCATCTAAATTGCACGAATTCAAGTCTCCAACCATGATTTTATGAAATTTTAGGTTTGGACCCAATTTTGATGTAAACTCTCAAGATCTTCTATGAATTGGATTATGTTATGATTCAATCTATATTTTATGATTGTGAATGAAAATTTTCTACAAGAAATCTCTTATGAATCTATGATTTTCAAGTTATGATGATTTTACTCAATTATATATGATTTCATGAATCTCAAGCTTTTACATCATGGCCGACTCAGTAGTATTATTTTCATGGCTAGTTCACGTATGAAAAGTATGATTATGATTTTTATATTTTCTAAATAACTCATGTAAAACCAAATATATTTCATGATTATGACTATGAGTAATATGCATATTTTGGGAGTAGTATCTAGCATCAAGTAGGACAGGGTTCAGTATACACAAGTCTCAGAACTACGTGCCACCGTAGGTATAGATATATTCATATTTTGGGGCCTCGCCAGAGAGCGTTTCCCCCAGCTTGATGGGGCACACGAGTGATATCATGCCTAGTAAGATAGATGGGCATCATATGCTGATTCATGATGGTATCGATTATGATAAGTCTCCCACAGTTCCTCATATTTTAAGATATTCATGTTTAGGATTTATGGTATCATGTTTTACAGTATGATTGACCCACTGATCAGTTTATGAGCTTTTACTTATGATTTCAAGCATGTTAAACCATATGGTTTTTTTTCAAAACCTTTGGCCATTATGTTTCAGCTTATGATGGATATCTTATGTTTATGGCTATCTCACGATCATGATTTTAGAATGTTTTCCTCATTCTCATGTTTTATTTACCTTACATACTCAGTACATTCAATGTACTGACCACATACTTCTGTGCTATATCATCTTATGATATAGGATTGGGTGATCCATCTCAACTTTAATGTTAGCTTTGCACCCGTATCAATCCAGTCCAGCCCTAGCTTGGGTGAGCCCTCGTGATCTGAGGGCATCAGTTTTGTCAGATGTTATTTCTTTTATGTCTTTTAGTTTTCACATTTTAGTAGAGCTAGTTGGTGGTATTGTTCAATCAACTCATCTATGATTAGAGGCTTTTTAGATAGTATGTACAGATGTTCAACGTTATTGGCTTCTAGCTTGTTCATGCTTTATGAGAGTCTAGATTTCCGCTCATGTTATGGTTTGTTCTTTACTTCCTCTTATCTATATGCTCTTAATTATGTTATGTATGTTCCATGGATTAGCTTGGGGTGATTCGTGTTTCTAGGTCCCGTTTTGCTGTTCGAGGTCCATGCTCAGGTCGTGACAAATTTGGTATCAGAGATACAGGTTTAGGTATGTCCTAAGGTGTCTAAAACGCCACGTTAAGTAGATTCTTTTTCATTGGTGTGAAGTGCACCACACTTATGAGGAAGAGGATACTAGACATTCTAGGAAAACTTCCCTTCTTTCAAGATCTATGTCATGAGATGAAGTCCAACTCTCTCTATTCCTCTAACTCATGCTTTACACATTTGTAGAAATATTCCTCATCGCTGAGTCAATGGAATAATGTTACACCCCATAAGTTCCTAATGTTTAGTCAGCTTATTCGTACGTTAGTCAAGAGTTTTAGAGTACGACACGTATGAGTAAGGGCCCAGGGAATGGTCGAACGAGAGTGGAATCGGGATCGCGCGGAGAAGGCCAGAGCAGGCCACAATAGGGGCAGTGTGTCATGGACCCCCTCTCTAAGCATTGGACGCCGTGGCACGCTCGTAAATCAGTGAAATGGAGCCCGTGCCATGGACCCCGTGTCCAACACCCAAATTTTATATAAGTTCAATATTTTCATTTGGTTTCATTTCAATTTAATAGATTCGCGACCAGAGAAGAGGAACACGCCATTTTCAGTTATTCTCGTCCATTTACGCTACCAAACGCTATCCAAAGTCAAATTAACTTAGGGCATATAAGTTTAAGATTGTGGGGAACATTACTATAGGTTAGTTTCATGAAATTCTCCCGGCAAATCGTAATCTCTCTAAGTCAAAGTTGTCGGAATTGCTTCAAACTAGTTTCTATACGATCACAGGCTTACATATTTCTCCCTTCCGAGCTCTTGGGAAATTATACTTTTTCGGTCGTGTTTCGCTAAGTTGAAGTATAGTCAATATTGATATTGAAAGTTGTCAATTTACACTGAATTTGGTATTGAAATTCATCTCTTTCTCCCATATAATAGTTATAGCTGAAGAGAGCTGGCGAATACAAGAGGAAACTAAGCAATTATTTAGGAAACGACAATCGAGGTATGTAAGTCTTAACCCTCAGCAAGTATTCTCGTTGTACAACATTACGACTTATGTTTTCGGATAAAAGTAACGATTCCATATGCTGTGGATAGTTGCTACCATTAGATTTTGATTGGGCATGTTGTAATTAACTGTTGCTGGTACATAAAGAGTAGATATGTTGTGATTAGCTGCTATCAAGTAGATTACGGTTATATAAGCTCTAGTTAGCTGCTAGAAAACGTATATAGATTATACCACAGTATTCCTCATTGGGAAAGACAGGATAAGTACGATACGCGCTAGAAGCGTCATAGAAACTCTTCTATTCGCTAGTTCATCGTGTTAGTAGAATTGTATGTTTTATTTCCAGGCCTAAACCTTAGGAACTTGTGTAGCCAGAAAAGCACACCCAGAGGCCATTGACATACCTTTACACCCCTGGGCCAGAAATCCAAATAGGAAGGCCATACCGGAGAGTCACCAGCCGAAGGTTGTCCATTGAGCTGAGGGGTAGCCTGTCATCTAGTTACCTACTAGCAGTAATTGTCAGTCCCAATTGACTTCGCATTCACCCGGCAGATCATCCAGGAAATAGTCCAATCATTCAGGTTAAATAGACCTGTGGGTACCCTAAGGAAGGGAACCTTCTTTAAAGACAACGGCAGAGCCACCTACCCATCCTATTCTTAAAAGCTACTTAGGTACAAATTGTTGTGAACGACTAATTCTAGGTTGACTAGTCCTTAAAGCTAGGAAACGCCTAGAAATGTCATATAAGATTGGACCAGACTAGGATAGGGTCTAAAGTACCAGCACAGTTGATGTGCCCGCAAGTGTACGGGTCGTGCAAGTAATATAGTGGCTCTTTTTAAGATCCGGAATGTCGAACCCACAGGGACTGGACCCATTCCTCTAATATCCATTACAAGTGTGATCTTAACTTTCTCAAATGTTGGTTATAGAAGTTTTCGAGGGAGATTTTTAATTAAGTTTGTTTTGGTCAACGAAATATTCTGAATACACTCTAGGAGCAACATAGCGTTAAAACCAGATAATCATGCGATACTACAATTTGCAATGGGTTAAGCATGCAACTATCAATTATTATTTCACATAATTAGAATTCCATGTTCATGGTCTTTCGAGCCTCTAAACACGACAAACTAGCCTCATTGCATCATTGTGAGCAAGGATGCTTATTTCTAGTTCGCGGGCAATTAATTATGTTGTGGTTTACAGGGAAATGATTAGGGACTTTCGTGCGTCTAACCATTTAACTCAACTTAGCCTCACAACTACTTCTTCGAGTGGTGATGTGATAATCCTAAGTTGGTCTTTAATAACCCCTGTTTATCAACCAAGCAAGGTGTTAGGTATATTTCTATCCTAACACGAATTTATATCGTGAGATACAAACATGCTCCTTACATTTTCATGTCCTGACCTAGGTAATTCTTTCTCAAGCAATGCCCAAGCTAACGTATATGTTTTCATGGTGATCAATCATAAAAACAACCAACAATCCAGAATCCAAGACGAAAACAACAATCAATAACTTAATTCCAAAACAATTTCATAAAATCACAATCATAATTCATGGCTTCAACCCTAGAGGAAGGGTTCTTGCCATTCATGTTCGTAAAACTACAACTAACTACTACTAAACTAACATACTTACATGAATTTGGTAGATGAGAAAGGAATTTGACAAACCCTAGATGAGTTCTCCCACTTCTCCCTTCACTCCTAGGTAGTTTTCCAGAATAAAATCGTGACAAAGTGGAATTAGGAGCTAAGGGGCCTATTTATAATAAATGAGAAACGTGCCCAATTTAGCTTGTCATGGAACGGCTCCGTGTCACAGAGTGTATCGCGGAGCTCTGCCTCCGTGACACGGAGGTAACGCGAAGGCTTTCTAGAAATCACCCAAAATCGACCCTAGTCAGCCTTCTTGCCGCATTGGCAGCGTGTCACACTGCTTGAGTAGCGCGATGGCATGCTGCTGGGGCGCAGCTGGCCTGGAGTGGCACGTTGCTGCACATCTACTCACTTGCCATGCCTACTCCTTGCCGACTTTCGCCGATTGCTTACGACTCCATTCCTTTCCTTCACCAACTTACAAATTAGTTCCTCCAAATCATTGAAACCTACACAACAAGGACTAATCATGTTGGTTAGCACATATATTCACATTTATATAAAATTACATGAAAATGTATAAAATAACTTAGATAAACAAGACAAAAGTAAGGTACAAAGCATCACTCGGGCATGTTATTTCTGCCCGCGATCACCTACCCCACACTTAAAGTCTTGTTCGTCCTCAAACAACCTATTACATCTCATGCATATGGAGACTCACCCATAAATTATTTAGCGAGAATATTCAAGTTACAGCTACAATGATTACGCAAGATAACAAGCTAAAAATAGAGCCTGCACGATTTGATCATTGAAATGAAGTACAACTATGTTAAGACTTCTTAACCTCAAGAATCGATTCTCAATCTTAGCAAACTCATGCAAATCAACTAATTAAGAAATCCCACATGAATTATATCCTTCATTCAACATGTGCCCCTCACAGAAAGAGAGTTACCCAATCACACGCAAAAACAATTTTTAAATCACAACATGTGTGGGTACATGAATAGAATTACACTCACTCTCACAAAAAATTCACATGCATCATGTAATGACCCATAAGCTTGCCCTTAGTGTTTTATTCCACTAATTTAAGGATGTATGAATGTAAGATCAAGTAGGACTTTTTAGGTTGTAATGTAACTCAGGTGCGGGTAGGTACTATTATGGCCAGTAATAGTGACTATATTTCCTAAGCGCTTTTAATACATCACGCCTTCATTACGAGCTTCCCTTTTATCACTTCACCTTTTTCTCCTTTCATCTTTCTTTTTTCTCTTTTGTTCCCCCATTTCTTTAGGCACTTTTAGCTTATTAGTAAGGAGCTCTATGAATGATTTTTCATTAATTTGTTTTCTAACTCCTTAATAATAATCAACCATTTTCAAACAAGTGCACCTTTGTCCTTTTCTCCACTTCTACAACTTGCTACTTTTCCTTTTTTTTCCCCTTCTTCTCACTCCTTTACTCCTTCGGAATTTTTTTTTCACTCAAGCGCTTAGGAGTTTTGGATCAAACACAGGGCTAATGAAAGAAAAAGGATTCAGCTTGTGTTGCAGCTGTCAAAGAATAGGCTCAAGGCTCAATGGGCTAACTAGGAGTAATTTTTCAAGGTAGGTAAAATGAGGGATAGAAATTAGGTTCCTTCAAAGAAATGCCTAAATCATCTCCTACAATTCACATCCTTCATTTCATTTCATATACACACAAGGCAAGTTCTAGACATTCCACAATAGCACAGAATACTCAAAATCCTTACACTCATGGCACATGCTCAACTTAAGACACATTCAGCAGACTCTTACTCAGCTAATCACAAGAATTCAGAATTAAGCTTCAATCATATTGAGTCAAATTCAAGAGCCTAAGTGTCTCAAACAAAGTTATACACTTGCATGTTTCAACACTGAACACACTTGCATCTTACCATCACGTATAGCACATAACAAGAACATCAAGCACCAATTAGTTATGGTTTCAAAAACCCAAAACCTATCGACTAATTTTTCCTCAAGACGGTCTTCATCCATCCATCGTCGGAAACAGTCCCTAACTATGACTAAAAACACTATATACAGACAAAGGAAATAAAAAAAAAATTTATTCTTCGGTTCAACGACCCCCCCGTCGAAAAAGAACCGAAAAGAAAAACCAACGGGTGATGAAGTCATGTTTAAGTCACAAAAAAATTTTCAAAATTTTCAAATTTCTCACAAGCATTACATTCACCACAAACTTGTTAAGCACAAAAATTTTGAAATTTTTCTCACCCCACACTTAAATCATGGACATAGCATCAAATTAACATTTAAAGGATGAGAAATACTCCCTGAGCCTCTATGCCAAGCTTAAAGCATGCTTTCCTTTCAAGTTTTCAGAGGTGGGTGTTTGACCCCACACTTCTTCTCTTCCATGCTCTTTAGCTTCCACCGTCTCGGTACTCAGACTTCCCGCCATCTGTGCCTAACTTTCCACCAAAAACACAAACAAACTGAAAATAACAAAAGCAACACCAAAATCAAAATTACAAATTGTACCTGAGGTACCCTTGGGTTGCCTCCCAAGCAGCGCCTTATTTTACGTCGCGGCACGACGTGGACTATCCTTTTCAAGACATCCTCATACCTGGGTTCTCTTTCGAGAACCATCTCCTTTTCTTTTGCTGTTTAGAGGAAATAGCCTCCACTCCGTTCCTCTCTTTCTCCAACTTCTTCTCAATTTGAAGTCCTCTATCAGACTCGGGCTGAAGACTTGACATTGCCTTTAGCCGTGCAAAGGAACTTCTTAGCCAAGTCATTCCATGAAGTTATGGGGTTCGGTGGCTCAGCCTTCAACCACTTTTTTTGCCTCTCCCAACAATGAAAATGGGAAGAGGGTAAGTTGGACATAATCTGTGGACACACCGGTTGGGACAAATGTGTCACTAATCTCTAAAAAGCTATGTAGGTGCTGCTGCGGGTCCTCATGTGCCATCCCAGTGAATTGACTACTAGAATGTAACAGCTGCACCATGTTCTGTTTAAGCTGAAAGTGCCCTCCAGGCTCCGGTTTACGGATGCTAGAGGTCACATTCGTCACTAGTGGGATTGCCACTTCGCGAACTGGTCTTGCTGCCATTGCTTTTGATGACAATTGTACTTGTCCCGCGGGTGGTTGTTGTTGTACCCTTTCTTGAAGTCTCTTTAGCTTTTGCTCTACAGCTACTCTCCTTTGCAAATGGATTTGACATTCAGGTTCAAGTAACGGTTCCACAAGCTCTCTATTTCTAGCCAGCTCGGCAGGACAACCTGTCACCTGCATATAAACAGACTAAGACCAAGTTTTTTAACACTTTAGGAAATTCAAAAATCACACAAAAATAGATAAATTATCAAAACTTCGCCGAGTCCCTAGCTACGGTGCCAAAAACTTGACGTGCCCGCAAGTGTATGGGTCGTGCAAGTAATATAGTGGCTCTTTTTAAGAACCGGAATGTCGAACCCACAGGGACTGGACCCATTCCTCTAACTATCCATTACAAGTGTGATCTTAACTTTCTCAAATGTTGGTTATAGAAGCTTTCGAGGGAGATTTTTAATTAAGTTTGTTTTGGTCAACGAAATATTCTGAATGCACTCTAGGAGCAACATAGAGTTAAAACCAGATAATCATGCGATTCTACAATTTGCAATGGGTTAAGCATGCAACTATCAATTATTATTTCACATAATTAGAATTGCATGTTCATGGTCTTTCGAGCCTCTAAACATGGGAAACTAGCCTCATTGCATCATTGTGAGTGAGGATGCTAATTTCTAGTTCACGGGCAATTAATTATGTTGTGGTTTACAGGGAAACGATTAGGGACTTTCGTGCGTCTAACCATTTAACTCAACTTAGCCTCACAACTACTTCTTCGAGTGGTGATGTGATAATCCTAAGTTGGTCTTTAATAACCCCTGTTTATCAACCAAGCTAGGTGTTAGGTATATTTCTATCCTAACACGAATTTATATCGTAGATACAAACATGCTCCTTACATTCTCTTGTACTAACCTAGGTAATTCTTTCTCTAGCAATTGCCCAAGCTAACGTATATGTTTTCATGGTGATCAATCATAAAAACAACCAACAATCCAGAATGCAAGATGAAAACAACAATCAATAACTTAATTCCAAAACAATTTCATAAAATCACAATGATAATTCATGGCTTCAACCCTAGAGGAAGGGTTCTTGCCATTCATGTTCGTAAAACTACAACTAACTACTACTAAACTAACATACTAACTTGAATTTTGTAGATGAGAAGGGAATTTGACAAACCCTAGATGAGTTCTCCCACTTCTCCCTTCACTCCTAGGTAGTTTTCCAGAATAAAATCGTGACAAAGTGGAATTAGGAGCTAAGGGACCTATTTATAATAAATGAGAAACGTGCCCAATTTAGCTTGTCATGGAACGGCTCAGTGTCACGGAGTGTATCGCGGAGCTCTGCCTCCGTGAGACGGAGGTAACGCGAAGGCTTTCGGGAAACCACCCAAAATCGACCCTAGTCAGCCTTCTTGCCGCGTTGGCAGCGTGTCACGCTTCTTGGGCAGCGCGATGGCATGCTGCTGGCGCGCAGCTGGCCTGGCGTGCCACGTTGCTGTCGCATCTGCTCACTTCCCATGCCTACTCCTTGCCGACTTCCGCCGATTGCTTCCGACTCCATTCCTTTCCTTCACCAACATACAAATTAGTTCCTCCAAATCATTGAAACCTACACAACAAGGACTAATTATGTTGGTTAGCACATATATTCACATTTATATAAAATTACATGAAAATGTATAAAATAGCTTAGATAAACAAGATAAAATTAAGGTACAAAGCATCACTCGGGCATGCTATTTCTGCCCACGATCAATAGTGTAGTACAACACTACCCTCAGACTAAGAATATCAGTAAGCTTCCTGTGGAGGGTTAGGGGCCAATCACTCAGGAGCATGTTCATCCAGTACTAGCCCTACAATTGTCCTAAACTAAGGAACCGAGTAATCAGTCATTCGTGATGCCGCAATTATTATGATTTATAAATGTCCGGGCAGGACATACAGAGAGCAGTGTTTAACTACTCCAGATCTTTCCCTATTCAGTCCAAACTATTAGAGATCATGATCACTATCAGGATCCTAAGATCACAGACCAGTGCACGACATACCTGCTAGCAGCCTTATAGACTATCTAAGGGGCGAGCAGCGGTGGCGTTAGGCCTAGAAGGCCAATTACGACTTTTGAGTGGCTAGATTGAGATGTTGGTACAACACCTTGGATTAGGGTTGCCCTCACTTAGGAGCCATCCATGACCACCCTAGGGTTACTAGCTGTGTTGACGCCCGCAAAGGGCGAGATGAAGTCACTCTAGAAGAGCGGCATGTCATCCTCAAGGGACGAAGATGGGGTCCCAGGTCCTCATATAGTCCATTCCATGGATAGAATATTATATGTCATATCATCACCACACCCTCGTCGAGCCTGGTGCACGGGGTGCAGATATCAGGAGTCCACTAGACTCAGACACATCTATAGATCAGGGGCCAAGTGGGCTCAGTTGCAGACCCAGGGACTGGTAGGTTGGCTATAACACTTGTAGAGTCATAATAACCTGGTTAGAGGTATATATATTTAAGTGCACGCACCAAGGCATATGGGGGCCTCGAGTGGGTTATTCCAAGCTGGTTGTACCTTCTAGGCTTATGGGGGCCAGGTTAGGTTCTTGTTTGCATTCTTTTTTTCTAGCTATATCTTATGAATATATGATTATGTGTTCATCGCTTATGTATGTGTAGTGTTTGCTAGATGCAGGTTACGAATTAGCTAGCTTACAGGTTAATCTTTCTGCCTCTCCTTTCTAGTTACCTTCAGTATTTCACCGCTTTCATTCAGCTCATTTACTGCCTTGTATATTCGGTACATATTGTATTGACGCCCATATGGGGCGCTGTATTACTTTCCTCCAGGTTTAGATAGACAGGGTTAAGGATCTTCAGTAGTAGTTGTTTAGTGTCCGCAGTTGGGTTAGCTCCTTTCATTCGGAGTTGCCAGGTTGTAGAGATTTCTGTATTTCAGTTATATAGCATTGTGGTAGGCTGGGGCCCTGTCCTGACCACTATTTATACTCTTAGAGGCTTGCAGACTAGTGTCGTCAGTTAGTTAGTTGTATGCTAGCCGTGTGGGGCCCTAATAAGTTATGTTTCGTGTGTTGGCCGTGTGAGGTCTAGTATAGTAGCTTATCTTCATTTCTTTTATAACTAGACAACATGGTGGCCTTGTCGGCCCGCATAGGATTCCTTCTATTGCCTGTTGTCAGTTAGATGTTCTCGTTTACCAGTGGCTATACGGCCTTGTCGGCCAAAGGCTGCACTTACAACAGAAATTTAGCTTGTTATTTTCTTGAATTGAGTCACAGGATAGGACTATACATGCATAACCTAGCTAGGTTAATTTGTTGCTACTGGGGCACTAGGTGCTAGTCATGCTTCCCAAGGTGGGGCGTGACAAACTTTGTATCAGAGCAGTTCGTATCCTAGGGACTTTGAAAGCTGTGTCTAGTAGAGCCTACTTATAAATGTGTTGTGCACCACATTTTATAAGCAAGAGGCTATGGGGCATGATAGTATGGTTACCCCTCCTTCTCAGATCGTGCTATAGAGCAGAATTGTTTAGGGTTGAGTCCCAAAGCTTTCCTTGTTATGTCTATCTAGGACAATGTTTTATATATGACAGGCACCGTCCAATTGCAAGATAACTATAGCTGCAAGAGGAGGTACTAGTGAGGTGCCACAGTTGGGAGACAGACAGCCTAAGAACGGGAGCAAATGCCTTTGATCTCTCCAGTATCCTCCGGAGGTACTAGGAACCTTATGATGTGATAAATATGCGAGTGCCATCCCCAGTTCTCCCTGCATCCTCATAATAGGAGGTTAGGAGTATAGTATATATGTACATATAAGTTGGCTTACCTACTAGATATTTAGAAATAGCCAGGAGCAACAGTTGATGTTGAATTATCTAAGAAGTGCGAAGAAGGTGGAATTACAGAATTCCTACCTCTAAATCTTCGGGTATTATAAGGTTCCATACCTCAGTCCTAAGGTTATTTTCCACCTCCTAGCTTGTTTTATAGTATAATAGAAACCGTAAGTATTAGTTTTATGGTGCCTAGAATGAATAATCAAGGAGGTATAGAATTGTTTCCTCCGAGGAGGATTAGAGAGTAGTTACGACCCTTAATATTTACAAGTTATCTAGATGCTTACGGTAGTAAGCCAGGAAGGGGGATAAGATTTTCACTACCAATCGAGTGTGTAAGAGAGAGTCCAACAGTGATGAACCCCAAGTAATAGTAAAGCTCAAGTAAAAAAAAAGGCTAAATCCGCCATATCATTCTATGACGGAAGGATATACTTGCGAGATAATGGTTATGACCTTAGTTTGTGATACCGAAGGACAGGGAGATCTTATGAATAAAATAAGCCCGAGTACGAGTCAGAAGGGATACATGTTAGTAGACCTAGTTGGTAACATCCTTGATAGTATGAGGTAGGAGGCATGAACCTCAGAGCTCAGTCCAAGGGAGCAAGAGGAACTACACAAGTATCTAATGGGGGAAAACCGGAATCACCCCCAGGTTGAAGTAAATTGACAAAGTACGGGACGATTGCTAGATGTTGAAAATTAAGCATCAGATTGACAATTAAGAGATAGTGAAGTTGTAGCTTAGTATGCTGCAATATCTCCTCCAGTTGTGGAGTTAAAGGAGTACCAACATAGAGACATTAACCTAGAACATCCTAGAAACAAGGCCCAGTAGGGATTCATTGGCCCTCAGGATAACAAGGGATGAAATCATAAGAACCAGAGGTCGACTCTATATTCCAAGGGTAGCATAACTTTGATTAGTAGACCATATTTCCAGAATTTAATGAAAATGCAATGGGTCAAAAAGAGAGACCTATTGATGGCATGGAAGACAGAAGATGCCATTGAATCATAGCAATAGAGCTCTAGTGACAAGCTCAAAAAAAGAGACGAGATAGTAGGAACTGGGCGGGCCAATATAGGAGGTGGCCATGCCTGCGAAGCGGTGGAAGGTAATTTACCTAGATACAGTCAAAAGATTATCTCATACCAAGTGCAATTTGACTTCACTTGAGCTGGTATAGAGAAGCTAGTGAGGTTGATTTGTGTCTCGCTAGATACAATTATGTCGTGGTTAAGACTTATGACAAGCTAAATATCCCAAAAGTAGTTGGAGTGCGTGGAGCCACAATGTTGGCAAGCTCTAAAAGAGATACGCAATTTATGACCAATTTTATGGAAAAGGCGTTACAACAGACGGCGGTGTATGTCAACTTAAGCACGGTTCGTTGTACCCAAACAGGTGGCCAAGCAGAATATACAACTCAGACTCTAGGTCCATTATAAATTAGAGGGGAAGCCCCCTGTATGATGACTTAAAGCAGATAAATCGGAGGTTGGCAAACCCGAGCATGTTAAAACGGGAAGACGAAAAGAGTTAAACTTATCAAGTAATGGGTATTGATAGCTCAGGGTCGTCGAAAGTTTTACCCTAACGTGCAACACAGACGGTTAAAGATTAAAGCAGCGGTTGAGTATCCCTAAATGCTTCGTCGATGAAGGGAACTATGAGAATAAGAGAAGAGGCAAGTTTAGCCTTAGGTTCATTGGTCATATTGTATCTTTCCGAAAGTAGGCAAAGTGGCACATGAACCAGGATTGCCTCCAAAACTAAAATTGGTCCGTTCAATCTTTTGCATGCCAGTGTTGTGGAATACCTACAAGAGACCCACCCCAAGTTGTGTCCCATTAAGGATGCTCAATTTATTAAGGAACTAACCTAAAGAGAGGCTCCAGTTGCCATACTAGGTTAGTAAGTTCGAAGATTGAGAATTTAAAGATGTCGCCTCAGTTAAAGTACTATGGCGGAATAAGAATAAAGAAGGGGTGACCTGGAAAGATGAGGATGACATGAGATCCAAATATCCTCATTTATTCCAGGCGTAGTTTAGATTATGTAGTTGTGGTAAATTATTGATTCGTTTGTTGTTCTATGATTGTGTTACATATATTGCTCAATTGACTACAACTTTGTTGAGAAACAGTTGTTATAGTGTTATTTGAAGTGCATGTGTTGAACTTTTCTATGTTTCAGGGTTTTCAGATAGTCCATGTTACGGGGGAGGTTCTGTCAAAGTTTCTCCAAGATAGTAGTTAAAGGATTTAAATACCCGTGAGCTAAAACGACATTCAAGGACGAATGTTCCTAAGGGGGGAGGATGTTACACCCTGTAAGTTCCTAAAATTTAGTCAGCTTATTTGTACGTTAGTCAACAGTTTTAGAGTACGACGCATACGAGTAAGGGCTCGGGGAAAGGTAAAATGAGCGTGGAATCGGGACTGCGCGGGAGAAGGCCAGAGTAGGCCGCAACAAGGGAAGCGTGTCATGGACCCCCTGCCTGCGCGTTGGGCACCGTGGCACACCCATAAATTGACGCGAAGGGATCCGTGCCACGGACCTCGTGTCCACTGCCCAAGTTATATATGTTCAATATTTTCATTTGGTTTCATTTCAATTTAACAAATTCGCAACCAGAGAAGAGGAACACGCCATTTTCAGGCAATTCTCACCCGTTTATGCTACCTAACGCTGCCCAAACTCAAATTAACTTAGGGTATCTTAGTTTAAGCCTATAGGAAACATTACTACAGAGTTATTTTCGTGAAATTAGCACAACAAATCGTAACCTCTCCGAGTCAAAGTTGTCGGAATTGCTTCAAACTAGTTTATATATGATCATAGGCTTTAAGTAAGTATTTCTCTCTTATGAGCTCTTGGGAGATAATACATTTTCGGCCGTGTTTCACTAAGTTGAAGTCTAGACAATATTAATATCGAAAGTTATCAATTTACGCCAAATTTGGTATTGAAATTCGTCTCTTTCTCTAGTATAACGGTTACAGCTAAAGAGAGCTGGCGAATACCTGAGGAAACTCAATGATTATTCAAGAAATGACAATTGACGTATGTAAGGCATAAACCTCGACAAGTATTCTCATCGTACAACATTACGACTTTTGAATAGAAGTAACGATTCCATATGTTATAGATAGTTTCTACCATCTGATTGTGATTGGGCATGTTGTATTTAACTGTTGCTGGTACATAAAGAGTAGATATGTTGTGATTAGATGCTATCAAGTAGATTACGATTATATAAGCTCTGGTTAGCTGCTAGAAAACGTATAGAGATTATACGACTGTATTCCTCGTCGGGAAAGACAGGATAAGTATGATATATGCTAGAAGTGTCATAGAAAATATTCTATTCTATAGTTCATTGTGTTAGTAGAATTGTATGTTCTATTTCCAGGCCTAAACCTTAGGATCTCGTGAGAGTTATCGAGGTTAAGTTAGTAAGTTGACTAGTATAGGTACAATGAGGCGATATACCTACTTTTTTGGCACCTGTGTAGCCAGAAAAGCATGCCTCGAGGACATTGGCATACCTTTATGCCCCTAGGCCAAAAATCCAGATAGGAAGGCCATACCGAAGAGTCAGTAGCCAAAGGTTGTCTAGTGAGTTGAGTGACACCCTGTCATCTAGTTACCTACTAGCAGTAATTGTAAGTTCTAGTTGACTTAGCATTCACTCGGCAGATCACCAAGGAAGTAGTGCAATCATTCAGGTTAAGTAGAAATGTGGGTACCTTAAGGAAGGGAACCTTATTCGTAGACAATGGCAGAGCCATCTACCCATCCTGTTCTTAAAAGCTACTTAGGTACAGATTATCGTGAACGACTAAGTCTAGGTAGACTTGTCCTTAAAGCTAGGAATCGCCCAGAAATGTTATATAAGATTGTACCAGACTAGGATAGGGTCTAAACTACTAGCACAGTGTAGTACAACACTACCCTCAGACTAAGAATATGAGTAAGCTCCCTGCAGAGGCTTAGGGGACGATCACTAAGGAGTGTGTTCAGCTAGTACCAGCCCTATAATTGTCCTAAATAGAGGAACTGAGTAGTCAGTCATTCGCGACCCCGTAGTTATTATGATTTATAGATGTCCGGGAAGGACATACAGAGAGCTATGTTGAAGCACTCCAGATCTCGCCCTATTCAGCATAGACTATTAGAGATCACGATCACTATTAGGATCCTCTAATCAGAGACAGGCGCACCGCATGCATGCCAGCAGCCTTATACACTATCCTAGGGGGCGAGCAGCGGTGGCGTTAGGCCTAGAAGGCCAATTACACCATTTGAGTGGCTAGATTGAGATGTTGGTACAGCACCTTGGTTGGGGTTGCCCTCACTTAGGAGTCATCCATGACCACCCTAGGGTTACTAGTTGTGTTGACGCCCGCCAGGGGCGAGATGAGTCGCTCCAAAAGAGCGGCATGCCATCTTCGAGGGATGAAGATGGGGTCCCAAGTCCTCATATAGTCCATTCCATCTGGACTATTATATGCCGCATCAGCACCACACACCTATCGAGCCTGGTGCCCAAGGAGCAGAAATCATGAGTCCACCAAACTCAGAAACAATTGAAGATCAGGGTTCGAGTGCGCTCAGTTGCAGACCTAGGGGACTGGTAGGTTGGCTATAGCACCAGTAGAGTCATAGAAACTTTGTTAGGGGTATATAGATTGAAGTGCACTCACCAAGGCTTATGGGGGCCCCGAGTGGGTTATTTTGTGCTGGTTGTAGCTTTTAATCTTATGGGGTCCAGGTTAGGTTCTTGTTTGCATTCTTGTCTGCTAGATATAACTTATGAATATATGATTATACCGTCATCACTTATGTATATGTAGTGTTTTCTAGACGTAGGTTACATATAAGCTAGCCTACAGGTTAATCTTTCTGCCTCTCCTTTCTACTTACCTTCAGTATTTCACCGTTTTCATTCAGATCATTACTGCCTTGTATATTCGGTACATATTGTACTGGCGCCCAGATATGGGGTGCTTCATTACTCGCCTGCAGGTTTAGAAAGATAGGGTTCATGATCTTCAATAGTAGCTCTTCAGAGTCCGCAGTTGGGTCAGCTTCTTTCATTTGGAGTTGCCAAGTTGTAGAGATTTCTGTATTTTAGTTATACAGCATTATGGGTAGGCCGGGGCCCTGTCCCGATCACTATTTTTTCTTTTAGAGGCTTGTAGACTATAGTCTTCAGTTAGTTAGTTGTATGTTGGTCGAGTGGGGACTTAATATATTATGCTTCGTGTGTTGGCCGTGTGAGGCCTAGTATAGTAGCTCATCTTCATTACTTTTATAACTAGACAACATGGTGGCCTTGTCTGCCTGCATAGGATCCCTTCTATTACCTACTGTGGTTTAGCTGTTTTCATTTAAAAGTGTCTATACGACCTTGTTGACCAAAGGCTGCATTTATAGTAGAGATATAGCCTGTTGTTTTCTTAAATTGAGTCGCAGGGTAGCACTAGACGTGCATAAGCCTAGCCAGGTCAGTTAGTTTCCAGTGCGGCACCAGGTGCCAGTCATGCTTCCCAAGGTGGGGCGTGACAAATAAGATATGGAAATGGAAATGGCCATGGGAATGGTAATGGAGATTGGCATCAGTCAGCCCCACCAGCTCTAGCTAATCATTTGCATGAGCAGCTGACTCATGCTGAGTTTAGGGTTGCTTTTAAGATGTTGTCACAGGCTATGAAAGCCCAAGTCAATCAGCAGACTGTGGGCGAATATGAATGGGAATGTGGCGGTAGCTAGAGTGTAAGATTTTACTAGGATGAACATTCCAGAGTTTCATGGTTCTAAGATGGACGATGATCCACAGGAGTTCATTGGGGAGATCTAGAAGATTACCTAGATTATAGAAGTTTTAGGAGAGGAGAGAGCAGGTTTGGCCTCCTACAGATTAAGGGAGTCACATATATTTGGTTCTGATAGTAGAGAAGGGTCGTCGAGTAGATGCAACTCCTATTGATTGGGATGGATTTGTTACAACCTTCTTGGACAGGTAGAGTTAAGGGAAGCCAAGGCAATAAAGTTTTTCAATTTGAAGAAAAATGACATGATTGTTCAGGAGTATCCAATGAAGTTCACCCAGCTGTCTAGGTATGCTCCAAAGATGGTTGTAGAGCCGACAACTTATATGAGGAAGCTTGTATCAGGGGTTGTAGATTCACTAGTCAAGGAGTACAGGACTGCTATGCTCATCAGCGATATGGATATCTCTTGATTGATGATTTATGCTTAGCAGATAGAGGAGGAATAGATGAATGAGAGGGAGAGAGAGGCCAAGAGGGCTGGGACAGGGTGTTTTGGGAATTCTCAGTTCAGGTTCAGTGGTGGACATCGCCAACAGTCGCTCCAGAGGTCATCAACCCTAGCCCTATCATCAACTAGTGTTCCATCCAAGCCTAGAGGTGATAAAAAAGATAGAGCGTCAGGCTCTAGGGGTCAGAGGAGCCCGTCAGGGAAGCGCACTTTCCTAGCTTGCAAGAAGTGTGGTACGAATTAGCTAGGAGAGTGCTTGGTTGACTTAGAAGTTTGCTCTGGTGCTGGAAGCTTGGGCGTATATGCAAAGATTGTCCTTCACATGTTGTGCCCAAGCCACCACTTCATTAGCTTTAGTAGCTCGCCAACCTCAGTACGACATATCTTTTAGTATCGGTGGCAGATAAGCCAAAACATATTAAATTACCTATCATCCCATTAGGAGCAGGTGAGCTCATCCTATGTTGTCATTGATATGTTATGAGTCTTCCATCTTGATGTTTATACATTGCTAAAATAAGGGGCTACATTATCCTTCAAGACTTCTTATGTTGCTATCAGCTTCGGTTTTAGCCTCGAAATCCTCTTAGAACCCATCACAATCTCTACTACTTTTGGTGAGTTAATTATAACTCGAGAGGTATATGAAATTGCCCTATTACAGTTGTTCAAAAGGTCACCTCAGCCGACTTAGTGGAGTTAGATATGAAAGATTTAAATGTTATCTTTTATATGGATTGGTTGTATGCTTGCTATGCTTCAGTAAATTGTACAACCCAGTTAATAGAGTTTAGAATGGAAGGGTAGTTCAACAGTGCCGATAGGTCGCTTTGTCTCCTACATTAAGGCCAAGAAGATGATCTCCAAGGATTGTGTATATCATTTAATTTAGGTTAAGGATTCTAAGTTCGAGACCCTGACTCTCAAGTAACTTCATGTTGTATGTGAGTATCCATAAGTGTTTCAAGATGATCTACAAGAAGTCCCTCCCGAGCGAGAGATTGACTTTGGTATGGACCTTCTCCCTTATATGTAGCCCATATCTATTCCTCCTTACATAATGGCTCCTACGAGCTAAAGGAGTTGAAGGAACAGTTGAAAGATCACCTAGCTAAGGGTTTCATCATACCTAGCATGTCCCCGTGGGGTGCTCGAATCCTTTTAGTACGAAGAATGAAGGTTCTCTCAGAATGTGCATTAACTATCATTAGTTGAAAAAAGTCACAATGAAGAATACGTATCCTCTACCTAGGATTGATGACTTGTTTGACCAACTTCAAGGTGCTAAGTGTTTCTCTAAGATAGACCTCAGATCCGTCTATCACTAGCTCAGGGTGAGGGAGAGTGACATTTCAAAGAAAACTTTCAGGACTCAGTATGGTCACTATGAGTTTCTAGTTATGTCTTTTATACTAACGAATTCTCCCACAACTTTAATGGATTTGATGAGTAGGGTGTTCAAGCAGTATTTGGATATGTTCATCATCATCTTCATAGTTGATGTCTTCATATATTCTCTGAGTAAGGAGTAGCATGCCGCTCATATAAGGATTATGTTGCAAATTCTTAAGGATCATCAGTTGTTTGCTAAGCATAGAAAGTATGAGTTTTGGGTGAAGTCAATTGCATTTTTGGGTCATGTGGTGTCTAGTGAGGGTATGCAGGTAGATTCTCAGAAGATAGTGGCGGTGAAGAACTGGCCTAGACCTATTGACATTAGAAGGTCTTTAGGCTTTGCTGGCTTCTTCAGTAGGTTCATAGAGGGATTTTTATCCACTGCAACACCATTGACCAAGTTGACCTAGAAGAAGGTCAAATTTTAGTGGTCAGATGCATGTGAGAAGAGTTTTCAGGAGTTAAAGACTCGACTCACTTTAGTCCTAATTTTGACACTACCAAACGGAATAGATGGCTTTGTCGTATATTGTGATGCTTCGAGGATTGGCCTTGGATGTGTGTTGATGCAGCATAGAAAGGTCATTGCTTATGCTCGAGACAGCTTAAGACTCAAGAGAAGAACTATCCGACGCATGACCTTGAATTAGCAGTGCTGGTGTTTGCCTTGAAGATTTGGGGGTGCTACTTGTATGGGGTGCATGTTGAAGTAATTCCCAAATAACAGGATCCTTCAGTATGTGTTTACTCGGAAGGATCTGAATTTATGTCAAAGGAGATGGCTCAAGCTTCTAAAATATTATGACACGAATTTCCTTTACCATTCGATCAAGGCCAATATAGTGGCAGGCACTCTTAGTAGGTTGTCCATAGAGAGTGTTGTCCCATTTGAGGATGGGAGGAATGAATTAGTGAAGGATGTTCATAGGCTTTCTTATCTAGGGGTTCACCTTACCAATTCAGCAAATAGTGGTGTTATTGTTCACAATGGGTTGGAATTTTCATTGGTGATGGAGGTTAAGGCAAAGAAAAATGAGGACCCTATCTTTGTGAAGTTGAAGGAAGCTATTCGAAATGAGAAGGTGGAGGTTTTCTCCTAAGGGCGAGATGGTGTACTCTTATATCAGGGTCAATTGTGTGTTTCGGTTATGGATGACTTCAGAGAGAGAATGTTGATAGAGGCTCATAGCTCTTGGTATTCTATCCATCCAGGTTTATCATGACTTGCAGGAAGTCTATTGGTGGAACGACATAAAGAAGGATGTTGCATAAGTTATGGCTAAGTGTCCGAACTGCCAATAGGTGAAGATTGAGCATTAGAGACCTGAAGGTAAGCTGCAAGATATCAGTATTCCTACTTGGAACTGGGAATAGATCAATATGGACTTCATTACATGGTTGCCTTGTACACACCAACAATATAATTCTATATGGGTGATTGTAGACAGGATTACCCAGTTAGCACATTTCTTACCAGTCAAGACTACAAATTCAATTGAGAACTATGCTACACTTTACATTAGGGAGTTAGTTCGTTTGAATGGAGTTCCATTGTCTATCATCTCAGATAGGGGTACTCAGTTCATCTTTTAGTTTTGAAGATTATTTTAGAAAGGCCTCGGTACTCAGGTGAAGCTTAACATAACTTTTCTCCAACAGACAGAGAGCTTGGGTGATTGATTTCAAAGGTAGTTGGAGTGATCACTTATTTCTCATTGAGTTTTCCTACAATAACAGCTACCATCCCAGCATTCAAATAACCCATTTGAGGCTCTTATCGGCAGAGATGTAGATCACCTATTAGATGGTTCGAGGTAGGTGAACCTACATTGATAGGGACAAATTCAATTCATGAGGCTGTGGAGAAAATTCAACTTATTAGAGAAAGGCTGAAAATAGTTCAGAGTCACTAGAAATCACATGCGGATGTTAGGAAGAGGGAGCTTGAGTTTGAGGATGATGATTGGGTGTTTCTGAAGGTGTCTCCTATAAAGGAAGTTATGAGGTTTGTCAAGAAATGAAAGCTTAGTTCCCTAATATATTGGTCCTTATAGGATCTTGAGGTAAGTTGGCAAAGTGTCTTATGAGTTGGAGGTACCAGCGGAGTTAGCTTCAGTGCATCCAGTTTTCAATGTGTCATTACTGAAGAAGTGCACTGATGATCCAACTCTAGTTGTTCCGGTAGAGAGCACTGGTGAATGATAGCCTTACCTATGAGGAGGTTCGCTGTTGAGATCCTTGATCGTCATGTTTGGAAGTTGAGGAACAAGAAGGTAGCCTTAGTGAAGGTTTTGTGGAGAAATCAGCTAGTTGAGGGAGCTATGTGAAAAGTTGAAGCAGCTATGATGGCTAGATACTCACATCTTTTCCCTTCCAGCTCAGTTCCAATATGAGGTACCAGTTTTCTCTTTAGTACCCTATTCAATATCATGTCAACTTCATGTCTCTAAGTTCCTTTCATATCTTAGAATGCATGTATGTTTCAGGAAAGTGGGATTTCTTCGACACTCATGCCCAATTACCTCTCAATCTCATGAATACAAATCTCCAATAATGATTTTATTAAATTTTAGTTTGGACCTAATTTTGATGAAAACTTTCATGATCTTCTGTGAATTCGATTCTCTTATGGTTCAATCTATGTTTTCTAATTTTGAATGGACGTTTTCTTCAACAATCTCTTATAATCTATGCTTTTCAAGTTATGATGATTTTACTCAATTATGTATGATTTCATGAATCTCAAGCTTATGCATCATGGCCGACTCGATGACTTTATTTTCATGGCTAGTTCACGTATGCCAAGTATGATTATGATTTTCATGTTTTCTAATTAGCCCATGTAAAACCAAGTATGTTTTATTATTATGACTATGATAATTATGTATGTTTTAGAAGTAGTATCTAGCACCGAGTTGGCTGGGGTTCAGTGCACTTAGGTCTCAGAACTACGTGCCACCATAGGTATATATATTCCTACTTTAGGGCCTTGCTAGAGAGTGTTTCTTCCAGCCTAATGGGACTCACAAGTGATATCACGCCTTTATCGTTCTTTTTCATAACAAGTCTTAGGAAGGCTCTGCCAAATTGAGAGAGATAGTTGAGCATCATGTGCTCATTCATGATGGTGTCGGTTATAATGTGTCTCCCGTTGTTTCTCATGTTTTAAGATATTCATGTTAAAGATTTATGGTATCATGTTGTACAGTATGATTGATCCATTGATCAGTTTATGAGCTTTTACTTATTATTTCAAATATGTTAAACCATATGATTGGCTTTCAAAACCTTAGGTCATTATGTTTCAGCTAATAATGGATATCCCATGTTTATGACTATCTTATGATCATGATTTTAGCATGTTCTCCTTACTCTCATGTTTTACATATCTTACATACTTAGTATATTTAAAGTACTAACCGCATACTTATATGCTATATCCTTTCATGATATAGGATCGGGTGATTCGTCTCAGCCTCTTCCTTAGCTTCGCTCCTGCATCAGTCTAGTGCCATCCTAGCTTAGATGAGTCCTCGTGATGTGAGGATATCAATTTTGTCATCTATTCTTTCTTTTAGGAATTTCAATTTTCAAATTTTGGTAGAGCTAGTTGGGGGTATTGTCCCATCAACTCATCTATGATTAGAGGCTTTTCAGATAGTATGTATAGATGATCAGTGATATTGGCTTCTAGTCCGTTCATGCTTTATGAGATTCTAGACTTCCACGCATGTTATGGTTTATGCTTTACTTCCGCTTAGCTATATGCTCTTAATTGTGCTATGTATGTGTCATTGGTTAGCTTGGGGTCATTTGTGGTTACAGGTCACATGTCGCGGTTCGGAGTCCATGCTCGAGTCTTGACAGCTGGGGAATGAATAAGTTTTTGCCACCATATTTGAGGACTGGAAAATTGGAAATTTTTTTATTTTTTGTGTTATTATTGTATTTTCTAAAGCGCTAACAACTTGGCCTTAGTCATCACCTTCGCAAGTACAGGTTGGTCCTTGCAACACGTTGGCAAGGGATACATAGTAAAACTGTACCCTAAACTTAAAAGACAGTTGAGACAGCTAAGAAGGGAGGTTGCTAATCTATATCCCGTCCAACAATTTCAACAGACGAGGTTGTTCCATTGGAGATGGCGGCCAGACCAATCCACAAAGTGGAAATATCACTCGTGAAAATTATATCTCTAGTATTCACATATCAGAACTTGAAAGAAAATTTGAGCTGAAGAAGAACATGGTGCAATTGCTACACACAAGTGGACAGTTCACAGGCCTAACACATGAGGATCTATAGTAGCATTTTCAAAATCTTTTGGAGATTAGTGACACTTTCTTCCCCACCGATGTGTCAACTGGTTATGTTCATCTCACCTTTTTCCCATTCCCTATTGGGAGAAGAAAATTGGTGGTTGAAAACAGAACCACCAAACTCCAGCACAATGTGGATAACCTGGCAAGGATGTTCGTCATCAAATTTTTTCTATCTGGCAGGACTTCAATTTTGAGAAGTAAAGTTTTGAGTTTCAACCAGAGGCCAAATGAAATTTTGTATCTTGCATAAGAGAGATTCAAATCTTTTCTCAGAGACTGCCCCCATCACCAGCAGACTAATAAAGTGTCGGCACACATATTCGTGGAAAGTCTTGACCCACACACCAAAGTTCTATTAGATTTTGCAGCAGGGGGTCAAGCACTAAAACTTATTAGGAGTTGTACACTTTGATGAATAGGATTAGACAATAAAATTTAGAGTGGCACAAAACTTCATCAAGAAGAGCAGTTAGAAAAACTGCTGGCATGATAGAGGTCGACAAGGTGAATGCCTTGGCAGCTCGGTTGACCTCTCTATAAAATCAATTGATAACTCAGTTCAACAAGCTAAATATGGAACAACTGTAGGCATAGGTATATGCAGTTAAATTAGTTCAGAACATGTGTGAGATATTTGGAGGCGTGTCCATGTTGCAGACTCTTATAGAGAAAACCTAGAGTTAGTAAACTTTGTAGGCAATGTGCAAAGAGAGAACAAAAACTATGGGAACACCTACAATAGGAACTGGCGAAATCACCTCAACATCTCTTAGGGTGGAAATCATAGATAGAGTCATAACTTCCAACATCACCAACAGAAGCAGGAAGGAAATACAGGGAGTACCCAGTCAAGCCACATAAAGGAGATGTTGTAGAAGATCATGGCTTCCAGGCTCAAATGACAGTTGACCAAGCCTAAATGGCAGTTGAGCCCAGAACTCAATAGTTATCCACTAGGAACTTAGAGAAGTAGATGGGGAAACTAGCTGTAACTCAGCGTGGGCAGCTGGCTCTGGTGCGTGCTCCTCGTGAATGGGTGGAGATGGCTGATGCTCAGCGTCATGGACACCCTCATGATCATTTCCATTTCCATTCTCCTGGCGTTTACTCGACGTGGAGGTATGATTCTACCAATGCGAATAGCACAAATTAGAAGAGTAAGGGACATTCATCGCACGACATAGATCATGAAAGAAGGGAACATTTTCTAAACGTCTAGTAGCCTCTTCGTCATAAGTGTGGCACGTTTCACACATATGAAAAAGACTCCACTTAACGCGACTTTCAGACTTCCTAGGACACATCAACCTATGGCTCCGATACCAAGTTTGTCATGACCCAAATGTACACCAGGATTGTAGACACGGGACAAGGAGCCCCAAGAGGCTCCATGTCGACCCATGGCATGAGCATACATCTAATCCAATCACATGAGTGGAAGACTTATCATATAATAATGTAGTAATAACGTATCCAAAGGGAAAAATCAACACAAGACTCATACAATACTGTTGAATACAACTTGCAGTCTAATAAGCCTCTAAACATAAAAGACGGATTGATGGGACAACTCCCCCAACTAATCCAACATTCAGAAACTGAAAGAACAACATAGAGTATGAACATACAACCCTCGAAACATGAGGACTCACCAAGAGCGCTGAAAGCAAATCTGAAGCTATCTACGGGTGAGGATGACCCTGAGAACTGGGACCTGTTTCATGAAATGATATAGCATAGAAAGTATGCGATCAGTACATGAAATGTACTAAGTATGCAAGGTAAGTAAAATGGACATTTAAAACCTATATGAAATTCATAAATGATCATGAGTGGGACATCATTCTCGTATCGTAACGATAATAACATATCATATGGCTCAAGGTTTTCAAAACATTCGTAATATAAACATAATCATAATAGAAGGCTTCACTTAACATTCCTTGAGCCAACATACACAATTATAGCATGCATAAATCATGAGGAACAGTGGGAGATTCTCTTAACTGACATACCCCATATGAGCACACATGAATCCTGACTTGTAACCCTAGTCTGAAGGGTGTTTGTACCTTGCTAAGGGTAGAACCATGAAAGTGCGATATCACCATGAAAAGGGCCATTTGGGCTAGGAACTAGAGTGAAAGGGGTCCCAACATACCTATGGTGGCACGTAGTTCATGAGAACAGGGCTTAACCTGAGAGTCCCGAACCTACTCGGTGTTTGATACTAATCCTAAAACATATATAGTGCTCATAATAATACATACATGAGTTGATGGGCTAGTTAAATCATGATAATCGTAAACATGCTTAAACATATGTGAACTAGCCATGACATGAGGCCCGTGAGTCGGCCAAAAACATAATTCATGATTAATAAGATTCATACGTACTTGTAGATAATTCATATAGATTGAATTTCATAAAATCATAATGGACAACATAATAAATTCATAATTTAAAAACATAATTCATGCTCGGCTTGTAAAGAACATCAATGGGAAAATAGATTATAAATCTATTCATCACGGGAAATGCATAATTAAACTTAATTACTTAGAAATGAAAATCAACAATATTATAATAAATTTAAATCTCAAAAGATGATCAAAATCCGTAGATTATGATATTATTTCAAAATCATAAAACCCATAATCAAATCCTTTAATTTTTTTTAATAAATAAATTACAAAATCCCATGAGTTTTTGATAAATTTTAAGTAAAATCATAGAGTTAGAGCATGGGTGTGGAAGAATTCACTCATTGATGACCTTACATACCTGGAATTATCAAATTCTAACTCTCCTTAGAAGCCCAAGAATGAAATTGGAAGAATTGAAGAGTTTAAAAATCTCCTTAGATCACCTTTCAATATCCTTGCATGCATGAATGAGAGTTTAGAATAGGTCATTTTCTTAAAAGCCCAGCCTTTCCAAGCCAAAATGACGTATTTTAGGGCCTCATTTTGTGAAAAAGTCGAAATTACCCTTAATGAACCTGCCATGAAATTTGGCCGGATGGAACCAAGGACGGCTCCTAATGGGTCGTTGGAACAAATGATGGCCCGTCATGACCCTCATCGTATGCACTGCTGAAGGCCTACTTCCGAAATCAACCAATATACGGACATGACGAGTCGTCCTACCAACCAATGGTCTGTTACTTTGTCCGTGGTTTTCTCATGGACCTTGGCATCTAATCTTCTAACGGGCCACACCACGACTCATCAAAACTAACGAAGAGTCATTGTTTCGCTTCCGTCCAGCCCATTGGAAATCTTATCCTCCAACAACATCCACAACCAACGACTCGTTGTTTCTTCTGACGAGTCATTGGGGGACTTGTTGTAACCCACTTGAAGAACCTAGCTTCTTCTAACGACTGCTAACAACGACTCATTGTTTTCCACAACAAGTCATCATGTCTCACATTGTCTACATTATCACCCAGCCTAATCTCACCAATGACTCATTTCAACGACTCGTGGTTTGATACCATGAGTCATGCCTTGGCCCATCTTGAGGGATTTTCCCCAATTCTCTGCAATTTTCAACTTTTCCCTTCCAGGCCTGCTCCTACGCACTTTCGGGGTATTACAACCTAGCCATCCCTTAGCCTACACTAAAACCCTAAAAGTTCTACTTGATCTTACTTTTAGATATTCCAATAATAGCGGAGTAGTACACTAAGGGCAAATATATGGGTCATTTGCATATTGCATGTGAAATTTTTGTGAAAGTGAGCGGAATACAATCCTTATACCCATACTTGTTATACTTGTTTATTTGAGTAATAATGAGTAACTCTCTTGATGTGAGGGCACGTAATTGATGAAATATAGGTAATATATTTGAATTATTAATTGATTAACTTGCATGAGTTTGTTGAGGTTGTAGAGTCAGTTCTTGAGGAGGTCTTAACTTAGTTGTTCATGCATTTAACTATGTCATAGATAACATGCTTTATAAGAACTTGTTATCTAGATCAATCGTTGTAGCGTTAACTTCAGTGATCTTTCTTCAATTGGCAAATTTTGAGCCTTCTTGTTACATAAGATGCAAAAAATTTGTTAGAGGACGAATAAGGTTTTAACTGTAGGGTGGTGATCTTGGGCTTATTTACATGCCCAAGTGCCATTTTAAGTCCATGTTCAAGCTTTGTTTGCACCTTTATTGGATTTTAATCTCATAAATTATAATGCCTCAGAACTTTCCTAAATCAAACTTAGACTTATCAGAAAGAAACAATTTTTTTCTCAAAATGACCTAGACAATGAGTCGTTGTCAGTTGTAATGACTCATTGTCTGAGTCGTCTCAGCCCTGCAGGATGTCCTTCCTGAACTAACGAGCCCAGTATGAGTCGTGGAAGAGACCAATGACCCATCCTGTTGAGCCGTTAGGAGAAGTTCGAGAAGGTAAGAAATCCATTCCAGTGGCAATGTGTGGCAACAATGACCCATTGTTCCACACAATGAGTCATCGCTTCCATCCATGAGCCAAGTCTAGAAAGTCCCAGTGACCAGGACGAGCGGTGACGACAATCCATTAGTCGGACCAATGAGTCGCTATGTCACTTGTTGGTGTCACAACCCGAACGGAGGCCCGGATCTTATACATGGGACAAGGGATCTCGAAAGACCCCAAGTCTACCCATGGCATAAGCATACATCTAACTCATTCGATAAACTAAAGAAATCCTCAACATAACTCAGCGGAAGTTTAACTCAACATAACATCAGAATAAACATCTGAAGCTAACATATACATAAGTTTGAAAAGCCTCTAATCTGGACGAGTTGATAGGACAAGACCCCAACTAACCAAACAATACTGAAATTGGAAATGCAGAAAGAAATAGAAAGTATAGTCCTCGGAGGATGAGGACTCACCAATCCGAGCAAGTACTAAATCTGGAAAGATAACTAAAAGCGGGACTGAAGCTGCGAGCCGGGTCTTGTAGCATGAAACGATACAATATAGAAAGTATGCGGTCAATACATGGAATATACATATTATGCAAGGTAAGTAAAACTGCTTAAGTAAAAAAAATCATTTAAAAAATTTCATAACATATCATAAGCTTTCAATTTGGAGGGGAGGGACTGCATGTATTCATTCGGAAATCCTAATATTTTCATGATATGACCATGCATGGCTTCATAACATCATAACTAACTCGTATGACTCAAAGCTGAAATATGACATGTGTAGAAAAGCTATTGAATGAATCAAACCTTGCATTTAGAACATGCATGCTGAAAGTAATAATCATGAGTAATGAATATGCAAATCAGAATCATATAGACAATGGGAGACTTATCACTTAACCGATTTACCACAATAGAGCTTACGTGGTCCCAATCACACTCAAGTGGGCAGAGCCATCCAAAACCTTTCCAAGGCTAAGGATGATACCATGATATGGATATCAATCTCATGGGACATTAGGGACGAGGATAGCTCACAAGGAAGGTCCCAATAATATAATAGTATCAACCTACATTGGCGCATAGTTCTGGGGCATGGGGTGATCGACCCTTAGCCAACTCAATGCTAGAATCTTCCCCCAAAAAATGCAATGCTCTACATTGAATACAAAAAAGATCAACACTGATATCATGCATAAACTCAACGTCGTATGAAACGAACCTCAACGTTGTCATTTGACAAAGCTCAATAATAGATTCATGAATAGAACCGACATCGTATGAAAACGATGCTCAATTATAACATACATCTCAATTATGAATTCGTGCATATGAGAAGATTATTTTGAAACATACCACAAGCTCACTTATAACTGGGAGCATCTGCTCCAAAACCATGTGGTAAGCTTACTTTAGAGATACTACATCTTCATGCTTGATATAAGGGCCTTGCCCAAAATACTATCATACTTGGATCTACTCAATTCATTTCGAAAACAATATCATAATCATGGGTAGTTTAAGAAACATGTTTTTCATCATCATCATACATTCATCATCATTCTCTTCTCTAATGAACTTCTCATCTATGGGCACTAAATTTCATAATTTACAAAACAAAATTTTCGATTGAACACAATTTAAAATCTGCCCAAGCTCCACTATTCATAGACATTAACATAATCTAATCGTAACCATGTGTAGAAATTGAAGAATCATGCAATTGGGTAAAATCCCGTAACTTGATCATATGAATTTCTTATACTAGATAGAGATTGGGCATGGGTGTGGAAGAAAACACCCACTCATAACCCTACATACCTGGAATAGCTGGATTCTAACACTTTTTGGTTGCCCAAGGTGAGATTCCAATGGAAACCTTCAAAACTTGCTCTAAATCCTCTCTTCAAGCTCTTAAGTTTGTATGCATGGAAACTAATGACTTAGAATAGGTTTTCCCCTCTTGAAACCCACTGAAACGAGCCTTAAACGATGTAGTATAGGCCCCTAGAACTTAGGAATGACGGAAATACCCTTACTGAAATCACAGAAAAATTGCTCACTAGACAAAATAATGGACGACCCAACAGGTCGTTGGAGGATACCAGTACCCGTGGTATCTGTCCGTACTATGCACTGCCCTAGCCTTCTCTCGGTTTCACAAGAAGGATAGACAGGATGACTCGTCCTTAGATACCACAAGTCATTCTTCCGATCGTTGTCTCCTCTTCTTTATTTTTTGAACTCCTTCACAACGAGCCTCACCATGACTCGTTGTATCCTCCAGTAGGTCATGGTATCCGTCTGTTGAGTCTACTATAAAAGTTCACTTCCTTACCACGACTCCAGACAATGAATCATTCTTAGTAGCAATGAGTCATTATATCGCTCATTATTTACGCTGCCACCAACCCTAACCCCTTCCCACGACTACTCACAATGATTCGTGGTTACATACCACGAGTCGTTGTACCTCTTGTTCGACAACGTTTTCCCAACTTTCAGCAGTTTTGAATTATAAATTCTCGGGTCCACTCTTAGGCACTTCTGGGCTATTACAATATCTCCCCCTTGGGAACATTCGTCCTCGAATGTAGGAAACAAGAAGAAAATAGAGACATGTAATTACCATGATCAAATACTGATCACTTGAACAAAAAATTTCCATGGAATGACTAACTCCGATACATTACACATAGCTGAACTCATCTCATGCTTCACATACATATTCCTGCACGTAAAAGAAACTTGGACACATGAACTGAACATGAAAAATAGAGTCATAGAGCATAACTGATACCTCAAGTCGGAACTAAGCCAGTAGAGAATAAATGTGCGCATTTAGCCTTCATATCCGCTTCGGCTTCCAACGTGGCTTTTTCAACATGCTGATTTCTCCATAAGACTTTAACTGAACTTCAATGGCATGGTAATTTCTTATTCCTCAACTTTCAAACCTGACGATCCAAGATTTCAATGGGAACTTCTTCATAACCGAGGCTGTCTTTTTCACCGACGCTGTCCACTGGGACTACTAGAGTTGGATCACCCAAACACTTATTCAAAAGTGACACATGAAACACGAGATGTACTAAAGCTAACTCTGAGGGCAAGGCCAACTCATATGCCACCTTACCAACTCTTCTCATAACCCTATAGGGACCAACATAGCGGGGATTGAGTTTCCCTTTCTTTCAAAACCGCATGACTCTCTTCATGGGAGATACCTTTAGAAATACCCAATCGTCCACCTCAAACTCCAGATCCCTTCTTCTTACATCGGCATATGATTTCTGACAACTCTGAGCTGTTTTCAACCTGTCCCTTATCAACTGAACCTTTACCATGGCCTCATGAACCGAATCAGGGCCTATCATAGCGGCTTCCCCAACTTCAAACCATTTGATGGGCGACCTACACCTCCACCCATAAAGAGCCTCGAATGGAGACATCTAGATACTAGAGTGATGGCTGTTATTATAAGCAAACTCGATCAAGGGCAAGTTATCATCCCAATTACCTTTGAAGTCCATCACACATGCCCTCAACATATCCTCGAGGGTCTGGATTGTTCGTTCTACATGGCCGTCTGTTTGCAGATGAAATGATGTGTTGAGTAACCTGAGTCTCAAGCCCTTTTGGAAAAAACCCCCAAAACTGCGAGGTAAACTAAGTACCTCAGTCTAAAATAATGGATAAGGGCACTCCATGAAGTCGAACCAACTCCCGAATGTACAATTTGGCATAATCATCCGCTGAATCTGTGGTTTTGACCTGTAGAAAGTGTGCAGCCTTGGTCAACCTGTCTACCACTACCCAAATAGAATCATAGTGTTTGCAAGTACGAGGTAGGCCTATAATGAAATCAATATTAATCTCTTCCCACTTCCAAGTGGGAATGCTAATATCCTAAAGTACGCCTCCCGGCTTTGATGCTCGACTTTCACATGCTGACAGTTTGGGCACTTGGCTATGAATTCTACAATATCCTTCTTCATGCTGTTCCACCAATATATTTCCTGCAAATCATGATACATCTTGGTGGCACCTGCATGGATAAAATACCTGGATCCATGTGCCTCATGCAATATACGGTCCCTCAAATTATCAATATCTGCAACATATAAACGGCCCTGGTATTGCAATACCCCATCTGCCCCTTGGGAGAAGACCTCCACCTTCTAACTTGCAACAGCTTCCTTCAGCTTTACCAAAATCAGATCCTCATCTTGTCTGGCTTTCACATCCATCACCAAGGACAATTCTGATTTGTTTTGCACAACAATGCCGCCATCGGTTGAGTTGACCAATCTAACTCCCAACCTCATAAGTTGATGTACGTCTTTCACCAACTTCTTCCTTCCTCGTCCACGTGGGACACACTCTCCATACAGAGCCTACTAAGTGCATCTGCTACCACATTTGCCTTCCCCGGGTAGTAAAAGACACTCATGTCATAGTCCTTTAGTAGCTCCAACCACCTCCTTTGCCTATGATTGAGATCTTTCTGCGTGAATACATATTGTAAGCTCTTGTGGTTCGTAAACACATCCATGTGGACCCCATAGAAGTAATGCCGCCATATCTTCAATGCAAACATCACCTTGGCCAGCTCAAGTTCATGGGTCGGGTAATTCTTCTCATGGACTTTTAACTCTCTTGAGGCATATGCTACCACTTTCCTATGCTACATCAACACATATCCGATTCCGACTCGCAAAGCATCACAATACAAAAAAAAAGCCATTCGTACCCTTGGATAGGGTCAACACTGGTGCTGAAGTGAGTCGGGTCTTTAATTCTTGGAAGCTTTTCTCATAGGCCTCCGACCATTGGAACTTTACCTTTTTTTGAGTCAACTTGGTCAAAGGTGCTACAATAGATGAAAAGCCCTCAACAAATCTCTAATAGTAACCCGCTAAGCCGAAAAAACTCCTCTTATCTGATAGGTTCACCAGTCTGGGCCAATTAATTACCGCCTTGATTTTCTGAGAATCTACCTTTATGCCCTCGCTCGATACCACATGGCCCAAAAATTCCACAGAGTCCAACCAAAATTCACACTTGCTGAACTTTGTGTACAACTGACGATCCATAAGGGTCTGAAGCACTACTCTCAAGTGAGTCGCATGTTTCTCCTCTCTCTGAGAATATATAAGGACGTCATCGATGAACACAATCACGAACATATCCAATATGCCTTGAACACACTTTCATTAGATCCATAAATGCTTCAGGGGCATTGGTTAGTCCAAAAGACATAACAACAAATTCGTAGTGACGATACAGAGTCCTGAAAGCGGTTTTCGAGATGTCACTCTCCCGATCACTGAGCTGGTGATACTCGGATCTGAGATCAATCTTAGAGAAATACTTGGCACCCTAAAGCTAGTCAAACAAATTATCAATCCTGGGTAAGGGGTACCTATTCTTGATTGTGACCTTATTCAACTGCCGATAATCAATACACATGCGAAGGGAATAACACTGGTGCACCCCATGGAGACTTACTCAGCCTAATAAAGCCCTTATCTAACAAGTCCTTCAACTGATCCTTCAACTCTTTTAGCTCGGCTGAAGCCATTCTGTAGGGAAGAATAGATATAGGATTCATGTTGTGAAGAAGATCTATACTGAAATCAATCTCCTGCCCGGGAGGGACACTTGGCAAATCATCAAGAAAGACCTCTGGATACTCACGTACCATTTGAAATGATTGGATAGTCGGGGTTTTGGACTCTCATCCTTAACCCTAACTAGATGGTACATGCAACCCTTAGAAATCATATTTCTGGCCTCAAGGTAAGAAATGAATCGACCTACAGGCACAACTGAACTACCCTTCCATTCTAAGACTGGCTCACCCAAAAATCTCAACTCTACTAATCGGGTTCTACAATTAACTGAACCATATCATGCAAATAGCCAATCCATGCCGAGAATAACATCAAAATTAGTCATGGCTAACTCTATCAAGTCTATTGAAGTGACCTTATGAAGAACTCATACTGTACATCCTCTATACACCTATCTTGTTATAATTGAGTCACCTACTGGAGTGGAACCTAAGAAGGGTTCTGATAAGACATCGGGACCGAATCCGAAGCTACTGTCTACATATGGTTTCTCAAAAGACAAGCTAACCCCCCGATCTAACAAAGCATATAAGTCAATATGGAAGACTCACAACATACTAGAGACCACATTCGGGGAGACCTCCTGCTCCTAATGGGAACCTAAAGCATAGAATCTGTTATGGCACTGACCGTCAGTTATGCTAGTAGATGCCCCCTAATGTGCTGAGCGTGGAGGAGGGGCTGCTAAACTAGAAGCTGGGCCTCGACCCCTAACCTGATCCTGCCTCGCAATTGGAAAATCTCAAAGCATGTGTCTGGGCTACCCACACCCGAAACAAGCACCTGAATCTGCCAAGCACTGGCTTGTGTGCCCAAAACCACACCTGCGACAAGCTGGGATGCCAGAATTTACGGGTCTTCTAGTCTAACCCCTCAAGCCTAATGCTTACCCTCTCTGATCTTGCCTGGGCCTAGATGGCACACTCAATGTTGAAGATGTCGGGGCTGATGATCTATGGTGAGTCTGCTCTCGGTGTCCACCACTGGACCTCTGTTGAGAGAACCTGTGGTCCTCAGTCTTGGACATCTTGGCCTCCCTCTCCGTTGAATGTGCCGCCTCCATTTGTTGGGCGTACAACACTATGCGAGGGAAGTACATATCCTGGTGGAGCATAACTGTCCTACAGTACTTGTCCAAATACCCTACTATACCATGCAGAAATCTTCTCACCCGCACCCTCTGGTCAGCCACTAACTCTGCGGCATACTTCGATAGGCTAGTGAACTCAAGGGCGTAATCCTAAATAGTCATTCTTCCTTCTTTAAATTTACAAACTCAGCTGCCTTTAACTCCCTTATCTCCCGAGGGAAGAACTGGTCTAGGAATGCAACATGAAACTCATCCCATGTGATCTAACCTGCTACTGCAATCTTGCTATCCTACCACTGGCGAAACTAGATATGTGAAACCCCCTTCAACTAGTAGGAGACCAACTCTGAGCATTCAACGCTACTCACTCCCATGACATGGGTGATCTTAACAATCTCATCAATGAAATCATGCGGGTCCTAACCTACCTTGGACCCCAAGAACTCTGGCAGGTTCATCCTCAAGAATTCTTTGACTCGAGCATTGCTATTTTGCAGAACATGCGCAACGGCCTCCTGATTAACTTGAGTGGTCAAGGCCTGCGCAAGCATCTGAATAGCAGCCCGGAACTCAGCATGAGCGGCTAGCTCCGGTGACTGAGGCTCATGAACTGGTTGGGCTGGCTGATGCCCATAGCCATTTCCACTCTCGTGTCTTTCACCACCTCCATTCCGCCTTCCGTTCATTCTTTCAGGAGCCATTATTATGCAATTGCGAATAGCATGAATTAGAAGAATAGAAAGCATCGTACGACATAGATCATGAAAGAAGGGAACATTTCCTAAATGTCTCGTAGCCTCTTCGTCATAAGTGTGGCGCGCTTCACATCCATGAAAAAGACTCTACTTAACGCGGCTTTCAGACACCCTGGGACACTTCAAACCATTACGTTGATACCAAGTTTGTCACAAATCGAATGGAGGCTCGGGTCGTAGACACGAGACAAGGGACCCCGAGAGACCCCAAGTCGACCCATGGCATAAGCATACATCTAACTCATTCGATAAACTGAAGAAATCCTCAATATAACTCAGTGGAAGTCAAACCGAACATAACATCGAAATAAACATCCGAATCTAACATATACATAAGTCAGAAAAGCCTCTAATCTAGATGAGTTGATGGGACAAGACAACAACTAACCCAACAATACTGAAACTGGAAATGCAAAAAGAAACTGAAAGTCTAGTCCTCGGAGGATGAGGACTCACCAATCCAAGCAAGTACTAACTCTGGAAAGTTGACTAAGAGCGGGCCTGAAGCTACGAGTGGAGTCCTATATCATGAAATGATACAGCATAGAAAGTGTGCGGTCAATACGTGGAATGCACCATGTATGCGAGGTAAGTAAAACCGCTGAAGTAAAGTAAATCATTTAAAAAATTTCATAACATATCATAAGCTTTCAAATATGAGGGGAGGGACTATATGCATTCATTCTGAAATCCTAATCTTTTCATGATATGACAATGCATAACTTCATAACATCATAACTAACTTGAATGACTCAAAGCTGAAATATGACATGTATAGAAGAGCTAAACAATGAGTCAAACCTTGCTTTTACAACATGCATGCTTAAAGTAATAATCATGAGTAATGAATATGCAAATCAGAATCATATAGACAACGGGAGACTCGTCACTTAACCGACATACCATAATAGAGCTTAAGTGGTCCTATTATCACACTTAAGTGGGCAGAGCCATCCAAAACTTTTCCAGGGCTAAGGACGCTACCATGAAATCGATATCAAGCTCATAGGCCATTAGGGCCGGGGTAGTATCAACCTACGTTGGCGCATAATTCTGGGGCATGGGGTGATCGACCCTTATCCCGCTCGGTGCTAGACTCTTCTCCCAAAATATGCAATGCTCTACATCATATACAACGAAGCTCAACATTGTCTATTGACGAAGCTCAACAATGATATCATGCATAAACTCAAAATCGTATTAAATAAAGCTCAACATTGTCATTTGACAAAGCTCAATAATAGAATCGTGCATAGAACTGACATCGTATGAAAACGAAGCTCAATTATAACATATATCTCAATTATGAATTCATGCATATGAGAAGCTTATTTTGAAACATACCACAAGCTCAAATATAAGTGGGAGCATCTACTCCAAAACCATGTGGTAAGCTTACTTTAGAGATACTACATCATCATACTTGATATAAGGGCCTTGCCCAAAATATTATCATACTTGGATCTACTCAATTTATTTTGAAAACAATATCATAATCATGGGTAGTTTAAGAAATATGTTTTTCATCATCATCATTCTCTTCTCTCATGAACTTCTCGTCCATGGGAATTAAATTTCATAATTTAGAAAACAAAATTTTTGATTGAAAATAATTTAAAATCTTCCCAAACTCCACAATTCATCGACATAAACATAATCTAATCGTACCCATGTGTAGAAATTGAAGAATTATGCAATTGGGTAAAAACCCCATAACTTGATCATATGAGTTTCTTATACTAGATAGATATTCGGCATGGGTGTGGAAGAAAACACCCACTCATAACCCTACATACCTGGAAAAGGTGGATTATAACACTTTCTGGTTGGCCAAGGTGAGATTCCAAGGGAAACCTTCAAAACTTGCTCTAAATCCTCTCTACAAGCTCTCAAGTTTGCATGCATGGAAAGTAATGACTTAGAATAGGTTTTCCCCTCCTGAAACCAACTGAAATGAGCCTTAAACGATGTAGTATAGGCCCTTAGAACTTAGGAATGATTGAAATACCCTTACTAAAATCGCAGAAAAATTGCTCATTGAACCAAACAACGTACGACCCAACGGCTCATTGGAGGATACCACGACCCGTGGTATCTATTTGTACTATGCACTGCCCCAGCCTTCTCTGGAATTCACACCACGGATAGAAAAGACGAATCATCCTTAGATACCATGAGTTGTTCCTTCGATCATTGTCTCCTCTTCTGAATTTTCTGAACTCCTTCACAACGAGCCTCACCGCGACTCTTATCCTCCAACGGGTCGTGGTATCCAACCGTCAAGTCTACTGTAAAAGTTCACTTCCTTACCATGACTCTACACAATGGATCATTCTTAGTAGCAATGAGTCGTTATAACACTCGTTGTTTACACTGCCACTAGGCCTGACCCCTTCCCATGACTGGTCACAACGGCTCGTGGTTACATACCACGAGTCGTTGTACCTCTCGTTCAGAAACTTTTCCCCAACTTATAGTAGATTTGAATTTTAAATTCTCGAGTCCACTCTTAGGCACTTCCAGGGTATTATAGTTGGTAGGAATCCATTCTCCGGTTCAAAAATCCCTCCATTGGCTACGAGAGGAACCAACGACCCATTGGTTCATTTCATGTCATCTAAGCTCAGTTATGAACTCTTATTGTTTTAATTACATCTCGCATACTCAGTACATTACTACTAATGCATATTTCCTTGTGGTATCATGTTATGATATAGGTACAAGTTCTCAGTGCAAAAGCGTCAGTAGTTCCCCTCAGACGATTTTCAGCAGCTCGATATCGGTGAATCCTTATTATTCGAGGATGAGGTTTTAGTCTCTTTTAATTCTTGTTTTCAGACTTTAGAGTTAGCTGGTGGCTTCTCCTAGCAACTCGCTAGTTAGTAGTTGGCTTTCACACATAGTAGTGTTCAACTTGTTTTTGCTCTATTTGTATAAGTTGTCAGTACTGTATCAGACATTCGTTAGTTCATAAATCGGTTATTTTAGGTATGCTTTCAGCTTACGCTATGTTTATTTAGTTTACCAGTGTGATATCAAACTATGGGTTAGCTTGGGGTCACTTGTGGCACCAAGTACCATGTCATGTCCAGGGTGTAGACTTGGGTCGTGACAAACTTAGTATTAGAGCCTTAGGTTTAGAGTATCCTAGGAATTCTAAAAGCCACGTCGAATAGAGTCCTTTTCATGGATGTGAAGTGCACCACACATATGAGGGGGAGGCTACAAGGCATTTTTAGGAAGTTTTCCTTTTGTTCATACTCCTCATGGTGTGTTGAGCTTAATCCCAAAAATGTCTTCCTAATTCATGCTCTACTGGTTTCAGTGATAATATGCCGCAAAGAAGAGGATATGGGAATATAAATCAACCAGCCCCACTAGCCCCTCAGGACGATCAAGTGTCCCATGTAGAATTTAGAGCGGCAATTCCGCTGTTGGCTCAGGCTGTCACCAACCAAGTGAACTAGCAAGTGGTCTCGGTGAATGAGAATGAGTCTATAACAACTGCCAAGGTTCAATATTTCACTCGAATGAACCCTCCAGCTTTTCATTAATCTAAAGTGGGAGAGGACCCATAGGAGTTTGTGGATAAGGTGCGGAAGACCACCTTGATCATGGGTGTTAATTCTATAGAGAGTGCTTATCTGGCTGCCTACCAGTTGTAAGGGGTGGCACAGATTTGGTACAACCAATGGAAGGAAGGGAGGCCAACTGAAGCAGGATCAGTAGGGTGGGATGAGTTCGCTACAACGTTTCTCGACAGATTTTTTCTTTAGGAGTTGAGGGAGGCCAAAGTTACTGAATTTATGAACCTAAGGCAGGACAGCATGACAGTGGAAGAGTATGCATTGAAGTTTAGTCAACCATAGAGGTATGCTCCAGAGATAGTCTCTGAGTCGAGGACTCGTAAGAAAAATTTTGTGCATGGAGTTTTAGATCTGGTACTTAAAGAATGCAGAACCAAAATGCTAATCAAATAGATTGACCTCTCCATTCTAATCATTCATTACCAAAAAATAGAGGTAGAAAAGTTGAATGATATAGAGAGGGAGAACAAGCGGGTCTGATCTCGGGCATAATTATGTGCCCAAGTGCTATTTTATAACTTAATTTTAGCCATGTTTGTTAATTTAATTGATTATATTCTCATGTAATGTTTTATAATTTCGTTCATGAACTAACCAATATGATTAGCCCATGTTTAGTAGGTGAATTATGCTTAGGAGGGACTAAAAATTATGTATAATGTAAAAGAGGAAGGCATGGAAGTGATTGTGAAGAATTCGCATGAACAAAACACAAGGGGTAGGTTGCCAGCCCATGCCAGCGTGCCACGCTAGGCGACATGCACTAGTTCAGGACGTGCCACGCTAGGCGAGCATATGCCAAGGCAGGAGGCTTGCACGTCCAGGCCATGCCACGTCCTTCCATCAGCACGACCAGTGGTGTGCCATGCTGGGCGACATGCACCAGTTCAGCGTGAGGACATGTCAAGAAGCCCCAAAAGCAGTAGGCCTATGCGTTTCCTCCAAGTCAAGGAGGCAAATCAGGGCGTTGGGGTTCGTGACACGAAGCTAGTTCATGGACGGACAAAAATTGTAAATTTCAAACAAGTATAAATAGAACACTTAGCTGCGAAAATCATTTGATCACGAAATATTTTGAGAACAACAGAAAGGAGCGAAGGGGGAAAGGAAGAACTCTACCTAGGGTTCACTAATTTTCATTCACTTTTAACTACTTTTGTAAGTACACTACTTTAATTATGCTTTTGAGTGTTTTTAAAGCATGAGTGGTTAAAACCCTTCCTCTAGGGTTACGACCACATGATATGATTGTAAATGCATGAATTCTTCTTGGTTTGAGTTTTTAGTTGTTGTATTGTCTTAAATTCTTTATTATTAATATTTTTATTCTTGATCACCATGAAAACAAACATGTTAAGCTAGGTAAAAGCTCGAAAGAGTAACCGTAGGATAGAACACAAGAATGTAGGGAGCAAGTTCTTATTTTTACGATAGGACTAGCAGTTAGGATAGAAATTATACCTAATTTGCCTTGCTTGGTTACTAAAGCGGGATAAGCTAGACATAAACATAGAATAGACACATTACTGCTCATAGAAGTAGTTGTGAAGCTAAGTCAGGTTAATTGATTAGAGGTACGAAAGTCCATAATCAAGGGCGCAACTCTGTAAACCGCATCCACGTAGTTAACTTGCTCATGAATTAGGGTGTCACATCCCCGCTCAATGATGTAGGTGTGAGACTAGTTTGTCATGTTTAGGGGCTTGAAAGACCATGAACATAGCATTTTAATTATGTGAGACAACAACTGATGTTTGCATAATTGAACCATTGTGAATTATAGCATTGCATGATTATTAGGCCTTAACTCTGGTTGCTTCTTGTATTGTTTCTCGAGTATTTTGTGATCACCCCTAGATTTAATTAGAATTTCCCAAAATTTCTATAATCAACACTTGTGAAGGTTAAATTAACACTTGAACTTAGTAACTCACTGAATTAGTTCAGTCCCTGTGGGTTGGACATCATGCTCTTAAAAAGAGCCACTATATTACTTGTACCACCGCATGCGCTGGGGCGCAATAAGTTTTTGGTGTTGTTTTTGGGGATTGGCGAAGTTTAGTGAATTTTTCTAGTTTTGTGTGATTTTTAATTTCCTTAAGTGTTGAAAAACATGGTCTTAGTCTGCTATATTGCAGGTAACAGGTTGTCCTTGCAGAATTGGCAAGGAATAGAGAGCTGGTGGAATCTTTGTTGGAACCTGAATGCCAACTGCATTTGCTTAGGAGGGAAGCTCTAGAGCGAAAGTATAAAAGGTTACAAGATCAGTTACAACAACATCCACCAGTAGGGCAATCAAAGGTATTACCTAATCATATGGCAACCCGACCAGTTCGCGAAGTGGCAATCCCACTAGCGACAAATGTAAGCTATAGTATTCGCAACCCAGAGCCCAGAGGGAACTTTGAGCTTAAATAGAATATGGTGCAGCTATTACATTCTAGTGGTCAGTTCACTAGAATGAGTCATGAGGACCCACAACAACACTTTACAAAATTTCCTTGAGATTAGTGACACTTTTGTGCCCACCGGAGTGTCAACTGACTATGTCCGACTCACACTCTTCCCATTTTCATTGTTTGGAGAGGCTAAGAGGTGGTTAAAGGCTGAACCACTAAATTCCTTTAATTCTTGGAATGACCAAGCAAGGAAGTTCCTTGTCAGATTTTTCAATTCAGGCAATACTACTAAGCTCAGAAGTGAGATATTAAGCTTTAAGCAGAGGTCGGAGGAGAACCTATATTTGTCTTGGGAGAGATTCAAGTCATTATTGAGAGACTGCCCCCCTCACCAGCTATCCAATGAAGTGTTAGCTCACACCTTTGTAGAGAGTCTAGACCCACATACGAAGACTCTGTTAAACTCTGCATCAGGTGGGGAAGCATTAGAGAAGACTTATGATAAGTTGTACACTCTGTTGAACATGATTGCTCAAGGAAATCCAAATTGGCATAGCGACTCATCAAGAGGGGCAGGAAAGAGAGCAGCAGGGCTGATAGAGGTGGATGGTGTAAATGCCTTGGTGGCATAGCTACCATCATTTCAGCATCAGATGATAACTCAGTTCAACAAACTGAGTAGAACCAACCACAGGGATAGGTGAATGCAATTTAGCAGGCTACGAGTTGGTGTGAAATTTATGGTATCAATGGGCACACTACAGAATCTTGTTCAATTTTGTAGGGAATGTTCAGAGAAACAATTAGAATTATGGGAACACCAACAACAAGAATTGGTAGAGCCACCCAAATTTTTCTTGGGGTGGCCATCAGAGTCAGAGCTACCAGCAACCTCAGCAACCACAGTATCAGCAGCAGAATAGGCAGAATGGTGGCCAGTCAAGAAGCAGCAACATTGAGGAGATGTTGCAGAAAATTATGACTACTCAGACCCAATTGGCATAGAATTAGGCACGGATGGCTTAATTTAAAAAATGAGTAGTTGGCCACCCGAAATCTAGAGAAGTAGATGGGTCAATTAGTAGCTACTCAACACACTAAACCTCAGGGAGGGTTACCCAGTCGCATAGATACAAACCCCCGATAGGTCAATGCCATCAGTCTAAGGGGTGGCAAGAAATTGGCCAATGCACCACACAAGGGAAAGAGAAATGAGGATCAGCCGGAGCTGGTTAGGAATGGGCCATCTACTGACAAGGGAGGTAATTAGAGTGTTGTGCAATACAATGCACAATCATTATTGCAGCCAGCACAGAGACTACCACCACCATTCCCGCAAAGGCTCAAGAAGAGCAAGGAGGATGATTTCTTTAAAAAGTTCTTTGATGTTTTCAAAGAACTTCACATAAATTTTCCCTTACTTGATGTTTTGTAGTCAGTGCCAAAGTACGCTAAGTACTTAAAATATGTACTGGCCAAAAAAGATAGATTTGTAGATGTCCAAATGGTGGCACTGATTGAGGAGTGCATCTACAGGATAATGAGCAAGATACCAAAAAAGCTCAAGGACCCAAGGAGTTTTACCCTTCCCATACAAATCGGTAAAGCTGAAGTGATAAGAGCTCTCTGTGATTTAGGAGCAGCAGTAAATCTAATGCCCCTATATTTGTTTAACACCTTGGGGATGGGTCAGCCGAGGCCGACAAGAGTGATGCTGCAGCTGGCAGACAAGTCCCAAGTGGCACCAGATGGAATAATTGAGGACCTTCTCATAAAAGTGGGTAAATTCATTATACCAACTGATTTCATCATACTTGACTTTAAAGTTGATGACAAGGTACCTCTGATCTTAGGACGGCCATTCTTGGCCATTGGAAGAGCAATTATAAATGTAAGAGCAAGGACCCTTAAAATGAGGGTCGATGATAAAGAAGAGCTCTTCAGAGTTTACCAAGAGATCAACCCACCCACACACTACAAAGACCTTTGTAAGGTCAGTGTGTTGTTAGAGGCTAAGTGTGGGGTGGTAGATTGTATGGGTGCATTGCCGTAGGAGATAATCACATTTCAGCCCGAATCTGATGGAGGACTTAGGCTACATAAGAAGTTGGAAGAAAAGAGGGACAGAGTGGAGGTTGTTCCCTCAAAAAATACAAAGAGAAGAAGATGGTTCTCGAAAGGGAACACTGGTTTGAGGATGTCCTGAGAAGGATAGTCCACATTGTGTCGCGAACATAAAATCAGACGCTGCTTGGGAGGCAACCCAAGGGTACCACAGGTACAATTTTCTTTTTCTATTATTTGGATTTTGGGTTATTTTCACTTTTTTGTTTTTATAAATTAAGCACAGGAAAAAAGGGAAGTCAGAGTACCCAAAGAAACAGAAGCTAAGGAGCATGCCAAAACGCAAGTGCGGGGTTGAGGATCCCTAAGGTGAAAAATGGACAAAGCCTGCTGCTAGCTAGTCCTAGAGGCATCAGGTAGTATCTCTCACCTTTAGTATTGCTTTTAAATAATGCTTTTTTGGGACATAGCATAAATTAAGTGTGAGGTGAGGTGTAATTTCAAATTTTGTGCTAAGTGATTTCGGGTAAATTTGGTACTTGGTATAATATTGTTTGATGAAAAGTTGGAGTTGAGCACATTTCACCCACCCTTTGGTTTTTCTTTTCGGTTATTTTCCAAAGAGGAGAACTTTGAACCAAGAAATAAAAATTTTCATTTGTTTTTACATAACTTTTCAGTCATAGTTTGGGACTTTTCCCGATGATAGATGGATAACTACCGTGTTGAGGTAAAATTAGTCAATAGGTTTTGTCCTTAAACCCTTAGCTGATTGATGGCTTGATGTTCGTGTTATGTGTTATATATGATTGTGAGATGCAAGTGTTGTTAATTTTTGATGCATGCTTAATAGTTGTATAACTCTCTTTGAGACACCTAGGTTCTTGAATATGACTCGATGTGCTTAACGCTGAATTTTGCTGTCTTGTGATTACTTGAGTTAAGAAGTCTATTGAATTTGTATTGAATTGAGCATGTGCTGTGAGTGCAAGGATTTTTAATATTCCATGTTATAGTGTAGTGTCTAGAACTTTTCTGGTGTGTATATAAAACAAAATGAGGGATGTCGATTGTAGGAGATGATTTAGGCATTTCTTTGAATGAGGCAAATTCTTTACCCCTTGCTTTACCTACCTTTAATGTCTAATCCTAGTCAGCCCCATTGAGCCTTCAGCCTATTCTTTGCTAGCTACAAAATGAGCTTAACCCCTTCCTTTCAATAGGCTTTTGATCCGAAACTCCTAAGAGCTTAAGTGAAAATGCAAAAGAAGTTAAGGAGTGAGAAGTTGGAAGAAAAAGGAAAAGAGTCATTGTGGGAGTTGAAGAAAATTGAGGTGCACTTGTTTAAAAACATGAATAAGAGTTAGTAGAGAGAAAAAGAAGAAAGGATCAGAAAAATTGCTTTAAGTACTCCTTACTAATAAGCTTAAGTGTGCCTAATGATATGGGGAAACAAAGAGGAAAAATGGGAGTTGAAAAGAATAAAGGTGAAGTAAGAGGATGGAGATTCTTAACGAAAGGGTGATGTATTAAAAGCGTTTAGGGAAGATAGTCACTATTACTGGCCATGATCGTACCTACCCGTCCCTTAGCTTACATTACAACCCATCAAGTCCTACTTGATCTTACTTTCGAACATTCTTAAATTAGTGGAGTAAAACACTAAAGGAAAGCTTATGGGTCAATACATGTGGCATGTAAATTCTTTGTGAGAGTGAGCTTATCTCTTATGAATAGACCCATACATGTTATAAATTTGAAGATTCGTGAGAGAATAATGGGTAACTCTCTTGTTGTGAGGGCACATGTTTGATGAAGGATAAGATTCATGTCGAATTTTATGATTGGATAATTTGCATGAGTTTGTCGAGGTTGAGAGTCGATTCTTGAGGCTAGGAACTCTTAACGTAGTTATATGTGATTTTGGTGATTATATCTTGCATGCTCTATTTTTAACTTGCTATATAAAATAATTTGTTACATCCCGTAAGTTTCTAGCGTTTAGTCGGCCTATTCGTATGTTGGTTGAGAGTTTTAGAGTGTCATAGGTACAAGGGCCGAGGGAAAGGCTGAACGAGTGCCAAGTCAGGATTTCGCGAGAGGAGGCTGAACCAAGCTACCCAGAGGGGTAAAGTGGCACGGAGCTGCTCCTCCACGTTAGCCAACGTGGCACGGAGAAGAATCAGTGCGATGGGCAGCGTGCCACATTGCCTTGTATGCTGCCTCAAATATATATAGGCCTCACCCTTAGATTTCATGTTATTTACTCATATAACTTTGACCAACAGAGCTAAGTACGTAGGAAAACATTTAATTTTCATCTGACTACGCCGCTAAACGCCATCCAAATCCGAATTAACTTTGGGTATTGAAGTATAAGGCTGCAGGAAGAATTTCTACGGAGTTAGTTTCGTGAAATTCGCCCGGCGAATCGTCCTCCCGCCAAGCAAAGTTGTTGGAATTGCTCAAAACTAGTGTCAATACGATCCCAGGCTTAAAGTAAGCATTTATCCCTTCTAGACTTTCGAGAAATAACGAGGTTTCAATCGTGTTCCGTAAAGTTGGGAATATAGTTAATATTTATATATACAATTTTCCTTTTTGCCAAATGTAGTGTTAAAACTAGTCCTATCTTTCTAGTAACATGATTTCAATTGGGAAGAGCTATTGAATAATAATTGGAACTCGCCAGTTAATCGGTAAACAGCGAACTAGGTATATTAAGGCATTTTCTTTCGGCAAGTTAGTTTGTCAAGTATGAATCCAAGTAAAGCATGTCAGGAGTATGTTATTATGTTTAGTTATTGTTGTCAGTTGAGACTCGTAAATTGTATTGTTTTGGGCTGGATTATACCTGTATAGCTTCCGTGACCACCCCAGGGCTAATAGTTGTATCGCTGCGCGCTAGGGGCGAGGATACATCGCTCTACGGAGCGGCATGCCGCTCGCAAGGGATGAAGATGGGGATCAAGATCCTCATATTGTCGTGGTTGTCCTTATACAAACCCCCGCTGAGTGTTTACACCGGGGGTGTAGATATCAGGAGTCCTCTGGACTCAGACACAACTACAGTCAAGGGTTGAGCGGGCCCAGTTGCAGACCTAGGGGATCGGTCGGACGCTTATAGCTGGTAGTTGACTCAGTATGACCTGGATAGGGGTATGTAGATTGAGGTGTACTCACTAGGGCCCAGGTGGGTTATTCTGTGCTGATTGTACCTTCTGGCTTATGGGGGCCAGGTAAGGTTTATGCTGGCTTTAGTTACTGATAGTTAGATAGTAAGATGCCTCATTTGCCAGATATGAACCCTACCTTCCTTATTATAGTTATGTTTAGTCCTAATTTCATTACCTCAGTCAGCTTCAGTCCATTTTCTTTACTTCAGTTATTGTCAGTTTTATTTCATACTTTCAGTCATTTAAAGTTATTTCTTTACATACTCAGTACTTGTGGTACTGACGCCCTCTTCTAGGGCGGTGCATTACTTGCCTGCAGATACACATAGACAAGGAGCAGGTCCCTCGTAGTTCCAGTCAGCCGTACAGACCCATCAGCTCCTTTCTTCAGGAGCTTGTGTGATAGAGGTTTACTTCTTTTGTTTGTACTGTATGGGTAGGTCGGGGCCCTGGCTCAACCATCTTATTACTCCTAGAGGCTTGCGATTGCATTACTTCCCTGTGGTTAGACGATATCAGCCGTGTGGGGCCCATATGTGTTTTAGACTATGTGTGCTGGCCTTGTGGGGCCCTGTTTAGCTGTTGGTTGGTGGCCTTGTCGGTCATATCTCAGTTTAGTATCTGATTTCACTTTCCAGTTATAACTAGATATCATGGTGTCCTTGTCGGCCAGCATAGGACTCGTTATGTTTGTTTGTCTCTAGTTAGCTGTTTATTTTCACAGGTGGCTATAGGCCTTGTCGGCCGGGGTTTGTATTTACAACCGCTATATAGCCCGTTGTTTTCTTGATTCTAGAGTTAGATTAAGCCCTGCGCCAGAGGTGTTTGGGCTCAGTCAGCTCAGCAGTTTAGGTCCTAGTAGCGCACCAAGTGCCAGTCATGACTCCCAAGGTGGGGCGTGACAAACTTGGTACCAGAGCAGGTCGTATCCCAAGGAGTCTGCAAGTCGTGCTAAGTAGAGTCTTGTCAACGGATGTGTTGTGCACCACATACTATAGGCAGGAGGCTACAAGGCATGATAGGATGGTTACTCTTTCTTCTTATTCAGTCGTGCTATAGAGCGGTACAGCATGGGGTTGATTTCCTAAGCTCATTATACTTTTTTGTTTACAGAGAAATGTCAGACCAACGACACCCTACGATAGGCAAAAGGTTAGATGTAGCAGCAGGAGAGGGCACTAGCAGGGTGACTCAGCCTCGGTCAGAATCAGCCCGATTTGAGGACGATATGGAGGATTCATCTCGACCTCCCCAACCGTTTCCACCACGTCAGGAGCCGCTTGGGATGGACGATGTGATGGCACAGCCTCCGGAAGTTTCTATACCCGTACTATCAGACCAGGAGGTCAGGAGCACGGTGGTTATGCTAGCACAGATGATGGCTGCTCAGCGCCAGCCAGTGCCACCTACAGTAGCAGAATCATTAGGAGGGCCTGGTAGCTCGAGGGTCCGAGAGTTCCTAGAACTAAGTCCCCCACAATTCACTATGATAGATCATACCGAGGACCCTCAGGCCTTCTTAGACAAGATGCAGAGGATTTTCAGGGTGATGCATGCTCAGTTGAGTTGGTGGTATTCTGGCTACATCACATCATAGTAATGTGGTGTGAGAGTTGGGAGAGGTCCCGAGGGAGAGATGTTTCCCCTCCGACCTGGCCCAGCTTCTCAGAGACTTTCTTGGATAATTACCTACCACGGGAGATTCGACACGCCCGGGTTGATCAGTTCCTACATTTGGAGCAGGGGTCGATGAGTGTCCGGGAATATGCCATGCGGTTTGACTCCTTGGCTCCATATGCGCCATCTTTTGTAGACACGATGCCAGCCAGGGTACATCACTTTATTATAGGGTTGAACCCGGAATATGTTGAGACCTGCATCACAACCATACTGCGAGGGGATATGGATATTGCCCGTGTGCAGGCTTTTGCTCAAAATATTGAGGGTATCAGACAGAGGCAACGGGAAATTAGGAGGACAAGTCAAGAGCAGCGCCGCAGGGACAGACCAGGTGAATTACAAGAGGAGTCCCGGGAAGGACCTAGTCCACAGTTATCCGATAGGCTGCCTAGACCCCCGCCTCCGCCACAGCAGTAGAGGAGCAGGTTTAGTCACTGAGGGCAGCCAAAGCCCGGCGAAGGTTCACGACCAATGGGTTCACAATAGCAGAAGAGTGTGGAGCAGAGTGGGTTTACAATACCACTTTGCCCTATTTGCAGTCGACGCCACTCTGGAGCATGCAGGTATGGTTCCACAACATGCTACATTTGTGGAAAGAAGGGTCATTAGATGAGGAATTGTCCAGCTAGGAGTCAGGGTGACCGGGATCGATAGGATAGGTCCTAGGCAGGATCACGAGCTCCAACATCCCCGGCAGGGCGTAGGCCCTCAGTTTTAGCCAGCAGAGGCCGAGGCAGATCAGGGGCCTCCAGTTCAAGTGCCGGCCTAGACCGTAGTTATACACTACCGGGGGGATAGGAGTCAGAGTCGTCACCAGATGTTGTGATAGGTATGCTAAACATTTTCTCTCATCCTGCTTATGTGTTGATAGATCCGGGATCCACCTTGTCCTATGTTACATCGTTAGTGGATCGAAAGTTTAGTATTATGTCGGAATTTCTTCGGCGACCTTTATCAGTGTCTACACTCTTTAGTGACTCTATTATTGCCAAAAGGGTCTATCAGGGGTGTACAGTAGAAGTTGCCAGTCGTCACACTATGGTAGATTTGATAGAACTAGAAATGGTTGATTTTGATGCTATTATGGGTATGGACTGGCTAGCTCCATGCTATGTCGAATGTGGGAACAAGATTGTCCTATTCCACTTTCTAGGGGAGGCAGTACGGGAGTGGAAAGATAGTACAGCCACACCAAAAGGTAAGTTTATTTCCTATCTTCGGGCGAGAAAATTGATAGCAAAACGGTGCATTTATCTTATTGTCAGAGTTCAGGATGTTTGGGCAAAGCCTCCGACCCTTCAGTCTATTCCAGCGGTTAATGACTTTCCCGAAGTATTTCCAATTGAGCTTCCTGGTATTCCCCCCAAAAAGGAAAATTGATTTCGCAATCGATCTGTTATCAAGCACTCAACCTATATCTATTCCTCCATATCGGATGGCTCCTGCTGAACTCAGAGAACTAAAGGAACAATTGAAAAATTTGCTAGACAAGGGATTTATCAGGCCGAGTACCTCACCGTGGGGTGCACCAGTTCTGTTCGTGAGTACGAAGGATGGCTCCTTCCGTATGTGTATAGATTATCGGCAGCTGAATAAAGTCACTATCAAGAATAAGTACCCGCTTCCCAAAATAGACAATTTGTTTGATCAGCTACAGGGAGCGAGGTATTTTTCAAAGATTGACTTAAGATCATGATATCATCAGGTCCAGGTTCATGAAAGAGATATTCCAAAGACTGCCTTCAAGACCAAATATGGCCATTTGAATTTCTAGTCATGTCCTTTGGACTGACGAATGCCCCAGCAGTGTTCATGGACCTGATGAATAACGTTTTCAGACCATACTTGGACTTGCTCGTGATAGTATTTATCGATGATATTCTGGTGTATTCCCGTTCAGAGGAAGATCACCAGGATCATCTACGGACAGTGCTCCAGATTCTCAGAGATCGCTAGCTGTATGCAAAATTTTCTAAATGTGAATTTTGGCTGAATTTAGTAGCCTTCTTGGGCCATATTATGTCCGATGCTGGTATATAGGTAGATACACAGAAGATAGAGGCAGTGAAAACATGGCCTAGACCTTCCACTCCGACTAAGGTACGTAGTTTCCTAGGGTTAGCCGGGTATTACAAAAGGTTCGTGGAAGGATTTTCCACTTTAGTAGCACCTTTAACCAAACTGAGGCAGAAGGAAGCAAAATTCCGTTGGACTGAGGCATGTGAGCAGAGCTTTCAAGAACTGAAAGACAGATTGACATCGGCACCGGTGCTAGCGTTGCCAGAAGGAACAGAGGGCTATGCAGTCTATTGTGACGCTTCGGGTGTTGGGTTAGGATGTGTTTTGACGCAGCATGGTAAGGTGATTGCCTATGCTTCCAGGCAGCTAAGGAAGCATGAGAAAAACTACCCTACCCATGACCTGGAGTTAGCCGCAGTGATTCATGACTTGAAAATATGGAGACACTACCTGTATGGCGTCCACGTAGATATTTTCACTGATCATAAAAGCCTGCAGTATATTTTTACCCAGAAAGATTTGAATCTACGACATCATCGCTGGTTGGAGTTGTTAAAGCATTATGATGTGAATATTTTATATCACCCAGGAAGGGCCAATGTTGTAGCAGATGCCCTTAGCTGCAAATCCAGGGGAAGCCTGTCATATTTACAGCCCGAGCAGTAGGAATTGGCTCGAGAATTGCATCAGCTAGCCAGTTTAGCCGTTCGTGTAGTAGAATCAGGAGACAATGGAGCGGTAATCCAGAATGTCGCAGTGTCATCATTGGTTGTGGAAGTGAAAGAAAGGAAGTATGAATATCCTAGCCTGGTTTAGGTCAGAAATAGAGTCCAACGAGGGGAAATGATAGATTTCTTGGTAACCGAGGATGAAGTTTTGAGATATAGGGATCGCCTCTGCGTTCCAGACGTGGCAGGGCTTCGCCAGCAAATTATGGGCTAGGTACATTATGCCCGTTACTCTCTCCATCTAGGTTCAACAAAAATGTACCATGACATAAAAGAGATTTACTGGTGGCCGTGAATGAAAAAGGGGATAGAAGAATTCGTAGCTCAATGTCCCAACTGCCAACAGGTGAAAGATGAACATCAGAAACCAAACGGATTAACACAGGATATAGCCGTGGTTTTATGGAAATGGGAGGTAGTTAATATGGATATCGTAGTAGGGTTACCTCGTACCAGGCGTAAATATGATTCTATCTGGGTAATTGTTGGCAGGTTGACAAAATCAGCTCACTTTCTGCCAGTAAGGGCTACCTTTTCAGCCGAAGATTATGTTGAGCTGTATATTAGAGCAATTGTCTGATTGCATGGTGTTCCACTATCAATTATCTCTGACAGAGGGGCGCAGTTTACAGCTAAATTTTGACAGTCTTTTGAGAGAGGCCTGGGAATGCAGGTTAACCTCAGCACAACCTTCTATCCTCAGATAGATGGGCAGGCAGAACGTATCATCCAGATTCTTGAGGATATGTTACGAGCGTGTGTGCTAGATTTTGGAGGCAGCTGCGATGAACACCTACCGCTTATTGAATTTTCCTATAATAACAGTTATCATTCAGCAATTCAGATGACGCCTTATGAAGCGTTATATGGCCGGAAGTGAAAGTCTCCAGCTGGTTGGTTTGAGGTAGGAGAATCGGCATTGATTGGACAAGATATTATTCATCAGTTAGAAGAGAAAGTAAAGCTTATAAGGGAACATCTGCTGACTGCCCAGAGCCGCCAGAAATCTTATGCTGATGTGCGGCGAAGAAACGTAGAATTTAGTGTGGGTGATTGGGTGTTTCTGAAGGTTTTACCGATGAAGGGTGTGACAAGATTTGGTAAGAAAGGCAAGCTCATCCTGAGGTTTATTGGGCCCTATCATATTCGTTGAAGGATAGGCCAGGTGGCTTATGAATTTGATTTACCTCCAGAATTAGAATTCGTTCACCCAGTTTTTCACGCATCAATGCTGGGGAAGTGTATAGGAGATCCCTCCCGAATTGTCCCAGTCAAAGACGTCCAAATCACTGAGGATTTAGAGTATGAAGAAGCTCCAATAGCCATTCTAGATCGGCAGATCCACAGGCTAAGCACTAAAGATGTTGCTTCCGTTAAAGTGTTATGGCGGAATAAGGATTGAGAGGAGATTACCTGGGAAACAGAAGATGATATGAAAACCAGATATCCTCAGTTATTTCAAACTTAGTCAAATTGTGCAGCTAGAGGTATGTTGTTTTCATTGTTTCATACGTTGCATTATATACATGTATATGTGGAGTAGTTGACTTCATTCTATTGTGAAATGAATGTCATAGTATTGTGTGGAGTACTTGTATTGGACTTTTTTGCATTTCAGGGTTTTTGGATAGTCCATATTACAAGGGAGACTCTACCGAAATTTTTCCAGAATAAGTAATTGCAAGGTTAAGGTTCTTGCAAGCAAAAGTTAACATTCGAGGACGAATGTACTTAAGGGGGGAGGGTGTTACACCCCATAAGTTTCTAGATTTTAGTCGGCCTATTCGTATGTTTGTTGAGAGTTTTAGAGTGCCATACGTACAAGGAGAGGTCCTAGGGAAAGGCCGAATGAGTGCCAAGTCGGGATTTCGCGAGAGGAGGCTGAACCAAGCTGCCCAGAGGGGCAAAGTGGCACGGAACTGCTACTCCGCGTTAGCCAATGTGGCACGGAGCAGAATCAACGCGATAGGTGGCATGCCACGTTGCCTTGTATGCTGCCTCAAGTATATATAGGCCTCACCCTTAGATTTCATGTTAGTTACTCATATAACTTCGACCAGCAGAGGTAAGGACGCAGGAAAATATTTAATTTTCATCCGATTACGCTGCTAATCACCATCCAAATCCGAATTAACTTCGGGTATCAAAGTATAAGTCTGTAGGGAGCATTTCTACGGAGTTAGTTTCGTGAAATTCGCCCGGCGAATCATCGTCCCGCCGAGCCAAAGTTGTTGGAATTGCTCCAAACTAGTGTCAATATGATCCCAGGCTTAAAGTAAGCATTTCTCCCTTCTAGAATTTCGAGAAGTAACGAGGTTTCGATCGTGTTCCATAAAATTGGAAATATAGTTAATATTTATGTATAACGTTTTCCTTTTTGCCGAATTTAGTGTTAAAACTAGTCCTATCTTTCCAGTAACACGATTTCAGTTGGGAAGAGCTATTGAATACTAATTGGAACTCGCCAGTTAATCGGTAAATAGTGAACGAGGTATGTTAAGGCATTTTCTTTCGGTAAGTTAGTTTCTTCAACATAGTAGTCAAGTATGAATCTCATTAAAGCATGTCAGGAGTATGTTATCATGTTTAGTTGTTGTTGTCAGCTGAAACTCATAAATTGTATTTTTTGAGGCTGGATTATACCTGTATAGCTTCTGTGAACACCCCAAGGTTAATAGCTGTGTCGCCGCCCGCCAGGGGATAGGATACGTCGCTCTACGGAGTGGCATGTCGTCCGCATTGGATGAAGATGGGGATCCAGATCCTCATATTGCTATGGTTTTCCTTATACACACCCCCGCCAACCGTTTACTCCCAGGGTGTAGATATCAGGAGTCCTCCGGACTCAGACATAGCTACATCAAGGTCTGAGCGGCCCCAATTACAGACCCAGGGGATCGGTAGGACGTTTATAGATGGTAGTTGACCCAGTATGACCTGGATAGGGGTATATAAATTGAGGTGTACTCATTAGGGCTAGTGGGGGCCCAAGTTTCTTATTCTGTGCTGATTGTACCTTCCGGCTTATGGGGGCCAAGTAAGGTTTATGCTTGCTTTAGTTACTGATAGTTAGACAGTAAGACACCTCATTTGCCATGTATGAACCCTACCTTCCTTATTATAGTTATGTTTAGTCCTGATTTCACTACCTCAGTCAGCTTCAGTCTGTTTTCTTTACTTTAGTTATTGTCAGTTCTATTTCTTACTTTCAGACATTTAAAGTTTTTGCTTTACATACTCAGTACCTGTGTTACTAACGCCCTCTTCTGGGGTGCTGCATTACTTGCCTGCAGGAACACATAGACGAGGAGCAGGTCCGTCATAGTTCCAGTCAGCAGTACAGAGCTATCAGCTCCTTTCTTCCGGAGCTTGTGTGATAGAGGTTTACCTCTTTTGTTTGTACAGTATGGGTAGGTCGGGGCCCTAGCTGGACCATCATATTACTCCTAGAGGCTTGCGGATTGCATTACTTCCCTGTGGTTAGATGATATCGGCCGTGTGGGGCCCATATGTGTTTTAGACTATGTGTGTTGGCCGTGTGGGGCCCTGTTTAGCTGTTTGTTGGTTGCCTTGTCGGTCATAGCTCAGTTTAGCATCTGATTTCACCTTTCAGTTATAACTAGATATCATGGTGGCCTTGTCGGCCCGCATAGGGCACCTTATGTTTGTTTGTCTCTGGTTAGCTGTTTATTTTCACAGGTTTCTATAGGCCTTGTCGGCGAGGGGTTGTATTTACAGCCGCTATAGAGGCTGTTTTTTTCTTGATTCTAGAGTTAGATTCAACCCTGCACTAGAGGTGTTTGGGCTCAGTCAGCTCAGCAGTTAAGGTCCTAGTAGGGCACCAGGTGCCAGTCATGCCACCCAAGGTGGGGCGTGACACAATCGTTATAGCTTTAGCTTGAATTGTCTTGCTTCAATTAGTTATGTGTTAGTTCTTCATGTGCATGAGATGTAAAAGAGTTGTTCCGGGATGAACAAGGTTTTAAGTGTGGGGTAGTGATCTTGGGCATAATTATGTGCCCAAGTGCTATTTAATAACTTAATTTTAGTCATGTTTGTTAATATAATTTATTATATTCTCATGTAATGTTTTATAATTTCGTTCATGAACTAATTTAATTGATTATATTCTCATGTAATTTTTTATAATTTCGTTCATGAACTAACCAATATGATTAGCCCATGTTTAGTAGTGAATTATGATTAGGAGGGACTGAAAATTATGTATAATGCAAAAGAGGAAGGCATGGAAGTGATTGCAAAGAATTCGCATGAACAAAACACAAGGGGTAGGATGCCAGCCCATGCCAGCGTGCCACACTAGGCACCGTACCACATCGTGCGTGCGCGCGCGAGCATACGCCAAGGCAGGAGGCCAGCGCATCCAGGTGATGCCACACGCTTCCATCAGTGCAAATAGTGGCGTGCGACGCTAGGAGACGCACGACAGTTCAGCATGAGGACATGCCTAGAAGCCCCCAAACAAGTAGGCCTACGCGTTGCCTACGTGTCACGGAGGCAAATCAGGGCGTTAGGGTCCGTGACATGGAGCTAGTTCATGGACAACCAAAAATTGTAACTTTCTACCACGTATATATAGAACACTAAGCTCCTAAATTCATTTGATCATGAAATATTTTGAGAACAACAGAAAGGAGCGAAGGGAGAAAGGAAGAACTCTACCTAGGGTTCACTAATTTTTATTCTCTTTTAACTTCTATTGTAAGTACAATACTTTAATTATGATTTTGAGTATTTGTATGACCATGAGTGGTTAAAACCCTTCCTCTAGGGTTGAGGCCACATGATATGATTGTAAATGCATGAATTCTTCTTGGTTTGAGTTTTTAGTTGTTGTTTTGTCTTACATTCTTTATTATTAATGTTTTTATGCTTGATCACCATGAAAACAAATGCGTTATGCTTAGGTACAATCTCAAAAGAGTAAGCCTAGGCTAGAACACAAGAATGTAGGGAGCAAGTTCTTATCTTTATGATAGGATTAGCGGTTAGGATAGAAATTCTACCTAATTTGCCTTGCTTGGTTACTAAAGCGGGATAAGCTAGACACCAACTTAGGATTGACACATCACTACTCATAGAAATAGTTGTGAAGCTAAGTCAGGTTAAATGATTAGTGGTACGAAAGTCCATAATCAAGGGCGCAACTCTGTAAACTACATCCACGTAGTTAACTTGCTCACGAATTAGGGTGTCACATCCCCGCTCAACGATGTAGGTGTGAGACTAGTTTGTCGTGTTTAGAGGCTCAAAAGACCATGAACATTGCATTTTAATTATGCGAGACAACAACTTAAGTTTTCATACTCAAATCATTGTGAATTGTAGCATTGCATGATTATTAGGCCTTAACTCTAGTTGCTTTTATTGTTTCTCGAGTATTTTTTGCTCACCCTAGACTCTATTAGAATTTATCGAAATTTCTGTAATCCACACTTATGAAGGTTAAACTAACACTTGAACTTGATAACTCGCTGAATTAGTCCAGTCTTTATGGGTTCGACATTCGGCTCTTAAAAAGAGCCATCGTATTACTTGTACGACCGCGTGCGGTGGGGCACAACAGCGTCAAAATAGGCCACTTTGAGTATGGCCAATAGAGGTCAGGTGGAAGTAATCATCTACAGCAGCAACAGAGACCTCCATCACCCATATTAGCCAGTGCTCCTTCTTTCCGATACCACAAGGATCGAAAGGGTGGAGCATCAGTCTCCTAGTCCTAGAGTCATGTCTCCAACAACCATTCATTTCCAGCCTACCCAAGGTGTGACACAAATCACCCACGGGAGTGCCATTTGGGCAAGGAGGGTTGATTGGGTTGTGGCCAGCTGGGCCTCGAATTCTAAGATTGTCCGTCAGTAGGACGCGGAAAGGCTCAATCCATTACCTTAGCAGCACAAGTAGGTCGCCCAACTCAGTAGGGTACTACCTCAGTAAGATGGTGGTCAACGCCAAAGTCGTTTTTAATCCTTGTCTTCTCATAAGGATCAAGAGAGCTCACTTGGGGTGGTCACGGGTATGTTACGTCTTCTCCATCTAGATGTATATGCCCTACTAGATCCAGGAACCACACTTATTTGTGGCTCCTTATATAGTTGTTCAATTCGATATTAGTCTAGAAGTCCTCTCAGAACCATTCTCAGTCTCTTTTCCAGTTGGTGAATCAGTTAGAGCCAGTCGGGTATATAGAAACTACCTAGTCTCAATGTTGAGTATAGTCACTCAAGTTGATCGAGTAGAGATAGACATGGTTGACTTTGACCTCATTCTTGGCATGGATTGGTTATATTTCCATTAGGCCTATGTCGATTGCAAAACCAGAGTTGTCAAGTTTTTCCCAACAAGCCAGTCTTAGAATGGATCGTAGTGTTTCAGCACCTAAGGGTCAATTTATATCTTACCTTAAGGCAAAGAAGATGGTTTCAAAAGTGTGCATCTATCACCTAGTTGGGTTAGAGATTTTAGCTATGAGACCTTGATTATTCAGTCAATTCCAGTTGTCAGCAAATTTCCTGATGTTTGTCCCAAAGATCTTCTTGGAGTCCCTCCTGAGTGGGAGATAGACTTTGGCATAGACCTTCTTCCAGACACCCAAACCATCTCTATTCCTCCTTACATAATAGCTCCAGCTATGCTTCAGGAGCTGAAGGAACAACTGAAAGACCTTCTAGATAAAGGCATTATCATACCTAGTATTTCCCTATGAGGTGCTCCAATGTTGTTCGTGTGAAAGAAAGACGGTATCTTCAGAATGTGTACCGACTACCATCCGCTGAACAAAGTTGCAGTCAAGAATAGGTATCCCCTATCCAAGATTGATGACTTGTTCAATACGTTTCAAAGAGACAGTTGTTTTTCCAAGGTATATCTCATATCGTTATATCATTAGCTTAGGGTCAGGGAATGTGGCATACCAAAAATAGCCTTTAAAAATTGATATGGTCACTATGAATATGTGGTTATGTCTTTTGTGTTAACCAATGCCCCTAGAGCTTTTATGGACCTGATGAACAGGGTGTTCAAGTCATACCTAGACATGTTCATCATTGTGTTCATAGACGACATCTTGGTATACTCCAGAAATGAAGAGCACCATGCTAATCACCTGAGGTTAGTGTTGTAGACTCTTAGAGACCGCTAGTTATTATCGAAATTCAGTAAGTGTGAGTTATGGCTGAAGTCAGTAGACTTCCTCGGTCATGTGGTCTCAAGTGAGGGTATATAGGTACATCCTCAAAAAATAGCGGTGGTAAAATACTGGCCAAGACTTACCTCGCCAACAAATATCAGGTGTTTCTTCGGTTTAGCCAGTTATTACTGATGATTTTTAGAGGGATTTTCTTCTATTGCGTCCCCCCTGACTAAACTAACTCAGAAAAAAGAGAAGTTTCAATGGTCAGGTGCTTGTGAGAAGAGTTTCCAAGAGCGGAAGACTCGACTCCCTACAGCTCAAGTTTTGACCTTACTAGAATGAACAAATAGGTTCGTAGTCTATTGCAATGCTTCTCGAGTTGGCCTTGGTTGCATTATGATGCTGTGGGGTAAGGTGATTTCTTATGCCTCCAGACATCTTAAGGTTCATGAGAAGAATTACCTAACTCATGATCTTGTATTGGCGGCAGTGGTGTATGCTTTAAAAATATGGAGGCATTACCTTTATGAGGTTCACGTGGATGTTTTCATGGAACACAAGAGCCTTCAGTACGTGTTCAGTTAGAAGGATTTGTACCTTCAGATGTGTCGTGAATTTACAACACTAGCGATGCTTAAAACTTTGTGAATATGCATGAATTTAGGTACATTTATGTGGATATGACACGTTTTCAATGTTTTACAAGTAAAACAGGCCGTGGGAGTCAAAACTGGGAAAAAGGACAAAATAAAGCAAAAATGCCTCGGAAGAGCTATACTACGGCCTGTTGTTCCTTACCACAGGCCGTCCCGATCAGCCGTTGCAGCCAATTCAGTGAAGTTTTTAGGCAGGGTGCCAAGTAATGGTTGAAACCCACGTATCATACGAGCTTACAATGGACCGTCCTGATCAGCCATTAGTTGAACTAGAGAGAATGTCAAAATGAAGTTTCATGCAATGGATGATTCCTATGGATCGTCTGAACATACAATGAACCATCCTGTGTGGTCATGGAAATAATCAGAGAAGAATCACTACGAGAAGGTCGCTTCCAACGAACAAACAAGACAAGTTGTACCTTCTAAGGAGGGGTCGTTTTGAGCACCCGTACCTCTAATATCAGAAACTATGATCAGGAGGCCAGGAAATAACAGACCGGACCAATGACTCATAGGATCTCACAACGAGCCATTGTTTGAGGCTAGATGCTAAAAGAAGAAAAGTCTGAGGCAAGAAACGACTGGAACAATGGACACTCTAACAGTCCGTTGATGCTACCAACGGACCGTGGTACCTACCGACACCAGAATCCTAGTTGATTTAGGAAAGGATTTGTTTCATGTCTATAAATATTTTATTTAGGTTTATTTTACATTTTACGCAATTTTATGATTTCAACGTGATTTTTGGTGTTGTTGACTACTATCAAGGTTCAACAAACGAAGTTTGTAATCTTGTTCTTGAATTTGGAGGATTAAACAACATTGGATTTTTGTTCTTTGATTTTGCTGATTTATTTAATACGAGTGGTTTCTCCTACGAATAGTTGTAAGTTGCAATTATGATTTTTTCTCTATTTTGTATTGTGATTCTTCAAACATGAGTAGCTAAACCCATAATTAGGGTTGTGGAAACCATGATGAATTAACACGTATAGGTAAAAATGCTTAGTGAATCTTTAACGGGGTTTTTGCATGTATTGTTTTTCCCTTTGGTTTAATTGCTTCTTAACGGTTGCAAAAGTTGGAATTTGCCTTATTGTAACTCATCGGATAAAGGGAGTACTGAATAGGAAAAGGAATTAACAATGGAGATTTGAGGCTATCAACCCTCATCTAATAGCTTGACCTTATTCGGGAATAGCTAATCCGATATTAAAGGTAAGGGTTAATTAAGTATACACCCACATACGGATCAAGTTGCATGGTGATAATCATCTGGATTGGGGACCAACCATTTAGATGAATTTAACTTACCGACATTACATGCTAAACAGAGGAATAGATCGCTACTATAAAAAACCTTATGGTTATGAAGTCATGGGGAACACAATCCTCGCCAATTCACTTATTGAATATAATCATAATTAAATGAAGAGTTTACTAATTAGTTCTATTACTTTTTATTATTTTGTGTTTCAGACCTTCCCCCTAGGAAATAACTAAGCCGATAGTATTAGCTAAACACATTAACTAAAGTTCTCATCATATTCCTCGTGGGATTCAACCCCAACCCTGGTTGGGTTCTATATTTGACATCGACCGCTTTATATCCCATTTACGAGGTGTAATTTGGGCGATATAAAATTTTGGCTCCTTTGCTGGGGAATACGTCTTAGGCTTTTGTTAACTGTGTTTGCTTTATTGTTGGTCCTTATTTCCTTTTTATTTTTATTCTTTGTTGTTTTTATTTTTAACAGGTATTAAGTTCGTGCATGCCCAGTACTAGGAGCTGAGGAAAATCTCTGGTTCCAATTTATCACGAACTTGAACAAACACTGTGGAATCTAAGGTAAATGGCCATCGTACATGGGCAAGAGACAGTGGAAGAAGAAACAACTAGAATGTTGGCTGAGGAACAAGCTTGAGTATGAGATACAGAGGCAGCGAGGCTCACTGAAGAGCAACGCCAAGCTGCCGAAGCTGAGCAAGCTAGAAGGAATAGAGGTCTAGATCAGCAGAGTAACTGGTACTTTGAAGATAACGATGATGTTGATATTGATGAGGGCGGTGCCACTAGAGCTATTGTCCCTCCCCCTTTGCCTGCTGGGGCAAAGTTTGATGTTACCACCACAATGATCCAACTGCTCAACATGAAACGGATATTTGCGGGTCATGTGACTGATGATGCACATACTCACTTGACCAATTTCGTGGGTATCTGCAAGGCATACAAAAAATCGAGAGTGAGTCGGGATGCAATCAGGCTGAGGTTATTTCCCATTTCACTAGGGAGTGAGGCAATGTTGTGATTGACTGAATTTCCAAACAATTCTATCACTACTTCGGGGGAGCTTAAAAGATCCTTTCTTGAAAGATTCTTCCCGCCTTCCAGAGCATTATTGCAGAAAGATGAAATTTACCACTTCAGGAAGTTGAATTCAGAAGCACTTCATGAGATATGGTTGCGGTTCACCAAGAAGCTCAAAAAGGTGCCCTACCATAGAATCCTAGCTGATACATTATTGGAGATATTTTATAGGTCTCTGAATGCTAACACCGAGGCGGTGGCTGATACTATCTCGGGTGGAACATTCATCAGCCATACTTACGCTGAAGCTGCTAATGTCCTTGAGAGGTGATCTTGGGTATAATTATGTGCCCAAGTGCTATTTTATAACTTAATTTTAGTCATGTTTGTTAATTTATTTGGTTATATTCTCATGTAATTTTGTATAATTTCGTGCATGAACTAATCAATATGATTAGCCCATGTTTTGTAGGTTAATTATGCTTAGGAGGGGCTCAAAATGATGTATAATGCAAAAACGGAAGGCATGGAAGTTATTGAAAAGAAGTCGCATGAAAAAAGCACAAGGGGTAGGCTGCCAGCCCATGCCAGTGTGCTACGCTAGGCAAGCAGCATGCTAGGCACCGTGCCATGCCGTGCATGCACGCGCAAGGACATGCCAAGGCAGGAGGTCTGTGCATCCAGGCCATGCCACATCCTTCCATCAGCGCGACCAGTAGCATGCCACGCTAGGCGACGTGCACCAGTTTAGTGCTAGGACATTCCGAGAAGCCCCAAAACCAGAGGCCTCTGTGTTGCCTCTGTGTCACGGAGGCAAATAAAGGCATTAGGGTCCGTGGCTCGGTGCTAGTTCATGGCCGGCTAAAAATTGTAAATTTCTACCAAGTATAAATAAAACACTTAGCTCCTAAAATTATTTGATCACGAAATATTTTGAGAACAACGGAACAGAGCGAAAGGAAAAAGGAAGAACTCTACCTAGGGTTCACTAATTTTCATTATCTTTTAACTATTTTTTTAAGTACACTACTTTAATTATGCTTTTGAATTTTGTACGAACATGAGTGGTTAAGACCCCTCTCTAGGGTTGAGGCCACATCTTGTTGGTTTGACTTTTTAGTTGTTGTTTTGTCTTACATTCTTTATTATTAATGTTTTTATGCTTGATCACCATGAAAAAAAACGCATTAAGCTTAGGTAAAAGCTCAAAAGAGTAAACCTAGGCTAGAACACAAGAATGTAGAGAGCAAGTTCTTATCATTACGATAGGATTAGTTGTTAGGATAGAAATTACACCTAATTTTTCTTGCTTGGTTACTAAAATGGGATAAGCTAGACACCAACTTAGAATTGACACATCACTGCTCATAGAAGTAGTTTTGAAGTTAAGTCAGGTTAAATGATTAGAGATACGAAAGTCCATAATCAAGGGAGCAACTTCGTAAACCACATCCATGTAGTTAAATTGCTCATGAATTAGGACGTCAAGTCCCTGCTCGATGATGTAGGTGTGAGACTGGTTTGTCTTGTTTTGAGGCTCAAAAGACCATGACCATAGCATTCTAATTATGTGAGACAACACTTGAAGTTTTCATACTTGAACCATTGTGACTTGTAGCATTGCATTATTATTAGGCCTTAACTCTAGTTTCTTCTTGTATTATTTCTCAAGTATTTTGTGATCACCCATAGAATTAATTAGAATTTACGTAAATTTCTATAATCAACACTTGTGAAGGTTAAATTAACACTTGAACTTGTTAACTCGCTGAATTAGTCCAGTCCCTATGGGTTTGACATTCGGCTCTTAAAAAGAGCCACTATCTTAGTTGTACAACTGTGTGCGATTGTGTGTGCCCTGGGGCGCAACAACAAGATAACCAAAACCAATCACGCATGGCACACAAGTGAGTAAGAAGCTCCGGCTAGTACTTATGCGGTTGGTATGTCTATGGAGAAGAGAAGAAAGGATGAAAAGAGAGACCAGGATATTGCTGAGATCAAAACCACAATGGGGCTACTTGCTAAGCATTTTATGGGATCCGGGGATGAAAAATTTAATGCACTAGGTTCTCAGGGGAAGACCCCGAGAAATGATAGAGTCGAATCAGAATATGAGGAGGAAGCAAATTATCTGAATTATCAAGCGGAGGGTTTCCAGACTAACACACGAAGGTCTAACCAAGACTCTTGGTGTCAAGGTCAGGGGAACCAAGGTCGAAACTGCTACAGATATAATAAATACAACCTAGGCCAATATAAGGATAGGAGCAGAGGCAGAGACAATGGTGACAGGAAAAAGCATGAGGAGTGCAAAAATGATAGAAGCGGTCTATATATTCCTCCAAGGAACCGTTAGCCAGAGTCTAGTGGTTCAAGGGTGGAATACATATTGTCTAAGGTACTCAAGAAGATGGAGGTGACAGATGGCCATTTTAAGGAACTCCGCGTTGATATTTCTAGTTTGAACCAAAAGGTGGAATCACATGTCGTTGTCATTAAACAGATTGAGTTGTAGCTTGGTCTGATGTCTATTGCTATAAACCAGAGGTAGAAGGGCATGCTTCCTAGCAATACAGTTCAAAATTCAAAAAATTACAGTCATTGCATGGCGGTCACTACTAGGAGTGGGAAGGCGACAGTTGATCCTCCGAGGCCAGTTGTGAATGATGAGATAGTTGAGCCTGTGGTGATTGATGATGATAAGGTTGCGGACTCCAAGTAGCAGATTTTGGTGGAAGATCTTGTAGAGATAACAACTCCTAGTAATGTAGAGGAGCATAGGTCTGGCAAAGGGAAGGAGAAGGAGGTATCTCAATAGATCACGCCTATTCCTAGACTTCCTTCCCCATTCCCATAGAGGCTAAAGAAGAAGGTCAAAGATGAGAAGTATCACAAATTAATTTCAATGCTAAAACAATTATCTGTGAACATCCCACTAGTCAAGGCACTTAAGCAGATACCCGACTATGCTAAATTCATAAAGGACCTTGTCACTAGAAAGAGAACTATGAGCTTCAAACCTGCTAATAACTCGGACCACTGTAGTGTAATAGCATCTCGGTCTCCTTTAAAAAAAAGAAGATCCTGGAGCTTTCACCATACAATTCACTATTGGAGCCTTTAATTTTGCTAAGTCGCTATGTGATCTAGCTTCTAGTATACACTTTATGCGATTAACAGTGTTCATACAGTTGGGCATGGGAGCCCCCAAACTGACTACAATACAACTATTGATGGAAGATCGCTTGGTGAAAAATTTGGTGGGGATTCTCTACGATGTGCTAGTGATGGTAGAGTCCTTTATATTTCTAGCTGACATTGTCATTCCGGGCTGTGAGGTTGATTTTGAGATCCCTATTATCTTGGGACGACCATTCCTCGCTATCGTACGTGCTCTTGTAGACATGGCGACCAGACAACTGCAATTCTGGTTGAACAATGAAGAGGTAACATTTAATGTGTGTTGATTCATGAAGCAACCAACTAACATATGGGTGGTCTCAGTGATTAACGTTCTGGCAGCTGATAAAGCTCAAACCATACCTCCTACCGAAGTATGAAGCGGACATTGTCAATAAAGAACCCAACTAAGAGGTTGGGGTCGAACCCACAGGGAATATGGAATAGCTAGACTAAAGCTAGTAAGTGAACTTATTGGGTACTTACTCCAAATTGGGGGTTTAAAAGAAAACAATAATTACAAACTGTTAAAATTTTGGTTGAAATCAAGAATGAAAGATATCTAGGATGTTGTGTTCCCCATGGGTCCATAACAGCTTCGGGTATATATACGTGATCATCACCAATGCTTACTTGTAGAACATATAACTTGGGTTCATCCAAACGACTACTTCGTCCCTATTGAATGACTATACTCAATCACCGGGTCAGGTATCATGAGCGATTACAAACTAACCGTTATCAATATGTCCCAAATTTAACTATCTTGCGACCACAACTCAAGTTAATACAATGATCATCAGGATCAAGACTTTGTTGTAATTCTCTTTTCCTAATCTCTACCTCTCTAGGCTCAAGCAAGTAAATAATTCGGGCAAGTTCTAATATTATACACCGTTAAGAAATATTTAAGCATGAACAGAATATAATACAAGTGTTTTGCATTGGTTTTGAATCACTTTTATGTAACCCTAGCTTGTTAATCCATCATGGTTCCCACAACCCTAGTTATGGAGGTTTTAGACTCTTATAGTTGTAAGGTTGTGATTTGCATTCATAATTAAATACATAAATCAAATACATACAATTATGGATGAGAGAAGAATTTCTTTGTATAAATCAGAAAAATCCACAAGAAGAAAATGCGAAGATCAGGAGAAAGTCAAGAAAAGGTTGATCACAAGTCAATCAACTATATTCTATCTTCTAGACCTCAATTCTCATGTCCTCTAATGTTATCTCACGCCTTTCTAGTAAGTTCTAATTCAAATAAAACATAAAACGTATTTATACAGACATAAAAATACTTTTCCTAGGTTAACAGGGTGAATTTCCATAAGCCGCCTGTGTCATGACCATTCCTATGGCCCATAGAAGGTATGCACGGGCCGTACCTGCTTCTCGTATGTCTTTGGATGGCTAAAATTTAGCTAAGTGTTGGACCTTGGTACGATTCGTACATGCTTCCGACGAGTCATACTGTGCTTCTGTGGCTTGACTGTTAGACTTTTCAATTTTTCTGAAGTTCTTCATGAGTGTTGTGGTACGACTCGTACTATCTATTTGCACAAGGAGTTAGCCTTTTGTGAAAATCTTCTGAATCTTTCCACGAGTTCTTCACTACAGCCCGTACAAGCATTGCACAACTCATATTGAGAGTCGTAAGATTCACTCTTCATCCTTAGCCTTCTGAAACTTCTCACGATCTGCAGTACGACTCATAGCACCATCCTACAGTTCATATTGAGAATTGTGACTTAAGCCTATTTCTACACTTTCAGGCTATCTTTTGCATATTCTTGCTCCAACACCTATTTGTCCTTTAACTAAAGAAAAAGTGCCTTATATCCATATAAATATACCTAAGTCCATGCTATTTTCTTAGTTTTGAGCGTCAAAAGTGTTGTAAACTCACAGCACATCATAAGCTAAACCCCCAATCATGCCTATTGAGGAGTTGGTGAATTTTGAGGATTTAGCGGCAGTTTTGATGAATGTTGATGCTGAGGAGATCTACGAGGGTGATGAGATCGTGAATGCACTTGCTGGCATGGGGTCATAAGCTTATTCTCCGAAGAAGATTGATCTTGATCTTAAAAATCATATGACCCTGCTAGCCAAGCCATCTATTAAGGAGGCTTTAGTACTGGAGCTCAAAGCACTCCTATCTCACTTATGGTATGTATTTTTTGGGATCGAAAACACTTTACTGGTCATAGTTGCAACTGTCTTGGAGGAATGACAAGTGGAGGCTTTGGTCTCCATTCTGAAGAGGTATAAAAAAGCCATTGGGTGGACCGTTGCAGACATTATTGGTATCCCATCCGATATATGCACACATAAGATCCAACTTCAGCCAGATTGTATTATGAGTATTGAGCATCAGCATAGGCTGAATCCACCTATGGAAGAGGTGGTCAAGAAGGAAATCATCAAGTGGTAGGATGCGGGTGTGGTTTACCCTATTGCTGACAGTAAATAGGTGAGACTAGTTCAGTACGTGCCAAAGAAGGGAGGAATCACGGTGGTCCCTAATGCTAACAATAAGCTCATTCCACTCAGACCGGTCACTAGTTGGAGAGTATGCATGGACTATAGGAAGTTAAGCCACTGGATGTAGAATGATCACTTTCCAATGACATTCATGGATCAGATGCTAGATCGTCTTGTAGACAGAGGATGGTCTACTTTCTTGATGGTTATTCAGGTACAATCAAAAATTTATAGCCCCCAAAGACCAACAAAAAATCACTTTCACCTGTCCCTATGGTACATTTTTTTTCAAGACAATGTCGTTCGGGTTATGTAATGTGCCCCCACTTTTAGCGCTGCATGACGTCCATATTTCTGACATGGCGGAAGAAACCATTGAAGTCTTTATGGATTACTTTTCGGTGGTAGGTGATTCATTTGATGATTGTTTGGCTCATTTGAGCAAGGTGCTGCAGCGATGCGATGAGACCAACCTGGTGCTTAATTTGGAAAGTGCCATTTTATGGTCAAACAAGGTACAGTGCTCGACAACAAGATTTCTGGTAAGGGCATTGAGGTGGACAGAGCAAAGATCGATGTAATAGCTAGTTTACCACCTCCTGTTTCTGTGAAGGGTGTTAGAAGCTTTTTTGGGCATGCAGGATTTTATAGGAGATTCATCAAGGATTTCTCAAAGATTGCACAACCCATGTGTAAGTTACTTGAGAAAGAGGTCACGTTTGTGTTTGATGATGCGTTTTTGAAGGCTTTTGAATGCCTAAAAGTGAAATTGACCACTGGCCCCGTCATAGTGGCACCTGACTGGTCCTTATCGTTTGAGATTATGTGTGATGCTAGAGGAGTGACCCTGGAGCCATTTTGGCCAAAATCATGAAAATATTTTCCACACAATATCTTATGCGAGCAAGGCTCTTAATGCGGCTCAAAAAAATTACATCGTGACGAAATAGGAGTTGTTAGCTGTGGTATTTACATTCAAGAAGTTTTGGGCTTACTTGCTTGGAACTAAGGTGATAGTTCATACAGACCATGCAGCTTTGAGATATTTGATGGCAAAGAAGGATGCCAAATTATAGTAGATTTGATGGGTTCTGTTGCTGCAAGAGTTCGAGTTTCAGGTTAAGGACCATAAAGGGATTGAAAATCAGGTGGTGGACCACTTATCGATATTAGAGACAGATGCAACACTTTGAGATAAGCTTGAAATAGAAGACATATTCCCTGACGAGCAGGTTTTGGCTTCTTCCTAGGACCTCATTCCAGGTATGCGGACTTCGCGAATTATTTTGTGAGTGATTTGGTAATGAAAGATTTATTGTTTCACCAGCAGAAGAAATTTATGCTTGATGTGCAGAAGTTTTTCTGGGATGATCCTTACTTATTTCGCATATATGCTGATGGGGTGATTCAAAGATGCGTGCCCGAGGTTAAGATGTTCAACATATTGGAGGCTTGCCACTCATCTCCTGTCAGAGGCCACCACAATGGGATTTGCACAGCCCACAAATTTCTGCAGTGTGGGTACTATTGGCCAACCATTCGGCAAGATGCACATGATTTTGTAAAGGCATGTGACGCGAAAGGCAAGGAGGCATATCTTGGAGGCTTGAGCTCCCTCTTACTCCCATCCTTATCATTGAGTTGTTTGATGTTTGGGGCATGGACTTCATGGGCCCATTTGTGAGCTCAAACGGGATAAAGTACATACTTGTAGCTGTGGACTATGTGTTGAAGTGGTGGAGACAATTGCGCTTCCAAACAATGAAGATAAGAGTGTCACAACATTCTTGAAGCATAATATTTTTACCAGATTTAGGACTCCCAGAGCCATCGTTAGTGATGAGGGTTCACACTTCTACAATTGGTTGTTTCGAACTTTGCTGGAGAAATATAGGGTTAAACATAGGGAGGCAACACCTTATCATCCACAATCTAGTGGGAAAGTTGAGGTCTCCAACTGAGAGTAAACACCATCCTAGAAAAGACTGTGAATGCTAACCAGACAAATAGGTCGAGAAAGCTGGATGATATGTTATGGGCTTATCTGACCGCATTCAGGACCCCTATAGGTATAGATCCATATCAGCTTCTTTATGGGAAATCATGTCATCTTCCGGTCAAACTTGAGCACAAAGCTATGTGGGCGCTCAAGAAACTGAATCTGAATTGGAGTGACACTGCAAACTTGAGGCCTGATCAGTTAAATGAACTAGATGAATTTCGTTTGAAAGCCTATTGAAGTTCATAAGTTTACAAACTGAGTATGAAAATTCAACATGATTGGAACATTGAGCAGAGAGAGTTCAGCCCTAGTAATATGGTGTTGCTATTCAATTCTAGGCTTCGCTTGTTTCCGGGAAAGTTGAAGTCCAAATGGTTGGGACCATTTCGCGTAGTCCACGTATTCTCCTATGGGGAAATTGAATTTGAAAACCATGAAGGCAAATGGTTCAAGGTGAATGGCCAATGGGTGAAAGTATATTTGTGAAAGAGCAAAGAAATTAAACTGGTAGACCTTTGGGCTCTGGGTGAAGTCTGAGTAACTTGGGGGCTTCCGTCATGCCACGACGTTAAATTAGGCACTACATGGGAGGCAACCCATGGAGGTATCTTGGTGAAGTCTGAGTAATAAAGATACTTGCATCGTGCCACGACATTAAATTAGGCGCTGCATGGGATGCAACCCATGGAGGTATCTTGGTATAGTCTGAGTAATCAAGATACCCGCGTCGTGTCGCGATGTAAAATCAGGCGCTTCTTGGGAGGAAAACCAAGTTGAAATTATACTGTAAATATAGTGATGACAGTTGTTGAAGTGTGCAAGTCTAAGGCAAAAGAAAACCTAAATGATTCAACTCAGGTCTAAAACCACGAGTCTCAGAACGGGTCGTTGTAAGATGGCATTGCTCATGGTTTCCAATCGTTGTTACTATCCAGAGTGCCCTGTCTCAGAGTCTAACCAATAGGCACTCAGAATGGACGATTCTTAGCTCAAACGAATCGTTGTATCGCCCATTATAACGACTTCCTGAAGGCCTGAGATCCATGGAAAGAACATATAGACGCATAGTACGAGTCGTTGTATATACACATAGCCCGTCCTATGTGCTCGTAGGTCCCACAGGTAAGTTTCTAAAATTCTAAATAATGGGAAGAAGGTATGGGTCATTGTTACTTTACATGATCAGTTGGATGAGTCGTGGCCTAAACTAAAGTTCCTAATGTTCACTAGCCCGACCCGACTCGCTCAGACCCATCCTATTTAAAACCCCACACCCCTGACACCACACACCTATACTTTCAAAATCAAAGTAAAATCACGGCCTTCACTACCTCCTGTTTCAGTTACTCGACCAATACCATTGCCCCTACAAGCATGAGATTGATTCGCATTTCTCCAAACATTGACCAAGAATTTGATTCTTTTCCTGCTAAAGTGAGCATATATTTGGTCTAAAAGCAAACCTTGTTTTTATTCTCTCATCATCGTACCCTTCCCGAATTAAATTGCATAGTGCTTGCTTCATGATATCACATACAGGGGAATTATGCATTGGGATTCATATTATAGTTCCTCATATTTACCCTAACACAGGAAGTTCACCAATAGGAGGGAGTACGTCCATATGGTAGTTCTGTGAAATCTGGAAAATAGTATGCATCATAAAGCAGTAAAACTTAATCTAATGGGTGCTATGAAATTTTGATAGGGGTAGAGGTTTAGTAATCCCCAAATATTTGCTTCAATGCCTAAACTAATATATGGGCTTTTACTAAAGCTTGAATGGAATAGATGCAGGTGAGGGCAGGCTGTACGATCCAATCAATGACCCATTGTACCCCACAACGGCTCATTGATTGGGTTGTTGGGAATGCTCAGGGATCCCAGGTCTTAGTCTCAAAACGACTAATTCAATGGACCTTTCGTTCACCTAACAGATCGTTGAAACTAGTCGTTGTGTAACGTCCCATACCTAAGCCCTGTACCCCCTCCCACGGACCAATCAGATGGACCATTTTATATTACAATAGACGGTTGTATTGGCTCACGGGTAGAAACAGAAGACATAACTTTCAGAGAATGATTCAACGATCGCAGCGACCGACAATTGTTTCCTGCACCAACCCGTACTGACGGTCGTCTATTTTGCCAGAACCCCAATATAGCTTATCCTATTTTTATTAATCTAAAAATGTGTCTCCCAGGTTAAATGACTTCAACAGGAAACAAGAAAGCTATTGCACGGAAGGAAACTACTAAAAGGCGGCAGCTCCGTGATGAGTCAGAATTGGACAACTCTAGTGGTTCGAAGGAGCACTACAACATTAAAACCTCTGACAAATCTCCAGTGGTTACCATTAGAGAGAATTCTAAATCTCAGGAAGCTGCAGCGGCTACTGCCTCACCTCCCAAGTCTGAAGAGGGAGGTGTAGAGACCTAGTCTGATGGTGAACACCCTCCCACGGATAATGCAGAGGAGGGAAATGATGATGCTGAAGAGTTAGGGGATGATGATTTTGAGGTGAAGGAGTCTGGTACAAAGATAGTGCTGCCCGAAAATATGACGATCAGGTGGATGACTCTGACCCTTCCACCATTACCAGAAGCAAGGTCCAAAAAATTGTTTGTACATAGCTCCAGGGATGTGCATTATGCAGGGTTTGCTCTTATTGAGAAAGGGAATGCCAATCGCAGTATTCAGGAAGAGCCCAAGATCCAGATCAATGCCCTGAATAAAGTACCAGAGCTCAAAAGGCTCTTAGAGGGCTACAACATGTATTGGATGGCAAAGACTCCAGGAAAATACAACATGGAGATGGTGCATGAGTTCTACGCAAATTACTACTGCACCCTAAAAAAAAAGGCCCCCTCAAAGAATGTTATTAAGAAGGAGCTCGTGCTAGACTCTGTCGGGGTGAGAACTATCCTAGTCTACATATCTGAGCGGACCATCACCAGGGTCTTGATGGGCGGTGAGTATACAGTACCGACCCGAACTGCTGAATATGATTACTGAGGCAATGAAGGGGATCAAAAAATTTAGCACCAAGGACAAAGTGATGCACTTTCAGTGGATGTAAAATATCATTGCTGAAGATAAGGAGGGAGCAGAATGGGTCACAGGGAGAAACTGATCTAAAAGGCTTCCCTAAATTTTTTGGCCAAGTCATGGTGCTCCATTGTCTCACATCGCCTCACGCCTATAGTAAATAAAATTTTTTTGAGCACAGATAGGATAGCTTTGGTGGAATGCATTATGTTTGAGTACCTACTGAACATTCCCCAATTTATTGCCACAGAGATTCGGGAGAGGGCGGTCAAAGATCACATTACACTTCCATTCCTGAGTCTGGTTTATCAGCTATGCATGGAGTCTGGAGTGCCTGTCTTCCCAAATATTGATCATATGATTAGAAACATTAGAACGACAGACATAACATTGATTAAATATGATCTAAATTCGATGGCCATGGTCTGAGTTCTGTTTGGTGGACTCGGATTGAATGAGAGTGCACCGAGAGGAGGTGAGCAGGGTGACACATGCGGCCAGGTTGAGCAATCCATGGAGTTTACTTCCACTCAAGCCAATGATACCGAAATGACCACTCTTATTCCATCAGGAAGCACAACCCAGTCCATTCCCACTAAATACTTGTTGGTCCCAGAGAGTGACATGAGAAAAATGTCCAAAAGACTTACAATTGCAGAGCGAAAGATTAACATGTTTCTTGAGCAAGTTAATCCATGGGTTAAAAAAGAAACAAAAGATGCAGAACGATGGTTACATATGAGATTTGATGGTTTTGAGGTATGCCTCAACCAGTTTCAGTCTGATGCTCAAACCCGAGATTGGGACACAATGGAGAGAGAGAGCTAGTAGTGTTGAGAGCCTCCGTGCTAGAGTTGTCATCTAGACCTACTCCACTTTTACCACCACAGGCTTTGTCAGTGATAGAGGAGGACCTGGATGTAGAGATTCCTCACTTCTTTGACCTTGATCCGGCCTTGCGTGAAAAAGGCAAAAAGAAGCAGGCCACTAAGGGAGCAGAGGATAAGGAAAGAAGAAAACGAAAGAAGGAAAAATGGGCATTGAAAGTTGCCCTCAAAGAAAGCTAACACACCACCGATGCACATTAGAGAGAGATACTGGAGCGGGTTAAAGGTGTCGACAGTTTTAGTGTGCAGGTTGTGCTCGAGGAGGGTGGGGGCATAGTTAACTCCCCCGTTCGGACTGCTTTAGAGAATGCATAGGCCATAGCTGATGCTACTGCTACATAGGCTGGAGTCATGACTGAGACTCCAACAGCTGAGGATTCTGGGTTTCATCTGTAGCCAACGTTGACCAGACCACTGGCATCTAGGACGCCCAGTTACGTCCCTATTCTCATGTTTTACTTTTTGAATGCGTTGAGGACGCCGCATGATTTTTTTGATAGGGGTGGGGTAGTACTTATTTTTGTTGAACATAACCCAAGGGTTTTTCTTGCCGGATGTCTTTTCCCTTTGCTGTTCTTTATCTAGTAGAACCGACATTTTTAGGATAGTTGTTTTATTTTGTTTTGTTGGTTAACTGGAAGAAAATCAGGAGGTGTAAGAGCAGGCAAATAAAGCATGTGATGAATTGATTTTGTGATGTATGTGAAAATGACACACCTCCTACATGCTTTTGTGTGAATATACTTGTGCTATGAGGTGTGACCAGTATAGATCTTTGTATGGCATCATAGATATCGCTTGGATAATTAAGGTCAAAGCTATGCATGAACCTGATGTTTGGAACTTAGCCGTGCAATCAAGTGCTTGTGTGAGTGAGACATAGAGTTAGTTCGGCTGTGTGTGTCAATCAAGAACTTGCCTGGTCGGTCATATCAAGGTATAGGATAGGAGATTAGGAGATAATTATAGGTTGTTTTGATGAATAGTCCAATTTAGCCTTAAAAGAACTACCAAATGGAAATAAATATCCCTTGATTCCAATTTTGAGTTTAAATTGACCCTTCTTTTTGTTAAAAGCAATCCACCTTCCTTCTTTGATTATAATGAACCTGTCTTGGCCCTGGTCATTTCTTGAACACTTTGAACCTCAACTCAGGCAAATTACTTAAGTTGAGGGTGACTATCATAGGGTTAAATAAGAAGAGTAGGGTGGAATGTGATTGAGTAATAAAAATAAAAGGGCGGTACGGTGTGCATAATGAAAAAAAATCTTGATAAAGAGAAAAAGAGCAAAAAGGAAAATGAAAGAGAGAAAAAAGGAAAGAAATTGCTTGAAGGAAAACTGCACCCATAGATGCAAAAGAAAGCAAGGGAAAAAGGGAAATATGTGAAAAAGAGGTTAAGTGGAGCCAAAGTTAGTGTAGTGCCAAGGCGGGTAAGTTACTGTTCCCACACCATACCCAACCCTGAGCTTATGCTACAAGCTGAAAAAGTCCTACAGTGATCCTAGTTCAATCGTCTGAAAACCGAGGTATTGAAAGTAAGGGCAAGCTTATAGTATTGTATACGCACAGTAAGAATTCTTTGTGAGTGTGAGTGAGTTCTTTCCCAGTCCCAATATAAACATTGACAAGATCATATATATATGTGTGCGTATGGAACTTCTTGGTAGTGAGAGCACATGATTCCATGGGTTGATTGCTAGCTACCTAGGGGAAATATAAGTTGTGTGTGCTTGGTTGTGTAGTGATAATATGGTGCCATCCTTTGATCCTATTGTGTCATGTTGAGAAGTGTTGAGTCATCACACCACGTTCGGTTTTAACTCGGTAGGAGGGTGTTTGATTGAGTGAACATTTTGTATGTTTTGTGAGTTTGGACTACTATGCATCTCCTAGGTTTCCTCTAGTTAAGTGTCACCATGGGTTGATTTTATTTTGTTTACCTGAGACATGCAAACATGCTAAGTTTAGGGTGTTGATGTGCCATGAATATACGGCACCAGAGATGCTTAAAACTCTATGAATGTGCATGACTTTAGGTACATTTAAGTAGATATGATGCGTTTTGGTAGTTTTGCAGGTAAAACTGGACATAGGAGTCAAAATTGAGAAAAAGGATAGAACAAAGCAAAAATGCCTCAGACGAGCTATTCTACGGACAGTTGGTCCTAACTGTGGGCCGTCCTGGTCAGCCGTTGAAGCCGATTCAGTGAAGTTGTTAAGTAGGGTGCCAAGCAACGGTTGAAACCCACGGATAGTATGAGCTTATAATAGACCATCTTGATCGGCCGTGGGTTGAAACAGAGAGAATGTCAAAATGAAGTTTCATGCAATGGATGGTTCCTACGGATCTTATGAACATACAACGGACCATCCTGTGCGGTCGTGGAAACCATCAGAGAAGAATGATTAAAAGAAGGTTGTCCAGCGAACAGATAGGACGGGTAGTACCTTCTATGGATGGGTCGTTCTAAGCACCCGTACCTCTAGGATCAGAAACTATGCTGAGGAGGCCAGGAAACAATGGAACTGACAAACGGCTAGTAGGATCTCACAATGAGCAGTTGTTTGAGGCTAGATGCCAAAACAATATAAGTCTAAAGGAAGAAACGACTGGAACAACAGACACTTTAACGGTCCTTTGATGCTACTAATAGACAGTGGTACCTTCCGATACCAGAATCCTAGTTGATTTAGAAAAGGATTTGTTTCATGTCTATAAATACATTGTTTAGGTTTATTTTATAGTTTACGCAATTCTAATACTTTAAACATGATTTGTGGTGTTGTTAACTACTATCAAGGTTGTCACGACCCAAATGTACACCCGGATCGTAGACACAAGACGAGGAGCCCCGAGAGACAAGTCAACTCTTGGTATAAGAATATATCTAATTCAATCACAAAAGAAGAAGACTTAACATAGAGAACATAATCATATCATAACATAAGGAGAAGAACAGTACGGTATTTATACAATACGGAGAAATACTTCACTTGGTTTGATAAGCCTCCAAACATGACAGGCGGATTGATGGGACAACTCCCCAACTAATCCAACTTCCAGAAACCGAAAGAGAAGCATAGAGTGTGATCATGTAGCCCTCAGAAAATGAGGACTCACCAATTACACTGAGAGCAAGGCTGAAACTAGCTACTGGTGGGGATGAGCCTGAGAACCGGGACCTGTATCATAAAACGATACAACATAGAAAGTATGCGGTCAGTACGTGGAATGTACCGAGCATGCAAGGTAAGTAAAAATGGACATTTAAAACATGTATAAAAATCCATAAGTAATCATAAGAGTAGGACAACATGCTTGTATTGTAAATCATCATAACCTATCATACGGCTTAAGGTTTTCAAAACGTTCGTCGCATAACATAGTTATAGTTGTAATAGAAGAGATTTAATTAACATAACTTGAGTAAGTATACATAATCATACCATGCATAAATCATGAGGAACAGTGGGAGATTCTCTTAACCAATATACCCCATATGAGCACACATGAAGCCTGACTTATAACCCTAGTCGGGAGGGTGTCCGTACCTTGCCAAGGGTAGGACCATGAAAGCATGATATCACCATGAACAGGGCCGTTTGGTCCATGGACTAACATGAAAGGGTCCCAACATACATACCTACGGTGACACATATTTCATGAGATCCGAGGCTTGACTTGAGCCCCGAACCTACTCGGTGTTCGGTACTACTCCCAAAACATATATATAGTGCTCATAATAATACATTCATGAGTATACGGGATAGTTAAATCATGATAATCATTAACATGCTTAAACATATGTGAATTAGCCATGACATGAGGCTCATGAGTCGGACAAAAACATAATTCATGATTAATAAGATTCATACATGCTCGTAGTTCATGCATATAGCTTGAATTTCATAAAACTATAATGGGTAACACAATGAATTCATAATTTAAAACATAATTCATGATGGCTTGTAAAGAACATCGATGGGATAATAGATGATAAATCGATTCATCATGGGGCATGCATAATTGAGCTTAGTTGCTTAGAAATCAAATCAATAATATTATAATCAATTTAAATCTCAAAAGATGATCAAAATCCATAGATTATGATAATATTTCAAAATGACAAAACCCATAATTAAATCATTAGATTATATATAAATAAAATACAAAACTCCATGAGTGTTTTGATATATTTTAAGTAAAATCATGGAGTAGGAGCATGGGTGTGGAAGAATTCACCCATTGAGGACCTTACATACCTAGAAAAAGACTGATTTCAATGTTCCTTGAATACCCACAAAGGAATTGATGGAAACTTGGAGAAGTAGACCTTGAATCTCCCTAAAACCTCTCTAAAAGCTCTTGCATGGGAATGGGTACGCATTAGGGACTTAATCCATCTTATCCCACTCAGAAAAACACAAAAAGACGTATTTTAGGGTCTCAAATCATGGCAAAATCGAAATTGCCCTTAATGAAATTTCCCCTGAAAACTGCTCCGGACGGACCAACGACCGATCCAACGGGTCGTTGCACGATAACAAGACCCATGGTATCGAGTAATTGGGTCCACTGCCTCACAACAAACCTCAGGTTCTTCCCATGACTGGTCAGGACAAGTTGAAAAGTCGTTGCTTCAATCAACGGGTGATTGGATCGACCGTCATCAACTCCTTGACCAATCTGAACTTCCCTTACCACGAGCCTCACCACGACTGGTGGTGGCTTCCAATGAGTCGTGGTCTCAATCCGTCGTATGCTCTGGAATTCTCAACCCATAAGTAATGACTACAAACAACGGCCTATCACATCTCACCACGAATCGTGGGATGTCCGTAGGTTCCCCATCAGCCTAAGTTCATCCCTTCCTAGGAATGGTAACAAGGATTCGTTGTTCCTGACAATGAGTCATTACACCATTCATTGTCACCACTGCTTCACTGAACCCCCATACCACGACTGCTTCTGACGACTCGTGGTATCCAACCACGAGTCGTTGAGTCGCCCGCCCTGTGATATTTTCCCAGTTTTCTACACTTTTCAAATTCCATTCTCGGGTCTATTCTTAGGCCTTCCCAAGGTATTACAATATCTCCCCCTTGGAAACATTCATCCTTGAATGTAGGAAATAAGCAGCAAACAGAAACATACAATTTATCATAGCCATATACTGATCATTTTAACCGAAACTTTCACAGAGTGACTACCTCTGAATAAAACCACACAGTTGAGCTGACCTCATACCTCACATACACATTTACACACATAAAAGAAACTTGTACACATGAACTGAACGTGAAAACTAGATAGGGTTATAGGGCAAAAACTTGTACCTCAAGTGGGAACTGCGCCAGTAGAGAATAAATGTGGGTATTTAGCACTCATATCTGCTTCGGCTTCCCACGTAGCTCCCTCAACATGATGATTTCTCCATAAAACATTAACTGAAGCTACTTCTTTGTTTCTCAACTTTCGAACCTGACGATCCAAGATTTCAACAGGATTTCTTCATAACTGAGGCTGTCTTTTACCCCAGTGCTGTATACTAGGACTACCTAGGCTGGATCACCCAAACAATTTTTCAAAAGTGACACATGGAAGACGGGATGAACTGAAGATAACTCTGATAGCAAGTCCAACTCATACGCCACCTTACCAACTCTTCTCACAACTCGGTAGAGACCAACATAGCAGGGACTGAGTTTTCCTTTCTTTCCGAACCGCATGACTCCCTTCATGGGAGATACCTTTAGAAATACCCAGTCGTCCACATCGAACTCCAAATCTCTTCTCCTCACATTAGCATATGATTTTTGATGTCTTTGCGCAGTTTTTGACCGGTACCTTATCAATTGGACCTTTACCATGGCCTCATGAATCGAATCAGGTCCTATCATGGCTGCCTCACCAACCTCAAACCATCTGATGGGAGATCTACACCTTCGTCCATAAAGAGCCTCGAACGGTGCCATCTGGATACTGAAGTGATAACTGTTATTATAGGCAAATTCTATCAAGGGAAAATGATCATCCCAACTACCTTTGCAATCTATAACACATGCCCTCAACGTATCCTCAAGATTCTAAATCGTTCGTTCGGCTTGGCCTTCCGTTTGCGGATGAAAGGCTGTGCTGATCTTGAATTGAATCCCGAGTCCCTTCTGAAAAGACTGCCATAACTGGGAGGTAAATGGAGTACCTCAGTCCGAAATAATAGACAAGGGCACTCTATGAAGTCGAACCAACTCCCGGATGTACAACTTGGCATAATTATCCACTGAATCCATAGTCTTGAGCGATAGGAAGTGTGTAGCCTTAGTTAACCTATCTACCACCATCAAAATGGAGTCATAGTGTTGGGGAGTGCAAGGCAGGCCTGTAACGAAATCCATATTTATCTCCTCCCACTTCAGTGGGATTGCGAATATCCTGAAGTACACCTCCCAGCTTTGATACTCCACCTTCATTTGCTGACAGTTTGGACATTTGGCTATGAACTCTGCAATATCCCTATTCATACCATCCCACCAATAGATTTCCCGCAAGTCCTGATAAATCTTTGTGGCTCCTGGATGGATGGAATACCTGGTACCATGAGCCTCATGCAAAATCCAAACTCTCAAATTATCAACGTCCGGGACGTATAACTGACCATGGTATCATAGAACACAATCTCCCCATTGGGAGAAAACGTCCACCTTTTGAATCTGCACTGCTTCCTTCAACTTCCTCAAAATCAGATCCTCATCCTGCTTAGATTTGACATCAACCACCAACAACGATTCTGATCTATTCTGCACAACAATGTCGCCACCGGTCGAGTCGATCAATCTAACCCCCAACCTTGCAAGTCGGTGGACCTCTTTCACCAACTCCTTTTTTCCCTCATCCACGTGGGACACACTCTCCATAGAGAGCCTACTAAGTGTATCCGCAACCATGTTGGCCTTTCCAGGGTGGTAAAGGACACTCATATCGTAGTCCTTTAGTAATTCCAACCACCTCCTTTGTCGAAGATTGATGTCTTTCTGTGTGAACACATATTGCAATCTCTTATGATCCGTGAACACATCCACGTGGACTCCATACAAGTAATGCTTCCATATCTTCAATGCAAACACTACCCCGGCCAACTCAAGATCATAGGTCGGGTAATTCCTTTCGTGAACATTCAGCTGGCGTGAGGCATATGCTATCACATTCCCACGTTGCATCAACACACACCCCAGTACTACTCTGAAGGCATCACAATACACAACAAAGCCATCAGTACCCTCAGGTAAAGTCAACATTGGTGCTGAAGTGAGTCGGGTCTTCAATTCCTAGAAGCTTTTCTCATAAGCCTCCGACCATCGAAACATTATCTTTTTTTGAGTCAGCTTGGTAAATGGGGCTACAATTTATGATAATCCCTCTACAAATCTTTGGTAGTAGCTTGGTAAGCCCATGAAACTCCAAATTTCTAAAGGATTCACCAGTCTGGGCCAATTCTTCAACGCTTTGATTTTCTGTGAATCTACTTTTATACCCTCACTTGATACCACGTGACCCAAAAATGCCACCGAGTCTAGCCAAAATTCACACTTGCTAAACTTTTCATACAACTAATGATCCTTGAGGGTCTGCAACACTATCCTCAAATGAGCGGCATGCTCCTCCTCGCTCCGGGAGTATATATGAATATCATCGAAGAACATAATCATGAACATGTCCAGATATTTCTTGAACACCCTATTCATCAGGTCCATGAAAGCTGCAAGAGCATTGGTAAGTCCAAAAGACAAAACTAGAAACTCATAGTTGCCATACCGGGTTCTGAAGGCTGTCTTTGGAATATCACACTCCAGAACTCTAAGCTGGTGTTATCCAGACCTGAGATCTATCTTCGAGAAACATTTGGCACCTAGGAGCTGGTCAAATAAATCATCAATCCTGGGTAACGTACCTGTTCTTGACGGTGACCTTATTAAACTGTCGATAATCAATGCACATCCGAATGGATCCATCCTTCTTTTGAACAAAGAGAACCGATGCACCCCATGGAGACTTGCTTTGTCTAATGAAACACTTATGCAACAAGTCCTTCAACCGTTCCTTCAACTCTTTTAGCTCGGCCGGAGCCATCCTGTTAGAAGGAATGGAGATAGGTTGCGTATCAGGTAATAGATCAATGCCGAAATCAATTTCCCTCTCCAGAGGTACACTTGGAAAATCATTGGGAAACTCCTTCGGATATTCACACACCACTGGAACTGACTGAATAGTCAGGGTCTCGGACTCCACATCCTTAAACCTAACTAGGTAGTACATGAAACCCTTAGAAATCATCTTCTTGGCCATTAGATATGAAATAAACTAACCGGTTGGTACAATTGAGTTACCCTTCCATTCAAAAACTGACTCACCCAGAAATCAAAATTCCACCACACGGGTCCTACAATTAACCGAAGCATAAAAAGCAAACAACCAATCAATACCCAAGATGATATCAAAGTCAGTCATGGCTAACTCCACTAAGTCTACGAAGGTAACCTTATACAACACAGTGATGGTGCAACCTCTCTATATACATGCCTAGCTACCACTGATTCACCTATCGGAGTGGATATGGAGAATGGTTCTGACAAAATTTCAGGACTAACTCCAAAACTACTAGCAATATAAGGGGTCACAAAAGATAAAGTAGCTCCTGAATCTAACAAGGAATATCCACAAACATGAAAAACATGCAACATACCCATGACCACATCTGGTGACGCTTCCTGCTCATGGCGGGTACTAAGGCATAAAATCGGTTTTGGCACCGATCACCTGCTGAACTAGTGGAGGCACCCTGTTGAGGGGGTCATGCTGCTGGAGCTATAGAATTAGCTGCAGGGAAAACTCTAATCCTATTGTCGGGTTTTCCACACCAGAAACAAGCATACGTACCGACCAGGCACCTTCCGCGGTGGTTCTTGTCGCACTTTGCACAAACTGGGAAAGTGCGCTCCACCTGCATGCTACCATGGTCCCTTGAACCTATAGCCCTACTCCTCTTATCACCTCTAAACCTAGATGGCATGCTAGCCGATGATGGAGAGGGGTAATAGACCTGTGTTGGGACTGTTGAAGTGGTCCACCCCCTGATCTGGCCTAAGAAACCACATAGTTGTTGGTCCTGTCCCTCTTAGCCTCTCTGTTCCTCCTATAGAATGACTCTATCTGTTGGTTATGCAATACAATACGGGGAAAGTCGATGTCCCGGTGTAGCATGGCAATTCGAAAATCCTTATCCAAGTCATCTGTTACTCAATGCACAAAGCGGCTCAGCCAAGCTCGCTGATCCGACACCAACTCCAGAGCATATTTAGATAGCCGAGTGAACTCCAAGTCATACTCCTGGACCACATGTTTCCCTGCTTCAAATTAACAAACTCAGCCGCCTTAAGCTCCCTCATCTCCCGAGGGAAGAACCGATCCATGAATGTAGTGTGGAACTCATCCCAACCTATCGGGCCTGCACCCACTGTCCTAGCACCTCTCCATTGCTTGAACCATATATGTGCTACCCTCTTGAGCTGATAGGAGGTCAAATAAACACATTCCCCATTATTCACCCCCATAACCTAGGTGATCTTTAGAATTTTCTCAATAAAGTCATGTGAGTCCTCGTCTACCTTTGACCCTGTGAACTCCGGAGGGCTCATCCTCAAAAACTACTTTAACGTAGAAGCTGCCGCATTCCCATTTTGCAGATAATGTGCCATGGTCTAATTCTGGACTTGAGCAGTCATAGCCTGTTCCAGCATCTGAATCGGCGAATTGAACTCAGTGTGGGTGGCTGGCTCTGGTGCATGCTCTTCATGGACGGCTGGAGCTGGCTGATGCTCACCATCACGGGCACCCTCATGATCATTACCATTTCTGTTCCTCCTTATATTCACTCGACGTGGAGGCATGATTCTTTAAACGCGAATAACACAAATTAGAAGAGTAAAGGACGTTCATCGCACGACATAGATCATGAAAGAAGGGAACATTTCCTAAATGTCTAGTAGCCTCTTCATCATAAGTGTGGCGCGCTTCACACACATGAAAAAGACTCTACTCAACACGGCTTTTAGACTTCCTAGGACACTTCAAATCTATGGCTCTGATACCAAGTTTGTCATGACCCAAACGTACACCCAGGTCGTAGACACAGGACGAGGAGCCCCGAGAGACCCCAAGTCAACCAATGGCATAAGCATATATCTAATTCAATCACATGAGCGGAAGAATTAACACAGAGAACGTAATCATATGATAACATAAGGGGAAGAACAGTACGATACTTATACAATAAGGCGGAATACAACTCTTAGTCTGATAAACCTCTAACATGACAAGTGGATTAATGGGACAACTCCACAACTAATCCAACATCCATAAACTGAAAGAAATGACATAGAGTGTGATTATGTATCCCTCGGAACATGTGGACTCACCAATTATGCTGAGAGCAAAGCTGAGACTAGCTACTGGTGGGGATGAGCCTGAGAACTGGGACCTGTTTCATGAAACGATACAGCATAGAAAGTATGCGGTCGGTACGTGGAATGTACCGAGTATGCAAGGTAAGTAAAAATGGACATTTAAAACATATATAAAAATCCATAAGTAATAATAAGAGTAGGACAACATGCTCGTGTAGTAAATCATCATAACCTATCATATGGCTTAAGGTTTTCAAAATGTTCGTAGCATAACATAGTCATAGTCATAATAGAAGAGCTTTAATTAACATAAATTAAGTAAATATACATAATCATAACATGCATAAATCATGAGGAACATTGGGAGATTCTCTTAACTGACATACCCTATATGAGCACACATCAAGCCTGACTTATAACCCTAGTTGGGAGGGTGTCCGCACCATGCCAAGGGTAGGACCATGAAAGTGTGATATCACCATGAAAAGGGCCATTTAGGACACAGACTAACATGAAAGGGTCCCGACATACCTATGGTGGCACGTAGTTCATGACATCCGGGGCTTGACTTGATCCCTGAACCTACTCGGTGTTCCATACTACTCCCAAAGCATATATATAGTGCTCATAATAATATATTCATGAGTTTATGGACTAGTTAAATCATTATAATTATAAACATGCTTGAACATATGTGAACTAGCCATGACATGAGGCCCGTGAGTCGGTCAAAAACATAATTCATGATTAATAAGATTCATACATACTCGTAGATAATGCATATATCTTGAATTTCATAAAATCATAATGGGTAACATAATGAATTCATAATTAATAACATAATTCATGATGGTCTTGTAAAGAATATCGATGGGATAATAGATTATAAATCGATTCATCATGGGACATGCATAGTTAAGCTTAATTGCTTAGAAATCATATCAATAGTATTATAATCGATTTAAATCTCAAAAGATGATCAAAATCCATATATATTATGATAATATTTAAAAATTCACAACATCCATAAATCCATAATTAAATTATTAGATTTTATATAAATCAAATACAAAACCCCATGAGTGTTTTGATATATTTTAAGTAAAATCACGGAGTAGGAGCATGGGTGTTGAAGCATTCACCCATTGAGGACCTTTCATACTTTGAAAAGGTTTGATTTCAATGTTCCTTGAATATCCACAATGGAATTAATGGAAACTTGGAGAAGAAGATCTTGAATCTCCCTAAAACCTCTATAAAAGCTCTTGGATGGGAATGGGTATGCATTAGGACTTAATCCAAGTTATCCCACTCAGAAAAACACAAACCGATGTAGTTTAGGGTCTCAATTCTTGGGATAGTCAAAATTTCCCTTAATGAAATTTCCCCTGAAAACTACTTCGGACGGACCAACGATCGATCCAACTGGTCGTTGCACGATACCACGACCCATGGTATCGAGTTGTTGGGTACACTGCATCACAACAAACCTCAGGTTCTTCCCATGACTCATCAGGATGAGTTGACGAGTCGTTGCTTCAATCAACGGTCATTGGATCGACTGTTGTCAACTCCTTGACCAATCTGAACTTCCCTTACCACGAGCCTCAACACGACTCGTGGTGGCTTCCAAAAAGTCGTGGTCTCAATTCGTTGTATGCACTGGAATTCTCAACCCACAAGTAACGACTACAAACAATTGGCCGTCACATCTCACCACGAATTGTGGGATGCCCCGTGGCTTCCCCATCAGCCTAAGTTCAGCCTTTCCTACGATCGGTAACAACGACTCATTGTTCCTGACAACGAATCGTTACACCGTTCGTTGTCACCACTTCTTCTTGAACCCCCATACCACGACTGCTTTTGATGACTCATGGTATCCAACCATGAGTCGTTGAGTCGCCCGTCCTGTGATATTTTGCCAATTTCTGCAGTTTTCAAATTCCACTCCCGGGTCTATTCTTTGGCCTTTCCGGGGTATTACAAAGGTTCAAGAAATGAAGTTTTCTATTTTATTTCTTGAATTTGGAGGATTAAAACAACATTGGATTTTTGGTTCTTTGATTTTGCTGATTTATTCAATACGAGTGGTTTCTCCTACGAATTATTGTATGTTGCAATTATGATTTCTTCTCTATTTTGTAATTTTGATTCTTCAAGCATGAGTAGCTAAGCCCATAACTAGGATTGTGGGAAATATGATGAATTAACATATATAGGTAAAAATACTTAGTGAATCTTGAACAGGGTTTTTGCATGTATTGTTTTTCCCTTCGGTTTAATTTCTTCTTAACGGTTGAAAATGTTGGAATATATCTTATTCTTACTCACCAAATCAAGGGAGTACTAAATAGGAAAAGGTGTTAAAAGTAGATATTTTAAGCTATCAACCCTCATCTAATAGCTTGACCTTGTCTGGGAATAACTAATCCGATATTAACGGTAAGGATTAATTAACTATACACCTGCATACGGATCAAGTTGCGTGGTGATAATCATCTAAAATGGGGACCAACCATTTAGGTAAATTTAACTTACCGATATTGGATGCTAAACACTGGAATAGATCACTAGTATAAAAAACCTTGTGGTTATGAAGTCATGGGGAATACAATCCTAGCCAACTAACTTATTGAATACAATCGAAATTAAATAAAGAGTCTACTCATTAGTTCTACTACTTTTTATTATTATGTGTTTCAAAGATTCCCCCCAGGAAATAAGTAAGTCGATAGTATTAGCTAAATGCGTTAACTAAAGTTCTCGTTATATTCCTCTAGGATTCGACCCTAACCCTGATTGGGTTCTATATTTGACATCGACCGCTTTATATCTCATTTACAAGGTGTAATTTGGCTTACATCACCTTCATCAGAGAAGGTGGCTGGAGTTATAAAAGGACTATAACATGAGTGTGCTATACCACCCGGGCAAGGCCAATGTGGCGGGGAATGCATTAAGTAGGATGTCCATGGGGAGTGTTTCTCATGTTGAGAAGAGTAGAAAAGAGCTGGCAAAAGATATTCACAGGTTAGCTAGGTTAGGAATTCAATTAGTTGATTCAGCCGATGGTGGAGTTGTAATATAGAGTGGGTTGATCACGGGCAAAAATATATGCCCGAGATACGCTTTACGACTTAAATTAGTCTTGTTTATCTAAGATTATTGTATACATTTTCATGTAATTGTAGATAAAGTAAAGATATGTGCTAACCAACATGATTAGCCTTTGTTTTGTAGGTTTTGATGACTTTTGAGCAACTAATCCATGAGTTGGTGAGGTAGAGGCTTGGAAACAGAATCAACACGCGAACGTCGGCAAAGAGGAGGCACAAAACAGCCCACCGGCGCGTCGACAAGATGCCACGGCAGGCAGGCCGCTCACAACAGCCCACCTGCGCGTTGGCAATGTGCCACGGCAGGTGGCCTCCGCGACCAAGGGCTGCCAACGCGCTGCCCAAGCAGCGTGACACGCCGCCAACGCGGCAGGGTGCTGCCCGGGCCAATTTCAGGTGATTTCCAGAGGGCTTCCGCGTCCGTAGCGTGTCACGGAGGCCGTGCTCCGTGATGCACTCCGTGACACGTTGCTTGTTATTCCGGGAAAGAGTCCTACTACTATAAATAACACACTTAGGTTTATTTTTCATAATTGAGACTTGGTGGAGCAAGGACGTGGGTTACAGAAAGTTGAGGGGCTCAGGGTTTTTCTCTCTTTCTTTCTTCTTTCAATCAATTGTTTGTATGATTAACACTTGTTTTAGGATGATTAATCCACAAATGAGTGAGTAATTCCCTTCCTTGATGAGGTTATGAACATTTGTGATGAATTTTGATTATTGAATTATATGGTTTTTCATCTTTTTCTACCATGTTGTTCTATTAATTCTTGTTTCTACTGCATTGGTGTGTGGCCGACATTAATGTACATCTAAAAAGTCCGATTTCACTCGAGAGAGCACGAAATTGGAAAGTTGTGAATTAATAGGGTATTGTTCTTAACTTGATTTGGCAAAATTGGGTTTTGATGTGCTTTCCTGATAGAAATATACTTGAAAGCCGTATTAGTCAATATAGGAAACGAAATTGTATTGCTAGGTCATAAATTGCATTTGATCACAGAAATGTAGACGGATGGTTTATGATTCTTAAGTGAGATTAAATACGAGAGTTTTAATCTCTAGGCTAATGTTCTTGGCTAGCAACTAGAAGAGAAGATTAACCAATGTATGTTGATAATCATGTTCATTACATGTTCTTAATCTTGGCATGCTCATAGCCATAGTTTCAATTCAAAGTAGATATTTGTTAATAGTTTTAGTATATAATTTATAAACAAATTATTTAACTATTGGTTACTTTGTTGTCAGCATATATAGAAGTAAGATAGAATATAGTATACTTGAGCAATTTTTACTTATCCAGAGTCTCCTTGGATCGATACTTGGCTTACTTAAGCCACTTACTACTTGTTTGACCACGTGCACTTGCGTGTCTGTTTTATATAACCCATATAGCAAACACCCGAACAAGTTTTTGGCGCCGTTGCCGGGGAGACTTGGCAATAGGTGAATTTGTTTTAAGTGTAATTTACTGTATTTTCATTTTTCTCAAGTGCTGACAACTTAGTCTTAGTGTTTGTTTTAATTCTTTTGCATTTTACTTTTTCTTTTTCGAATACCCTTATTGACATGATATCGTGGAATATAAATGGTTTCAATGGTGGATACTCATATTTTAGTGAATCTTGTCTGAATTGTGGAGGACACCACTTGTGGCAACAATGTAACACGTGTAATATATGTGGTGGTCAAGATGGCCATTGGGATGGCTGTTCGAATGCATATTCCCCTCCTCCAAGCCCCTACTACGATCCTTCTGTTGTTTTTCCTGAATATAGGCATGTTGAAAATGAGGACTTGGGACGCCAAGCTCGAATAGAAGACATGCTGAAACAACTCTTGGAGCAATCAGAAGCAATGAAGGAGGCGATGGCAGTATTGAGAATTCAGCAAGAAGAGAATGCAGAAGCTCTAGAAAGGATGAGCATCAAATTCACGGAGATGATCGCTGAAGCTGAAGCTTGTGATAAATTGTAGGTAACAACTTTAGCCGATATTCAAGAGGAACTACAAGAGGACGAAAAGGGTGAATTTTTGGATGAAGCCCAACAATTAGAATCTCTTGAGTGTCCCCGTGATGGGCTCACACTTATGGAAAATCCATTCATGGAAGAAGAGATAGAGTACCCCCCATTTGACATTAATGAAGAGATAGATGTCGATGCTGAGAAGGAGTATACAAGTAAGGAGGTCAAGCAAAATGCAGTTTCAGAGTTGAGGTGTATTGGACCACACTCTACGCATTTTTCGACATTAAATTTTGTTGACAACATAGAAAGAGAGTCTTCCAAGCTTATAGAGAAATGTCTAGAGGAGGACCAAGCCTCGTATATTTTGAAATTTGCCAACGCGGAGAGACAAAATGACTTCGCTTACTTGAGGCCCAATAAGTTAAAAAGGCAACACCTATTGTTTGGTCCTTACAATTTTTCACCACCACCCCTGGAGCATAAGAGGAAATTAGAAAAGAAATTAGGGGTGAGATTCATATCCTCAAGGTGGAGGAAAAAGTGGTGCAACTTGGTACGTCGTGCCGCGACGTAAAATTAGGCGCTGCTTGGGAGGCAACCCAAGGGTACCACAGGTACCATTTTAATTTCTTGCAATTGAGTTAATTTTTATTTATTTTTCATCTTGTGTTGTTTTGGTGGAAAGTTAAGCACAGATCGAGGGGAAGTCTCAGTACCCGTGGAGGAGGAAGCTAACAAGCATGGAAGAGAAAAAGTGTGGGGTCGAACACCCACTTGTGCAAAGTTGAAGAAAGGCATGTTGTTAGCTAGGCCTAAAGGCCTCAGGGAGTATTTCTCACCCCTTTTACATTTTAATTTGATGCTATGAGGACATAGCATGATTTAAGTGTGGGGTGAGGGAAATTTCAAGGGAAATTTCAAAATTTTTTGTGCTTAACGATTTAGGTGAATGTAATGCTTGTGCAAAAGTTGGTGAGAAATTTGAAAGATTTGAAAAATCTTTGTGAATTAAGCATGACTTCATCACCCGTTAGTTTTTCTTTTCGGTTCTTTTCCGACGGGGGGTCTTTGAATCGAAGAATAAATTTTTTTTCTTTGTCTGTATATAATGTTTTTAGTCATAGTTAGAGACTTTTTCCAACGATGGATGGATGACGACCGTCTTGAGGAAAATTTGTCAGTAGGATGGTTTTTGAACCCGTAGCTAATTGATGGCTTGATATTCTTGTTATGTGCTATAAATGTTCGTAGGAGGCAAGTATGATCAGTGTGAAGCATGCAAGCGTATAACTTTGTTTGAGACACTTAGGCTCTTGAATGTGACTCAATATGATTGAAGCTTAATTCTGAATTCTTGTGATTAGCTGAGTAAGAGTCTACTGATTGTGTCTTGATTTGAGCATGTTCCATGAGTGTAAGGTTTTTGAGTATTCTGTGCTATTGTGGATTGTCTAGAACTTGCCTGTTGTGTTTATAAAACGAAATGAAGGATGTGAAATATAGGAGATGATTTAGGCAATTCTTTGAATGAACCAAACTTTTATCCCTCATTATACCTACCTTGAAAAATTAATCCTAGTTAACCCCATTGAGCCTTGAGCCTATTCTTTGACAGCTGCAACATAAGCTTAATCCTTTTTCTTTCATTAGCCTTGAATTTGATCCAAAACTCCGAAGCGCTTAAAGAAAAAATCCGAAAGGGTAAAGGAGTGAGAAGAATGAAAAAGAAGGGAAAGTAGCAATTGTAAGAGTTGAGAAAGGTCGAGGGTGCACTTATTTGAATATGGGTGAGTATTAGTAGGGAGTAAGAAAATAAATAAATGAAAAGTTACTTATAGAACTCCTTACTAATAAGCTAAAAGCGCCTAAAGAAAAGGGGGAACAAAAGAGGAAAAAGAAAGATGAAAAGAGAAAAAAATGTGAAGTGAGGGAGGGGAAGTTTGTAATGAAGGAGTGATGTATTAAAAGCGCTTAGGAAAGATAGTCACTATTACTGATCATAATAGTACTTACTTGCACCTGAGTTACATTACAACCTAAAATTCCTACTTGATCTTACATTCATACATCCTTAAATTAGTGGAATAAAACACTAAGGGCAAGCTTATGGGTCATTACATAATGCATGTGAATTCTTTGTGAGAGTGAGCGTAATTCTATTCATGTACCCACACATGTTGTGATGTAAAAAAAAAATTGTTTTTGCGTGTGATTGGGTAACTCTCTTCCCGTGAGGGGCACATGTTGAATGAAGGATATAATTCGTGTGAGATTTCTTAGTCAGTTGATTTGCATGAGTTTGCTAAAATTGAGAGTCGATTCTTGAGGTTAAGAAGTCTTAACATAGTTGTACTTCATTTCAATGAACAAATCAGGCATGCTCTATTTTTAGCTTGTATCTTACATAATCATTATAGCCGTAACTTGAATTCTCTTGCTAAATTAGATATGTGGGAGTCTCCATATGCATGATATGTAGAAGGTTGTTCGAGGACGAACAAGGCTTTAAGTGTGGGGTTGTGATCACGGGCAAAAATATATGCCCGAGATACGCTTTACGACTTAAATTAGTCTTGTTTATCTAAGATTATTGTATACATTTTCATGTAATTGTAGATAAAGTAAAGATATGTGCTAACCAACATTATTAGCCTTTGTTTTGTAGGTTTTGATGACTTTTGAGCAACTAATCCATGAGTTGGTGAGGTAGAGGCTTGGAAACGGAATCAACACGCGAACGTCGGCAAAGAGGAGGCACAAAACAGCCCACCGGCGCGTCGACAAGATGCCACGGCAGGCAGGCCGCTCACAACAGCCCACCTGCACGTTCGCAACGTGCCATGGCAGGTGGCCTCCGCGACCAAGGGCTGCCAACACGCTGCCCAAGCAGCGTGACACGCTGCCAATGCGGTAGGGTGCTTTCCAGAGGGCTTCCGCGTCCGTAGCGTGTCACGGAGGCCGTGCTCCGTGATGCACTCCGTGACACGTTTCTTGTTATTCCGAGAAAGAGTCCTACTACTATAAATAGCACACTTAGGTTTATTTTTCACAATTGAGACTTGGTGGAGCAAGGACGTGGGTTACAGGCAGTTGAGGGATGAAAAAGCTCAGGGTTTTTCTCTCTTTCTTTCTTCTTTCAATCAATTGTTTGTATGATTAACACTTGTTTTAGGATGATTAATTCACAAATGAGTGGCTAATCCCCTTCCTTGCAGAGGTTATGAACATTTGTGATGAATTTTGATTATTGAATTATATGGTTTTTCATCTTCTTCTTCCATGTTGTTCTATTAATTCTTGTTTCTACTGCATTGGTGATTGGCCGACATTAATGTACATCTAAAAAGTCTGATTTCACTCGAGAGAGCACGAAATTGGAAAGTTGTGAATTAATAGGGTATTGTTCTTAACTTGATTTAGGAAAATTGGGTTTTGATGTGCTTTCCTGATAGAAATATACTTGAAAGCCGTATTAGTCAATTTAGAAACCGGAATCGTATTGCTAGGTCATAAATTGCATTTGATCACAGAAATGTAGACGGATGGTTTATGATTCTTAAGTGAGATTAAATACGAGAGTTTTAATCTCTAGGCTAATGTTCTTGGCTAGCAACTGGAAGAGAAGATTAACCAATGTATGTTGATAATCATGTTCATTACATGTTCTTAATCTTGGCATGCTCATAGCCATAGTTTCAATTCAAAGTAGATATTTGTTAATAGTTTTAGTATATAATTTATAAACAAATTATTTAACTTTTGGTTACTTTGTTGTCAGCATATATAGAATTAAGTTAGAATATAGTATACTTACGCAATTTTTACTTATCCAGAGTCTCCTTGGATCGATACTTGGCTTACTTAAGCCACTTACTACTTGTTTGACCACGTGCACTTGTGTGTCGGTTTTATATAACCCATATAGCAAACACCCAAACATGGGTCAGACTTCTCACTGGTACTAGAGGTTAAGTCAAAGTAGGATGAAGACCTCATACTCCTCAAACTGAAAGAAGTGGTTCTAAGAAGAGAAGTGGAGGCTTTCTCCAAAGGGGGAGATGGTGTGCGTCATTTCTAGGGAAGATTATGTGTTCCAGATGTAGATGACTTGAGACAGTGAATATTGGTAGAAGAACACAACACAAAATATTTCATGCATCCGGGTGCCACTAAGATGTACCATAATCTACAGTAAGTCTATTGGTGTAAAGGCATGAAGAGAGACATTGCAAAATTCGTGTTGAAGTTTGCAAACCTCCAACAGGTTAAAGTTGAAGATCAGAGACCTGGGGGTATCACTCAAGATATCAGAATACCCACGTGGAAATGGGAAGAGGTGAATATGGACTTCATTACAGGTCTACCTCGTACTCGTCGACAACATGATTCCATTTGGGTGGTAGTAGATAGGATTACTAAATCAGCACATTTTCTCCTAGTCAAGACCACAGACTCAACTGAGGATTATGCTAGACTGTACATTCGATAGTTAGTCATACAACATGGGTTTCCCTTGTCCATCATTTTAGATAGAGGTACCCAGTTCACCTCGCATTTCTGGAAGTCATTTCAGAAATGAATTGGTACTCATGCCAAGCTCATCACATCTTTTCATCCTCAGATAGATGGACTAGCTGAGTGAACTTACTCAGACCTTAGAAGACATGTTGAGAGCTTGTGTGATCAACTTCAAGTGAAGTTGCGATGATCACCAGCCTCTCATCAAGTTTGCTTACAACAACAATTACACACTCCAATATTCAGATGGCTCTGTTTGAGGCATTATATGGTGGGAGGTGTAGGTCTCCTATAGGGTGGTTTGAGGTTGGTTAAGCTATTTTGGTAGGGCTAGATTAAGTTCATGAGGCTATGCAGAAAGTACAACTTATCAGAGAAAGGTTGAAAATTGCTCAGAGCCAACAGAAATCATATATAGATGTACGGAGAAGAGAGCTAGAGTTTTCTATAGATTATTGGGTTTACCTGAAGATTTCACCTACGAAAGGGGTGATGAGATTTGGGAAGAAAGGGAAACTCGGTCCGAGGTATGTAGGACCCTATAGGATTCTGAAGAGAATTAGCAATGTACCCTATGAGTTAGAGTTACCTGCAAAATTAGCATCGGTTCATCCAGTCTTTCATGTGTCATTACTAAAGAAGTGCATCAATGATCCGACCTCAATGGTACCTCTAGAGAGTGTTGGTGTGAAGGACAACCTCTCTTACGAGGAAGTTTCAATTGAGATCCTGGACCGTCAGGTTCGTAAGCTGAGGAACAAGGAGGCCGCTTCAATAGAAGTCTTGTGGAGGAACCAACTAGTCGAGGAAGCCACATGGGAAGCAGAAGCAAACATGATGGATAAATACCCTCATTTATTCCCTTCCAGTCCAATTTTAGCATCAGGTATTAAATTATTCCTTAGTACTCTATTCAATTCCTTATTCCTCAACTCCCTTTATGTTGTATATATGCATCCAAGTTGCATCAACTCAGTTAGCATGCCTATACCAGCTTTGGCCAATCACTTTTTCAAAAATCAGTTTATAGTTTTCAGTTTGGAAATTTTAGCCCATTTCCCAGTCTTTCACCTTATTTAACCTTCATTCAAGGACGAATGATCCTAAGAGGGAGATATTTTATTGACTCAAAACTTTCCTAGACCAAACATAGACTTAGCAGGAAGAACCAGAAAATTTTATCTCAAAATGACCCAGACAACGAGTCGTTGTCCGCTGTAATGACCCATTGTTTGAGTCATCATCAGCCTTGCACGATGTCCTTCCTGAACCAATGAGCCTAGTAACAGGTCATGGAAGAGATCAATGACCCGTCCTATTAATCCATTGGGCAAAGTCCGAGAAGGTAAGAAATCCATTCTAGTTCCAATAAGTGGTAACAACCACTCGTTGTTCCACACAATGAGTCATTGCTTCCATCCGTGATCCAAGTTAAGAAAATCCCAGTGGCCAGGATGAGTGGTGACAAAAATCCGTTGGTCAGACCAACGATTCGTTGTGTCGCTCGTTGGTAAATGTCTAATCTCCTATTCAAAAATCCCTTCATTGACCACGAGAGGAATTAACGACCCATTGGTTCATCGAACGAGTCATTGTCCCCTCCCATTGTCCTATCCAAATGAGCTTAGATTTCGAGCCCAGGACCAATGACTGGTCCCAACGAGTCCTGGTGTCAACCAATGACTCATTGTGTGACCCATTGGATCCCGACGGGCAGTTTTCCAGAATTTAGTTCAAGGGCATTTTTGTAGCTTCCCACCTTCTTAATACCTAAACGACATCGTTTTGGGTGCATTTAGGAGCAAATTACAGAGGGGTGATCGACCTAAGCCCTATCATCTTCTCTCAATTCTTTATTTAAAAGTGTAAGAAATTCCAGGCAGACATCTCAGATCTAAGCTAGGGCTTTCAGTCTTCTTGCAGATTTCTCCAGATTTTTCTCTTAAATTTTACTCCAGGTATGCGGAAATTCAGTAAGGGAATTGCTCTTCCCTTATGCCCTAAAACCCCTTTGTAATTCCTTATCAGTTCTAGCCCTAAAAGTCAAGGTTAGGGTTTAAGGTTACTTATAATATATGTCACGACCCCGATCATAGACTCAGATCGTAACACGGGACAAGGAGCCCCGAGAGACTCCAAGTCAACCCATGGCATGAACATATATCTAACGCAATAACAATAAAGCAGAATACTTAGCATATCGACATAGCGAAAGGATAAACATAATATAAAATGGTAAGCAAAACGTATTACATATGTAATAGTTGAATACTACATAGAGTCTAAAAGCCTTAAACATATCTGATGGGTTGATGGGACAACATCCCCAACTAACCCGTCAAGTCTAGAAAACTAAACATGAAAAGATAACTAATATCAAACTAGTCCTCAGAGAATGAGTACTCACCAAAGAGCTGAATGCTAAACTCCGAGATGAACTACCGACGGTGTTGGGTCTGAAGATCAGAGCCTGTATCATGAAACGATATAGTATAGAGTATGTGGTCAGTACGTGGAATGTACCGAGTATGCAAGGTAAGTAAAAATGGACATTTAAAATAATACATAAAAGATCATAAGAGATCATAAGAGAGGGACAACATGCTTATAACATAAATATCACAAGATAACATAAGACGCAAGGTTTTCAAATCATTCTTAATCCATTCATTACCATAGCGATAAGAGAAACTTTATAAATAATCACTTGAGCCAAAATAACATGAACATGATAATGCATAAAACATGTGGAACAATGGGAGATTCTTATAATCGACATACCCCATATGAGCACACATGGAGCGTGACCTGTAAATACCTAGTCGGGAGGATGTTCGTACCTTGCCATAGGTAGAACCATGAAGGGAGTGATATCACAAATGAAAGGCCCATTTGAGCAAAAAGGACAGTCTCAAGGGAGGTCCCATTATGTCCTACGGTGGCAGTAGTTCTAAGATTCGGGGCAAAACTTGGGGCCCGGACCTACTCAGTGTTAAATACTACTCCCAAAACATATATAGTGCTCATAGTATAATATGCATTTGATTCATGTGCTAGTTAAATTATGATAATCATAAGCATACTTGTAAATATGTGAACTAGCAATGAGAGTAAGGTCCATGAGTCGGCTAAAAACATAATTAGTAAATTGAGAGGTTCATGCATACTTGTAAATCATATATATGCTTTTTAAATCATAAATTCATAACGGGCATTTGAATAAATCCATATTATGACTCATAAATCATGATGGGTTTATGAACATCAATAATAGATGTAAAGATCATAACTCGATTCATCATAGAACATGCATAATTAGGCATAATTTAATAGAAATAGAAATCCATAAATTTATAGTTGAATTAGTTGTAAAATCTTATCATGATTCATGTAATATGATGTAAAACATGAGAAGTAATAACCCATGGATAGATCATTAGAATTCCACAAGATTTAAGATAAAACCCTGTAAGATTTTTAAACAAAATTTCATGAATTAGAAGAGATTGGGCGTGGGTGTGAACGACAATACCCACTCATAACCCTACATACCTGATTATAGCTGATTCTTACACTTTCCTAATTGCCCAATAAGAATTTGAGAAGAACGGGAAGGGCTAAGGCTTGATCTCCTCTCTAACTCTCTCTAACTTGCATGCATGGGTTTTGAATAGTTTAGAATTACTTAACCAATCATAATACACTATGAATAACTTCAAACAAGGTAGCATAGGACCTTAGAGCATAGGAAATGATCAAAAATTCCCTTAATGAAATTCCTGAAATTTCTGCACTAGCAGTGGTAACGACCGTCCTAACGAGTCGTTGTTAGATACCACGACTCATGGTATCCATCCCTCATCCCCACTGCCCAACTTCAATATTCTCAAGTTTGATCCCCACGATTTGACAGGATGGGTCATCACTCCAAACGATGATCCGTTATGTCGTCAGTTGTTTCCCCCTTCACGATCTGTACCAAGCCTTCCCACTAGCCACACCACGACTCATTCGTCCTTCCAATGAGTCGTGGTTTCCTTTTGTTACATTGACTGGAGATTTTCTTACTCCTTCCCACAACTGATGAACATGACCCGTTGTAACGTGCAACGGGTCATTCCACGACTCGTTACTTCCCTTAGGCCAAGGACTAGTCTCTCCATGACTTCAAATGATGACTCGTTGCATCAAGTAACGTGCCGTTACTTGAACAGTTACCTCTAACTACCACACGATCATACCTCACCAAGGGTCTTTTGGTTGACTAACGATCCATTAGGTGGCCCGTTCTCTGGGATTATTCCTAGATTCTGCCAACTTTCATTTTTAAATCTCGACTCTAGTCCTAGGCATTTCCAGGGTATTACAATATCTCCCCCTTGGGAACATTCGTCCTCGAATATGAGAAAACATACAGAAAAAAAAATGAATGCAATCATTACACGTAAATACTAATCATTTAAACCGAGAACTGACAGAATGACTATCTCTGATTCAAACTACATGGCTGAGCTGAATTCATGCATTATACATACATCTATATACATAAAAGAAACTTGGGCACATGAACTGAACATGAAAAGTAAATAGAGTTTTAGAGAAAAACTGATACGTCAAGATGGAAGTGAGCCGGTAGGGAATAAATGTGGGTACTTAGCCGTCATATCCGCTTCGTCTTCCCATGTAGCTCCTTCAACCTGTTGATTCCTCCATAAAACCTTGACTGAAGCTACTTCTGTTTCCTTAGCCTTCAAACCTGATCATCCAGTATTTCTACTAGAACCTCCTCATAACAAGGATGTCTTTCACCAACACTGTCCACCAGGACAACTAAGGCTAGATCACGCACACAATTCTTTAAAAGCGATACATGGAATACAGGATGCACAAAAGCTAATTTTGAGGGCAACTACAATTCATATGTCACCTTACCAGCCCATTTCACAATCCAGTTGGGGCCAACATAACGGGGGTTGAGTTTTCCTTTCTTTCAAACCGCATCACTCCCTTCATGGGAGACACCTTCAAAAACACACAATAAACCACTTCGAACTCAAGTTCCCTCCTTCTCACATCGCCATAGGACTTTTGACGACTTTGAGATGTTTTCAACCTGTCCTGTATGAGTTGAACCTTTTCCATAGTGTCATGGACTGAATTTGGTACTATCATCACAGCTTCACCAACTTCAAATCAACCGATGGGTGATCTACATCTCCACCCATAGAGAGCCTCAAGAGGAGCCATCTGAATACTAGATAGGTAGTTGTTATTGTTTGCAAACTCGATAAGAGGCAAATAATCATCCCAACTACCCTTGAAGTTAATCACACATACTCTCAACATGTCTTTGAGAGTCTTAATTGTCCGCTCCGCTTGACCATTCATTTGTGGGTGAAATGTTGTGCTGAGCTTAATCTAAGTACCAAGTTCTTTTTGAAATGATCTTCAAAGCTGAGAGGTAAATTGAGTACCTCTGTCTGATAGGATGGACAAGGGCACTCCATGCAATCGAACAAGCTCCTAGATATATAATTTGGCATAATCCTCCGCCGAATCCATGGTTTTGACCGGTAGGAAATGAGCGGCCTTGGCCAACCTGTCTACTACAACCCAAATGGAGTCATATTGTCGACGAGTGTGAGGCAACCCTGTGATGAAGTCCAGATTGATTTCTTCCCTTTTACAAGTAGGAATAATGATATCCTAAAGGACAGCTCCTGGTCTCTAGTGCTCGACCTTTAGTTGCTGATAGTTTGGGCACTTAGCTACAAACTCCGCGATGTCCTTCTTCATGCCATTCAACCAATAGACGTCCCGCAAGTCACTGTACATCTCGGTGGCACCTGGATTGATAGAATACCTGGATCCATGAGCCTCGTGCAATATCCGGCTTCTCAAATCATCAACATTTGGAACACATAAGCAACCTCAGTACCAAGGCACACCATCTCCGCCTTTTGAGAAGACCTCTACCTTCTGGTTTTGAACCGCTTCCTTCAACTTTACCAAAATAGTGTCCTCATCTTCTCTAGCTTTTACATCAGTCCACAATGATGACTCTGATCTGTTCTAAACCACAACACTTCCATCGGCCGAGTCAACCAACCTAACTCCTGACCTTGCGAGTTGATGCACATCCTTCACCAGCTCCTTCTTCCCCTCACTCACATGAGACACACTCTCCATAGAGATTCTACTAAGTGCGTCTTCTACTACATTGGCCTTACCCGGATGGTAAGCACTCTCATATTGTAGTCCTTTAGTACCTCCAACCACCTCCTCTGCCAAAGATAGAGATCCTTCTATATAAACACATATTGTAAACTCTTATGGTCCATAAACACAATCACATGAACCCCGTACAAATAATGTCGCCATATCATCAATGTGAATACCACCAAGGCCAATTCAAGGTCATGGGTCGGGTAATTCTTCTCATGGACCTTTAGCTGTCTGGAGGCATATGCTATAAGTTTTTCGTGCTGCATCAATACACACCCAAGTTCGATCCTTGAAGCATCAAAATAACCCACGAACCCATCGGTACCCTCAGGTAGGGTTAACACTGGTGTTGAAGTAAGTCGATTCTTCAACTCTTGGAAGCTCCTCTCATAATCCTCCGACCATTGGAATTTCAGTTTCTTCTGGATCAATTTGGTCAAAGGTTTTGCAATCAATGAGAAAACTTCCACGAATCTTCTATCGTAGCCAGCTAAATCTAAAAAGCTTTGGGTATCGGAAGGATTTCACATGTCTAGGCCAATTCTTCACTGCTTCTATTTTTTAAGAGTCCACCTGTATGCCCTTCCTTGATACCACATGGCCCAAAAACACCATTGAGTTCAACCAAAATTCACAGTTGTTGAGTTTGGCATATAATTAGCAATCCTTTAGAGTCTACAACACTACTCTCAAATGAGTGGCATGCTCCTCCTAGCTCTGAGAGTATATCAGGATGTCATCAATAAACACAATTATGAACATACCCAAGTATGGCTTGAACACCCTATTCATCAAGTCCATAAAAGCTTCAGGAGCATTCGTTAGTCCAAAAGACATAACTACAAACTCATAATGACCATACCGCGTCCTAAAGGCTGTCATCGGATGTCGCTATCCCAAACTCTGAGCTGATGGTACCTAGATATGAGATCTATCTTTGAAAAGCACTTGGCACCCTGGAGCTGGTCAAATAAATCATCAATCCTGGGTAGAGGATACCGGTTCTTGAAAGTGGCTTTGTTCAATTATCGATAATCAATGCACATCCAAAGGGAACCATCCTTCTTTCGGACAAATAAAACTAGTGTACCCCATGGAGACTTGCTTGGCCTGATGAAACCCTTATCTAGAAGGTCCTTCAACTATTCTTTCAACTCCTTTAGCTCCGCTGGAGCAATTCCGTAAGGAGAGATAGATAGAGGTTGCATGTCGAGAAGAAGGTCAATACCAAAATCAATTTCCCTCTCGGGAGGAACACCCGGTAAATCATCAGGGAATACTTTTGGGTACTCACGCACTACCAGAACTGATTGGATAGTCGGGGTCTCGGACTCAACATCCTTAACCCTAACTAGATAATACTCACAATCCTTGGAAATCATCTACTTGGCCTTAAGATAGGAAACGAAACGACCTACACGCATGGCCGAACTACCCTTCCACTGCAAGATTGACTCACCCAGAAAGCAGAACTCCACCGCACGGGTTCTACAATTAACAGAAGCATAACATGCATACAACCGATTCACACTGAGAATAATATCAATGTGAGTCATGGAAAACTCAACAATTTCCACGGAGGTGATTTTATGTAATACTGTGATCTGGCAACTTCTATACACCTGCCTAGCTACAACTGAATCACTAATGGGAGTAGAGACTGAGAATGATTCTAACATAATCTTTGGAGTGACTCCAAAGATACAAGCAATATAAGGTGTCACAAAATACAAGGTAGCCCCTGGATCTAAAAAAGCATAAGCATTAAGGTGAAATAATCATAACATACCAATAACCACATCCAGTGAAGTCTTTTGCTCCTCACGGGTCGTAAGGGCATAGAACCGATTATGGCGTTGGTCGCCAGCTGAACTAGTCGAGGTGCCCTGCTAGGAGGGATGTGCTGTTGCAGCGGCTGAACTATCAGTTTGCATATAGGCTCCACCGCCCCCTGATCTGGCCGAAGAGCAATCCTTGAGTTTGTGTCCCGGTTTACCACACCTGAAACAAGCGTCTGAACTAAATAGGAACCTCCCTAGATGATTCTTGCCACACCTTGCATAGGCTTGGAAGGTGCACTCTATTTGCATGCTACCCTGGCCGCTTGAATCTGAAGCCCCGCTTCTCCGATTCCCTCGTGATCTACATGGTGTACTAACTGATGATGGTGCTGGAGCAAAAGACCTATGATGAGACTGCTGGCACTATCGACCCCTGATCTATGCTGAGAAATCCCATAATTGTCTGTCCTAGCCCTCTTGGCCTCCCTCTACCTTCGATACACCATCTCCATCTACCGAGCATTTAACACTATGAGGGAAAAATCTAGGTCTCGATGCAGCATGGAGATCCTACATTCCTTATCCAGGTAGTCTGCCACTCCATGCACAAATCAGCTCACCTGAGCCCTCTGGTCTGCTACTAATTCTTGTGCATACTTGGATAAGCGGGTGAACTCCAGGGCGTACTCCTAAATCGACATGTCACCCCACTTCAGATTTAAAAACTCGTCCGCCTTCAATTCCCTCATCTCACGAGGGAAGAACCGATCCAAAAAGACTGTATCAAATTCTTCCCAATAGATAGGGCCTACTCCTAATGCCCTACTATCTTTCCACTGTCTAAACCAAATATTTGCAACCCTTTCAGTTTATGAGAGGCCAATTGAATGCACTCCCCATTTGTCATCCCCATGACCTGAGTGATCTTTAGAATCTCATTGATGAATACATACGGGTCCTCATCTACTTTTGACCCAAGGAACTCTAGCGGGTTCATCCTCAAGAAATCCCTAACTCTAGCCGCCACTGCTGTCACTCCCCAAAACTTGGGTAGGGCGCAACTGGCACTCGATTCATGATTGATTAAGAAGCCGTCTATATAACATCTGTAACTGTAATACTTATGCCATCCAAGACACCTATCATAATCAACTGGAGTGTAAACTATATCCATAAGGTCTCACCAATAAAGGGTAAACAACTGAAATGCAACCAAGGTAATGAGTATGCTAAACAAAGCAACAATAAGTTGACGAGACTACAAACTAAATAATATTGTACACACTAAGCCAACAAAGCCTCTAAAGAGTAAACTAACTGATGGTCGGAACAGGGCTCACGCCTACCTAAAACTGCATCTCAAAATTCAAGCATAAATAACTATGCCCTAGCTCCAGGAAGAAAGGAGCATACCAACACATCTGTTGATCTCACGAACTACTACTGCAACTGGCAATCCCGACCTCTACCTGCACCTGCGGCATGAACACAGGTCCCCAAACGAAGGGACATCAGTACAAATGAAATGTATTGGTATGTAAAGCTAAAACTGTAAACATGAGATAACAATCCTGTAATAATTGACTCAACATATAAGCATATAAAAGATAGACATAACTAGGAACTCTACAACCTATAATTGATAACAACTCACTATAACATAAGTGAACTCAACATAATTGAACTAGGAATAAGGAATAGTACCAACCTGGAATCCGGAAAACCTAATAGTAACTCTATGATGAGATGAAAATGCAATTAAGAAATGCACAAGAAAGAAACTATAATTGTAATGCCAGCGACCAGCCAACCATAAACCATATATAAAATTTGTTCAGACGGTGTACCACACTGAGTTAAAATAAAAATATCTCTACCTGGTGTACCATATCGGGGTAAAATAAAAATATCTCCAGCCGATATATCATACCGGGGTAAAATAAAATATCTCCAACTGGTGTACCATATCGGTTAAAATAAGGATATCTCCAGCTGGTGTATCATATCGTGGTAAAACAAAAATAAATCTCAATCGCAATCATAAATGGAGTTAATAGGGATCATATAGACTATTTGTATAATAACAACCATGAAATATGCCGACTCAGTAACTTTAACGTGTGTAGGATCTTACTTCGACCACAAATACAATAATTATGCCATACACATATAAGTCTTTCATTTAGCATTTAAACACATATATATATTGTGAATGAATTCTAGGGAAGTTCCTAGGACTGGAATATCACAAAGACTATTAGACACACATTCATGATTTCAAAAATCTCCTAGCAATACTACCACGAGGAGTAGAGAGGACTAACTTAACTTAACATTTTCTATTCACAATCTTAACATTCACTTCGTGCTTATACTCGTTTGATTTTCATACTTTCATATCAAGAATTATGAGCATACCTCATTCATTGCACATCATATAACATCTCAAGGTAACTTATGAACAGGAAGACATAATTCGCGTATCTCAAACTTGGAGCTCTTTAACATAAAAACGCTAGGCCACTGTGTAGGGGCTGCCTTCATATAAATAATGACTTATAGTCATGCTATAGACAACATAGGAAAGGCTCGTGTGAAACTTTGCAATATATGAGGAGCTTAGAAAAGCTTAGTGGCATTATAAACTGTTTCAGAACTTCCATGAAAAAATTCTTTAAAACTTAAAAAAGTTAATCAAACTCTTAGAGAAAATAATCAAAGATAATTGTTTAAAAAGTACGATGAAGAACTTCTCTTTAACTTGAGTCACTATTGCAAAATATATGATTCTAATCATTTCTTAAGAGGTTAACACTTTACTGCCCTTTCATTAGCTTAACACAACTGAACATAAATAACTTTATTTATAACTCTTTTGCTGAACGTCTTTAGAATAGGGTAAATCTTGCTATCCATTTGCCTAACTCATTAACAATCGTAACACTTATCATCTAAGTTAACAACCTTTAGTGTAGATAGAGTAGCTTTGGTGGAATGATTCATGTTGATATATGCTATCAACATACCAAGGGCTATAAAAAAGGAGATCCTAGATCGAGCTATGAGACTGAGCACTGCCATCTTATTACCAAGTCTCATGTACAGATTATGCATGGAGGCAGGCCTTAACGTGAAACCATAGATAGATCATTTGATTGAAGGCTAGAAGACTATAGATATAGGTCTTATACGAGATGACATAAACCCTGTTATCTGAGTTAGACTTCCTACTATAGCCCACTGCCACGGGCATCCGAGGATGAGCATGTTGATGGCCCCACTTTAGTGGAGCAGGGAGAGATGCTGGTCACAGAGGCTGGCCACACAAATGCAGCTCATAGTAGTTCTTCCACATTGCCATTGGGCATACTGTGCTAGACCCCAGCTGGTTATATGTTGGTCCCGCAGGAGTTCCTCTAGAAAATGGCCAAAAGGCTGATAGTGACTAAGAAGGTCAACTCAATGATGGAAAATGTCAAGTCGTGGGTGAAGGCCGAGATTGATGAGGCTGTGAGTTTATTGCACAATCGATTGGATAGTTTTGAGCACCACCTCAATGAGCATCTCGTTGAGAAAATAGATATGGGCAGCCTTAGAGAGGAGTTGGGGGCTTTACGGAGCCAGGTATCCAAGTTGTCTTCTAGAAAACTGATAATATTATCATCCCCCACTATCCAAGAGTTAGATGTTGAGTTTAGCGAGGAGCTAGATTTTGAGGCGCGTTGGGCTTCAACAGCGGCCGATGGAGGAAAAGAAAAGAAGAGGGTCTTGGAGGAGGTTGAAGATGGGTCCTCAAGAAAGAAGAGAAAAAGAAAGGAGAAAAAGGAGGGCAAGCAGGCGAGAGTGGTCAATATGCAGAGTCATGACGAGCATATGTCAGAGTTGCATGAGCAAGCTAGAGGAGCAGGGAGCTCCACCACTTCCTTTGAAGAGATTACAGGTGGCAAGGACCCTTCGGGTGATCCACATTCAGCCAGAGATACTAGTGAGGTCACTGAGGCGACTGCTACTGCTGCGGTGGTAACCAATGCCCTAACTGATGTTCCACTGAGTGCACCAGCCACCTCTAGTGCCACTATTGTAGTGGAGGTACCACCTCTGCAGGATGATAAGAGCGCTTAGAGCGCCACAGGTATGTCCCTTTCCCATGTTCTTACACTTTATGCTTTGGGACGAAGCATGCTTTTGAAAGGGGGGTGTACTTGTTGTTTTTGGGTGTTTTGTTCGTCGGAGGGTTTCTTTCCATGTTTTTCCCTCGAGAATGCTATCTAGAAGAATTGGCATGTTTAGGTTGTTTTTATTATTTGTGTAATTAGAAATGTCTTAGGATTACTTTACAGCCAAGAAATGCACTAGTTTTAAGGTTTTTGAAAAATGACCCTATCTGAATATTTTTGAGGTTAGCTGTGTATGTTGACTGCAAAGTATGACTTCTTTGGATCTTTGTATCACATTTATATTATTATCATGTGTAGTTGTAGTTTAGTCGTGCATGAACTAGATAGGTAGAATCAATGTAAACTTGTTCCATGGATGAGTGAGGATTCATACTCAGTTCAATACTACATTAAGGATTTAGAACTTGCCCGATTGGTCTTTATATAAGTTTTAGGATAGTTGGTTAGGAAAGGATCATAGATCGTTTTTGTCATAGCCCACTTTAGCTTAAATTTCCCTACAAAATGAAATAATTCCCTTAATCCCATATTTGAGCCTACAAGTTAACCTATTTTCTCTTATCACCTATTCACCTTGACCAGGTTTATAATGAACCAGTTTTTCTCTGGTCCCTTCTTGGACATTGTGAACCTCAACTCAGGCAAAATGCCTAAGTTGAGGGTGGTTGTAGTAGGGATGCATAAACTGTGTGAGGATGGAGAAGAAAAGGAAAAAGTCAAATAAGAGTGAGGTGTGGTGTGAAAAGAAAAGAAAAAGAGCTAAAACAGTGAAAAATAAAAAAGAAAAGAAAAAAAGATGAAAAAAGATGAGAAAAACACACCGCATCCACACATTGCATTGAAACAGAGAAAAATGGAGGACAAAATTGAAAAATGAAAAATGGGATAAAAAGTGAAAAGTGGAGAAAGTTATGTAGTGCCAAGGAGGGTTAATCACTTAAATCCATATTTTCCATACCCAGCCCGAAGCCTATATTATAAGTTGAGAAAAGTCTTATAGTGATCCTAACTTAACTGTCTAAAAAGCCAAAGTAGAAAAAATAAAGGCAAGTCTATGGTATCGGATGTGCAGTATTTGAAACTTCTTTGTGAGGGTGAGAGTCTTGCTTATATAGTCCCAAGTTTCATGTTTCTATATATCTGTGAGTGTTGGGGACTTCATTTGCGGTGAGGGTACATGGTTTACGTTGCATTCTGCCAATTATCTATGAGAACACCGTTGGTGAAAGCTCGATTTTTTGCTAATAGTTGGATGTCATATCTCAATCTCAGTATATCATAGGTTAGTTACATGTGTGCATAGTTGACTTGGGTTGAATGAAAAAAAGGTTCAGTAGTTGTCAATGGTTTTCTACTACTAAGTAGCACTTCTGCTATTCAATCATAGAATCGATTCCGATCAAGCTGAAAAAAGTCAGCATCATAGTGCAAAATTTATTGTGTTGCCAGTAGATATTCTAAATTTACTTTCTAATTAGGTGTCATTTTTAATTTTATTTTAATTGCCTGAGGACATGAAAATGTCTTAAGTTAAGGGTGTTGAAGGACCTGCTTCTATTCTCATTCCTCTACTGTGGAGCCTCATTATCTGATAAATTAGCTCTCTTGCTCTGGTGCTCCTCTCTGTCCTTCTGTTTATCTTTCTCTAACTGCTAAACATATACCATAAGTCTGAAAATATCTATATCATTGATCAATAGAGATCCCTTGCATTCCTTCTTCACATGCTTGCCCAATCCAAACACTCTGGAGCATATCTGGATAGTTGGATATACTTAAGGATGTACTACTTCATATTCATAGTTCCATACCTCAAGTTAACAAACTCCTTTGCCTTTGCCTTTCTTAGCTCCTAAGGGAAGAAGTGGATCAAGAAGGCTTCCTCAAAACTATCCCAAGTGGCTGAAGCTTCATTATCACCTCTCCCTTGCTCCTACTGGTCATACCACATGTTAGCCATATCCTTGTGCAGATAAGAAGAAAACTCAACTCCTTTTGTCTCCATCATATTCATTTCTTTCAAAATCTTCCAGATCTTATCAATAAAGTTTTGAGGCTCCTTATCAACCTTAGGCACTGTAAATACTAGAGGATTCATCCTTAGGAACTCTAAGATCCTTCAAGCTCCTAAGTCATGAGAATTGAAACTAGCTGGTGCTAAGTTCTGACGTCCTAACTGAGCAGCCACCAATTGAGTGAGCATCTGAGTAGCCCCTCTAAACTCTGCCTTTGAAGTACCTATACAAGGGGGCTGAGAAATTGGGATTCTATCGTTAGTGGTTAGTCCATCCTAGATTCCAACACTAGATCCATGAACTGGAGTGCGAAGACCATTCCTGGTATACGTCCTAGTCTATGGAGGCATGTTAGTTACGTTCCTCTAGCTGCCAGTATGTTTAAGAGGCATGATCTGAAACACATAAATGCACAAGTTAGGAGGAAGTCTTTATAGAGTTACACTCGATCACACGATCTAGAGTATAAAAGAAGATAAGTATTTCCTAACACCTTGTAGTCTCCCTATTATAGATTTGGTGCACTTCACACCTATAAAAAGAACACTAATATACACGGCTTCATAGACACACTAGGACTCTTTGAACCTAAAGCTTTGATATAAAGTTTTTCATGCTCCGAGTTTACACCCTAGACGTGGCCAGCACTTAAACCACCTAGTGATCCAAACGAACCCTTGGCCTAGCTTACACTAAGCTAAGAATACAATAAAGTAATGCAGAAGTAATAATTGTATGCGCTCAATATAATGAAATAAGATTTACTAACTATAACTGAAAAGATTATTATAAAATAACATTATCGGCTCAACTCTAACTCTATCTGTTAAGCCTCTATAACTGAAGAATAGGTGTTAGAACGTATCTCCCACAACTACCTCACACTCTATAAAATAAAATAATCAATAAGACTAGGACTATACAAAAGTAGGAGGACTCACCAAAGCTGAATGATAGTGAAGTCCTAGCGTTGCGTCTGTTGCTGATCTTGTTTGCCTGAATCTGCATCATAGTAAGATATAGTGTCAGATGGCGTCAATACGTGGAATGCACGATATATAATAGAGATGAATGGAAAAATATTTAAGCAAGAATATCTTAACTGAAAGATTAAACTGACTGAAATAATATGACTGAAACTTGAGCACTAAATGATGCAATATGATCAATATGTACAATAGTTATGCAATAAAATTGTTCATCAAAACAATCTATGATAAATACATAAAATAAATATATAAATATATAGCTTTAACTTGGGGAGTTCCTTGTAACCAACACCATCATGAATGAACACATAATGCCGAACTATCTTGCTCAAGTTGGCAGAGGCTCTCAAAGCCTTATCAGGGAAAATAACGTCTAAATTACGGATCCATAACTGAAGTCCTTACTAGGTACTTATCTTGAGGATTCACCCGAACCAACGGTATTATCCTATTCTTAGTTGGCTACATAGTTCTGGGCTTACGAGTTATCTAAACTCTTTATCCAACTCAATGCTAAATAATACTCCCAAAACATATGCTCATATACTTATTCCTATTTGAGGCTTCTTGGAAACATATTTTATAAAGCACCTTAGCTATAGATATAATAGATGTTTAAAATCTGTATGGAGCCTTGGCTCAAATATCTTCCTTGAAAACTTGGGAGCTTCTATGCTCAAAATTCTTAATTTTCAAAATAAGACTTTACTTTAGATTTTGAAATCATGCTCAAAATTGTGATTTCTTTTTATCAAAATCTCTTCATGAAAACTCTTCTTTAAAATATGCTCATTTATGAAAACAATGCTTTTAACTCAAATAACAATGCTTTCAAAAAATCATGGCTTTATGCAATAAGGTTCACGGGATAAAAGACATGAACCAATCATCAATCAATCAAGAATTCTAGAGATACCAACAATAATATCAAGATAATGATAATCAATAGAGAAGGGATACAATGGATACAACTCAATATGGAGAATTCAACAATGAGTAATTCAATCAATAGGGAAGAAGACAATTCAAAAATTTAGCTAAAAACCCTAGCTTTAATTTCAATAAATTCTAGCATACATTGAGGGCATAAGGATGACTAGAAATTCTCACTTTAGTTAGACTTACATTCATTGAAAGTCAAACTTATCTCAAGCTTAAAGAACCCTATGTTGAGAAGATGACTTCCTAGCTTGCTTGATGAACTTGAGAGCTAATGATCTTGAATTCTTAGGTTGTAATGGAAGGAATAGGATTTTAGAATAATTAAACCCTTAAATATACTCTTTAGGAATCCCTAAATATTCTGGTTTAGGAGATAAATTATGAAAAGTTACTAAAATACCCCTAGAAACTCGCTTGGAAATTCTGCCTGTCAGTGACGAAAAGTCGTCATACCCCTCGTGATGAGAGATCATGACCCGTGGTGACCACTAGTTGTCACTGGAGTCTGGTTGGTCACTCTATGATCCCTTCACCATGGCTCCATGTCATGACTCATCAGATAACACCACGCATCGTACTGTGACTTGTGGTAACTGACCGTGCCTTAATCCTTTTCTGATTCCCTTCTCACTGCTCAAAGTCATTAGTCGTTACATGACATAACAAGTCATCATGTGGCTCATTGTTTCAGGTATTTGAAAACCTAGTTGCTTACTATGAGCCATGTCATAATTTGTGACATATCATCACAAGTCGTGATGTGACTCGTTCTATGGGATTTTGTCCCTTTTTTCTGGTGATTTCTACTTCAAGTCTAGGATCTAATCTTAGCAACTTACGAAGATTGTTACACTTTACAGCTACATTGGCACCATATGAAAGCCTCCATGCTCAGTTTGATGATATGGAAGCACAAATGGATGAGAGGCTAAAAGACCCGATAGTGCTAGACTTAGCAAAGTTTGCAGCTGAGTTTACAAATATCCAAGCTGATATCCTCAAGTTGCAGCAAGAGAGGCCAACCTAGGAGCTCCCAATTTCATTCTTTAATGAGTCAGAGGAGCCATTTATTGACTTGTTGGGCGAATAACCTATAGCCGTAGGAAAGTGCCCACGAGAGGGTGATGAGGATGATGCAAAATCTCTAAGGAGGAAGCACAGAAAAATGAAACAAGAGCAAGCAAAGTTGTGTGAAGCTCCGCGACTCTCTCGAGCAAAGGAGTACATGAGGGTCAAGAAGTTGCGAGATCATGTTGAAAAGTCTTCTAGATTGGCACATAGAGTCATTGATCAAACTAGTGGTGCCACAGTTTCTTTAGATTTGTAGACTCTCATCGCCCCATCTCCTACTACAGAGGTTTCTCCAGATGATACTTTAAGTGGGCCAATCACCACTAGTGCCACTATAGATATTCCTACGGTTACTACACCCCACCCTGTTATGCCAGACTCACAAGCATAGGGCTTCACAAGTATTCCCTACTTCGAGTTCTTAATTTTGGATATATGCATCGGGAATAATGCATTTTTTTGGTGGGGGTGGAGTACATGTAAGTCTATCACACCACTTGAGAGCTTTTATTGTTGTGTTTCTTTCCCCTGGGGTGCACTATCTAGTAGAACTGGCATGTTTAGGTAGTTTTCAATATTTTATGTGTTGTTTTCTGGTTGTATATATAAAATAAAAGTAGGTAAACTTAGAGCAGCCTGTGGCAATGATATTGTTGGAAAATGGAAACCCCTGCAAACCTTTATATGGAATGTGTGTATATGTGTAATATATTGACCATGAGGGATCTTTGAATGATGTTAGATGTATAATGATGTAGCAACAATGCTTAAGCTAAAGAATAATATTGAAAGTTAATAGTTGATAGTGCAATTATGTGCCAGGTGTCGTTCTTACTATGTGCATGCATCTAAAACTTGCCTGGTTTATTCTGCTAGTATTGTAGGTTAACTGACTAGGAAAGGATCATAGCCCATTCTTGATCAGACCTTGTATGACTATCCAAATAATATTATTAACCCCTTGATCCCTGATTTTGAGCTAAACTAACCCTTTCATTTCATTAGCCTATTATCCTTTCCACCGTTTTTATAATGAACTTGCTTTGGTCCAGGTCCCTCCTTGGACATTATGTTCCTCATCTCAAGTAAATCATCTAAGTTGAGGGTGTCTACTCTTGGGGTGCATCAAAAAGTTGGGTATGAAAAGAAGAAGCTAATTGTTGAAAAGAAGTGAGTGTGGTGTGGTTGAAAAAAGAAAAAAGGAAAAACAAAGTGCAAAAGAAAATAAAAAGAAAGAAAAGAAAATTAGAGGCATCTTTAAGGTAAAAAAGAGAATCAAAGTGAAAACCACACCCCTGAATTGAAAAGAAAAATGAATAAAGGAGAAAAAAGGGAGAAAAATGCTAGGATTGGCGCCAAAATAGTGTAGTGCGAAAGAGGGTTGAGTCACTTTACCCATACCTATACCCAACCCTACCTTACAAGCCAAGGAAGTCCTATAGTGATCCTAGTCAAGTGTATGAAAACCTGATAATAAGGGCAAGTCTATGGCATTGAGTGTGCATTGTTTGAATGTCTTTGTGAGTGTGAGTGTTTTGTTCTAGTCCCTGTATAATGACTTTGTATGTGAGTTGGGACATCTTTGTGGTGAGGGCACTAGGAGAGCACTATTAATTACTGATTATTAAGGGCTCTATTGATATCATAATGTCATCCTTAGATCCTCATGAGTCATATACACATGTTTGGTTTGTAGAAAAGAAAAAATAAAAGGGGTTGCACTTCTAAAATAATTTGTTATAAGCCTAGTGACATCTGTAGTTTATCCTAAGTTTTTTAATTTTAAGTTTATGTTTTGTGTGTTGCTTGAGGACAAGCAAATGTCCTAAGTAGAGGGTGTTAATGTGCCGGTATTTAACGACACTTTTTATGCTTTTAACTATGAATAAATGCATGTTCTTAAGCAACTTTTGTTAGATTTAATTGTTAATGTGTTGAATGTACAGGAAAAGAGTCAAAGGATGAAGATGGTATGAAATTTGCTTAAAAGATCAAAGTGACGGCTAGTCTGACAATCTTTCAACCTTGTGAAGGCGCCAGTCTGATTGTCTTTCAACCTTGTGACAGCGCGTCATCTCCACCATCAAGCTTAATCTGTTCATCTTGAATTACATTGGAAAGTGAAGGCCCATCAACCTTGTGATAAATCGTCAACTCTTCTATCAAACTTAAGCAGAAGCTACATAAAAAGTGCCTATCTTCACTACCACAGTTGTCACCTCCCGAGCATGGACCTCGTATCATAACACAGGATATGGAACCACGAATAGATCTAAGTTAACCCATGGCACATGCATAACATAATTTATAGCATAAACTAAGCAGAACAGTCATGAAACTACCATAAGGCATAAGCAGAAGTCTAAGATGTCATAATACGACAAACTGAATCAACAAGACAACACAACTGAAATATCTATACATCATGTCTAAAAGCCTCTAATCATACAATGAGCTAAAAGGACAAACCCCCAACTAGCTCCGCAAAAGTCTGAAAACTGAAAGACATAAAGAGAATCATAACTCAAAACTAATGTCCTCATATCATGAGGACTCACCAAAACTGTTGAAACCAGACAAGACCAAATCTAACATCATGACTGAGGCTGCTCAATTAAACCTATACTAGGAGACGATAAAGCATAAAAGTATACGATTAGTACTTTAAATATACTGAATATGTAGGATAAGTAAAACATGAGAAATAAGGACTGATAATGCTCAAATTACACCCCTAATAATGTATAACATGGACGTTGTAAATAAAGAACCCAACTAAGGTTGGGGTCGATCCCACAGGAAATATGGCCAAGATACAGACTAATGCTAGCATTCACATAGTTCAATAATTTCCTAAAAGGGGGATTTAAATCAAGTGACAGTATTTTGAAGTGTATTTGTGATCAATAGTTATGCAATCAGCTAGGGAAGTGTTCCCCATGGCTTCCTAACTAGGTCAGATTATTAGGCTTGTGATTTATCCTGATACTTAGCCTGAAGAACTGATAAATTATGCTCATCTGAATAACTGATTCATCCCTATTAGATGACTCTACTCAATCACTGGGTTTGGTCTCATAAGCAATTTCACTTTGACCTCTATCAATAGTTCCAAATTAACTCTCCTGCGACCGCAGCTCAAACTATTCCATCAAACTAAGTTTCAAGGCCTTGTTATTTTCTTTTCCTAATCTCTAATTCTCCTGGTTCAAGAAAGAAGAGAATTCAGGCTAGTCCTAATGTTGCACACTGTTAAGAAACATTAAACATGAAGAAAAGAATAATACAGGCATTCGTATTGGTTTAGAATAACTCTGTGTTAACCCTAGTTTGTTATTCCACCATGGTTCCCACAACCCTAGTTATGGAGGGTTTATATATTCATAATTACAAGAAGCAAATCACAGTTCATGTAATAAAAATAATTGAAGAGTTACAATACTAATGAAAGAAGAACCCAAGAATCAATTGCACAATTACTTGTCAAAAATCGAAGAACAGTGATGAATTATGTCCAAGTATTCAAGTGTTTGCTCTCCAAGAACTTAGGAAACCCAAAAACTATGATTACATGTCAAAAGTATCGGCTTCTCCTAAGGAAAAGAACTAAAAGTATTTATACAATTAATGGAATCCTTTCCTAATTTAACAGGGAATTTGTTGCCGCTTTGTCCTACAAGTCGTACCATGATGCTATGAGTCGTGGCTTCTATATGTAGTATGAAATGCATCATATGAATCTGTCAAGTCCTGGAGGTTGGTATGACTCATACAATGCAACTACGAGTCATAAGTGCCTATCATGGTCTGGACTTCTGAAATTTGGCATCCTTTCAATCTTACCATGAATCCTTGGTAAGGCTCATACCTTGGTACTACAACTCTTGGAATCTACTCGTACCTTGGTATTTGCCAGTAGATACGTTCTCTGACGTTCTGCACAACTCCTTGGTATGGCTTGTATGTTGTCATCATGATTCATGGCTTCCACTTGTACCAGGAGCTTCTGCAAGTGCACATTCTTTGAAGTTTTTAATGACTCATTGGTACGACTCGTACCATGAGTTGTACTTAGGCCGAGCACTTTACAATTTCTCTAATGTTTTAGCTATGAGTGCTAGGTATGTCTCATACCAAGATAGTACGGCTTATATTGAGACCTGTAGCAAGCCATTTTATGCATGTTTCTATTCCTTTTCCATAATCCAACTCCTGGACCCGATTTCCCTGAAAACAAGGTAAAAGCACCTCATATCTGTATAAACATAACTAACTCATAGCATATTTTCTATGTTTTAAGCATCGAAAGTGTCGTAAAACCATGGCACCTCAAGGACAACATGATAAGATCATAATTGTGAGATAGTCATAAACATAAGTTATTCATCATAAACTAAAGCATAATGACCCGAAGTTTTGAAAGTAAAATAATATAGTTTAAAATGTTTGAAATCGTAAGTAAAAACTCATAAACTAATCAATGGGTCAAATATACTATAAAACATGATATCACAAGTATTGAACATGATCAGCTTAAAACATGAGGAACAACGGGAGATTCTTATAACTGACACCATCATAAATAAGCACATGATGCCCAACTATCTCACTCAAGTTGGTAGAGTCGTTCTAAGCCTAGCCAAGGCAAAGAATGATAAAGGTGTGATATCACTCGTGAGCCCATTGGGTAAGGGAAATACTCTCTAGCAAGGTCCCCTATAATAATCATACCTACAGTGGCACGTAGTTCAGAGACATGGGTGCGTTGAACCCCGACTTACGCGGTGCTAAATACTACTCCCAAAACACGCATATTGCTCATATTCATAATGATGAAACATACTTGATTTTGCGTGGGCTAGTTGAAAAACATGAAATCCATAAATATACTTGATATACATGAACTAACAATGAAAATAATGTAGGACACCTACCATGATACATAAGCCTGATATTCATGATATTCTTGCATAATTGACTAAATCATCATAACTTGAAATCATATATTCATAAGAGAATTTAGTGTAAAACATCTAATTCATAGTCATAAATCATGGATGGAATCATAAGAGAATTGGATTCGTAGAAGATCATGAGAAATTTTATCAAAATTGAGTCTAACTCTAGAATTTCCATAAATCATGGTTGGAGACATGAAATCATGAAATTGATTTGAAATTGGGCATGAGGATGGAAGAAATACCGCATTCATGACCTTACATACCTGGCTTGAAGAGTTCCTTGACTTGATTTGGAGACCCAAGAGAATTAGAGGTGAAGAAGGTGAAGAATCCTAGCTTTTCCTTGAGAAGATGAATCTTTAATCTACGGTGTTTCCAAGGAATGAGGGTTTAGGCTTATATTAACCCTTAAATACCCTTAAAAAGTCCAAAAAAACCTCACTTAGGAGTTTAAAAAATAGGTAGTTATGAAAATGCCCTTGGAAGATCGCACTTAAAATTTTATCTGCTAGTGACCACGAGTCGTTGGTACTTACCATGACTAATCGTATCCATCTGTCACATGTCAAGCCTAAAATTCACTTATCTGGTCTTCCTACCACGGGAACACATCATGACTTGTTGTTTTCTACAATGAGTCATTACATGACTCGTGGTCTGGGGACCCATCTTATACCTTTTTTTGAACTTCATCCTACGAATCCTCATCACGACCCATTATGGAATCTCATGAGTTGTCACTTAAATCATTTGTTATAAATGAATTAACACATTCCTAGGTTGTTGGCTCATGATGGCTTATTATTCGATACAACAACTCATCACATGGGTCGTAACATTTGGGACTTGAAGATTCACTGTTGCTCACCACGAGTCTAACCACGACTGGTGGTACCAAGTAACAAGTGGTACCATGACCCATCTAAGGCACATTGTAGATTTTTTTGCTAGTTTCTTATCCAAGTCTAGGGTCTGATCTTAGAGACTTTTTAGGGGTTACACTATCTCCCCCTTGGGAACATTCATCCTCGAATAGAGACTAAATGAGATGGAAAGATAGGGAAAGAGCAGCACTTCCAAAACTAAAAGCTATAGACTGAATGCTATGGAGTGACTGACTCCGAACTGGAATACATATACTGAACCGAAATCATGAAACATGCATGCATACTAAGATATGAAAGGAACTAAGAGACATGAACTAGACATGAAACTGAATAGAGTACTAAGGCGACTAAGCTTTGCCTTCTTGCCAAACTTCATAACTCCCTTCATGGGTGATACCTTCGGAAACACCCAATCATCGACCTCAAACTAAAGCTCTCTCCTCCTAACATCCGAAAATTATTTTTGACGACTCTAGGTTGTACTTAACCTCTCCCGGATGAGTTGTACTTTCTCCAAGCCTCATGAACTGAATTGAGTCCTATCAATGTAGCCTTACCTACCTCAAACCATCTAATAGGTAATCTGCATCTCCGCTCATAAAGAGCCTCAAATAGAGCCATCTTAATACTGGAGTGATAACTGTTATTATAGGAAAAATCAATGAGAGGCAATGATCATCCCAACTACCTTTGAAAGAAATCACGCAAGCTCTCAATATGTCCTCAAGAGTTTGAATGGTCTGTTTGGCCTAACCATCTATCTAAGGATGAAAAGTTGTTCTAAGCTTGACCTGAGTACCGAGATCCCTCTGAAACGACTTCCAAAATTGAGAAATGAACTGAGTACCTCAATCCGAGATGATAGAAAATGTAAATCCATGCAACCTGACCAACTCCCAAATGTAAAGTCTAGCATGATCCTTAGATGTGTCTGTAATCCTAATTGGTAGGAAGTGTGTTGACTTGGTCATCCAATCCACAATCACCCATATAGAGTCATGTTGTCAGCGCTTACAAGGCAACACTATATTGAAGTCCATACTGATTTCGTCCCATTTCTAAGTAGGAGTACTGATATCGTAAAGCATACCTCCCGATCTCAAGTGCTCAACCTTCACCTGCTAGAAATTTTGACACTTAACCACAAACTCTACAATGTCCTTCTTCATGCCATTCCACCAGTAAACTTCCCGTAGATCACGGTACATCTTGGTGGCACCTGGATGGATAGATTACTGATAGCTAGGAGCCTCTCTCAGCATCTACTCTCTCAAGTCATCAACCTTCAAAATAGATAGTTGGCCATGTGTAAACCATCTCCCTCTTGGGAGAAAACCCCACTTTCTGATTCTGAACCGCTTCCTTCAATTTCACCAAAATAAGGTCTTCATCTTGCCTTGCCTTAACTTATGAGACCAAAGAAGATTCTGCACCATTCTGCATGATAACAACACCATCTGTTGAATTAGTAAAGTGAACCCCCAAGCGTGCAAGCCGATGGACATGTTTCACCAACTCCTTCCTCCCTTCTTCGACATGGGACACACTCTCCATGGACAACCTTCTAAGAGCATCAACCACTATATTATCCTTGCCTGAATAGTAAAGGACGCTCATGTAAGTCTTTCAAAAACTCAAGCCATCTTCTTTGCCATAGATTTAAGTCCTTCTGAGTAAACACACACTGAATTGTGATCCATGAACACATCCACATGCACTCCATGCAAATAATGCCTCCAAAACTTCAAGGATAATACCACCGCTAAGGTCATGTGTCGAGTAATTCTTCTCATGAGTCTTAAGATGTATCAAGGCAAAAGCAATGCCTTCCTATGCTACATCAGCTCGCACCCAAGGCCAATCTTAGAAGCATCACAATATACCACAAAGCTATATGTGCCTTCTGGCAGGATCAACACTGGAGCTATCATGAGTCGAGTCTTTAACTCCTAAAAACTCTTTTCATAAGTATCAGACCACTTAAATTTATCCTTCTTCTGGATTAACTTAGTCAAAGGTACAGCAATGGATGAAAATCCCTCTATGACCCTCTAATAGTAGCAAGCTAAACCCCAAAAGCTCCTAATGTCAGTAGGGTTGACAGGTCTAGGCCAGTTTTTCACCGCCTCAATTTTCTGAGAGTCTACCAGCATACCTTTTCTAGACACCACTTGGCCAAGAAATGCAACTGACTACAGCCAAAACTCACACTTGCTAAACTTAGCAAACAATTGATGATCCTTAAGTGTATGCAACACAATCCTCAAATGAGCGGGATGCTCCTCCTCGCTCTGAGAATACATAAGGATGTCGTCTATGCAGACAATAATGAACACATCCAAATACTACTTGAACACCATGTTCATCAAATCCACAAAAGATACGGGGTCATTCATTAGTCCGAAAGACTTAACTACATATTCATAGTGATCATATCAAGTCCTGAGGCTATCTTGGAAATGTTACTCTCCCTAACCCTGAGTTGGTGATAGCCAGACCAGAGGTCTATCTTTGGAAAGCACTTGGCACCCTGAAGTTGGTCGAACAAATCATCAATCCTGGGAAAGAGATACTTATTCTTGATTGTGACTTTGTTCAAGTAACGATAGTCAATACAAATCCTTAGAAAATCATCTTTCTTCCGCATGAAGAGGACTGAAGCACCCCCACGGGGACTTACTAGGCCTGATGAAACCCTTATCCAAGAGATCTTTCAACTGCTCCTTCAAATCCTTTAGCTTAGATAGTCTAATTCTATAAGAAGGAATGGATATAGGCTAGTATCAGAGAGAAGGTCAATACCAAAGTTAATCTTCCGCTCGGGAGGGACCTCTGATAGATACTCTAGGAACACCTCTAGATACTCACATATAACCGAGACTGATTGAATAGTCGGGGTTTCAGATTTAGAATTCTTAACCCAAACTAAAAAATATACACAACCCTTAGAAATAATCTTCATGGCCTTAAGGTAGGAGAAAAAGTGACCTACAGGCACTACTGAACTATCTATCCATTCTAGGACTGATTCACAAAAAATTCAAAACTCTACTAATTGGGTTCTATAGTTAACTAAAGCATAGCAAGCATACAACTGATCCATACCAAAAATAACATCAAAATTTGTCTTGTCTAACTCTACTAAGTCGGGTGAGGTGACTTCCTGAAGAACTGTGACCGCACAATTTTTGTATACCCACCGAGCTATAACTGACTCACCATTAGGAGTAGAGACTGAGAAGGGTTCTGAAAGGATTTAGGGACTGACACTGAAATTGATGGCAACATAAGGATTCATGAAGAATATATGGTCCTTTTGTCTAGCAATGCATACACATCAAGATAGAAGACTCATAACATACTAGTGACCATGTCTGGTGAGCTCTCCTACTCCTGGCGAGATGATAGTGCATAGAAGTGGTTATGGCATCGGCTGCCACTGGCATTAGATGATGCTCCATTTTGGGACGGGCATTAGATGATGCACCTTGTTGGGAGCTTCTAAAGAAGTAGCTACCGTCACTCTGTCTAGCTAAAGGACAATTTTTGCGCATGTATCTGGGCTTCCCACACCCAAAGCAAACATTTGAGCCAACCAAGCACTATCAGGGGTGGTTCTTACCACAGTTCCTACAAGTTGGGAAGATGCACTCCCTTTACATACTCCTCTGAACCACTAGAGCCTGATGCTCTACCTCTCTAATAACCTCTAGGCCTGGATGCAACACTGGCTAATAATGGAGCTAAGGTTGATGATCTCTTCTGAGACTGCAGATAGTTCCCACCATCGGTCCTCTACTTGGAGTACTCAAAGTCTCTGGTCTTAGCCCCTTGGCCTCCATCTCCTTCTCCTTTAGCTTCTCCTCCTCGATCTGTGGGCATGAATCATGAGTCGAGAGATATCCATGTCATTGATGATCATAGAGTCCTACACTCCTTGACCACTAAATTTAAGACCCCCAATACAAACTTACTCACTTGATCCCTCGGCTCGACAACCATCTCCAAAGCGTACTTCTATAACTGAGTAAACTTCAAAGCATACTCTTGAACCGACATTTTGTTCTGCTTCAAATTGATAAACTCAGCAACCTTAGTTTTCCTCATCTCTCAAGGAAAGAACCTGTCCAAGAAGGTTATCACAAATTTATCCTAGTTGAAAGGAACTGCACCTGCCCTATGACCTACCTTCCACTACTGAAACCATATGTGAGCCACTCCCTTCAGCTGATAGGAGGTGAAATCTGCACCCTCCTTAAGTGAAACCCTCATAATCTAGGTAATCTTTTGGATATCCTCAATAAACCCTTGTGGATCCTTGTCCACCTTGGAACTGTGAAACTCGGGCGGGTTCATTCTGGTGAAGTCTCGCACTCTAGCTGTTGTAGCACCCTCATGGGGTTTGAGAACACTTAAATTACACCCCTGACGAAGTATAACATGGACTTTGTCAATTAGAAAACCCAAATAAGGTTGGGGTCAGTCCCACTGGGAGTATGGTCAAGATATAGACTAATGATGGTATTAACACTTTTAGTTCAATTATTTCCTAAAGGGGGGATTTTTAATAGAAAACAATATGGTGACAATGTTGAAATGTTGTTGTGATCAATGTTATGCAATTAACTAGGAAAGTGTTCCCCATGGCTTCTTAAATAAGGTTAGATTAGTACGCTCGTAATCAATCCCAATACTTAGCCTGTAGAACTGATAAATTATGTACATCCAAAAGACTTATTCATCCATATTAGATGACTCTACTCATTCTCCCAATTATGTATCATGAGCTATTTCACCTTAACCTTTATGAATAGTCCAAAGTGACTTTCCTTCAACAGCAGCTCAAGCTATTCTATAAAACTCAATTTCAAGGCTTTGTTATTCTTTTCTTTTCCTAATCTCTACTTCTCTAGGTTCAAGCAAGATGAGAATTCGGGCTAGTTCTAACATTGTGCACCATTAAAAAACATTAATCATGAAGAAAAGAACAACATAGGTATTTGTATTCATTTAGAATAACTTTGTGTTAATCCTAGTTTGTTATTCCATCATGGTTCCCACAACCCTAGTTGTAGAGGGTTTAGCTATTCATGATTGCAAGAATGAAATTAGATTTTCTTAAATATAACACAATTAAACACTTATAATAGTGATGGAAGAAAAAATCCAAAAATCTATTGCACAATCAAACTTGTCAAAATCAAGAACAATGAGGAACTCTTTCAAAGTTTTCGGGTATTTTCTCTCCAAGAAGTTAGGAAGCCCAAAAACTATGATTACAATTGAAAAGTATTGGCTTTTGTTAAGGAAAATAACCTAAAAGTATTTATAAAATTAATGAAATTCTTTCCTAATTTAACAGGGATTCTACTGCCGAGTTGTCTTACGAGTCGTAGCATAATGCTATGAGGCTTAGGCAGCTTCTGTAATACAAGTCTGCAACTTTTATCTTCTCAGGTGCTGGAGGTTGGTACGACTCATACAATGATACTACGAGTAGTAGGAGCTTGTCGTGTCTTGAACTTCTGAAACTTAGCCTCTCTAAAGTTTCTCATACAGGTCCTTGTTATGATTCACACCAAACTGGTATGACTCGTGCAATCCTATCGTGCCCCAAATCTACCAAGTGCCCAACTCTCTGAATTTTAACACGATTCATTGGTATGACTTGTACCTTACCATCACGACTTGTGGCTTCCACTCGTATAACTGGATTCAGCAAGTACCCATCTTCTGTATCTCATGTCATGAACACTCAGTATGGCTCGTACCAAGATGGTACGACTCATACTATCAATCGTAGGATGGCTCTGCACTTGTGCACTTTCTCTGAAGTTATGCTATGGGTGTCTGGTACGGCTCGTACCAAAATAAGGTACGACACATACTGTTAGTCTTAACAAGCCATTTTCTACATTGTTTCAGCTCCTTTTCCTATATCCAACTCTCAAACATGATTTCCCTAAAATAGAAAAGGTAAAAGAACCTCATATCTATATAAACACACCTAGACCAAGCATTTTTCCTAATTTTACGCATCAAAAGTGTCATAAATCTGCAGCACATCAACACCCTCAACATAGAGCTTTTCCTTGTCCTCAAGCAAACAAAAACACTACTATAACATGGTGCTTAACTTGAAAGTAAAACTGAAGACCTACAACCAACAACACCAAAATTTTCACACATGACCATTATCAAGTATTGACTCTCTTTTCTTTTGAAATTCAAAACCAAGATTGCTATGCGTACATGCAACTACAACTCATGACAAAAAGGAATCTAGAAATGGAATAAAACTATTAACAGACAACCGAGCTATCACTAACGCTATGTACATAGACAACTGGCAGAATGCAATACAACCTATGTATCCTCATAAGAAAATAAGTTCTATACACTCACAATGAAATGTATATATGAAACTAGAACTATCAATTAAAGTTCTTACTCTCACAAAGAAGTTCCAAATACTGCGCAAGTGATACCATAGGGTTGTCCTTATTTTCTCTACTCTGATTTTTCAGACAGTTAGATTAAAATCACTATAGAACTTTTATTGGCTTGTAATATGGACTTCAGTTTGGTATATATGGACAATAATGACTAACTCTCCTTGGCACTACACAACTCTTGGCTTCACTTTTAACTTATTCCCTTTTTTCTTCTTTTTCTTCTTTTTCTTCTTTTTCTCCCTTTCTCCATTTTATTCAGGTTCAACTGGTGGGTGTGATGTATTTTTCACTTTTCTATTTTTTCTTTTTTTCTTTCTCTTTATTTTCACACCATATCCCACCTTTTACTGACTAGCTTTTGCTTTTCTCCCCCTCATCATCTATGCACCCCTACAATAATCACCCTCAAATTAGGCATTTATCCTGAATTGAGGTTTACAATGTCCAAGGAGGGACCAAGGCCAAATAGGTTCATTAAAAACAAAATAGGGAAGGTGAATGAGCTAATAAAAAATGGTCTATGATCCTTTCCTAACCAACCATCCTATGACCTAAGTAAAGACTAAGCGAGCAAGTTCTGGATCAACTACAAAGGATTGAACTAAGTAAGAATCCAAACTCATACATGGTACAAGTTTGCATCACACTACCTATATGGTTCATACAAAACTATGTCGTAGTTAATCATGCTAACATATCAAATTCCATAAAAGGATCCCTATTAGTCATACATTGCAGTAAACAAACACGGCTAATCAAACAAAAAAATTTTAAAAGGGTCATTTTCTCAAAATTTCCAAAACATCAAACACATGTGCATTTTATTGGTTGTTATGTACTCCTAAGCTACTTCTAGTTAAACAAATAAAAATATCCTAAACATTTTGGTTCTACTAGATAACATGTCCAAGGAAATAGAAACGCGCCAATAAAAACCCTCAGCAAACAAAACAAACAAATACAACCCCCCCCCCCCAAAAAAAAAAGCATACTTTGTCCCCAAAGTAGTGAAATGAAAACTTGGAGAGGGACCTGTGGTGCTCTAAGTGCTCTTGCCATCTTGTGTAGGCGGGTGTGAAGTGATGTGTTGTGGGTTTACAACACTTTCGACGCTTAAAACTGAGAAAATATGCATGGTCTTGGGTGTGTTTATATAGATATGATGCACTTTTGCTTTATTTTCGAGGAAATCAGGTGTGGGAGTTGAAACCTATAAAAGAAGGAAACAGAGTGCAGAAAATGGGCTAAGTATAGGTCTTAGTATGAGTCGTACCTTGACGGTAAGAGTTGTACATTGATCCGTGGAAAATTCTAGAAGACCTGTACAAGACCAAGCCAAAGTACGACTATTTGTACGAGCTATACAAGAACAGTCATGGAAAAATACAGAAGGTCCTGCACTTGACTAGTCTCCTGGTACAGGTAGCAACCATGATTCTTGATGACTACCTATGACCCGTACCAAGGGACCGTGGTGAACTTCAAAAAGAATGTTGAAAGGCGAATTCCATGATACGAGAGGCAACCACGAGTCATAAGAGCAAGGTACAAGTCCTACCAAGACACTCGTGAAAATATTCAGAGGATGCTAGAAATCACAAGTTCAGATCACAACAAAGATATACGACTCGTAGGAGCATTGTACGAGTCATACCAAATCCCAGCACTTAACCAAAATCAAAGTTGTTGAGCATTGCATGAGTGGAATCTATGACTGATTTGTTCATGGTATAAGTTGTAGGATCTGGCGGAAGTAGTTATTATAGATTTTCTGTTAATTTAGGAAAGGTTTCTAATTATTTCTATAAATACTTTTCTAGGTTATTTTTGTAAAAGAGGTTGTTTTACTCGAACTTTGACACGTCGGAGAGAAATACTTGGAGATTCTTCTTGAGTTTTCTAATATTCTTGGAGATTATTCATTATTCTTGGGTTGATATTGTGCAACTAATCAGGTGGATTTCATTCCAATCGGATTGTAAGTTTTTAGTTATATTTTTGTCTATGAATTCCAATGCTTCGCTTACAATCATGAGAGGCTAAAACCTCCACAACTAGGGTTGTGGGAACCATGACAAATTAACCAACTAGGGTTTGCACAAAGTAATTTTAAACCAGTATGAATGCTTGTATTGTATTCTCTTCATCTTAAACATTTCTTAATGGAGCACAACGTTAGGACTTGCCTAAATTCTCTACTTGGTTGAACCTAGAGAGGTAGAGATTAGGAAAAGAGAATTACAACAAAGCCTTGAACTTTACGGTTCATTGTATAACTTGAGTTGTGGTTGCAAGATAGTTAATTTGGATTAAATTGGTAGCGATTAAAGTGAACTTCGCTAATTGAGTGTAGTCATCCAATATAGACAAACCAGCCATTTAGATGAACCTATGCTATTAGTTCTGCAAGCTAAGTATTGGAATAGATCACGAGTGTAAAACCCGAAGTAGTTATGAATCCATGAAGAACACCTCCCTAGTTAATTGCATAATTTTGACAACTCTAATTTACAAGAATCTCACTTAATTCTTTCATTGAAACCCCCCACTAGGAGATAATTGTGCTACAAGCATAAATACTAGTGTTATTCTACATCCTGACCATATTCTCTATGGGATCAACCACAACCTTTGTTGGGTTCTTTATTGACAATATCCATGTAATACGTTTACAAGGGTGTGATTTGAGAGTTATCATGAAGACACACTCTCTGCCTCTACAATTGTGGCGCTAGCAGTAGCTGGTGTACTCATCGGTATGGTGATGGTGGGGGTTGTGGTCCACCTCATAGTAGTCTTGGCCGCATTAGCGACCTCCATCTCAATCTGGGCTGAATATGGAAAACTCGAAGGGTCCTTTCCACTCACAGGCTCACTAGGCACAGCGGTAGAGCTCCCAGCTCTTATAGCTCTCTCTTGCAGCTCATACATATGTTGGTCATAAGTCTGCTGGCTAGCTACTGTCACCTACCTGCACTCCTTCTTATCTCCCTTCCTCCTCTTCCTGGAGGTCTCTTCACTAACTACCTCTAATGATGTCCTCTTTCCTGTATCTTCATTGATTGGCTCATGAGTCCAGAACGCTCCTAAATCAAACTCCTCATTGGGCTCATCCTCAAATAATAGAATGGTGGGGCCTGGTAATATGACCGGCTGTCAAGATGACAGCTCGACTACCTAACTCCTGATCGAACCCATCTTATCCCAGAAACTCCTCATATTTGATAGCTCTACTAGACGCTCATTGAGCCGAAGCTCAAAGCTATCAAGTCTCATATGCAAAGTTATGGCTGTTGTATCACTCTCGGCCCTCACCGATGGCTTGACCTGCATCATCAATACGTTCACCTTCTCCTTTGTCAAGGTCAGCCTTTTGTCCATCTTTTGCAAGAAATCCTATAGCGCAAATACATAGCGACTACGACCTGACCTGAAGTGGTTGGTGGAGGAACAGAGGAAGTGTTAGGGGTAGTTGCTATGTGGCCAGCCTCAGTAGCCGGCATATCACTCTGATCAACTGACGTGGGCATATACCTGCTCGGCTCCTGCTATCTGTCGTCCCAGGACTGCTGCTGGTGATCTAACCTGGCTCATCGAGTTCATCTCATCCTATCTAAGCCCGATATCAGCAGTTTGTATACTTCCAACTTTGGCATCAATCTCTGCTATCACCTGGACACGGGACTCCCTAAAAAACCTATATATGAGAATTAGGAATGGAATCATAGTGATCAAATATAGAGCTCGATCCCGAATCTCCTCTGCTATAATTCGCGGGATGTTGATTGCATAACCCGACATAATTATCACCACCAAACCTACTCTGTCGGTGATCAAAGTATTATCATTAGCCAGTGGCACCAACTTGTGGAGAACTAATGTCCAGTAGGCCTTTTCTATGAAATTAAGTGAGGCTTCGGTGACCTACCATCCACTAGTCACCCCAATCCTCATCCTCCTTCTCCTCAGCTATCACCCTGTCTAATAACCTCACATATCTCTGCCTCTTCTCTGCACTGATTGCTTGACCCTTTTCAGAGCCTCAATACGGTGATCAAACTCTATTGTGGAGGCTGGGGCCTGATGATCAGGCTGTATAACATTCCAGCAATGGCCCGCTATGAGACATCCACAGTCGGCCCTATGACTATCACACTCTCTAGTCTAGGCTGCTCCTTCACCTTCTTCCTAGCCGAAGTCTGATGCTCCATGGTCGCCAAGTATTTGGCATAGAACTCCCTAACCATGTCAGCACTAATGCTGTCAAGGATTCTTGCTAGCCAATAGAAGTCATACAAGTCAAATAGTCATTTCATTTCCTCAACTTCATTTAATACCCTAGTCAAGATCTGCGGCTCTTCCAGAATGCTTCTCCTAGGGTTCAACTTTGATGTGAGGGTTAGGCCCTGTTCATAGAACTCCCGATCACCTAGCACACCCCACCTGATTATACGGCTCTTTTGCGAATGGGGTTTGATCATCATCAGCCTCCTATGCCTCATCCTCAAATCTGGCCTCACCTGACCCCTCCTCTGCATTTAAGCTACTACCTGATAGGACTGGGTATCATCTCCCTCCTTAAACTGGGGAACATCTGCCACAACGGCTAAGGTAGTGTTCGGGTGATTTGCTATATGGGTTAAAACCGACACGCAAGTGCACGTGGTCAAACAAGTAATAAAGTGGCTAAGTAAGCCAAGTATCGATCCAAGGAGACTCTGGATAAGTAAAATTGCCTAAGTACACTATATTCTTATCTTACTTCTAATTATGCTAACAACAACGTAACCAATAGTTAAATAAGTTTTTGTTTAGGAAATATATATACTAAAACTATTAACAATTATTTACTGTGAATTGAAACTATGGATATGAGCATGCCAAGGTTAAGAACAAGTAATGAATTTGACGATAATCAAAATTTGGTTAATCTTCTCTTCATGTTGCTAGCCAAGAACATTAGCCTAGAAATTAAAACTCTCGTATTTAATTTCACTTTAGAATCATAAACCATTCGTCTAGATTTCTGTGATCAAATGCAATTTATGACCTAGCACTACAATTCCGGTTCCTAAATTAACTAATACGGCTTTCAAGTATATTTCTATCAGGAAAGCACATCAAAACCCAATTTTCCCAAATCAAGTTAAGAACAATACCCTATTAATTCACAACTTTCCAATTTCGTGCTCTCTCGAGTGAAATTGGACTTTTTAGATGTACATTAATGTCGGCCACACACTAATGCAGTAGAAACAAGAATTAATAGAACAACATAGAAGAAGAAGAAGAAAACCATATCATTAACAATCAAAATTCATCACCATTGTTCAAAACCTTAGCAAGGAAGAGAATTAGCCACTCATTTGTGGATTAATCATCCTAAAACAAGTGTAAATCATACATACAATTGATTGAAAGAAGAAAGGAAGAGAAGAAATCCCTTAGCTTTTTCGTCCCTCAACTGCTTCTAACCCACGTCCTTGCTCCACCAAGTCTGAATTTTGAAAAATAAACCTAAGTGTGCTATTTATAGTAGTAGGACTCTTTCCCGGAATAACAAGCAACGTGTCACGGAGTGCATCGCAGAGCACGGCCTCCGTGACACGCTACGGACGCGGAAGTCCTCTGGAAATCACCCGAAATTGGCCCGGGCAGCCCCCTGCCGCTTTGGCAGCATGTCACGCTGCTTGGGCAGCGCGTTGGAAGCCCTTGGTCGTGGAGGCCACCTGCCGTGGCACGTTGCCAACGTGCAGGTGGGCTGTTTTGTGCCTCCTCTTCGCCGACGTTCGTGTGTTGATTCCGTTTCCAAGCCTCTACCTCACCAACTCATGGATTAGTTGCTCAAAAGTCATCAAAACCTACAAAACAAAGGCTAATCATTTTGGTTAGCACATATCTTTACTTCATCTAAAATTACATGAAAATGTATACAATAATCTTAGATAAACAAGACTAATTTAAGTCGTAAAGCGTATCTCGGGCATATATTTTTGCCCGTGATCACAACCCCACACTTAAAGCCTTGTTCGTCCTCGAACAACCTTTTACATATCATGCATATGGAGACTTACACATAACTAATTTAGCAAGAGAATTCAAGTTACGGCTATAATGATTACGTAAGATACAAGCTAAAAATAGAGCATGCCTGATTTGATCATTGAAATGAAGTACAACTATGTTAAGACTTCTTAACCTCAAGAATCGACTCTCAATCTTAGCAAACTCAGGCAAATCAACTGATTAAGAAATCCCACATGAATTATATCCTTCATTCAACATGTGCCCCTCACGGAAAGAGATTTACCCAATTTCACACGTAAAAACAATTTTTATATCACAACATGTGTGGGTATATGAATAGAATTACGCTCACTCTCACAAAGAATTCACATGCATTATGTAATGACCCATAAGCTTGCCCTTAGTATTTTATTCCACTAATTTAAGGAAGTGTGAATGTAAGATCAAGTAGGACTTTTTAGGTTGTAATGTAACTCAGGTGCAGGTAGGTACAATTATGATCAGTAATAGTGACTATCTTTCCTAAGCGCTTTTAATACATCACGCCTTCATTACGGACTTCCCTTCCCTTACTTAACCTTTTTCTCCTTTCATCTTTCTTTATCCTCTTTTGTTCCCCCCTTCCTTTAGGCGCTTTTAGCTTATTAGTAAGGAGTTCTATAAGTAACTTTTCATTTATTTATTTTCTTACTCCCTACTAATACTCACCCATATTCAAACAAGTGCACCCTCGCCCTTTCTATACTTTTACAATTGCTACTTTTCCTTCTTTTTCATTCTTCTCACTCCTTTGCTGTTTCAGATTTTTCCTTTAAGCGCTTAGGAGTTTTGGATCAAATTCAAGGCTAATGAAAGAAAAAGGATTAAGCTTATGTTGCAGCTGTCAAAGAATAGGCTCAAGGCTCAATGGGGTTAACTAGGATTAATTGTTCAAGGTAGGTATAATGAGGGATAACATTAGGTTCACTCAAAGAAATGCCTAAATCATCTCCTACAATTCACATCCTTCATTTCGTTTTATATACACACCAGGCAAGTTCTAGACATTTCATAATAGCACAGGATACTCAAAAACCTTACACTCATGGCACATGCTCAAATCAAGACACATTCAGTAGACTCTTACTCAGCTAATCACAAGAATTCGGAATTAAGCTTGAATCATATTGAGTCAAATTCAAGAGCCTAAGTGTCTCAAACAAAGTTATACACTTGCATGCTTCACACTGAACATACTTGCCTCTTACAACCATGTATAACACATAACAAGAACATCAAGCACCAATTAGTTATGGTTTCAAAATCCCAAAACCTATCGACTAATTTTCTTCAAGACGGTCGTCATCCATCCATCGTCGGAAACAGTCCCTAGCTGTGACTAAAAACTTTATATACAGACAAAGGGAAGAAAAAGAAAAAATTTTATTCTTCGGTTCACATACCCCCCCGTCAGAAAAGAACCGAAAAGAAAAACCAACGGGTGATGAAGTCATGCTTAATTCACAAAAATTTTTCAAATTTCTCACAAGCATTACATTCACCAAAAATCGTTAAGCACAACAAAAAATTTTGAAATTTCCCTCACCCCACACTTAAATCATGCTATGTCCTCATAGCATCAAATTAAAATTTAAAAAGGGTGAGAACTACTCCCTGAGGCCTTTAGGCCTAGCTAGCGACATGCCTTTCTTCAACTTGCACAAGTGGGTGTTCAACCCCACACTTTTTCTCTTCCATGCTTGTTAGCTTCCTCCACCACGGGTACTCAGACTTCCCCTCCATCTGCGCTTAACTTTCCACCAAAACAACACAAGAGGAAAATAAACAAAAATTAACTCAATTGGAAGAAATTAAAATGGTACCCGTGGTACCCTTGGGTTGCCTCCCAAGCAGCGCCTAATTTTACGTCGCGGCACGACGTACCAAGTTTCACCACTTTTTCCTCCACCTTGAGGATATGAATCTCACCCCTAATTTCTTTTCAAATTTCCTGTTATGTTCTAGGGGTGGTGGTGAAAAATTGTAAGGACCAAGCAGTAGATGTTGTCGTTTGCATTTATTGGTCCTTAAGTAAGCGAAGTCATTTTGGCTCTCTGAGTTAGCAAATTTCAAAACATACAGGGCTTGGTCCTCCTCTAGACATTTCTCTATAAGCTTGGAAGACTCTACTTCTATGTTGTCAACCAAACTTAATGTCGAAAAATGCGTCGAGTGTGGTCCAATACACCTCAACTCTGAAACTGTATTTTGCTTGACCTCCTTACTTGGATACACCTTCTCAGCATCGACATCTATCTCTTTATTGATGTTAAATGGGGGATACTCTATCTTGTCTTCCAAGAATGGATTTTCCATACGTGTGAGCCCATCACGGGGACACTCAAGAGATTCTAATTGTTGGGCTTCATCCAAGAATTCACCCTTTTCTTCCTTTTGTAGTTCCTCTTGAATCTCGGCTAAAACTGTTGCCAGTGATTTATCATACGCTTCAGCTTCAGCGATCATCTCCGTGAATTTGATGCTCATCCTTTCTAGAGCCTCTACATTCTCTTCTTGCTGAATTCTCAATACTGCCATCGCCTCCTTCATTGCTTCTGATTGCTCCAAGAGTTGTTTCAGCATGTCTTCTATTCGAGCTTGGCGTCCCAAGTCCTCATTTTCAGCATGCCTATATTCAGAAAAAACAACAGAAGGATCATAGTAGGGGCTTGGGGGAGGGGAATATACATTCGGACAGCCATCCCAATGGCCATCTTGACCACCACATATATTACACGTGTTACATTGTTGCCACAAGTGGTGTCCTCCGCAATTCAGACAAGATTCACTAAAATATGAGTATCCACCATTGAAACCATTTATATTCCACGATGTCATGTCAATAAGGGTAGTCGAAAAAGAAAAAGTAAAATGCAAAAGAATTAAAACAAACACTAAGACTAAGTTGTCAGCACTCAAGAAAAATAAAAATACAGTAAATTACACTTGAAACAAATTCACCTATTGCCAAGTCTCCCCGGCAACGGCGCCAAAAACTTGTTCGGGTGATTTGCTATATGGGTTAAAACCGACACGCAAGTGCACGTGGTCAAACAAGTAATAAAGTGGCTAAGTAAGCCAAGTATCGATCCAAGGAGACTCTGGATAAGTAAAATTGCCTAAGTACACTATATTCTTATCTTACTTCTAATTATGCTAACAACAACGTAACCAACAGTTAAATAAGTTTTTATTTAGGAAATATATATACTAAAACTATTAACAATTATTTACTGTGAATTGAAACTATGGATATGAGCCTGCCAAGGTTAAGAACAAGTAATGAATTTGACGATAATCAAAATTTGGTTAATCTTCTCTTCATGTTGCTAGCCAAGAACATTAGCCTAGAAATTAGAACTCTCGTATTTAATTTCACTTTAGAATCATAAACCATTCGTCTACATTTCTGTGATCAAATGCAATTTATGACCTAGCACTACAATTCCAGTTCCTAAATTGACTAATACGGCTTTCAAGTATATTTCTATCAGGAAAGCACATCAAAACCCAATTTTCCCAAATCAAGTAAGAACAATACCCTATTAATTCACAACTTTCCAATTTCGTGCTCTCTCGAGTGAAATTGGACTTTTTAGATGTACATTAATGTCGGCCACACACTAATGCAGTAGAAACAAGAATTAATAGAACAACATAGAAGAAGAAGAAGAAAACCATATCATTAACAATCAAAATTCATCACCATTGTTCAAAACCTTAGAAAGGAAGAGAATTAGCCACTCATTTGTGGATTAATCATCCTAAAACAAGTGTAAATCATACATACAATTGATTTAAAGAAGAAAGGAAGAGAAGAAATCCCTTAGCTTTTTCGTCCCTCAACTGCTTCTAACCCACGTCCTTGCTCCACCAAGTCTGAATTTTGAAAAATAAACCTAAGTGTGCTATTTATAGTAGTAGGACTCTTTCCCGGAATAACAAGCAACGTGTCACAGAGTGCATCGCGGAGCATGGCCTCCGTGACACGCTACGAACGCGGAAGCCCTCTGGAAATCACCTGAAATTGGCCCGGGCAGCCCCCTGCCGCGTTGGCAGCGTGTCACGCTGCTAGGGCAGCGCGTTGGAAGCCCTTGGTCGAGGAGGCCACCTGTCGTGGCATGTTGCCAATGCGCAGGTGGGCTGTTGTGAGCGGCCTGCCTGCCGTGGCACGTTGCCAACGCGCAGGTGGGCTGTTTTGTGCCTCCTCTTCGCTGACGTTCGCGTGTTGATTCCGTTTCCAAGCCTCTATGTCACCAACTCATGGATTAGTTGCTCAAAAGTCATCAAAACCTACAAAACAAAGGCTTATCATGTTGGTTAGCACATATCTTTACTTTATCTAAAATTACATGAAAATGTATACAATAATCTTAGATAAACAAGACTAATATAAGTCGTAAAGCGTATCTCGGGCATATATTTTTGCCCGTGATCAGGTAGCTACAGCTTGAGCCTTAGCTTGTGCCCTAGTGGTTCATGGCTCATCAATTTCATCAGTATCAACTTTGTACTCCTCCACTGAACCACTAGGGGAGTCTGCCTCCTACTCAGAGGCAGAGGCTTCATCCCTCAATGCCCTCGGGATACAATCTTATCTCTAGCCCTCTTGTCCTCGGCATCCTTGGTTACTTGTCTTTTGTGTGCCATTGTACCTATGGAGAAGAGGTTAGTACACATGTTATCTGAGAATGAAAGCAAGAAAGAGTGTCTGCAGTATCCTACTATGATTCATCAGTACAAGTCTTACCAAGGTGGTACGATCCATAATGAGACTCGTAGTACCTCTTTTCACAGTTACGACTCATTGGTGCACGTTGTATCACGATAGTATGATTCGTACTAATGGTCATAGTATGAACTTCTGAGAATATGACTTTTTATAATTCTAGTATGACTCGTTATCACGATTCGTAGTGGGATTCTACAAGTTGTACCATGGGTCATAATTTTGATTCTTAATTTTACCCTTTCTCTTTATTTGGTACGACATCTTGGTACGACTCGTGGTGTAATACCACAATTTGTACTAGGTTTTGTACCATGAATTTCAACTTAAATGATCCTGGAATAGTCTCAATGGATCATCCTACGAGTCATAGTTCAAAACCATCGTAGGATAACTTGTGAATCCTGTACTCACCTTGTGTATTACGAGTTATGCAAGCAAACATGTTTTTAGGGTGGGTACTCAAACTTCACCACCTATTAGTTCAAAAATACATAATTTCAACTACCCACTCAGTCCCGAAGTAAAAATTTTCCATTAACTCACTACCCACAAGCTATTAATTTTATAGAGAAATTTTAATTTCATAAATCCATAATACAATAACACTTGTAGCCTCTGATCATATTCCTCCACTTCACTTTCATGAGTGGAGAAATCACAGTGATGGTATGACTAGTAATAGAAAGAAAATTAGGATGAAAACTTTTCACTTACTTGTTAAGTTCTTGAATGATTCGTCCTTTCTTAGGGTTTGGAGTATGATCTCAACCAAATAATGCAAATTTATTGCACAATTTCATGCTCAATAGGAATTGGAGTGAATTACGGGTGAGTGGAGAGTGAGGGAAGGAAATTTTGGGTTGAAGTAGTAATTTTTAGACAAAATTTTGATTTTAAAAAGGTTCTGAGGGTATTTAAAAATCTGGGTTGAGTTAGGTCAGTTTGGATCTTTCATTTAATAAGCCCATCACGACTCATCCCTTGCATTCGTACCTAAGACTTAGAAGACTTACTGGGACCCATGAGTGCATGGTACAATTCGTACCAAGATGCCACGACCCATACCATGGCTCATAGGTCGAAGGTTTTGCACTTCGATGCTTAGGATAGTTCATCACTACTGTGGGCACTATGACTCGTACCATGTAGGTACAGTTTGTAACGACCAACCGTAGTGTGAACTTTTGCATCTTGTCAAGTCTCTTCTTCTCAGTACGAACGGGACTACAAGTTGTACCACTATGCTATGGTTCGTACTAAGGCTCACAGTCCAGACCTGTATTTTATTTTTCAGACATTAGTCCCTGTTTCATATGCACAGTGAACGCACATCAATTAAGATACTTGGGTTGCCTCCCAAGAAGCGCCTAATTTAACATCGCGGCATAACGCAGGTCGTTTGGTTACTCAAACTTCACCAAACCACCTCATGGGTTACCTCCCATGTAGCTCCTAATTTAATATCACAGCACGATGTGAGTCTCTTGACTACTCAGAATTCTTCAAGAAACTCCAACTCACAATCAATAGTTGAGACTACTCGAAACTCATTTGGTTGCTTCATTGACCTACAGAAATAGAAGGTTACCTCTTCTTTGGTCAGCCTAAACATTAGCTGACCAGCTTCCACATCCACTAAAGCTCTCCCAGTGAACATTAGCTGACCAGCTTCAACATCCACTAAAGCTCTCCTTGTGGCAAGTAATGGTTGCCTCAAGGTGATGGGGACGCCAAAATCCACTTCACAATCTAGGATCACAAAGTCAACTAGAAATATGAACATATCCACTTTTACTAACACATCATACAGAATACCCATAGGCTTCTTCATTGTATGGTCTATCATCAATAGCCGCATTATTTTTGGTGTAGGGGATCCCAATCCCAACTATTTGAACACAACTAGTGGCATCAGATTAGTGCTAACTCCCAAATCACACAGTGCTCTCACAAACTCAAAGTCTACAATCATGCATGGGATAGTGAAGGCACCTGGGTGTTCCTTCTTCTGTTCAAGGACCCGTGAAGCTATGGAACTACAATGGTTCAAATTTATAATAGGCTCATAGCTCATAGATAGTTTCCTGGTCACCAGGTCTTCATAAACTTTGCATACCCAAGCCTCTGCTCCAATGCCTTGACCAAGGTGATATTCACTAATAACTGCTTCAGCATGGACAGAAACTTCTAGAATTTTCCGCCATCCACCTTCTTCTTCATCCTCTGGGGGAATGGTGAAGGTGGTCGAGGAATACTCCTGAAAATATTTGGGGCCTCTTTCACCTTTCCTTTTTCTATCACAACCTCCTTTGCATCAATTATAGTCTTGGTCAACTCAGCATCACCTTAAATTACCTGCCCTATAGTATCATCCTCTTTATTGACATCCATCTCCTTCTATTTTCCCATCTATACTACAACTGGCATGGGCAGATCAACTGTGGTTTTTCTGCTCCTAGTAGTTATAGCCATGCAATGGCAGCCATTCTTTAGATTTTGCACAATGTTACTAGGAAGTGTGCCCTTCGGCCTCTGGTTTAGGGATGCAAACATCTGGCCTAGTTGTTGTTCAATTTGTTTGATCACTGTGGCGTGTGACTCAACTCTCTGGTTAATGCTAGATATATCTCCAAGAATCTCCTTTAGGTGATCATTAGTGGATTTTTCCTTTTTCAGCAACTCAACCATTATGCTCTCCAACTTTGAGGGCCTAGCATCCTCCTCACGATCCTTTGGAAGAACATAAAGGCTGGTGCAATCATTTCGGTATCCATCATTCTTCCTCCAATCACCTTCCCGATCTCGTCCTCTGCTCCTATCCCTTTATCCAGCCCTATTGTAGTTGTCCCTGTATTAGTTTCAACCTTGGTTTTCGGCACCATCGCGCCAATTGTCTTGACTTGAATCTTAGGCGTTGGCCGAAACCTGCCACCTGATTATCCAAGAAGTTTGCCTCCTCCTAAGAATCAGAGTGCTTAAACCCCTACTCCTGAACCTGTGCTCCTACTGCATATACCTTATGTGCTCCAAACCTCGTGATATGTTTTATGAGAAGGTCTATGGATGTTCTCATATGAGCTAATCCCTGATCACGCCCCTCCTCTTTCTTGCACTGCTCCAATGTCATCCCAATAGCATATGTACCTACAACTGTCTCAGCCTCCCTAATATGTTAGGCTCTATTTTTCTTGGTCAATCGGTCTAGTATGGTTGTTGCTTCCTCCTAGAAGAGACTCATCAATGCTCCACCTGCCACTGTATCTGCCACAGCCTTGATGTTGTTGTTCAGAGACCTGTAAAATATCTCCAGCAAACTCTCATTGGGAAATTCGAGCACTTAGTCAACTTCTTCGTAAACCTCAGCCATGTTTCATGAAGTGCCTCCATCTTGAGCTATCGAAAATTATAGATCATCATTCAGCTGCAGCATCCAAGAATGTGGAAAGAACCTCTCCATAAAGGCATGTTTCATCTCCCTCCAGTTGGTGATGGAGTCATTTAGCAACTCCGACAACCATAAAGTATCTTCACCAGCTAGAGAGAACGGACACAGCCTCAGCATGATAGCATCCTGGCACACTCCTGGAAACCTATAAACCTTGCAGATTCCCACAAAGTTCACCAAGTAGAGATTTGTACCATCAGCTGCATTATCACTCCGTTCACATTGATCAACTGAATCATTGTGCTAGTGATATCAAATTTTTCCCCAACAGACAAAGGTGGGAGTATAATAACTCCTGTTGACCCAGCTTCATCAGTATTTGTGTCCTCGTCATCATCAACGTGAGGAGAATATCTATGGAATTGGTGTGAATTAGGACCTCTGTTCCCCCTTTTGTTCCTACCAGCATTTTCAACCTCTCTCTGTGCATCTTCTGCCTCTTGAAGAGAAGTTTTTCAAGCTAACTTAATATGATGGGCCTCATTAGCTCGACGAGCTTTAACTGCTAACATAGCCTACATCTATTTTGGGGTGTCCAAACCTTCCATTCTTCGCAATTTTTTCGAGCTCTTGGTCAATTAGGACTAGAGGGTTTCTGCTACTCCATGTACTTGGCATTCACCAAGTGGTCACCTATGTGAAACAACAAGAAAAGAAAACATAAATGAGGAAATAATGATTAAAAGTTAAATAAAAGCAATTAATCTAAATAATGATTAAAAGTTAAATAAAAGCAATTAATCTAATACTAAGTCATATTCCACGGCAATAGTGCCATTTTTTTATAACTCTTTAAATAAAAGAAATTAATCTAATCCTAAAGTCATATTCCACAGCAACGGCGCCATATTTCATAACGCTCAAATTACACCCCTGAAGAAGTATAAGGCGGACGTTGTCAATAAAGAACCCAACTATGGTTGGGGTTGATCCCATAGAGAATATGGTCAAGATATAAATTAATGCTAGTAGTCATACTTTTAGTTCAATTATTTCCTAAAGGGGAGATTTTTAATTAAAAACAATATGGTGACAATGTTGAAATGTTGTTGTGCTCAAAGTTATACAATTAACTAGGGAAGTGTTCCCCATGGCTTCTTAAATAAGGTCAAAGTAGTACACTCGTGATCAATCCCAATGGTTAGCCTATAGAAATGATAAATTATGTTCACCTAAAAGACTGATTCCTTCATATTAGATGACTCTACTCATTCGCCCGATTAGGTCTCACGAGCGATTTCACTATAACCTCTATCTATATTTCCAAATTGAATTTCCTGGGACCGCGTCTCAAGCTATCCAATGAAACTCAATTTCAAGGATTTGTTGTTATTTTCTTTTGCTAATCTTTACTTCTCTAGTTTAAGCAAGAAGAGAATACGGGCTAGTTTTTATATTGCGCACCGTTAAGAAACATTAATCATGATGAAAAGAATAATACAGACATTCGTATTGATTTAGAATCATTGTATGTTAACCTTAGTTTTTTATTCTACCATGGTTCCCACAACCTTAGATTTGGAGGGTTTAGCTATTCATGATTGCCAGAATGAAATCAGATTTGATAGAAGAAAACATAATTAAACACTTATAATATTGATGAATGAAAAACCCAACAATCAATTGCACAATCAAACTTGTCAATATCAAGAACAATGATGAACTCTGTCAAAGTATTCAAGTATTTTCTCTCCAAGAAGTTAGGAAACCTAAAAATTACAATTACAATTGAAAAGTATCAACTTCTGTTAAGGAAAACAACCTTAAAGTATTTATACAATTAATTAAATCCTCTCCTAATTTAACAGGGATTTTACTACCAAGTCATCCTATGAGTCACAGCATGATGCTACAAGTCATAGGTAGCTTCCATAGTACAAGTATGTGGCTTCTATCTTCTTAGGTACTGGAGGTTTGTACGACTCGTACAGTGGTACTACGAGTCATAGGAGCTTGTCGTGGCTTGAACTTCTAAAAATTGTCCTCTCTAAAGTTTCTCATACAGGTCCTTGTTACGATTTGTACCATGCTGGTACGACTCATGCAATCTTGTCATGCCCCAAATATGCCAATTGACCAACTCTCTGAATTTCACCATGAGTCATTGGTATGACTCATACCTTGCTATCACGACTTGTGGCTTCCACCCGTACCATTGGATTCAGCGAATATCTATCTTCTGTATCTCATGTCATGAACACTCAGTATGGCTCATACCAAGATGGTACAACTTCTATAATCAGTTGTTGGATGGCTCTGCACTTGTGCACTTTCTATGAAGTTATGTTATGGGTATAAGGTATAGCTCATACTGTCACTCGTAACAAGCCATTTTCTGCACTATTTTAGCTCCTTTTCCAAAATCCAACTCCTAAACCTAATTTCCTTGAATACAAGGTAAAAGAATCTCATATTCGTATAAACATCAGGTGTCGTAAATCTGTAGCACATAAGGGTTCACCAGTGCAACCGCTTCACGTTTAACTCCGTCATAGCTTGGGCCAATATTTGAAAAGAAGCCTTAAACTCGGCATGAGTCACCTGCTTATTTAAAGGGTCCGCTAGAGCTGATGGGGCTAGCTGATGCCCATCTCCATTATGATTTCCATGGTCATTGCCGGTCCCATTCCTTCTTTCATTAACTCAGGGGGTGGAACATTTCTGCAAATGCACATAGAATGAATTAGAGAAGAATAGAGACAGTTGGACTTCATAGAACATGAAAGAATGAAAGCTTCACACCCATGAAAAAGACTCCCTAGGACATACCTAAACCTGATGCTCTGGTACCAAGTTTGTCATGACCCGAGCATGGACACTGGATCGTAACACGAAACCTAAATCCAAGAATGGCTCCAAGCTAACCCATGGCATATATATAAAATAATTTAGAGTATAAACTAAGCATAACATTTATGAAACATATCGGGGTCGATTGTGTGTGCCGGCTATAGATGGATTGACAGAGCGGATGTTGAGTGAATCTCATGGCTCTCGGTAGTTTAACATCCAGGTATTACTAAGATGTATCATGATCTATGGGAAGACTATTGGTAGAATGGCATGAAGAAGGACATAACGGAGTTTGTAGCTAAGTGTCCAAATTGCCAGCAGGTGAAGGTTGAGCATCAGAGACCTGGGGGTATACTTCAGGATATTAGCATTCTCGTGTGGAAGTAGGAAGAGATCAACATGGACTTGGAAGTCAGGCAGGTGAGAAGTAGTGGTGACAAAGAAAGGAGTGACGAGCCGTAGATTCATATAACAATTGTTCCTATCCGATTGTTGGTTAGACAACCAAAAAGTACCTGAGATACCTAGGAAACAACAGATGGTCCAACGAGTCGTCAAGTCCTACGGTGACTCATTGAATGGGTCGTTGTAGCTGGCAGTCAGGTTTTTCATACGATTTCTCGAGGGTACTTTTGTAATTTATCAATCCCCTAAATCTTTAATGACATCGTTTTGAGCCTTGTAGGGAGTGTTTTAAGAGAATTTAGCCTAATCTAAGACATTAGGCTCCCATGCATGCATTGAATTGAAATTCCCTTCCAAGATAAAACTAGAATTATCCTCAATTTCTTCCACCCTCATGCATAAATTTTCCTTCTAGTTCATGAATCATGTTCTTAATCAAGTGTATTGATTCCTAGGGTTTGAACCCAATTCTATGAAACTATCTCTGCTATGTTTATGGGACTAATCCTCTTATGTTCTAATGTATGTATTAAGTCTAATGGAAAGATTTTACACTCAATTTGATTATAAATTTATAATTTTAAGTTATTAGAAATTATGCACTATTATGCAAGTTTTATGAAAATTCAAGTATGATGAGTTATCTAACATGCATAAACGTTTATAAACTCTGAACTTATGATTCCATGATTTTGACTTATGAAGTCTATTTCAAGTATTAAATTTATGATTTGGGCAAGCCCATGCAAGTTAAGTATGTTTATTATGATTTAGTTAAGGCCAACAAGGTCAGTTTATGATATGATTTGGAGTCAAGACTCCCAATACAGACTATGGTATGACTTGGAGTCAAGACTCCCAATGTTCAAATTTAAACAATGAGAATATGGTTATATGAGAACTATCCATGTTTTAGGAGTAATTTCTAGCACCGAGTAGGTTTGGAGTTCCAAAGTTTTCCAGTCTCATAAACTACGCGCCAACATAGGCATAATATTTGGGACCTCTCAAGAGAGTGTTTCCCCTGCCCTAGGGCACAGCGTGATATCACACCTTATTCATCCTTTACCCTAGCAAGACATAGGATGGATCTCCTCCACGTGGGCTAGACGTGGGATCATCATGCGCTCATACATGGTGGTTGTCGATTATGACGAGTCTCCCATTATTCCTCATGATTCTGGTTAATTATGCTTATGACTCATGATATTATATTTTACAACAGATTTGACTATTATCAGTTTATGAGCTTTTACTTATGATTTCAGATATGAAAAGTCATATGATTTCTATTTTTAAATCTTAGGTCATTATGTTTAGTTATGATAACTAGCTCATGATTATGTATATCTCAGATACATGGCTTTTAGCATGCAGTTCTTGCTCTCATGATCCTCTTGATTTATATGCATGATTTCAATGAACGTTTTACTAAGCATGTTTTACTTACCTTACATACTTAGTATATTTCAAGTACTGACTGCATACTCCATGCTACGTCATCTCATGATATAGGTTCAGGTGATCTTGCTCAATCTCGTTGATAGCTTGCTCCTATCCCAATCCAGTTTAGCCCCTAATTTGGGTGAGTCCTCTTCATCCGAGCACATCTATCAGTTTAGACTTATTATGTTAGTTTAGTTTCAGACTTGGAGTTACTTGGGGGCTTGTCCCAGCATCTCATCTAATTGTAGAGGCCTTTTAAACATTGACTAGTATGTTCATCTTTAAGGTTCAGCGTTGTGATGTTATTGTTGATATATGCTTTATGATATTCCATCTTCTTCTTATTCATGTTCATGTTGTTTTCCACTTGATTATGATTTTAATTCATGCATTGTATGTACTATGGGTTAGCTTGGAGCTGTTCGTGGTTCTAGGTTCTGTGTCTCAATCTGAGATCCCAACTCAGATCGTGACAAACTTGGTATAGGAGAAAAGGTTTAGGTGTGTCCAAGGGTATCTGAAAGTCGCGTAAGTTGATTCTTTTCCATGGGTGTGAAGTGCGCCACACTTATGGGGAAGAGGCTACAAGACATTTTAGGAAATTTCCCTTCTTTCATGATCTATGTCATGCAATGAACTACATCTCAATTCTTCTAACTCATGATATACGCATTTGCAGAAGTATGCCTTCATGCCGAGTTAATAGTAGAAGAAATGGAAATGGAGATGGCCATGCCAATGGCAATGGAGATGGGAATCAGCCATCCCAACTAGCTCCAGCGGATCCTTTGCCCGAGTAGGTCATTCATGTCGAGTTCAGGATAGCATTTCAAATGTTGACATAGGTCATGACCACTCAGGTCAACCAGCAGGCGGTGGACCATGTTCCTCAGGATGGGAACACAGCTGCGGCGAGAGTACGAGACTTTCTCAATATGAACCCACCTGAGTTTCTTAGGTTAAAGGTGGATGAGGACCCGTATGAGTTCCTTGAGGAGGTGTGGAAGATCACCCAAATTATAGGAGTGATAGGAGAAGAGAGTGCAGACTTAGCCTCCAATCAGCTGAAGGGGGTTGCTCATATATGGTTCTATTAGTGGAAGAATAGTAGAGGAGTTGGAGCAGTTCTGGTGGGTTGGGATAAGTTTGTGACTGCTTTCTTTGACAGGTTCTTCCCTAGAGAGTTGAGGGAGGCAAAGGTGGCAGAGTTCGTCAACTTGAAGCAGAACAACAGGACTATCTAGAAATATGCTTTGGAGTTTACCCAGTTGTCCAAGTATGCACTGGAGATGGTTGTTGATCCTATGGCTCGTGTGAGCAAATTTGTGAATAGAGTGCAAGACCTCCATGTTGATCAATGATATAGATTTCTCCCGGTTGGTCATATAGGCCCAGCAGATAGAGGTAGAGAAGTTGAAGGAGAAGGAGAGAGAGGCCAAGAGGGTCAGGACAAGGAGTCATGGGCACTTTCAACAGAGGTTTGATGGTAGACATCAACCTCAATCCCACTAGGTGCCGTTAGCCCCACCTCCATCATCAACTAATGTTTCATCTAGTCCTCGAGGTGATCAGAGAGTTAGACCGTCAGTCTCTAGGGGATAGAGGAGCATGTCAGGAGAGCACACTTATCCAGCTTGTATAAAGCGTGGGAGGAAGCACCCTGGTGAGTGCTTGGTTGTTCAGATGTTTGCTTGGGTGTGGGAGGCTCGGGCATATGCGAAGGGATTTTCCTTTAACTAGATAGGGAAACAATGGAGGTCGTGCTCCAACTACTACTTCAGCAGCTCTAGTAGCTCGCCCATCTCAGCAGGGTGCCTCTTCTAGTCAGGTGGTAGTCAGTGCCAGAACAGGTTTTATGCACTATCTTCTCATCAGGAGCAGGAGGTCTCCCCCAATATGGTCACTGGTATATTATGAGTATTCCATCTTGATGTGTATGCACTGTTATATCCAGGGGATACCTTATCTTTTATGACCCCTTATGTTGTTGTTTGTTTCAGAATCAGTCCCGAAATCCTATCAGAATCCTCCTCAGTCTCTTCTCCTGTCGATGAGACAGTTTTAGCTCGACGGGTATACAAAAATTTCCCTGTCACGATTCTTCAGAAAGTCACCTTAGCTGACCTAGTAGAGTTAGATATGATCGACTTTTATGTTATATTCGATATGGATTGGTTACATGCATGTTATGCCTTAGTCAATTGTAGAACACGTATGGTAGAGTTTGGGTTTCCGAGTGATACAAGCCTAGAGTGGATTCAGCTGTGTCTGTATGTCGCTTTGTTTCCTATCTCAAGGCAGGAAGATAATCTCTAAGGGTTGTGTGTACCATCTAGTCGGGTCAAAGATTCTACGTCTGAGACCCCAACTCTTCAAACTGTTACTGTTGTATGTGAGTATCCGAAGGTGTTTCGAGAAGATCTACCAGAAGTCCCTCCTGAGTGGGAGATTGACTTTGGTATTGACCTTCTCCTTGATACACAACCTATATCTATTCCTCCTTACAGAATGGCTCCAGTCGAGCAAAAGGAGTTGAAAGAGTAGTTGAAATATCTCCTAGATAAAGGTCTCATCTGGGCAAGTAAAACCCCATGGGGTGCTCCAGTTCTTTTTGTTCAGAAGAAGGATGGTTCCTTTAGGATGTGCATTGATTATCGGCAATTGAACAAGGTCACAATCAAGAACCCTCCTCAGGATTGATGACCTACTTGACCATCTTCATGGTGCTAAGTGAATCTCAAAGATAGACCTCAGATTCGGATATCACCGGCTCAGAGTTAGGGAGAGTGATATCCCGAAGACAACCTTCAGGACTCAGTATGGTCATTATGAGTTTATAGTTATATCTTATAGACTAATGAATGCTCCTGCAACTTTTATGGATTTGATGAATAGGGTGTTCAAGTAACATTTTGATATGTTCATGATCATCTTCATAGATGATATTTTCATATACTCTCGGAGCGATGAGAAGCATGCCTCTCATTCGAGGATTGTGTTTCAGACTATCAAGGATCGCAACTTGTTCATTAAAATTCAGCAAGTGTGAGTTTTTGCTAAACATAGTAGATTTTTTGTGCCATGTAGTGTCTAGCGAGAGCGTACAGGTGGACTCTCAAAAGATAGAAGTGGTGAAGAATTTGCCTAGACCAGTTAGTCCTACGGATATTAGGAGCTTTTTGGGTTTAACTGGCTACTACAGGAGGTTTGTTGAGGGATTTTCATCCATTGCAGCACCATTGACTAGGTTGACCCAAAAGAAGGTCAAATTTCAGTGGTTGGATGCTTGTGAGAAGAGTTTTCAGGAGTTAAAGCCTCGACTCACTTCAACCCCAGTATTGACACTACCGTAGGGCATGGATGGTTTTTTTGTGTGTTGTGATGCCTCCAGTGTTAGTCACGATTGTGTATTGATGCATCACTGTAAGGTCATTTTGTATGCCTCTAGACAGCTTAAGACTCATGAGAAGAATTACCCGATGTCTGACCTAGAGTTGGTAGTCATGGTGTTTTCTTTGAATATTTGGAGACACTACTTGTATTGTGTGCATTTGGATGTATTCATCAACCACAAGAGCCTTCAGTACGAGTTTACTCAAAATGAACTAAATTTGCGGCAAAGGAGATGGCTAGAGGTTCTCAAGAACTATGGCATGAGTGTCCTTTATCATCCAAGCAAGGCCAATTTAGTGGCGGATGTTCTTAGTAGGCTATCCATAGAGAGTGTGCTTCATGTGGAGGACAGGCGGAAGGAGTTGGTGAAGGATTTACATAGGCTTGTTTGTTTCGGGGTTCCCCTTACAGATTTGGCAGATGGTGGTGTGATGTTCAGAATGGGTTGGAATATTCCTAGGTAATGGAAGTTAAAGATAGGAAAGATGAGGATCCTATTCTAGTGAAGCTAAAGGAAGCTGTCTGGAATCAGAAGGTGAAGGTTTTCTCCCAAGGAGGAGTTGGTGTACTCTGATATCACGGTTGATTGTGTGTGCCGGCTGTAGATGGCTTGAGAGAGCGGATGTTAGCAAGGCTCATGGCTCTCGATACTCTATCCATCCAGGAGCCACTAAGATATACCGTAATCTGTGGGAAGTCTATTGGTGGAATGGATTGAAGAAAGACATAGAAGAGTTTGTGGCTAAGTGTCTGAATTGCCAGTAGGTAAAGGTTGAGCTTCAGAGACCTAGAAGTATGCTACAGGATATTAGCATTCCCACTTGGAAGGGAGAAGAGATCAATATGGACTTTATTACAGGTTTGCCTCATACATGCAGACAGTGACTCCATATGGGTGATTATAGACAGGTAACCAAATCAGACCATTTCCTACTTGTCAAAACTAACGATTCAGCTGAGGATTATGCTAGATTGTACATTCAAGAGTTAGTTCAGTTTCATGGAGTTTTTTTTCCATCATCATAGATAGGGGTAGTCAGTTCACCTCTCAGTTTTGGAGATCATTTCATAAGGGACTTGGTACCCAAGTAAAGCTTAGCACAGCTTTTCACCCGCAGACAGATGGTTAGGCCGAGCGAACCATTCACACTCTTGAGGACATGTTGAAAGCTTGTGTGATTGATCTCAAGGGCAGCTGGGATAATCACTTTTCTCTCTTTGAGTTTGACTACAATAATAGTTATCACTCCAACATTCAGATTGGCCCCGTTTATGGCTCTTTATCGACAGAGGTGTAGATCTCCTATTGGATTGTTTGAGGTAGGTGAGGCTACTTTGATAGGGCTAGATTTAATTCATGAGGCTATGGAGTGTTACACCTCATAAAATGATACCGATTCAAAATTGTACGTATGGATTATTGATGAGTAAAAAGAGCTTGATGTGTGTGGAAAATTCCTCGGAAGCAGGGTCAGGCGAGGCTAGGCCGTGAAGGGCCAGCGCAATGCACGAGCCTGCAGTGCCCTGGCCAGCGCAACGTGCCAGGCTTGCTGCCGCTATGGGAGGCACGGCGCGGGGGCCTTGTGGTGTTTTGGGTAGCATGAGGCTAGGAGCACACAAGTTTTCAATAGATTTTCGCCCTATTACACTACCAAACATTGTCCAATCTCAAATTAACTTCGAGTAACGAGTTCTAGGTCTACGGGAAGCATTACTATGGAGTTATTTCTCAAAAAGTCACTTGGCAAGCCAGAACTCCGCTGAGTAAAAGTTGTCAGAATTTCTCCAAATTGATTCCTACTCGGTCACAGGTATTACATAAGAACTTCTCCCTTATAAACTCTCCGGAAATTATAGATTTTCGATCGAGTTTTTCAATTATAGTTAATTCTATTAACAAAAGTTACTAATATTTGCCTAGTTTAGTATTGAAATTAGTTCTATTCTCTCCGCAAAGAGGTTGCAGTTGGGAGGAACCGTCGTTTTCAAGTCGAAACTCGCCATTTAAACGAGAATCGACATTCAAGGTATGTTAAGGCTTATTTCTTCGGCAAGTTATTCTCATCGTATAGTGATATGACCTATGTTTTAAACTTAAATAATGATTTTATATGTTGTAATTAGTTGTTGTTAGTATATAAGGACCAGGTATGTCATGATTAGCTGCTATCAGTAAATTACAGTTACATATGTTATGGTTAGCTTCTAGAAAATGTATAAAGATTATATGCAGTATCCCTTATCAGGAAAGAACATGTTAAGTGTGACACACGCTAGGAGCATCGTAGGAACTCCTCTATTCTGCAGTTCATTGTGTTAGTAGAATTGGATGTTTTATTGACAGGCCTAAACCTTAGAAGTTCGTAGATAGTTATTGGGCCTAAGTTAGTAAGTTGAACAACATAGGAGCAACAAGGCAATATAAATACCAGTTTGGCGCCTGTATTATTAGTGAAGCACGCCCAGGGGCCATTGGTGTTCCCTCATGCCCCAGGGCCAGAAATTTAGATAGGATGGCCATACTTTAGAGTCAGCGGCACTAAGGTTGTCTAGTGAACTGAGTAACAACCTGTCATCTAGTTAGCTACTTCCAGTGACTGTCGGTTCCAGTTGCTTAGTATTCATCATACAGGTCTCTTAGGAAGCCATCCCAGTCGTTCAGGCTAGATAGACCCGTAGGTAGCCTAAGGAAGGTAACCTTATTAGTAGTTAGAGGCAAGGCAACTGCCCCAGCGTGCTCCTATAAGATGCCTAGGTACAGGTTTGCTGTGAGTGGCTATGTAATGCCCCGGAAACCCAAAATCTAAATCTAGAACTTAAATTCAAAAATCTGAAAAAGCTGTAGAAGTACTACAGGAAGACTCACCTAACAGGTCGTTATGAGACACAACGACTCGTTAGGTAAGTCATGAGAAGAAGGATTAAATATTGTAAAATGAGAAGTAGTGTACCTAACGAGTGTCACCACGAGCCATCATCAGTGGCAACGACTCGTTAAGTGAGTCGTTACCAAGCCTAGTATTGAATTTTCAAAAGTGAGATAGTGTGGTCCACGACTGGTGACCTACTGAGGAACCTAGGCAGTGTACTAGACAAGTGTGACCACGAATCGTGGTTAGTCACCACAACTCGTTAGGTCACCTGGCAGTTTTTCCCAGTAAATTAAGGGCTATTTAGTAATTTACTATTCTCCTAAGATTTAAACTACATCCTTTTGACGTAATTTTAGACTTATTAGGGGGTTTGAACGTTTCCTCCCCTCATTTCCACGTTCATTCTCTAAAAAGTTATCGAAGAGTTCCTCAAGAAAACTCTCAAGCAAGCTTAGGGCTCTTCACCATTGCAGCAGTTCAAGTCTTCTTCTCCAGGAGAATTATAGTCAGGTATGTGGGTATTCAACAGGAGAAATTGTTCTACCCTTGTGTCCCCCAAAAATCCTCCCATAATTTCCCTATCAGTATTAGCCCTAAGTTTTTGAATACGAATGATTTCACGTTATTTTTCGTTAATTCCACCTAGAATGATATCCATGTTGATTGTTCATATTATTTTCATTAGTTCCTAACTAAATTGTCGATGTTCATGCAAAAGAGAATTAAAGACCTAAATTCTTTAGTGAAGATTATTTTCTTATTAAATCCCATCTAGTGAAGGAAGTATGTTTTGGGATAAATTTCTCTGTAATTCCTATTATATATATGTGTGTGTGTGTGTGTGTGTGTGTGTGTGTGTGTGTGTATGATGAGCAAATATTCCATTGATAAGAATGATTTTAGCCTTGTCAGATGAGAATTCCTTAGTTCTTGAGTTTCTACCATAATATGAAATTCCCGTGTTGTTGGAATAAGTTGAATTCTCTATTAGATGATTAGTAGTTCAGTTCAGTTAGAGTGTAGAACCTCTCCAGAACAATTTAGAACTTGCCAACTAATCAGTTTGACTTCAATCTTTTCACGAGGTGTCAATGGTGCCTCTCAGTTATCAGAATCAGACTTAGAATATAGTTTATTTAATCCATTAGGCAGTCATGACATTCTAGTTATATAGCTCTGACCGGTCCCAGGACCTCAGTTCAGTTTATAGTTTATTCTTAGACGGTTACGATGCTTCTAGATAAGCAACTCTGACCAATCTAGAACCTAGTTTCAGAATTCAGTCCGGTAAGACTCTCAGGGTACTTTCAGTAATATATACATGACTAGTCTTGGACCCCAGTTTCGAGCTATCAACCTAGAAGTTCAGTATAGGCTTTCAGTGGGAGTAGGACTTAGCATCGAGCGGGCTGGGGTTCCGATGCACCCAAATTCCCAGAACTACGTTGCCAGCGTAGGCTACAGTATTACTTGGCCTGATAGGCCCTAAACTTTTGTGATCACCCAGTTCATGCCTTTATACCCTGGCAAGATATATTGGATCCTACCGGTGGGGTGTATACATCGGAATCCGCATCTAGCTCACGTGGTTATATGTCGGTTAGAGACTCTCCCACTAGTCAGTTCAGTTCTAGTTCTATCAGTTTAACTCAGTCAGTGTAGTATTTCAGACTCAGAACTCTCATACTTAGGGCATGTCTTTGACTATCATACAATGTCATCTTGACCATTTCAGTTTACATCAGTAGTTTAGTTCAGTTTACTTGTTAGTCATTGCGTGTCATTTCACTACAGACTTTATATTCAGTTATGTTTTCTCCCACTTACTCAGTGCATTCAAAGTACTGACACATACTTTTATGTTGTATCGTTTCATGATACAGTAGCAGGTTCTCAGACTCAGAACGTTAGTCGTCGCGGTTCAGATCCTCCACCTCAGCAGTTGAAGTGTGAGTCCTCATCATGCGAGGGCCTTATTTCATTTCTCTCAGTTAGTTCATTATTTTTAGCTAGACTTAGAGTTAGCTGGGGCCTTGTCCCGGCAACTCATTAGTTAGAGGGCTTTCAGACATAGAATTAATTTCAAATTTTAGACGTTCTTAAACTTTATGATTTCAGTTTTATTTTCATAAATTCTTTTATGCTAGTATTTCAAAGTTTCTGCTATATTTGTTTTACTTGGAATACCAATGTATGATAGACCAGGGGTTGACTTGGGGTCACTTGTGGCTTCAAGTGTCGTGTTACGCCCAGGGTGTAGACTCGGGGCGTGACAAACTTGGTATCAGAGAACTAGTTTTAGAGTATCCTCGGAATGTCTGAAAGCCGCATCAAGTAGAGTCCTTTTCATGGGTGTGAAGCGCGCCACACTTATGATGAGGAGGCTATGAGATGTTATTAGAAAAACTCTCTTTTGTTCACACTCATTATAGTGCGTTAAAGTGCAATTCTAGAAACGTCCTTCTAACTCGTGCTATGTTTCATTTCAGTGAATCATGCCTCCAAGACGTGGTAATGGAAGAAGGGCTTGTAACGCCAATAGACCTGCTCCACTATCCCAGACAGCCCCTCAAGATGATTCGGTGTCTACCGCCGAATTTAAGGCGGCCTTTCAACTGCTAGCCCAAACAGTCACCAACCAGATGAACCAGCAGGTGGTATCGATGAACACCAATGGGTCCGCTGCAGTTGTGAGGGTACAGGGCTTCACCCGTATAAACCCTCTATCTTTTTAGGGATCCAAAGTAAGGGAGGATCCCTAAGAGTTTGTGGATGAGTTCAACAAGATTAACGACATTATGGGTGTTAGCTCCTCTGAAAGTGCAGACATGGATGCCTACCAGCTAAAAGGGGTAGCTCAGGTCTTGCATGATCAGTGGAAAGAGGGGCGGTCAGTGGGAGCAGGACCAGTGGAGTGGGAAGAGTTCCATACAACTTTCTTGGACAGATTTTTCCCTCGGGAGCTAAGGGAGGCAAAGATAGCGGTGTTTATGAATTTGAGACAAGGAAACAGAACAGTGGAGGAGTATTCTCTAGAGTTTACTAGGTTGTCTAAGTACGATCCAGAGATGTTAGCCAAGCCAAGGGCTCACATGTTGAAATTTGTGAACGGGGTGTCGAATCTGGTCCTCAAGGAGTGCAGGACAACGGTGTTGATTAAAGATATGGACCTCTCCAGCTTGATCGTCTATGCCCAGCAGATTAAGGCCGAAAAGCTGAAGGATATGGAGAGAAAGAGCAAACCGGCAAGGACTGGCCAATCAGATTACGGCCATTAGAGGTCTAGTGGTAGTAGCCGCCCATAGCAGCAGCAACGGCAGCAGAGAGCCCCAGCACCCAGTTCAGCAAGTGCCCCAACCTTTCGGTCCCGCCAAGATTGGAAGGGTAGGTCATCTGGCACTCAGTCTCAGACTCACAGTACTGGGGATAGTCCAGCTTGCCATAAGTGTGGTAGGAAACACCCGGGAGAGTGCCTTCAGGGATGAGAGGGTTTTTTTGGGTGTGGACAGCTTGGACACCGGCTTAGGGAGTGCTTGTCTGCAGGGCAAGGGAGATCACAATCTACCACACCATCAGCTCCAGCAGGCCAATACCTCAGGTACAGATGGCAGCCAGCGGCAAAATCGCTATGCTCTTTCTTCCCGTCAGGATCAGGAAAGTTCACCTGACGTAGTTACAGGTATGTTACGTCTCTTTCACCTAGACATTTATGTCCTCCTAGACCCGGGAGCCACTCTTTCATTTGTGACTCCCTACATAGCAGTCCAGTTCAATATCAATCCAGAGGTCCTCTCAAAACCATTCTCAGTCTCCACCCTAGTTGGCGAGTCAGTTAGAGTCAGCCAGGTGTATAGAAACTGCCCAGTGTCAGTACTGAATAAAGTCATCCCAGCTAACCTTATAGAGTTAGACATGGTCGATTTTGATCTTATCCTTGGCATGGATTGGTTACACTCCTGCTATGTCTGAATTGATTGCAGAACTAGAGTTGTCACGTTTCATTTTCCAAATGAACCAGTGTTAGAGTGTACGGGCAGCAGTTCAGCACCTAAGGGTAGGTTTATTTCCTACCTTAAGGCCTAGAAACTCATCTCCAAGGGATGTATCAGTCATCTAGTTCGGATCAAGGATTCCAACTCTGAGACCCTAACTATCGAGTTAGTCCCTGTGGTTAGGGAGTTCCTAGACGTGTTTCCTGAGGATCTTCCCGGAGTTCCTCCTGAATGGGAAATAGACTTCGGAATAGATCTTCTCCCAGATACTCAGCCCATCTCCATTCCTCCTTACAGAATGGCTCCAGCTGAGCTTAAGGAGTTGAAGGAGCAGTTAAAAGATATTCTTGACAAGGGTTTTATCAGACCCAGCATCTCTCCCTGGGGTGCTCCAATGCTATTCGTGCGTAAGAAGAATGGTACCCTCAGAATGTGCATAGATTATCGTCAGCTGAACAAAGTCACGGTCAAGAACAAGTATCCCCTACCCAGAATTGACAACCTATTAGACCAACTTCAGGGAGCTATTTGTTTCTCAAAAATCAGTCTCAGGTTAGGATATTATCAGTTAAGGCTTAGAGAGTGTGACATACTAAAAACAGCATTCAGAACTCGGTATGGTCACTACTAATTTTCGGTAATGTCCTTCGGGCTAACAAATGCCCCAGCATCCTTCAAGGAGTTGATAAATAGAGTCTTCAAGCAGTATCTGGATATGTTCATCATTGTATTTATCGACGACATTCTAGTATACTCCAAAAGGAAGAGCATGCCAACCACCTAAGATTAGCATTACAGACACTTAGGGATCGCCAATTATTCACCAAGTTCAACAAGTACGAATTCTGGTTATAGTATGTGACCTACTTAGGTCATGTGGTCTCAGGTGAAGGAATACAAGTAGACCCTCATAAGATAGCAGTCGTGAAAGATTGGCCCAAACCTACCTCTCCTACTGAAATTAGGAGTTTTCTGGGTTTGGTGGGTTATTATCGACGATTTGTGGAAGGTTTATCCTCTATAGAATCTTCTCGGACTAAGTTAACTCAGAAGAAAATGAAATTTCAGTAGTCGGATGAGTTTGAGAAGAGTTTCCAAGAGTTGAAGACTCGACTCACTACCGCTCCAGTTTTGACCCTACCAGAGGGAACAGATGGATTGGTTATTTATTGTGATGCTTCTAGAGTTGGACTCAGATGTGTTCTGATGTAGCGAGGCAAAGTGATAGCCTACGCCTCTAGACAACTCAAGGTTCATGAGAAGAACTATCCAACTCGTGACTTGGAGTTAGCAACGGTGGTGTTTGCGCTGAAAATATGGAGGCATTACTTATATGAAACTCACGTAGATGTATTCACAAATCATAAGAGTATTCAATACGTGCTGATTCAGAAGGACCTTAACCTGCGTTAGAGAAGGTGGTTGGAGTTGCTAAAAGACTATGACATGAGTGTGTTGTATCACCCGGGCAAAGCCAATATGGTGGCTTACGCCCTAAGCAGACGGTCTATAGGGAGTGTGGCTCATATTGAAGAAGGAAAAAAAGAGTTAGAATGTTCACATACTAGCCCCGTTAGGGGTGCAGCTGGTGGATTCAGCCGAAGGTGGTGTGGTAATGCAAAGTGGGTCGGATTCATCTTTGGTAGTTGAAGTCAAGTCCAGACAGGATGAAGATCCAGTTCTACTTAAACTTAAAGAAGCAGTTCTCAGAAAGGAGGTTGAGGCTTTCTCCAAAGGGGGAGATGGTGTGCTTCGTTACCCCGGAAGATTGTGTGTATCAAATGTTGGTGAGTTGAGACAGCGGATACTGGACGAGGCACATAGCTCGAGATACTCCATTCACCCTGGTGCTACTACGATGTACCATGATTTATGGGATATTTACTGGTGGAGTGGCATGAAAACAGATATCGCTGAATCTATAGCTAAGTGCCCGAACCGCCAACAAGTTAAGGTGGAACACCAGATACCAGGAGGTATGACTCAAGATATCAGTATACGCACATGGAAGTGTAAAGAAGTAAATATGAATTTCATTACGGGTTTACCTCGGACTCGTTAGCAGCATGACACAATCTGGGTAGTAGTAGACCGGATGACTTAGTCAGCACATTTTCTCCCAGTCAAAACCACAGACTCAGCTGAGGATTATGCAAGATTATATATCCGAGAGCTAGTCAGACTCCATGGGGTGCCTTCATCTATCATTTCAGATAGAGGGACTCAGTTCACCTCACACTGCTGGAAATCCTTTCAAAAGGGACTAGGCACTCAGGTCAAGCTCAGAATAACTTTTCACCCGCAGACCAATGGGTAAACTGAGTGGACTATTCAGACCCTAGAAGATATGCTAAGAGCGTGTGAGATTGATTTCAAGGGTAATTGGGATGACCATTTTCCTTTTATCGAGTTTGCGTACAACAACAGCTACCACTCTAGCATCTAGATGGCCCATTTGAAGCATTATATGGGAGAAGGTGTAGATCTCCTATAGGGTGGTTTGAGGTTGGTAAAGCTAACTTTATAGGGCCATACTAAGTTCACGAGGCAATGCAGAAAGTTTAGCTCACCCGAGAAAGGTTGAAAACAGCTCAGAGCCATTAGAAATCTTATGTCAATGTGCGGAGAAGAGAGTTGGAGTTTGCAGTTGATGATTGGGTATACCTGAAAATTTCTCCCATGAAAGGGGTGATGAGGTTTGGAAAGAAGGGAAAGCTTAGTCCGAGGTATGTGGGACCTTATAGAAATTTGAGGTGTATTGGCAATGTGGCCTATGAGCTAGAATTACCTTTAGAACTAGCAATTGTAAACATAGTTTTCCATGTGTCACTTTTGAAGAAGTGCATCGGAGATCCAACCTCAATTGTGCCATTAGACATCGTGGGAATAAAGGATAGTCTTTCATATTAGGAGGTACCACTCCAGATCCTTGACCATCAGGTTCGTAAGCTGAGGAATAAGGAAATAGCTTCAGTCAAGGTCTTATGGAGAAATCAGTAGGTTGAGGGAGCTACGTGGGAGGCCGAAGCAGATATGATGGCCAAATACCCGCACTTGTTCTCTACTGACTCTATTGTAGCTTGAAATGTTAGTTTTGCCTTAGGGCCTGATCTAGTTGTTGAATTCAATTCATGTGTATAAGCTTCTTTCACGACTTTGGATGCATGTACGAAAAGTAAATTCAGTTCAGTTATGTATTTTGAAATGGAGGTAGTCATTCTGACAGTTTTGGAGTTAAATGAGAAGTATTTGGAGATTTTGATTGTTATTCTCTACTTTCCTGTGTGTTTTCTAACATTCGAGGATGAATGTTTACAATGGGGAGATATTGTAATGCCCCGGAAACCCAAAATCTAAATCCAGAACTTAAATAAATAAATCTAGAAAAGCTGCAGAAATGCTACAAGACGACTCACCTAACGCGTCGTTATGAGACACAACGACTCGTTAGGTCAATCATGAGAAGAAGGAGTAAATATTGTAAAATGAGAAGCAGTGTACCTAACGAGTGTCACCATAAGTCGTCATTAGCGGCAACACTCGTTAAGTGACTCATTACCAAGCCTAATATTGAATCTTTAGAAGTGAGACAGTGTGGTCCACGAGTCGTGGTTAGTGACCACAACTCTTTAGGTCACTCGTGGTGACCTACTAAGGAACCTGGGCAGTGTACCCGACGGGAGTGACCACGAGTCGTGGTCATTCACCACGACCCATTAGGTCACCTGGCAGTTTTTCCCAGTGAATTTCTAAGCGCTATTTAGTAATTTCCTACTCTCTTAAGCTTTAAACTACATCGTTTTGGATGTAATTTTAGACTTACTAGGGGGTTTGAACGGTTCCTCTCCTTATTCCCACATTCATTCTCTGAAAAGTTATCAAAGAGTTCCTCAAGCAAGCTTAGGGTTGTTCACCATTGCAGTAGTTCAAGTCTTCTTCTCTAGGAGAATTTTAGTCAGGTATGTGGGTATTCAACAGGGAAAATCGTTCTTTCCCTTGTGTCCCCAAAAATCCTCCCATAATTTCCCTATCAGTACTAGCCCTGAGTTTTCGAATACGAATAATTTCACATTAGTTTTCGTCAATTCCACCTGGAATGATATCCATGTTGATTTTTCATATTATTTTCACCATTTCCTAATTAAATTGTTGATGTTTGTGCAAAAGAGCATTAAAGCCCTAAATTCTTGAGTGAAGATTATTTGCTTATTAAATCCCATCTAGTGAAGGAAGTATGTTTTGGGCTAAATTTCCCTGTAATTCCTATTACATATATATATATGTGATGAGCAAATATTCCATTGATAAGAATGATTTAGCCTTGTCAGATGAGAATTCCTTAATTCTTGAGTTTCTGCCGTATTGTGAAATTCCCGTGTTGTTGGAATAAGTTGAATTCTCTATTAGCTGATTAGTAGTTTAGTTCAGTTAGAGTGTAGAAACTCTCCAAAACAATTCAGAACTTGTGAACTGATCAGTTTGACTTCAGTCTTTTCCCGAGGTGTCAGTGGTACCTGTCAATTATTAGAATCAAACTTAGAATATAGTTTATTTGGTCCATTAGGCGGTCATGGCATTCTAGTTATATAGCTATGACCATTCCCAGGACCCCAGTTCAATTTATAGTTTGTTCTTACAAGGTTACGATGATTCTAGATAAGCAACTCTAACCAGTCTAGAACCCATTTTCAGAATCCGGTCCGATAAGACTCTTAGAGTACTTTTAGTAATATTTCCCGGACTAGTCTTGGACCCCAATTTTGAGCTATCAGCCTAGTAGTTCAGTATTGGCTTCCAGTGGGAGTAGGACTTACCACCGAGGGGGCCGAGATTCTAGCGCACCCAGTTCCCAGAACTACGTTTCCAGCGTAGGTTACAGTATTACTTGGCTTGATTGGCCCCAGACTTTTGTGATTACCCAGTTCATGCCTTTATACCCTGGAAAGGTATATTGGGTCCTACTGGTGGGGTGTATACATCAGACTCCATGTCTAGCTCACATGGTTATATGTCGGTTAGAGACTCTCCCGGTAGTCAGTTCAGTTCTATTTCTATCAGTTTAACTTAGTTCAGTACAGTATTTCAGACTCAGAACTCTCAGACTTAGGGCATTCTTTGACCATCAGACAAGGTCATCTTGACCATTTCAGTTTACATCAGTAGTTCAGTTCAGTTTACTTGTTGGTCATTGCGTGTCATTTCAGTGTAGAGTTTATATTCTGTTATGTTTTCTCCCACTTACTCAGTACATTCAAAGTACTGACGTATACTTTTATGCTGTATTGTTTCATGATATAGTTGCAGGTTCTCAGACTCAACACCATTAGTCGCCACGGTTCAGATCCTCCACCTCAATAGTTGAAGTGTGAGTCCTCATCATTCAAGAGCCTTATTTCATTTCTCTCAGTTAGTTCATTATTTTTAGTAGACATAGAGTTAGCTAGGGTCTTGTCCTAGCAACTCATCAGTTAGAGGGCTTTCAGACATAGAATTAATTTCAGACTTCGGATGTTCTTAAACTTTATGATTTCAGTTTTATTTTCATAAATACTTTTATGCTAGTATTTCAAATTTTCAACTATATTTATTTTACTCAGAATACCAGTGTATGATAGACTAGGGGTTGACTTGGGGTCACTTGTGACTTCAAGTACCGTGTTACGCCCAAAGTGTAGACTCGGGGCGTGACAAACTAAGTCCATGTAAACTTACCTACAAGGTTAGGAATCGTCCAGAAGAGTCATATAAGATCCGAATAGACCAAGTTAAGGTCTAAAGGACTAGAACCATGTTGGCATAGTATTACCCTCAAGCTAAGAATTTCAATAGGCTACTTGTAGAGGATTAGGGCTGACCGCTCAAATATAGGTCCGATCAGTAGCAGTCCTACAGTCGTTCTAAGAAAAGGAATTAAGTAATTGGTTGTCTACGACCGTACAGTTGCTTATGAGTTATAATCATTCGAGTAGGACATCCAGAGTATTGTTAGGCCACTCTAGACCTCGCCCTATCCGGTCTAGACCATTAGAGATTTTAATCACTATTAGGATCCTCTGATCAGATACAGGTAAATGGGGTGTGCCTGCTAGCATCTATACAGATTATTCTAGGGAAGAACAGTGGTCGTGTTAGGCCAGAAGGCCAGATACGCCTTTTGAGTGGCTAGATTGAGACTTCAGTATAGCACATCGGTTGGGATTACCCTCACCTAAGAGCCTTCCATGACCACCCCAGGGTTACTAGTTGTGTCATTGCTTACAGAGGCTATATGATGTTGCTCCAAGGAGTGATATGCCATCCCAAGGGACATTGCAGAGGCTCAAGGGCCATATTACAGTACATTCCATGGTTGGACCATTATTTTTTATGTCATATCAGCATCACTTACCTTTGTCGAGCCTGCTGCCCAGGGTGCAGTTATCAAGAGTCCACCGGAGTCAGAAACAGCTACAGATCAGGAGCCAAGCGGGTTCAGTTGCAGACCTAGGGGATAGGTAGGTTGGTTGTAGCACCAATAGAGTCATAAAAACCTAGACAGGGGTATATAGATTGAAGTGTACTTTCCAGGGCTTATGGGGGTCCCGGTGGGTTATTCTGTGTTGATTGTACCTTCCAGGCTTATGGGGGCCACGTTAGGTTCTTGTTTGCATTCCTATTTGCTAGCTATAGCTTATGAATATATGATTGTATAGTCGTAACTCATATATGCATAGTGTTTTACTAGATATAGGTTATGAATAAGTAGACTTCCAGGTTAACTTCTACCCTTTCTTTCTACTTACTTTCAATCTTTAACAGCTTCTACTCAGCTTTTATTATTGCCTAACATATTCAGTACATATTGTACTGACGCCCAACTATGGGGCGTTGCATACTTTCCTGCAGGTTTAGACAGACAAAGTTCAGGATCTCCATTAGCAGTTGTTCAGCGTCGGTAGTTTGGCCAGCTCCTTTTATTAGAAGTTGCCAGGTTGTAAGGATTACCGTCTTTCATTTACATAGCATTTGGGCAGGCTGGGGTCCTGTCCCGATCATTATTTGTATTCTTAAAGGCTTGCAGACTACAATATTCAATTAGTTAGTTGTTGTTAGCCGTGTGAGTCCTAGTATAGTTGCTTATTTTCCTTTTTGTTATAACTAGACAACATGGTGGCCTTGTTAGCCCACACAAGATCCCTATTGATGTATGTTGGCTGGGTTAGTTATTTTCTTTTACAGGTGTTGTGTGGCCTGTCGGCCCGAGGCTGTGTTTATAGCCGAGATATAACAGTTTATTTTCTTGAGTTTGAGTCATTGATAGGCACCAGAGGTGCCTATGCCCAGCCAGGTCAACCCAGATTCTAGTATGGCATTAGGTTTCAGTCGGGCCTCCCAAGATGGGGCGTGACATGGAGAAAGTTCAGCTCATTAGAGAAAGGATGAAAATGGTTCAGAGTAGTTAGAAATTGTATGACAAATTTTAGGCAGAAAGAGCATGAGTTCGAGATTGATGATTGGGTGCTTTTGAAGGTGTCTCCCATGAAGGGAGTGATGAGGTTCAGAAAGAAAGGGAAACTTAGTACCCAATATATTAGTCCTTATAGGATTTTGAGGCAAGTTGGCAAGGTGGTATATGAGTTGGATCTACCAGCGGAGTTAGATTTGGTGCATCTAGTTTTTCATGTATACCTGTTGAAGAAGTGCATTGGTGATCCAGTCTTAGTTGTTCCAAGGAGATCGTGGGTGTGAAGGATAGCCTTCCTATGAGGAGATTTTGGTTAAGATCCTTGATCGTTAGTTTCAAAAGTTGAGAAGCAAGGAAGTAGCTTCTGTGAAGGTTTTATAGAAGAACCAGCTTGTTGAAGGAGCAACGTGGGAAGCTGAACTAGATATGATGGCTAGATACCCGCATCTTTTTCATTCTGACTCAGTTCCAGCATGAGGTATCAGTTTCCTCCTTATTACTCTATTTAGTTTCGTGTCAAGTTCATGTCTCTATGTTTCTTTCATGTCATAGCATGCATGTATATTTTATAAATTCAATTCAGTCATGAATATCAATCTGAAGTCAGTTACTCCATCAATTTTCAGCTTCAGTTGCTCAGTTTCGGGATCGCTCTTCTTTCCCTAGCCTTACAGTATGCTTGGTCTATATTTGAGGAAGAATATTCCCAAGGGGGAGATAATGTAATACTCCAAATGTCTCTAAGATTAGACACGAAGGTTGAATTAGATAAAGAAGAAAATTTGTACCAGAGTCACCGAATGAATCAAGGAATGAGTCATCTTTGGAAACAATGACTCGTTGTGTGATTCGTTGTAAGCATCCAGTCAAAGCCCTCCTCCCCAAAAATAACAAGCCTAGCAATGACTCTTTAGGTTATCCAAAAAGTCATCCTAAGTGGTCGTTGAATGGAGTTCATAAAGGGTTCAAATCTTTTTGAATGATAACGGAAGGGAGCAATGACCTGTTGGGGCTAGTAACAACCTTTTCTGAGAATCTGTTGACTGGAGTTTGGAAGCCAGGCAGGTGAGAAGCAGTGGTGAAAATAAAAGGAGCGATGAGTCATTATTTCATATAATGACTAGTCTTATCCAGTTGTTAGTTAGAGAACCATAAGAGTACCTGAGATACCTAGGAATAAATGAATTGTCCAACGAGTCGTCATATCCTACAACGACTTGTTGGATGGGTCGCTGTAGCTGGCAATCAGGTTTTTCATGCGATTTCTCAGGGGTAGTTTTGTAATTCTCCAAGCTTCTAAATCTTTAATGATGACATTTTGAGCCTTTTAAGGAGTGTTTTAAGAGGATTTAGCCTATTCTAAGTCATTAGGCTCCTATGCATACACTGAATTGAAATTGCCATCCAAGATCAAACTAGAATTCTCCTCAATTTTCTTCCTCAATTCTCTTGGGCTTTCAAGACTAGTTTGGCAATCAATTTACCCAAGTATGTAGAGCTATGAATGGAGGATCCTCTAGTTCATGAATTTAAGTTCTTAATCAAGTGTATTGATTCCTAGGGTTTTAACCCAATTCAATGGAACTATCTATGCTATGTTTATAGGACTAATCTCCTCGTGTTCTAATGTATGTTTTAATTCTAATGGGTAGATTTTACACTCAATTTGTTAATAAGTTCCTGATTTCAAGTTATTAAAAATTATGCCTATTATACAAGTTTTATGAAAACTCAAGTTTATGATCCATGATTTCAAGTATGATGAGCTATCTAGTATGCATGAATGTTTATGAACTCTTAATTTATGGTTTCATGATTTTGACTTATAAAGTCTATTTCAAGTATGCATGATTTTATGATTTCGGCACACCTATGCAAGTTAAGTATGTTTATTATGATTTAGCCAAGGCTAACAAAATCAGTTAATGATATGATTTGGAGTCAAGACTCCCAATGCAGATTATGGTATGATTTGAAGTCAAGACTCTCAATGTTCAGATTTAAACTATGAGAATATGATTATATGAGCACTATGCATGTTTCGGGAATAGTCTCTAGCACCGGGGAGCCTTGTTGATCCGAGGTTTCCCGATCTCATAAACTACATGACAACATAGGTATATATATTTGGGACCTCTCAAGAGAGTGTTTCCCCGCCCGAGGGCACAGCGTGATATCACACATTATTTTTCCTTTGCCCTATAAAGGCTTAGGATGGGTCTCCTCCACGTGGGCAATACATGGGATCATCATGCACTTATACATGGTGGTTTTCGGTTACAATGTGTCTCCCATGGTTCCTCATGATTTTAGTTACTTATGTTTATGACTCATGATATTATGTTTTATAGAATATTTGACCCATTGATCAGTTTATGATCTTTTACTTATGATTTCAGATATGACAAGTCATATAATTTCTATTTTTAAATCTTTGATCATTATCTTCACTTATAATAATAAGCTCATGATTATGAATATCTCATATATATGGCTTTTAGCATGCAGTCCTTACTTTAATGATCCTTTTGATTTATATGCATGATTTCAGCCAATATTTTACTAAGCATATTTTACTTCCTTACATACTTAGTACATTCCAAGTACTGACTGCATATTCTATGTTATATCATCTTATGATATAAGTTCAAGTGATCCAGCTTAGTCTCAATGATAACTTGCTCCCATCTCAGTCCAGTTCAGCCCCTACTTTGGGTGAGTCCTCATCATCCGAGGACATCTATCATTTTAGACTTATTATTTCAGTTTAGTTTTAGACTTGGAGTTAGGTGGGGGCTTGTCCCAGTATCTCATCAGATAGTAGAGGCTTTCCATACATAGACTAGTATGTTCAACTTTAAGGTTCAGCATTGTGATGTTATCGCTGATATATGCTTTATGATATTCAGTATTCCGCTTATTCATGTTCATGTTGTTTTTCGCTTGATTATATTTTTATGTCATGTTATGTATGTATTATGGGTTAGCTTGGATTCATGGTTCTAGATTCCGTGTCTCGATATGGGGTCCCAGTTCAGATTGTGACATTCATACTTGTGAAGTTGTGATTCCTGAAAGTCTGTGACTATTTTTGGCAAGGCTGTGATTGTAAGTTGATGTGCGTGTTATCTTGTTTGCCTTGTATTGTATAATATTTGATAGCTATGGATGCTAGATGTCAATTAGTGACAGTTGAAGTTGTTAAGGGGCCTAGAGTTGAATTAGGTAAGGCAATTGGATTGACCCTGTATGGTACGAGCAGTAATAGATGATTTGTATTGGCTAGGTGCGACTAGTTGTCTCCTTATTCATTTATTTTGTTGTGTTGGACTTGCTAGGATTATGGGACCAGAAATGTACTATTTACTTTACTTGATCACCTGATCATGTTTCTATTGATGCCCCTGAGTATCTCTTGATATCTCGTATATCAGTTGATCTAAAATATGAATCTTATTATCGTTTTTGCCTTACACACTTGGTACATCTTCATATAGATGCCCTAGTTGAGGACAACGCATCCACACCTGCAGGTGTTGATCACCCAATAGATTAAGTTCTTAGTCTCTGAGTCGGTAAGCTCCATGTCTTTTGGAGTAACCAGTTATTGATATTATGGGTAGTTCAGGGACCTGACCTAGATAGTTATTTTACTAGTTCATTCGTAGAGACTCGTAGACGTTGTTGAGGTTATAGTATTGCTTTTGTAGGATTGAAGGGCAATTTTGTATAGGTTGGATTCTATTCTGCTGCCTCATCGGCCTATTATACCTATCTTTTGGTTGGTATGTGAGTCTGCTTTTGATTCTTGTCATACATTCTGATTTTATAATTGTTGTGATACCGAACCTCAATGGTTTTGGCCTGTTGTAGTTAGAGTTATGGCAGGGTTCGGTCGATCAAATATGGCACCGGGTTCCAATCACGCGTCCCCTGGTTTGGGGTGTGACATGGAGCAATGAAGACACATCTAATGAAGAATAAGAAGAAACTACCAACATCTGTTTTATGGCTATTGAGAATCAAGTGACGTAAAATCTAAACTTCATGTAAATTGTCATGACTTACCTGATGAACTTCAAAAAATTATTGATGAATATAATAAAATGTCTAAAGAGAAAAGGACTAGAAAATTCTTCTTGAAGCAAGTCAAATTAAAGTAGACACACTTGAAGAAGAGCTATATGATATTAAAATGAAATTAAACAGTATTAAAAATAACCTAGTTAAAGCTCAGTCAATTTAAATAAATCTTTTAAAAGAAAATCAAACTCTTTTCGATCTTCATCAAACAGATTCATTTCTACAAACTCCTTTGTCATCCTCCTTCTTTTTCTTATGGTAAAATTGGCCATAAATCTTTTAGTTGAAAGTTCTCATGAGTCAACTCTAGCAAATGAATTTGGAGACAAAAGAGTCAATCCCTAAAAACTCCTAAAGCTAACTCTGAAGGACCCAAGAAAGCTTGGATTCCTAAAAGAAATTAATCTACTTATTTTACAGGAACTATCCAAAAAATCTTACAAGAAAGATATGTAGATAATTGATAATGGATATTTTAGACACAAGATGGAAAAGAAAGAAAACTAAAAACCAATAAAAAAAATGGAGGCCATGTCAGGTTTGGAGATAATGCAACAGGTGAAGTGGTTGGAGTAGGATCTATCACCATCAGTCATGTTGTGACTTAATTGAAGTATACCTAGTAAATGGTCTTAAACACAATCTGTGGAGTATCAGTCAACTGTGTGACATTAGCTATGATGTTCTATTTAATTCCATCAGATGCATCATCAGCAACTCTACAAATCATATCACTCTTATTGGTGATTCGGGTTGAATATAGTTATGTACTTAATAATGTTGATCTTCCTAATCTTACTTATCTTGCTGATGTTTCAAATGATCCTTCGATCTGGCATAGGAAACTGGGCAATGCAAGTATGCATACAATTGAAAAACTTTCTAAACTTTATTTAGTCATGGATTTACCAAAGTTAATTTTTCTAAAACTCATCTATGTGATGCATTTCAATTAGGAAAACGGACTTTTTCTTCTTTCAAAATTGAATACATCGTTAGTACTTCTAAATCTCTTCAACTTTTACACGTGAGTTTATTTGTACCTACTAAAACTTCTAGCATTGGTGGTAAAACATATGCTTTTGTTATTGTTGATGGTTTTTCATGTTTTACTTCGGTCATGTTCTTAGCTCATAAGGATGAAGCTTTTTGGAATTTTATAATCTTCTCAAAAAGGTTCAATGAGAAAAAGGATACTTCATTTTCGCTATTCACAGTGATTATGGTCAAGAATTTAAGAATAAGTTCTTTGAAAATTTTTGCAACCAGCAAGTCCATACGCAAAACTTCTCATCTCCCTGCTCTCCTTAATAGAGTGATGTCGTAGAAAGAAAAATCAATCTCTTCATAACACTGCAAGAACCATGCTCATCGAAGGGAGTCTTCCTGATTATTTCTAGGCAGAAGTCGTAAGTACTGCTTATCATATTCATAACGGATGCCTCATGATACCTGTCTTAAAAAAGACTCCTTATGAATATGGAAAGGAAAGAACCAAAATATAAGTTACTTTCATCCATTTGACTATAAATATTTTATCTAGAACAATGGTAAAAACCAATCTTGATAAATTTGATCCTCAAAAGTGACAAAGGTATTTTTCTTGTATACTCTCTTTTTAGTAGACCCTTCCGAGTTTTTTACAAAAGAACCTTACCTATAGAAGAATGAGTTCGTGTTGTGTTTAATAATTCTTATCTATTTTTAAGTATTATTGAGAATAATGTACGAGAAGACACTTACTTAATATCTATTAAGGCTCCTAAAACTGAGCTTACTACCAATCAAAATTCCATTCTATCTTCTGATTATGCTGAAGAAATTGTACCTAAGTTGACTAAACCTTCAAAAATTCCACGTGAAAGGAGAATGAAGCCAACTTTCCAAATGACTTAATCATCAGAAATCCTAATGCAAGAATATAGACCAGGTCCTCTCTTAAGCATTGGTCATCTCTGGCACTCATCTCTCAACTTGAGCCAAAATGCATTTATGAAGCACTAAGTGATGAGTCATGAAAAAGAGTCGTGCAAGAAGTATTGGATTAGTTTTAAAGAAGTTAGGTATGGACATTAATACAAAGACCCCAGAATGTCTCCGTGATAGAGACAAAGTGGATCTTCAAAAACAAGTTAAATGAGGAAGGTAAAGTCACTAAAAATAAGGCAAGATTAGTTACTCAAGGTATTCTCAACAAGAAGACTCAATTAAAGGAGAATTTAAAATGAGCATAATGGGAGAACTAACATTATTTCTAATTCTATAGATAAGTCAGTCAACTAAAGAAGATTTATCAACCAAACCAACTACACCAAAGAGTTGAAAAAGAATTCAGCCAAGAAAAAGGAAAAATTGTTGGCACTCCCATGAGTTCCTCAACCTATCTCGAAATTGATATCTCAAGGAAATAATGTAGATGAGAAATTATATCTTGGAATGATTGAATCACTACTATATCTTACAGCAAGTCGACTAGACATCATGTTCAGTGTATGCAAGTATGCCAAATCCAATCGACTCCCAATATGGCTCATCTAACTTTTGTTAAGAGAATAATTCGATATAATATCGGAACTCAAAATTTAAATTTATGGTATCCTCACTCAATCAATTTTGACTTAATTGGTTACTTAGATGCATATTTTGCAGGAGATAAAACTAATTGAAAAAGCACTAGTGGATCCTGCCAAAGTCTTAGAGAAGCTCTTACCTCCTAACATAGAAAAAAACAAATATCTATGGCTCTCTCAACTACTGAGGCCGAATACTTGTACTTTGGTAGTTGTGTTACTCAATTACTATGGATAAAACATCAGTTGCTTGATTATGATCTTAATTATGAATGTGTGCCTATTTTATATGATAACACTAGTGCAATTAGTCTTTCTAAATACACTGTGCGTCATTCTAGGGATAAAGATATAGACATCAAGCATCATTTTATTAGATATCACATTAAAAATGGTGAATTTTCTTTAGAGTTTGTCGACTCTAAAATCAGTTATCCGACATATTCACTAAGCCTTTATTGGAAGAAAGATTCTTTTCTTAAGAAATTGTTTAGGTGTAATTGTATTTCCTTAATTAATGTAGTGTTATTAATTTCTTTTCTCTTTCTTTCCTTTGGTGTCATCACTATCACGTCATTTTATTTTAAACTCTCTGTGTTTCATCCTCTCATCTTCTGATTGATATGTCTCTTCTTCTTTCTTTCACTCTATTTATCTCTCTTCCCAAACCACTTATCCTATCTGCATACTCTCACTTTTGTTCGTACTTTCACTTCACTATCTAATCTCTCTTCTCTTCCGTGGAAAAATTTTTGGCTAATCTCTTCGTCATTCTAGCAAAAGGCTTAAAAACCCTTCTCTCTCTTCACCTCCTATAGATTTTTCTAATTCTTCGAATGATGATTTTCTTGAATCATCTACCTCTAAATAGAAGAAACCCTCTCTATCTTGCCACAAAAATATTAAAGTTGATTCCTCCATCAATTTCAATCCAAAAGATAGGAAATTATTTTGGAGTCCAAGAAAGAAGTTTAAGTTCTTTGCCTTCAAAGATAGACCATCCACACATGGACGATTCATCTGTCTTGAGCAATTAGAAAGCTCACATTGCCCTATAAGTATGTATTTCTGCTTTCAGACACTGGATATTATGTTCTTACTATGTGACAATGAGGTCTATGAAGAACTTGTTAAGTTATTTTTTGAAAACTTGAAGGTTTCAAAAGATAGCAGTGAACTTGAAACCCTAATTCGGGGAATGGGATTATTATAAGTCAGTTTCTATTTTAAAAAGTACTTTTTGATACAAAGCTTTCTGAAAAAGTACCTTTCTTTAATGTCATGTGGCCTGATGATTTTGAAGTATCTCTTGATAAAGAGAAGTCATTTAATGCTGAAGAAGGAATAAATCTCACTAATTTTGGATCTGCTACAATTTGTTTTAAAAATTAGATTATAGCTCATATTGTTGCTACCACATTACTTCCTCGAAAAGGATCCCTGAGTTCTCGCACTAGTAGAGATATTTTGTGGTATATTATTTTCATAGAAAGTTAAAGATTAATTGGGCTAAATAGTTCCTCGGTTACATGTTAGAAAGCAACTAGGAAAGTGGTGGAAAAGCAAGTTTACCATATGGGATGTTGATTAGTCGCATCTTAAAGGATATTGGAAAATACCTATCAAGTTATCCCGTCAAATAAATATCTTCCACTTATGATAACCAGACCTTTGCTAGCTTGGGGTATGTTTTTGCTTAAGGGAAGTAGCACAAGAAGGCTATATTTAAGATAAGCAAAAACCTCCTCAATAACTAACTCTAATGATACTCCAAAGATCTCTGCGAAACATCCTTGAAAGAAGCTCTGGAAGTCAAAGTGACTTTGGGTGAAGTGGTTGATGACCTGCACAAAATTCAAGATTCGTTGGCATAGGTATTTTTGGTAACAAGAGACTCTGGTGAAGAGGTATCCCGAGTTGAAGAATCAAATCACTCATCTTCAGTGAGAAGGACTAAAATCCTTCAACCAAGTTTTGAGGCAAGCCAACTCTACTATTGCTAAAGTTGATGTCTCTGATAATAAGCTAGTTATGGCCGTCCAGAATTCCTATGCATCCCTATCCAAGCGCCATTGAGAAGTTTATCACTCCTTTTCTGAAAGAATTATCAATACCATGACATATTTTCTGGGTGGATCATGAATTACCCTGTCCTTTCAGTGATCTCTTGAAACTCTCTACCTATGATAACGGCATCTACTGAACACTCTGTTCTATCTCTTTTGGTCCCTCTTTTTGATGCTGAAGGAGGAGAATATTTTGATGCTTAGTTCATATTTCTTGTGTTGATAATTACTTGCTTTATTTCTTGTTTTGCTGATTTGTACATTGCTCCTATAATTCTGTTGGTTTAAAGTTGTTGATGTGTTGTGATGGTTAATCTTAACTGCATTGCTATGATGAAATTCTTTGCCTATAGCTAGTTTGGCCTATCTAAGTGTTCTTTGCGCTTAAATATTGCACCAACTATAATTTCTTGAAATATGAAACTAGTCAAAACGGATCAAAACTTACTAGATCACAACGCGAGGGGAAGCATCCTTAGGAGAATTCCTCAGAAGGAATCGGATTCATCATACTCAAGGAAATAAAAGTTGTTTATTCCTCTAGATATGTCATCATCAAAAAGGGAGAGATTGTTAGCATTGACACTTCTTAAAAAATTTTAATGATGGTACTAAAAAAATTTTCGTGATACGGGATTCAAAGAAGAAACCTTGGACTCTCGATACAAGAAATCATATTTCCTCGAGATAAAACTCATACTATCACAAAGGAAGCATACATAACTGTAAATTTCGTGCAGAGATCATAAGGAAAACATAATATACGAAAATTCATAACATTTGCATAAAGAGGATTCTTTTCCCTAAAATCGTGAATTTATATAATCATAGTTTGAAAACATAGAGTAAGACTTGAGTTTTTGCGAATAAGGGTGAAAGGAATTCCTTAGTGATAATCCTACATACCTGGACTGACGTATTCTTGCTGATTTCTTGAAAATCCAAGGATTGGAGAAGAAGAACCCTAGATTTTCTTGCGAGTCGAGGAGCGTAATGTTCTCTGAATATTTCAATGTTATGCGAGGAAGTGGGAGGTTAGTCGACTAAAGACCCTTAACTTCCCTCTAAGAAGACCCAAAAATGACATAGTATAGGATTAAATATAGGAAGTTATAAAAATACCCTTGGAGAAACTGTTTTGAAATTTTGGAGTTATGTTCCCACGAGTTGTACCACGGCCCTGCTTTGGATCATCGAAATATTGGAGGGAAAGTTGTTAATCTTTGGCGATCAATTTGACGGCTCATCCTTCAGATGATGGACCGTCAACTAGTCCTTCCTTTTCTAGGGGAATGAATTATTATCTTTTGACGGCCAGGTCAACGGGCCATCCTTCTAGACGACGGACCATCCCTATTCCCTAGGTTTTTAACCAACTCTCTGGAATCATGTTAAGGGTGGAAGGATGAACCATCAACTACACGGTGGTCTATGGACTCAATTATATAACCTTACCAGTGAGGTGGCCATCCCTCTGCAAACTTCCCTTGGCTGACAGAGTCATCGACTGAACAACGGTCCATCAACAGAGCCGTCGAAAACCCCTTGCCGATGGTCCTTCTCTAACCATTTCCCACGATTTATAGGATGATATGTTCTTTGGACCACGATTTGTCAACTGACCCGCGGATACCCAAAATAGGTTCAGATTCAAAAGGTTGCCAATTAGCCCATTTCGAATTTGAGGTGTTGCAATATCCCCCTTGAGATTATTCATCCTCAAATGAAGACTGAAACTGAGTTTTTAGGGAAAGAAACTATTAAAGGACATAATAGCTTATTTAATTGAGAGAAAAACCCGACTGAATTTATGGAACATGCTTGCATAAAAGGATTTTAAGAACAGCTGGTAAGACAAGAAATTGATAAGAATACTACAAGGGAAACTGTTACCTCAAATTGTTTCTGAACTAGGAGAGAAGAGATGAGGGTACTTGGTCATCATATCTACTTCGGCTTCCCATGTATCTCCCTCAACCAACTGATTCCTCCATTAAACTTTTACAAAAGAGACTTCCTTGTTTATCAACTTACAAACTTGACGGTCAAGAATCTCAACTGGAACTTTTTCATAAGAGGTTATCTTTCACACCAACATCCCCTAACGGTACAACTGAAGTCAGGTCACTAATGCACTTCTTCAACAAGGACATATGGAAGACCGAGTGTATCGATGCTAACTCTGCAGGCAACTCCAACTCATAGGCCGCCTTGCCAATACGCCTCAATTCTGTAAGGACCAATGTATCAGGGACTAAGTTTTCCTTCTTACCAAACCTCATCACCTCTTTCATGGGCGAAACCTTCATAATACCCAATCATCAACTATAAACTCAAGTTCCCTCCTTCTCCCATATGTATAGTATTTTTGATGACTGAGCGATTTTCAACCTCTCTCTAATAGTTTGAACCTTCTCCATAGCCTCATGAACTAAATCTGTCTCTATCAATGTTGCCTCACCTACCTCAAACCACCCAATAGGGGATCTACATCTCACCCATGAAGCTCCTTAAAAAGGTCCATCTGAATATTGGAATGGGACCTATTATTGTAAGCAAACTCTATAAGAGGTTAGTGATCATCCTAATTACATTTGAAGTCAATCTTGCAAGCTCTCAACATTTCCTCTAAAGTTAGAATGGTCCGCTCTGCCTGATCATTTTTCTGCGGGTTAAAAGTTGTGCTGAGATTTACTTGGGTACCGATACCTATTTGGAAAGACTTCAAAAACTGATAAGTGAATTGAGTACCCCTATTTGAGATGATGGATAAGGGAACCCCATGCGACTTTACTAACTACTAGATGTAGAGTTTAGCATAGTCCTCTGTTGAATTGGTAGTCTTGACTGGCAAGAAATGGGGTGACTTCATTATCCAGTCCATTAGCACCCATATAGAATCATGTTGTCGAGGCGTCTGAAGTAACCCTGTAATGAAGTCCACATTTATCACTTCCTACTTCCAAGTAGGAGTACTAATATACTGAGTCATAGCTCTTGATCTCTAATGCTCTGCCTTAACCTACTGGTAATTTGAGCACTTGGCCGCAAATTCCACAATATCTCTTCATACCATTTCACCAATAGACTTCCTATAAATCACAATACATCTGGTTGCACCTGGGTGAATAGAATACCGAGAGTTGTGAGCCTCTCCCAATATCCTCTATCTCAAGTTATCCACATTCGAAACATATAATCAGCCCTGATATCGGAGCAAACTATCTCCCCCTTGGGAGTAGACATCCACTTCCTGATTGTGGATAGCTTTCTTTAACTTTAGAAAAATAGGATCATCATCTTGTTTTGCCTTAACTTTCACCATTAACAAAATTCTAAACCATTCTGAACAGTGACACCACTATCTTCTAAGTCTGCAAGGCGAACCCCTCAACGAGCAAACTTGTGAATATCTCTAACCAACTCCATTTTTCCCTCTTCAACATGAGCCACACCACCCATGGATGACCTGCTAAGGTCATCAGCCACAACATTGACTTTACCCGGATGAAAAGAATACTCATGTCATAATCCTTGAGAAGTTCAAGCCATCTTTGTTGCTGAAGATTTAGGTCTTTGTAACTTAATACATAATGAAGGGTTTTATGGTCGGTGAAAACATCAACATGGACACTATACAAATAATGTCTCCAAATCTTTAAAGAAAAAACTATCACTGCTAACTCAAGATCATGAGTCGAATAATTCTTCTCATGAACTTTAAGTTGTCAGAAGCATAGGAGATAACCTTATCCTGTTGCATCAAATCACATGCAAGCCAACTCAAGACGCATCACAATATATTGAAAAGCCATTTGTACCCTCTGGTAGGATTAAAATTGGAGCAGAAGTGATTCGAGTCATTAACTCCTAAAAGCTCTTCTCAAAATTGTCGGACCACTAAATTATGACCTTGTTCTGAGTCAACTAGTTTAAAGGAAAAGTAACAGATGAAAACCCTTCTACAAACATTCTGTAATAACAAGCTAAACCCAAAAAGCTTCTAATATCGGATGGAGTGATAGGTCTAGGCCAGTTCTTCACCACTTGTGTCTTTTGAGAGTCTACCTGAATTCCCTCACTAGACACCACATGTCTAAGAAATGTAACTGACTTCATCCAAAACTCAGAATTACTGAACTTTGCAAACGACTGACGGTCCTTGAGAGTTTGCAGCACAACTCTTAAATGATTAGCATGCTCTTCCTCACTCCGACAATAGATTAGGATGTCATCTATAAAAACAATGACGAACATATCCAAGTACTACTTGAATACTCTTTTCATCAAATATGTAAAAGCACAGGAGCTTTTATAGTCCAAAATACATAACTACAAATTCATAGTGACCATAACAAATTTTGAAGGCTGTTTTTTCGAAATGTCACAACCTCTGACTCTAAACTGATGGTAGCCGGACCTGATGTCTATTTAGAGAAGCAACTAGCATATTGAAGCTGATCAATCAAGTCATCAATCCTAGGAATAGGATATTTATTCTTGATTGTGACTTTATTTAGCTGACGATAATCGATGCATATTTTAAGAGAACCATCTTTTTTTGCATAAAAAGGACGGGGCACCCCATGGGAAAATATTGGGCCTAATGAAACCCTTATCTAAAAGGTCCTTTAACTATTTCTTCAACTCCTTAACCTTAGTTGGATCCATTCTGCAAGGAGGAATGGGTATCGGCTGCATATCTGAAAGGAGGTCTATCCCAAAGTCAATCTCCCACTCGGGAGGGACTCTGGGCAGATTCTCTGGGAACACTTCTGGGAATTCACAAACGATTGGGACCGACTGAAGAGTTTTAGTTTCGGACGTAGAATCCCTCACCTGAACTAAGTGATATATGCAACCCTTGGAAATCATCTTTCTTGCCTCACGGTATGAGACAAAATGACCTATAGGCATTGAAGAACTACCTTTTTCATTCTAAGACGGGTTTAACTGGGAATTGGAATTCTACTACTCTGGTTCTACAGTCGACTAAGGCATAACAAGAATGTAGTCAATCCATGCCAAGGATGAAATCAAAGTCAGTCATCTCTAACTCTACTATATCAACTATGGTGATTTTCTGGAAAATTGAAACTGGGCAATTTCTGTATACCCTTCTTACTATGACTGACTTACCAATAAAAGTAGAGACTGATAAAGGTTCTAATAGGCACTAAGGATTCACACCGAATTTTACTATATCATATGGAGTCACAAAGGATAATGTGGCCCATGGATCTAACAACACACAATTATCAACATGAAAGACTCGTAACATACTCGTGACTACATCTGGCGAGTTCTCCTAATCTTGGCGTGATGAGAGCACGTAGAAGTGATTCTAACATTGTCTATCGTCTGCACTAGAAGAGATGCCATGTTGGTATGGGAGAACTGCTGGAGCTACTGAAAAGGTGCTTGGGTACGACCACTGATGTCGCCTTGTTTAGCTGATGAGCTGTGATCGGGCTTACCACACCCAAAGGAACATCCTTGCTGATTAAACACTCCCTAGGCTGGTTCCTTCCACACTTTTTGCAAGATAGGAATGTACGACCTCCAAACATATTCCCTTGATACCTAGAGCCTGGTGTTATACCCCTTTGTTCACCCTTGAATCTAGGAAATAGAACACTAGCTGATGAAGGTGTTGGATCTGATGGCCTTTGCTGGAACTGTGAGCAATTCCCACCACTTCACTTTTGCTAAGAAAACTCCAAGTTACCAGTTCTAGCCCTCTTATTTTCCTTTTGTATTTCATTCAACTTCTCTTTCTCAATCTACTGAGCATATATCATAAGTTGGGAGATATCCATATCCCCGATTAGCATAGCGGTCCTGAATGTTAACTCAGCAATCATCTCTGGAGTATACCTGGACAGCTGAGTAAACTTAAGAGTGCACTCCTTAACTAACAAAGAATTCTGCTTTAGGTTGATAAACTCAACCTTTTTCTCCCTCAAGTCGTGAGGAAAGAACCTGTTCAGAAAATCTGTCACAAATTCATCCCAGTCAACTGGAGCTGTATTCTTATGATGGCTTTCCTTCAATTGCTTAAACCAGAAGTGTGCTACTCCTTTTTAAACCAAGTCTGCACTTTCAGCCCCCGATGATACCCATAATCCCAGTGATTTTATGAACCTCATCTGTGAAATTTTGTGGATCCTCATCCACCTTCGAACCATGGAACTTAGGTAGGTTCATTCTAGTAAAGTCTCAAACCCTAGCATCTGCAGCATTTCTGTTAGGATTCACAAAAGAGACTACCTTCGGGTTGACCTGAGCAATCATGGCTTGTGCCAACATTTTGAAACCAGCCCTAAATTCCGCATTAGATACCTGATCATTCACAGGAACTGGCTGTGCTGGCTGGTTTCCGTTTCTTCATCCATTAGCTCTTTAGGGAGGTATTTTATGTAAATGCATATAGAATAAGTTAGAAAGGTAAATAGAGTTAAATTCTATCACACGATACTGAACATGAAAGAAGGAAAGTTTTCTAAGAACATTCGCAGCCTCTTTCTCATAAGTGTGGCGTGCTTCACACCGATGGAAAAGACTCTATTTAACGCGACTTTCAGACACCCTAGGACACTTTTAACCTGATGCTCTAATACTAAGTTTGTCATGACCCGAGTCTACACCTAAAAGCAATACGGTACTTAGAACCACAAGTGATCCCAATCTAACCCATGGTAATAGCATGACACTAAATATGTACCAAAACAATAGCGAAAGCTAAACTAATACGTATATAATACATTGAATGAGCCTGGAATGAAAAATACTTAATCTGAAAATAATGTAAAATTGACTAAGTTGAAATATCTATCTATGTCAGAAAAGCCTCTATGAACTAGCGAGTTGAAGGGCAGGTCTCCAACTAGCTCTAAATATTGAAACTGAAATAAAAAAGATATAATTAAGCTCTCATCCTTGGATGATGAGGACTGTTGTTGCCCGCAAGTGTACGGGTCGTACAAGTAATATAGTGGCCCTTTTTAAGAGCCGAATGTCGAACCCACAGGGACTGGACCAATTCAGCTAACTATCAAGTTCAAGTGTGATATTAAATGCCGCAAGTGTTGATTATAGAAGTTTTCGTTAGAGTTAATTAAGTCTAGAGGCGGTCAATGAAATACTCTAAATTAATTCAAGGAGCAACTAAAGTTAAAGCCGGATAATCATGCGATACTACGATTTGCAATGATTTAAGTATGAAACTATCAATTTTCGTCTCACATAATTGGAATTGCATGTTCATGGTCTTTCGAACCTCTAAACACGACAAACTAGCCTCACAACTATATCGCTAAGCGAGGATGTTATTTCTAGTTCGTGGGCAATTCACTACGTGGATGTGGTTTATAGGGTTTATGCTGTTGATTAGGGACTTTCATACCTCTAATCATTTAACTTAACTTAGCCTCACAACTACTTCTTCGAGTGGTGATGTGATAATTCTAAGTTGGTGTCTAGCTCATCCCATTTTATCAACCAAGGAAGGTATTAGGTCTATTTCTATCTTAACACAAATCATATCGTGAGATACAATCTTTCTCCCTACATTCTCTTGCTCTTGCCTAGGTTATCTTTCTCAAGAATGTACCTAAGTTTAACCCACTTGTTTTCATGGTGATCAGTCATAAATACAACCATAATTCAGAATGCAAGACAAAACAACAATTAATAACTTAAAACCAAAACAAAATCGCAAAATCACAATCATATCTTGTGGCTTCAACCCTAGAGGAAGGGTTCTAGCCACTCATGTTCATAAAATTACAAGAAAACATAATTAAAGTAACCTACTTACAAGAATTGGTAGAAGAGAAGATGAAATTGATGAACCCTACGTGAGTTCTCCCACTTCTCCCTCACCCCTTGACAGTTTTTCAGAATAAATCGTGACTTTCTGATTTTAGGAGCTAAGGGACCTATTTATAGTAAATGAGAATTATGCAAAATTATGCCTGTGGTGGAATGGCTCCATGTCACGGAGTGTATCGCGGAGCACTACCTCCGTGACACGTAGGTAACGCGGATGCACACTGGAAATCGCCTTAGGATGACAATATACCGAGGCTTGCCGCGATGGCCAGTGTGGCACGCTGCTCGTGCAGAGTGATGGCAGGCGTGACACGGCGCTGGCGCGCAGGTTGCCTGGCGTGGCACGGCGCTGGCGCGCAGGATGCCTACCTTCTTGTTGCCTTCCTCTCGCTCCTGGCATTGGCGTGGCATGGAGCTGGGCGCGGCACACGCACAGCGTGGCACGCTGCCTGGCGTGGCCAGCCTTGCCAAGGCATGCTTCTTTGCCGACTTTTGTCATTTGCTCCCGACTCCATTCTTCTACTTTACCAACTTCTAAATTAGTTCCTCAAATTTATTTTAAACCTACAAAAATAAGGACTAATCATGTTGGTTAGTACATATATTCACATTTATATAAAATCACATGAAAATGTATATAAATAATTAGAAAAACAAGACTAAACTAAGTTATAAAGCATCACTCAGGCATGCTATTTTTTCCACGATCAAGGACTTACCAACAATAAAGCTGAACTGGTACTAAAACGTATCTAGCTGCGAGGCGGAGTCTGGGTACCTAAACCTATATCATAAGACGATATAGCACAAGAAGTATGCGTTCAGTACTTTGAATGTACTGAGTATGTAAGATATGTAAAACATGAGTAAAATAGGAAAATTATACTAGATACTAAAATCTTTTTATATAAGTAAAATATCTAGAAAGAACATACAGTGATGTACAATAACCCAACAGTAAAACATACATATAGAGCTAAACATATATGTAAGTCATAAAGTAAATTCATTTACTGAAAATGTGAGCCATGTGCACATACTACTAAAATATATCTGTGGGGAGTTCTCGTAATCGACATACGCCATGTGAGCACCATGGAGTCTAAACTGTAACCTTAGTTGGAAGGGTGTTCTAACCTTACCAATGGTAAGAACCTTGACTGACATGAATTCACTTATGATTGTATTCGTGTGAAAAGAGACACTCTCAACTAGCGAGGACTCCTTATCCTAAGGTGGCACGTAGTTTGGGACTTGAATTATCTGAACCCGCATCCGCTTAGTGCTAAGTGCTTCTCTCAAAACTATATATATTTGTGCTTATAATCACAACTGAGGTTTGAAAGGTTTGCATGGACTAGTTAAAATCATATTGTTTAATGAATTAATACTGAACTAGCCATGCAAGTTGTATTGCTTCTAAAGTCATAATATCATAATATCATGAACCATTTTGAAAATATGCCCAATTTGAATAAATCATGCTAAGTTTTAAGTATAGAGATGAACAAAGATTTTTCTAAAATGTAACCCATACATAACTGTAAAATTCGTGGAGAAATCAAGAGGGAAACATAATGTATGAAAATTCATAACTTTTGCATAAATAGATTTTTGCCCTAAAATCGTGAATTTATATAATCGTAGTTGAAAACATAAACTGAGGCTTGAGTTTTGGGTATAAGGGTGAAAGGAACCCCTTACTGATAATCCCACATACCTGAAGTGATGCATTCTTGTTGATTCCTTGAAAATTCAAGGATTGAAGAAGAAGAACCTAACTTTTCTTGAGAGTCTAGGAGCGTACTGTTCTCTAAATATTTTGATATTATGCAAGGAAGTGGGAGGTTAGTCGAATAAGGACCCTTAACTTCCCTCAAAGAACAACTCAAAATGATATAGTATAAGATTAAACATAGGAACTTACGAAATTATCCTTAGAGAAACCGTTCTGAAATTTTGGAGTTATTTTCCACAGGTCGTGCTTTATAGCGTCAAAAGTTTGGAGGGAAAGTTGTTAAAATTTGATGTCCAGGTTAACAGCTCGTCCTTCAGACGACGGACCGTCAACTGGTCCATCCTTTTCTAGGGGAGTGAACTGTTATCTTTCAACGGCTAGGTCGATGGGCCGTCCTTTTGGATGATGGATCGTTGACTGGACCGTCCCTTTTCCCTAAGTTTTTAACCAACTCTATGGAATCATGTTATGGGTGGAAGGACGGACTGTCAACTGGACGAAGGTTCGTGGACTCGATTATGCAACTTTACTAGTGAGGTGGTTATCCTTCTGCAAACATTCCACAGTTGACAGTACGAGTCATCGATTGAACGAAGGTCCATCAACTGAGCCGCAGAAAACCCCCTGCAGATGGTCTTTCTCTGACTATTTCCCATGGTTGATAAGATGAACCGTCCTTTGGACCACGGTCCGTCAATCGACCCCTAGATACCCAAAACAGGTTGGAATCTTATCTAAAGGCGGTCACTTAACCTGTTTCGAATTTGAGGTGTTATGAAAATCAAGAAAATCAATCGACCAACAAGGAAATAAATCTATCAACTCTTAGTGAAGGAAAGACAACTCAACAAGACGTATCAAGGACTTCTATGGAAGAAATCCACATCTTCGCTAAAGGAAGGTCGCGATCCGCTTCAAACAAGATCTCAATCACATATTCCATTAGATGTGATTGAGAAAATCCCTTGGGTTACCCTAGAGCAAATCTGTCCAAGATTAAAGTAATTGATCTTTTACCTTTTCAAGCCCTTCTTAAGACGCTACAAAAAGTCATAAAGGCTCAGAACGAAATGTGCAGTTTCACTCGATCAATCCTGACTATTCCACTTATTACTGAATCATTATAATCAGTAATAGTTATTAGTGAGAATAAAAGAAAAAAATAGGTAGAAATAGAGTAGAGGCTGCGACCAAGATTCACATAGGTAAATCCACATCAGTTCTACCAACTATTCGAGACACCCTCCATGTAAACCAACTTTCATCGAGCTCTAAAGGAATCTTGTAGCCCAAGGGAATTGAACTAGGCACCACTCTGGTGATTTGAACTAGTATAAAAACATTGCGTCTTTAATTCTCTTGCTCAGTACTTGTTATTGCTTAACTTTTTATTAACTTTTCTGCAAGATTGTAGTCAACTTGGAATTTCCAACAGTCAACTAAATACCTTTAAATTCGAAAAAAGTTCAAAGCAACCCCCTCTTGTTTGTCACACTCTAATACCTAATTAAACCTTTGTAAAGAGAGAAATATAGCTTCAATTCGATAGAGTAAAAAGGCAAATCATTGGGTTTTGAACGCCTCAAAGAGGAAACACGTTAAAGGTGTAAATTGAAAATTAATCAAAATGTTCTCCTACTTCAACAAGCAACTAATTATGATGGTTCCTTTTCATTAAAGTAAAAAAATAGAAAATCAAAATCATGAGAATATGTACAGCACCCCAAAGTAAGATACTAATTAATACGATTTTCCATATATAACCAGGACCTCATAAGCATTAATGGATAACAATATATAACTCTCGAACAGTCTTACACTTCTGGTAGATGATCATTCCTCGTTTATTGCATTGTACACTTTAAAGTAAATTGCATAGACATAAGTTTCTTCATCATTTCCCCAATACATAACCAATCTTGGTACAATAAATATACCATAAAATCATCATTATTTTATTTAATCAAGACTCGATCAAATCCTTCGCGAAAGACGGCAAAATGAAAGCTGCTTTGTGAATCTGAAGGGAGGAAAAAAAAAGCAAGGGGTTAATTGACAAATAATAATAATAATAATAATGATGATGATGATGATGATGATGATGATGATGATGATGATGATGATGATGAGGTAAGACAATGTATAATTACATCAGAGTTGTCCAACTTCAAAGGTCCCTTGGATTTGACGTGGCTGGTGTCTATGTCAATAGAATTGACTGGATTCTTGAAATCAACTTTTGGTCCCTCCGTAGAGCAAAGCATGTAACCAATTACACCACTGAAATTTAAATGGACAAACTTATACTTCTAGTGACATATATTGAAAATAAGAATGAAAGGTGTGTCAATGTAAGTAGTACGTACGTAGGGTAAGTAGGAACTGTAGTCCATGCATAATTGACGGAACCCTTAAAGACTTGGCGACAATTAGCAATAATTTGCTTAATAAGATGCATGTGAAGCCAAATACTCTCTGCTTGTGTGCACACTACTCCTCCTGACCTTAGCGCCTTCGCCACTGCCTCGAAGAATGGCCTTTCAAACAAGTCTTTTGCTGGACCTGTAAATATTCAATATATACCTTAATAATGTTATATTATCTATTTACGTTAACCTAGAACCATAATCAAATCGATAAACAAATCAATAACCCAAAATTATTAATTTGCACTGCCACGAGTGGCTGAATTTCAAATGAATTACCAATAGGATCAGAAGAGTCGACAATAATGGCATCATAGTATCCAGGTTGAGCAGCTTTCACAAATGCAGCTCCTGATGAATTAAATCAAAAATCACATTTATAACGTGGGTGAGGAAAATACAATAAATAAAAATTGTTCGAAAAAAATAATACCCCAAGAAAATTAATTACCATCGCCAATAATAAGGGTTACTCTGGGATCATCAAATCCTGCTGCTAGGTATGGGAAAAACTTTCTAGATACCTATAGAAAAAAAAAATATATATATATATATATATATATATATATAATAAAGTTTATATATGTACACTATGATTGATCATGTATTATTAAATTAATTTAAATTAGACTTACATCTACAACGACGTCATCAACCTCAACTATATCTATTTTTTCTATAGTAGGGTAACGGGAGACCTCAAACAACGTGAAACCAATCCCTCCACCGATGATTAAAACCTGAAATACACGGAAATACTTAAGATACTACTCTACGTAAATATTTTGTTTTAAATGAAAAAAAAAAAAATATATATATATATATATATATATATATATATATATATATATATAAATTAATTAAAAGGAGGATTAATTAATAATTAACCTTCTTAGGGGATGGAATGGAACCAAGTGGGAGATGAACAATCATCTCAGTGTATGGAAATCCACCATTCTCTGTGTGTTGAATTGCCCCATCCAATGTTAACACCTTCCCATACGTTGCTGACTGTCCATATATATATATATTATTATTAAAGCAATGCAATATTATATTTTATCACAAATCAATTCACCATTTCTAAGTTCTAAGTTAATCTTAAAATAATATAGTATCTCATTGATTGATCATTTTCTCAAGTGCTCTATTTACTTGTATCAGTATTTTATGTCTTTTAAAAAAAATATTATTAATAATAAAAGTTAGTGTTTAATTAAATGGTCTTTAACTTATTTATGATGGGGTCTTAATCTTTATTATAAAACTTTTATTAGAATTGTAAGGGTAAAAATAGAAAAATAATTAATTAATCTTGTTTTAATTTTTTTATATGACAATTATTTTGTAAAAATACAGGTAAATTAAATGAGGTTGGAGAGAGTATATGATTTACCTCAAAGAGCATGACATCCTGATAATCAGACTTTCCTTTAAATAGTGACTTTTCAATTTTAAGTGAGAATGCTTCACCTGCGTATATGTAATTTAATAATACCAATAGTTAAAAGAATAATGCTATCAAGTTTATATTTAAATTGGCTTTTTCGTGAAGAATAAACAATGTGTTATAACAAAGAGTAATTAATATTTGAGCAAATGGATATATACTTCCAGAGAATATTGTCTTCTGCAACAATGATAAAAGGAAAATGGGGAAAAACCTACCAATAAAGATGGAAGTCGGGTACTTTATATATATGGTATCAGAATAAAAAAGAATCTCTTTTTTGTGTATTACATCATTTAAATCATCAAATTAAAATTACCTATAAAAACAAGTAGCAATACACCACAAACATGATCAAATAACTTAGGAAAAATGGAGTATATAATCTACTATAATAGATTAAAAATTACACAGATCGGATTGTAAAACCCATTTAAACGTGCATTTAATTTAATAACCCGAAATAAAACAAAGGGTGTTGTTGTTCCTTAAGGAGTGTTTCAAATCAGTAGTGAACAAATAAAGATGGACGAAGGGAGTATTGTATCAAAACTAACCTGGCCAAAGTGCGCTAAACTCAGAAAACCAACCAGGTTTGATAGAGTTGGTGCACTCTACAGTCTTATTATTGTCAACATTTTCAGGGGAGTTGCCATTGACATTCACGTTGCCATTGCGAATGCTGCCATTTTTCATGATAATTTTGGTGATGGTGGTGGTGCCATTGTTGTGGTTGCTCATCACCTCCATTCTTCAAACTAAAAACAAGAGAGAAAAACTACGACTATTGTATTTGAAGAAATTAATTTAGCACTAAAACGGCTTCTTCACTATTGGCCTGTCTATTTCCTTAGGAGTGCATGCATATTTATAGTGAAAAGAATTGTTTGATAGTACACCTACTACTATTGGAGGAGCCATTAAAAAATATAACAACGTGAATATTGTTCTGGCCTTTGGCATTTTGGAATTACTCCCGCCTTCCCATCCTCTCTCCCATTTTATGTGATATTGTTATTATTTAATTTGAAGATTATAATTTTTTATATGTCTTTTAAAATATTTTAGATTATTTATTATTATTATAATAGCACTATTTTATATAGTTCTTAAATATGTTGATTTTAAAAAAATTCTTAAAAATTAGATAGTTTGATCTCCATATATATTTTCAAATCATGTCATTTAAAATGGAACGGAGTGAACATATATTTTTGTTAGCAATGTGATTAGTGGCAGAGTCAAGATTTTAGAGTTGATTTCTCATATGGCCACTCAATTAATACTTCATCCATTCACTTTTACTTGTCCGATTTGATCTTTGCATGCACCATGAGAAGCAATATTGATGAGTATTTTACCATAATAGTCATATTAATTGATGTTTAGTCTTATGTCTTGAGAAACAATTTGGGGAATAAGTAATTAATAATGAGAGTAAGAAATGAAAAAGAAAATATTTTTCTCTTGATATGCTAAAAGTGACAAGTAAAAGTAAAAAAAATATTTTTAGTATAGTGAACAAATACAATTGAACAGAGGAATAATTATTATCTCATAAAGTCATCATTGAAAACAAATTAAAATTAAGAATACAAAATATATAAAAATAAACATACACGAAAATAATAATAATAATAATAATAATTGTTATACCCCGTAAAATTTCCAACACATAGATGGCCTATTCGCGTGTTGGTTAAGAGTATTTGAAAGTCATACATGTTAGGAAAAGGCCCGGGAAAAGACCGGACAAGAAACCTGTCGAACCATTGCGGAAGGAGTCGGGGCAGAGCCCCTCCGCGATGACAACGTGTCACGGAGGTGGAGCCTCCGCGTTGGCTCCGTGACACGTTGGCCCTGTCTAGGCCCAACTATATAAGCCCTCCACTTCGGTTTTAAATGATATAATTCTTATAATTTCCAGCAAAAACAGGGAGAAAATCAGAGAGGAAGAGGAACGAAGGTTTCTTGATAATTTCCTTCCGATTACGCCGTCAAACGCGGTCCAAACTCAAATTAACTCCACATACCGAGGTATTTAGCAGCAAGGAGCATTCCTACGGATTTAGTTTCGTGAAATTCGGCCGGCGAATCGTCGTGCTACCGAACTAAGGTAAGTGGAATTGCTCCAAATTAGTGTCAATATACTTCTAGCCTTAAAGTGAGTATTTCTCCCTTCTGGACTTTCGAGAAATAGCGAGTTTTCGACTGTCTTTCGATAAGCCAAAGTTTAGGCTATAAATATATCGAAAGTGGCGTTTTATTTCAGATTATTGGTGTATTTAGTTCTAATTGACATGTATGTGAATGTAGTTGAGAGAAACAGCAGAAGTACCTACGGAAATCACATCGGTCAGTCGGGTACTCAGAAACCAGGTATGTAAAGCCATTCTTTCGGCAAGCCAGGAAGTACAGTCTAGAAAATAAATAGAATAAAGGCTATTAACAGACATCCAGCGTACAGGAACGAGTTTAGTATATCTTCCAGCAAGCATGCTAGTATATCATTACGTATCATGCAATAATCAGAATAACAGATAGTCAGACGATTTTAGATAGTAATATGGTATCAGCTAGTAGCTCACCATGTTCTTACGTAATATCCAGAATGGAAGTTGTAAAAGCAGTATAATGAATTAGCAAGATTACAGATAGTATGTATTACATTTGTTGAGACTGTATCCGGTAATAGATGGCACATTTTACATTATTGAGCTATATCCAATTGTAGATGGCATGTTCTATGTTATTGAGTTATACCCAGATATAACCAGATCAGTAATTAGATATAGAAATAGCTCCAGACACCGATATAGCTCTAGATACAGATATAGCTCCAGAAATAGATAAAGGCCAGGTAGCAGTTAGCCCAACAATCAGAAACAGTGTAGAACAGAATATAGCATCAGTTGTTTAATACGGACTGGCCTTGAAATAAAAGAAGAGAATATGATTAGTATTTTCCATTTGAGCAGGCTTGTTGTGTATGTGTTTTGTATGTTGAGACACCCTTTAGCATCTCCACCGCCCCTGGGTTATAGCTGTGTCGATACTAGATTCAGATACCGCCACCAGTTGGGCGATGTCGTCCGCCTAGAGGACGATGATGGCCGACCACCATGATAATACGGTCCAGATTACCCTGCTTGCTGGGGCAGTTCAGTTTGCTCTGCGCAAAGCCAGATTACCTTGTTTACAGGGGCAAATTACTTTGTGTGCGCTTGTGGCCGGGGGCAGTTTCAGATACAGATTTTTTATAAAATTACTCTGTTGCGTGCTTGCACCCAGGGGCAGTTTCAATTACAGATACAGCAGCAGATTACCCCGTGAGCACTTGCGCCCAGAGGCAAGAGTCTTCGGACTCAGACACAGTTTATTGTCAGAGGCCAAGGCCTAAGCTACGTACCCAAGGGGGCTGGTAGGAGGAGCTCACAGTTATGAGATGAGTAGTGGAGTGCCTTAGTTTTGGTTGGTTTAGACCCGGGTAGGGATAAATAGATTGTTCTGTTGGTTGGCACCTTCCGGCTTATGGGGGTCGGTCAGGTATTGTGTGTATTATTATGTATATCTATATGTGCTATTGGATACTGATAGACAATAGGATGACACGTCATCAGCTACGCTCAGTTTAGTTACAGAATAAATAAACTCTCCCTAGTTATCCTCAGCTAGATAGACTCAGCTACTTTCTTGCTTATATGTCATGTTATTGTTGCTATTCATTTCAGTTTGCTTTACATGCTCGGTACCTGTGGTACTGATGCCCGTGGGGCGCTGCATTGCTTGCCTGTAGGTACTCACAAACGAGGAGTCGATCCCTCGTGATCCTAGCCAGCGCAGAGTTATCAACTCCTGTCATCCGGAGCTTGATATTCAGAGGTGTATTTCATTTTCTTTTGTTGTATAGTACGGTTAGGTCGGGACCCTATCCCGACCATTCTATTATTACTTCCTAGAGGCTTGCAGTCTGATGTTTCCTCTAGTGGTGGAGCCGGTCGTGTGGGGCCGTGCATGTATATATGCGTTTAGTTGTTGATGTTGGCCGTGTGGGGCCTTCTTCTGGTTATAGTTAGTGACCTTGTCGGTCACAAAGGTGAATAGTAGTTGTTTCAGATTATAGTGTCATTGTTCTGGTTAGCTGTTGTGTATTGCAGGTGGCTATAGGCCTAATCGGCCGGGGGCTGTATTTACAGCCGCTATATAGTCGGTTCGTTTCTTGAAATACAGCCAGAGTCTAGCAGGCGCCAGGTGCCCGTCATACCCCCCAAGGTGGGGTGTGACAAACTTGGTATCAGAGTAGTTCGTGTCCCAGGGAGTCTGCAAGCCGTGCTAAGTAGAGTCTTGTCTATGGATGTGTTGTGCACCACATACTATAGGCAGGAGGCTGCGAGGCATAATAGGATAGTTACCCTTCTTTCATACTCAGTCGTGCCTAGCACAGTACAATATAGGGTTGGTTCTTTTGAAACTTACCACCCTCTTTGTCTACAGATAACATGACAGATCAGTGGCACCCTGCTACAGGAAGGAGATTGGATACAGCAGTGGGCAAAGGCACCAGCAGGATGCCTCACTTACAGCCAGATTCAGCCCGGAGTGAGGGCGATACGGAGGTGTCATCTCGACCCTCCCAGCAGTCTCCGCCACGCCAGACATTATTCGAGGCAGCACCGCCTCCCACAACTCCTGCACCCACTTCATCTAATCAGGAGCTACGTAGTGCGGTGGTTATGTTAACCCAGATGCTAGCTACTCAGCGTCAGCCAGTACCACCTGCAGCAGCAGAATCTCTAGGTGGGCCAGGTAGTTCTAGGGTTAGAGAATTCTTGGCATTGGGACCCCCTCAGTTTACTGGGTCAGATCAAGCGGAGGACCCTCAAGACTTTTTGGACCAGATACAGAGAATTTTTAGAGTCATGCACGTAATCCCAGCAGAATCAGTGGAATTAGCAGTGTTCCGGTTGAGGGATATTGCTGTTTTGTGGTACGAAAGTTGGGAGAGATCTCGGGGAAGAGATACAGCCCCTCCTACTTGGTCCAGTCTCAGAGGCTTTCCTGGACCACTACTTACCTCGGGAGGTCAGACAGGCCTGGATGGACCAGTTCTTACACTTAGAGCAGGGGGCCGGGAGCGTCCGTGAGTATTCTTTACAGTTCGACTCCTTAGCCCGCTATGCTCCAGCATTTGTGGACACTATGTCGTCCAGATTCCATCGTTTTATTATGGGCCTAAATTCATATTACATAGAGACATGCATGACGTCTACCTTGAGAGAGGACATGGACATAGCCAGGGTACAGGCCTTCGCACAGACAATTGAGGGCCTGAGACAGCGGCAGTGGGGCGACAGGCAGGCGACTTCAGAGCAGCACCGTAGAAACAGACCCGCTGAGATTCAGGGGGAAACCCCTAGGGGGCCGAGACCACGGTTTTCAGATAGGCCGCCCAGACCTGTAACTTTTGTACAGCAGCAGAGAGGCAGATTTGTTTGCCGGAGTCAGTCAGAGTCCGGTAGCAGTTCACGGACAGTAGCATCACCTCAGCAGCGGAGGGCAGAACAGAATAGATTTGCACCTACCCCTTGTCCTATATGCCACCGACCCCATTTTGGAGCCTGCAGGCAAGGCTTCTCAGGGTGTTATAACTGCGAACAGGAAGGACATTTAATGAGAGATTGTCCGGCCAGAGGGCAGCGTAGCCGGGATAGTCTGGATAGAACATCCGCGGGGCCACGAGCTCCAGCAGCCTCAACAGGGCGCAGACCCTCAGGTTCAGCAAATAGGGGCCGAGGTAGATCAGGAGCCTCTGGCTCAGGTGCAGGCCCCAGCCGTACCTATGCATTACCAGGGAGGCAGGATTCAGAGGCATCTCCCGACGTGGTCACAGGTATATTGATTATCTGCTCATACCCTGTTTATGTATTGATTGATCCAGGGTCTACCTTGTCATATACTACACCATTTGTGGCCCGGAAGTTGGGTATCGAACCAGAATTGCTTCAGCATCCCTTTTCAGTGCTTACACCGGTCGGTGACTCGATTATAGCTAAAAGAGTTTACCGAGGGTGTACGGTAGAGGTTGCTGATCGCCAGACCACAGTAGACTTGATAGAACTTGAGATGGTCGACTTCGATGCCATTATGGGTATGGACTGGTTAGTGCCATGCTATGCCAACTTAGAATGCTGGACCAAGACGGTCTGATTTCACTTTCCGGGGGAAGCAGTGCGAGAGTGGAAAAGGAGCACAGCTACGCCAAAGGGTAGGTTTATTTCCTACCTTCAGGCGAGAAAATTAATAGCAAAGGGATGTATTTACCACCTAGTTAGAGTCCAGGACATTCGGGTGGAACCTCCGACTCTTCAGTCTGTTCCAGTGGTCAATGAATTCCCTGACTTATTTCCAGATGAGTTGCCTGGTATCCCTCCCGAAAGGGAGATAGACTTTGCAATTGACTTGTTGCCAGGGAATCAACCTATATCCATTCCCCCGTATCGCATGGCTCCAGCTGAGCTTAGAGAGTTGAAAGAGCAGTTAAAAGATTTGCTCGACAAAGGCTTTATCAGGCCTAGTACTTCCCCGTGGGGTGCGCCAGTTCTGTTTGTGAGAAAGAAAGATGGCTCACTCCGTATGTGTATAGACTACCGGCAGCTGAATAAGATAACGGTTAAAAACAAATACCCGCTCCCTAGAATAGATGATTTATTTGACCAGTTGCAGGGGGCCAGATGTTTCTCTAAGATAGATTTGAGGTCCGGATACCACTAGGTCCGGGTTCATGAGAGGGACATTCCAAAGACTGCTTTCAGGACCAGGTATGGTCACTTTGAATTTCTAGTCATGTCTTTTGGGCTGACGAATGCTCCCGCGGTGTTTATGGACCTGATGAACAGCATATTCAGACCATATTTGGATCTGTTCGTGATAGTATTTATCGATGATATTATGGTATATTCTCGTTCAGAGACAGATCACCAGAACCATTTACGAACAGTACTCCAGATCCTTAGAGACCGTTAGCTATACGCCAAGTTTTCTAAGTGTGAGTTCTGGCTGAACTCAGTTGCCTTTTTGGGGCATATCGTGTCGGATGCTAGTATACAGGTGGACACACAGAAAATAGAGGCGGTCAAGACATGGCCCAAACCTACCACTCCGACCGAGGTTCACAATTTCCTAGGTTTAGCAGGGTATTACCGGAGATTTGTTGAAGGATTCTCCACTATAGCAACACCTCTGACAAAGCTGACACAAAAAGCAGCGAAATTTCAGTGGACGGAGGCATGTGAGCAGAGTTTTCAAGAATTGAAAGACAGATTGACCTCCGCCCCAGTACTAGCATTGCCAGAGGGAACAGATGGGTATGCGGTGTATTGCGACGCTTCAGGCATTGGACTGGGTTGTGTGCTGATGCAGCATGGCAAGGTAATTGCTTATGCTTCCAGACAGCTGAGGAAGCACAAAAAGAACTATCCGACCCATGACCTGGAACTGGTCGCAGTGATCCACGCTCTGAAAATCTGGAGGCATTATCTGTATGGCTTTCATGTAGACATTTTCACAGATCATAAAAGCCTGCAGTACATTTTCACACAGAGGGAGTTAAATCTGCGGCAGCGTCGTTGGTTAGAATTGCTGAAAGATTATGAGGTAAATATTTTATATCACTCGGGGGGAGCTAATGTAGTAGCAGATGCCCTCAGCTGTAAGTCTATGGGGAGTTTAGCGTATTTGCGACCCGAGAAGCGGGAGTTAGCTAAGGAAATTCACCAGCTAGCTGGTTTAGCCGTCCGAGTAGTAGAAACAGAAAATAACAGAGTGGTGATTCAGAACTCTGCTGTGTCATCATTAGTTACAGAGGTAAAAGAACGGCAGTACGAGGACCCTGAATTAGTTCAGCTCAGAGATAGAGTTCGGAAAGGTAAGGAGCCAGATTTCCAAGTGACTGAGGATGAAGTGCTGCGTTGTAAGGGCCGCCTATATGTCCCGAATGTTTCAGGGCTTCACCAGCAGATCATGCATGAGGTACATTACGCTCGCTATTCCCTCCATCCAGGAGCAACGAAAATGTACCACGACATCAGAGACATCTACTGGTGTCCAGGTATGAAAGCTGAAATAGCTAAATTTGTATCTAGATGTCCTAACTGCCAGCAGGTGAAAGCAGAACACCAGAAACCGGGTGGTCTGACGCAGGATATAGTTGTGCCTTTGTGGAAATGGGAAGCGATAAATATGAATTTTGTAACAGGGTTACCCCGTACCAGACGCAGAAACGATTCTATTTGGGTAATAGTTGACAGGCTGACAAAATCAGCCCATTTCCTGCCAGTACGAACTACATTCTCTGCTGAGGATTATGCTGAATTATATATCAGAGAAATAGTTAGATTACACGGTGTTCCGGAGTCCATTATCTCAGATAGAGGAGCACAATTTACATCGAGATTCTGGCAGTCATTCCAGAGAGGCCTGGGGACGTAGATTAACTTAAGTACAGCCTTTCATCCTCAGATAGACGGGCAAGCAGAACGAACTATCCAGACGCTCAAAGATATGCTACGAGCGTATGTGCTAGATTTTGGGGGTAGCTGGGATGAGCATCTGTCGTTGATTGAATTTGCCTATAATAACAGTTATCATTCAGCCATCTAGATGGAGCCCTTTGAAGCATTATATGGGCAAAAATGCATATCGCCAGTTGGCTAGTTTGAAGTGGGAGAATCAGCGTTGATTGGACCAGACGTCATTCAACAGTCAGAGGAGAAGGTAAAGCTTATCAGAAATGCCTACTGACTGCTCAGAGCCTCCAGAAGTCTTATGCAGATATACGGCGCAGAAATCTAGAATTTGCAGTAAATGACTGGGTATATTTGAAAGTGTCTCCGATGAAAGGGGTGATGAGATTTGGCAAGAAAGGCAAGCTTAGCCCGAGGTTCATTGGACAATATCAGATTCGGCGGAGGATAGGTCGAGTTGCATACGAGTTGAACTTGCCTCCAGAGTTAGCGTCTGTTCACCCAGTATTTTATGTATCTATGTTGAGGAAGTTCGTAGGAGACCCTTCCACAGTTGTCCCAGTTCAGGATGTCCAGGTCACAGAAGAGTTAGCATATGAAGAGGTTCCAGTAGCTATACTAGACAGACAGATCCGTAGACTGAGAACTAAAGATATTGAGTCTGTCAAGGTATTGTGGCGGAATAGGAACCGAGAAGAGATGACCTGGGAAGCCGATGAGGACATGAAAGCCAGATATCCCCACCTATTTCAGGCATAGGCGAATAAGAGGTATGTTAAAACTGTTTTTCCTTATAAATTCTTATATTTCATATATGAAAGCAGGCGATTGATTATGGACAGTTATAAATGAATATTATTATATCGTGTGGAGTACCTGTATTGGGCTTTTCTGCTTTTCAGAAATTTTGAGATAGTCCATAATACAGGGGAGACCCTGCCAAAATATTTTCTAGAAATTAGTCAGTCAGTTAGGATTTCTATAAGTCAGGATGTCATTCGAGGACGAATGTTCTTAAGGGGGGGAGAATGTTATACCCCGTAAAATTTTCAACACATAGATGGCCTATTCGCGTGTTGGTTAAGAGTATTTGAAAGCCATACATGTTAGGAAAAGGCCCGGGAAAAGACCGGACGAGAAACCTGTCGAACCATCGCGGAAGGAGTCGGGGCAGAGCCCCTCGCGATGGCAACGTGTCTCGGAGGTAGAGCCTCCGCGTTGGCTCTGTGACACGTTGGCCCTGTCTAGGCCCAACTATATAAGCCCTCCACTTCGGTTTTAAATGATATAATTCTTATAATTTCCAGCAAAAATAGGGAGAAAATCAGAGAGGAAGAGGAACGAAGGTTTCTTGATAATTTCCTTCCGATTACGCCGTCAAACGCGGTCCAAACTCAAATTAACTCCAGATACCGAGGTATTTAGCAGCAAGGAGCATTCCTACGGATTTAGTTTCGTGAAATTCGTCCGGCGAATTGTCGTACTACCGAACTAAGGTAAGTGGAATTGCTCCAAATTAGTGTCAATATACTCCTAGCCTTAAAGTGAGTATTTCTCCCTTCTAGACTTTCGAGAAATAGCGAGTTTCTGACTGTCTTTTGATAAGCCAAAGTTTAGGCTATAATATATTGAAAGTGGCATTTTCTTTCAGATTATTGGTGTATTTAGTTCGAATTGACATGTATGTGAATGTAGTTGGGAGGAACAGCAGAAGTACCGACGGAAATCACATCGGTCAGTCGGGTACTCAGAAACCAGGTATGTAAAGTCATTCTTTCGGCAAGCCAGGAAGTACAGTCTAGAAAATAAATAGAATAAAGGCTATTAACAGACATCCAGCGTACAGGAACGATTTTAGTATATCTTCCAGCAAGCATGCTAGTATATCATTACGTATCATGCAATAATCAGAATAACGGATAGTCAGACGATTTTAGATAGTAATGTGGTATCAGCTAGTAGCTCAGCATGTTCTTACGTAATATCCAGAATGGAAGTTGTAAAAGCAGTATAATGAATTAGCAAGATTACAGATAGTATGTATTACATTTGTTGAGACTGTATCCGGTAATAGATGGAACATTTTTACATTATTGAGCTATATTCAGTTGTAAATGGCATGTTCTATGTTATTGAGTTATACCCAGATATAACCAGATCAGTAATCAGATATAGAAATAGCTCCAGACACCGATATAGCTCCAGATACAGATATAGCTCCAGAAACAAATAAAGGCCAGGTAGCAGTTAGCCCAATAATCAGAAACAGTGTAGAACAGAATATAGCATCAGTTGTTTAATACGGACTGGCCTTGAAATAAAAGAAGAGAATATGATTAGTATTTTCCATTTGAGCATGCTTGTTGTGTATGTGTTTTGTATGTTGAGACTTGTTGTGGCATGTGGGCACCCTTTAGTATCTCCACCGCCCCTGGGTTATAGTTGTGTCGATACCAGATTCAGATACCGCTACCAGCTGGGTGATGCCGTCCTCCTAGAGGATAATGATGGCCGACCACCATGATAATACGATCCAGATTACCCTACTTGCTGGGGCAGTTCAGTTTGCTCTGCGCAGAGCCAGATTACCCTGTTTACAGGGGCAAATTACTCTGTGTGCGCTTGTGGCCGGGGGCAGTTTTAGATACAGATTTTTTATAAAATTACCCTGTTGCTTGCTTGCACCCAGGGGCAGTTTCAGTTACAGATACAACAGCAGATTACCCCGTGAGCACTTGCGCCCAGAGGCAGGAGTCTTCGGACTCAGACCCGGTTTATTGTCAGAGGCCAAGGCCTAAGCTACGTACCCAAGGGGGCCGGTAGGAGGAGCTCACAGTTATGAGATGAGTTGGAGTGACTTATTTTTGGTTGGTTTAGACCCGGGTAGGGGTAAATAGATTGTTCTGTTGGTTGGCACCTTCCGGCTTATGGGGGTCGGTTAGGTATTTTTTGTATTATTATGTATATCTATATGTGCTATTAGATTCTGATAGACAGTAGGACGACATGTCATCAGGTATGCTCAGTTTAGTTACAGAATAAATAAACTCTCCCCAATTATCCTCAGCTAGATAAACTCAGCTACTTTCCTGCTTATATGTCATGTTATTGTTGCTATTCATTTCAGTTGTATATTTCAGTTTGCTTTACATGCTCGGTACCTGTGGTACTGACGCCCATGGGGCGTTGCATTGCTTGCCTGTAGGTACTCACAGACGAGGAGCCGATCCCTCGTTATCCTAGCCAGCGCAGAGTTATCAACTTCTGTCATCCGGAGCTTGATATTCAGAGGTGTATTTCATTTTCTTTTGTTGTATAGTACGGGTAGGTCGGGGCCCTGTCCCGACCATGCTATTATTACTTCCTTGAGGCTTGCAGTCTGATGTTTCCTGTGGTGGTGGAGCCGGTCATGTGGGGCCGTGCATGTATATATGTGTTTAGTTATTGATGTTGGCCGTGTGGGGCCTTCTTCTGGTTATAGTTAGTGACCTTATAGGTGACAAAGGTGAATAGTAGTTGTTTCAGATTATAGTGTCATTGTTCTAGTTAGCTGTTGTGTATTGCAGGTGGCTATAGGCCTAATCGGTCGGGGGCTGTATTTACAGCTGCTATATAGCCGGTTCGTTTCTTGAAATAGAGCCAGAGTCTAGCAGGCAACAGGTGCCCGTCATACCCCCCAAGGTGGGGTGTGATAATAATAATAATAATAATAATAATAATAATAATAATAATAATAATAATAATAATAATAATAATAATAATAATAATAATAATGTATGCATACATAATTACTGTGTGTAAATTTTTTTTTTGAGAAATATAGCCTCTTGCCTTGGTGCAATGATCGGTGATGATATATTTTTTAATAAAATGAAACATATGATGGACAAGTCTTGGAGGTTTTATATATTAAGTATATCGCTATATTTTAACCATTTGGGTTGGTAGAAAATGGACCTACAAATCCACGAGAGATCGCACATATATTAATTAATTATAGGCATTATAAAACACGATTTGTTTTCCAAGTTAAATTAATTTGATAATAAGTACTGTTCAAATCTCTTCTCGAAAATTGAAATAAGATGCTAATGGATTCTTTTTTTTCGTCAATTTTCATCTGAAGAGACCCATGTGAATTATGTTCTATCAATCAGTCCAGAGTCCAAAGAGGAGGACAGCTAAAAGAAATGGGTAAATCTTCCCCCACATTTGATTATTTTAACTTACTATTTCATTCTATTTTAATTAAGGGTGTGTTTGATATTAAGGAAAATATTTTCCTTATTTTTTATTTATTTTTTGTGTTTGACACTTAAACAAAAATATTATCTTCAAAATATTTATATACAAAGAAATATGTATAATTTTTAAAAAATAATCCAAACAAATACTATACATGGAGGTGGAGTAAGTTGTGGGAAGGAGATGCCAAGTTAATTTTTTATTTATTTTTTTGTGTCTGACACATAAGAAAAAAAATTATCTTCAAAATACTTGTATATATGAAAATATATGTAATAAAAATAAAAAATCTGGGCAAACACTATATATGGTGGTGGGATAAGTTGTGGGAAGGAGATAGTAAGTTAATTTTAATTTTTTTTTTTTGCGTTTAACACTTAACCAAAAATATTATCTTTAAAAAAGTTTATATGTATATATATAATTAAAAAGGCCAAAGGCCCAAAATTATATTAAAAAGCCACCATCCAAACAAACAAGGTCCAAAGGACCTAGGATCTAGGTCCAAACCTGGATCAGATCAACAAATATAGATACAGATATCAATATAACTACATCTCTTCATTTTCTATTCTAGGCTAATCTCGAATATTCTTCTTCTCCGCCCTTCAGCCATTGTACTACTTCAGCTTCTGAAGACGACGATGTTGCTGAGCGAGCTGCCGAACAAGGAAAATCAGCCATCAAAGATTGGAATCACTTAGTCTCTGGGTTGATTTCACTCCAGACATTAAAAATTCTCACTGATTTCGTGCAATCTATTTTGGTGAAGACTTTTTCGAGATCGAGGTGGTATGTTACCAAATTGATTATTTTTCAAGTAAACAGTTCCACTAATTAGTCTATGTCATCAGATTTTCTACTAAGTCTAAATCATATTTGTTTATCCCTACAAATTGAGCTTCAAGGAAGCTAATACGACTTTCTAGAAGAAATGTCATAGAATTTAGTCTTTTAAGCTTACCTAATTGTTTTACTTGTGTATTCTTGTGTAAAGATGTATGTGGTGTTTTGCTTCTGCCTTATTTTTTGTAAGCCAGTATGTATGTCTTATAGATGTTTTGTTGTTGTTGTTAATTGCATGTTGGATCCTGCATTGTGATTTCTCTTGACTTTGATGTTAGTGGTCTGAGATTTCTCTAGATTTAGATTTCGTCTGCCTTCTGATGAAATTTCATGATAGTTATTAAATGATTGAGTACCTGCAAAATGAACAATTATGTTAGTAAAATAATTCGTTGGTTACCCTCTCTGTACACATGCTCTACTATCACAATCACATTTCTCCTTAGCATATTAATGCACTTCACTTCCATGATTATGCTCCAAGGGACCTCTCATGTCCTATCCAACACTTTCTTCATAGTGAGTGAGTTTGTTTCAATCATTACAAAAGTTAAGTGGTTAGAGATACAATACTTCAATCCTGTCTTTATAGCTTTAGCCTCTGGTATGATTTTTTTATCATCTGAGATCCTCTTTGCTTCAGCATACTTTGGATTGCCAGAGTCATCCCTGATACAGAAACTCATAGCACTAGACCTTGGATTTCCTATAGAAGCACCATTATAATTACACTTATATGATCTCTTCATTGATTTTTTCCAGTACACAACTTTGCTCTGAATTGTTGAAGAGTAATTACTTAAAAGATTTGTTATTATAGGTCAAGGATAAGAAAAATGTTTCATCCATAAATATCTAGTTTTATATCTCTGCTAATCTTAAACACCACATTTGCATATGACATAGAATCCTCATGAATAATAGCATTTCTCCTTTTCTCAAATCTGCCATATGATGAAAGATGGTAGAGCTTTGTATGCAGACCTCGGCTTAGTTTCACACTATACTGACCATCTGTCCAGTGTGGCTTTAGTTATATAAATGACCCTGAATTCCTGTGACTATTGCAAAAGTCTGTCAGATTCTAGCTGCAAAACGACAAGTTATGAATAGTTGATCTATAGGTTCCTGGTAGTCATTATCACAACATAAGCAACTCATATTATCCACCACTTCCATTCTTGTGAGGACCTCCCTTATAGGCAACCTTTGTTTCCACACTCTCCACAACAAGAATATTACTTTAAATGGAACTCTTTTAGTCCAACTATTTGTAAAATGTATCTATGTAGTTTCTGTCAATCTCAGAATTTCTCAAGCACCTTATAGTAAACGTTTTAGACCCAGTCGACATCTACCAAAAATTTTCCTAATCCTTTGTTACTTTTGTGATATTCAAATCTCTGTAAAAGTGGTATATTATGTGTGGGGATAAAGTCTGCTATAGTTTCTCATTGTTTCATCTTTCCTGGTTCATTAGTTGTTGTATTTCCTTAACTGAACCATCAAAATTGAATGTTGGAGGTAATACATAGTGCAGTGCCCCCAATATTATTCAATTGTCCAGCCACATATTTTTACGACCATACTCTATTTCTCACAAAATTTCTTGATCAATTATGTCTCTTGCTTCTAGCACATGTTTCCATACCTGTGATCCTTCTCTCCATCCATCAATTGAGGATTGTGCTTAGAAACTTGCCTCTAAAAAATCCAGTAACTTCTTCTACTTGTTGAATCAGATTGTTTGCAGTTTTCTTGTAGAAAAAGAAAGACTTTTTTCTTTATTTATTATTTGACCAGGCTACTTCTCATATTCTCCTATTGTCTACATAATTATTTTCATAAAAGTCTGTCACGATCCAAATAGCCGTGATTAACACTCACACTACCTCTCGGTGGGTAAACCAATGTTTCTCAATTCCTTAACATATCCTCAAACATGAATAAAGAAATAAACTCATAACAGAACAAAACGAATTGACATCACAACTAAATTTCCCTTAAAGTTGAACCTAACGATAATCCCAAGACTTGATTTTCATTGCACCTCAATGTCTAACTACAAGTCTAAGAATGTTTAACTAAAAAGAAAATAAAAGGAACTGCAATGTCCGACAAGAAAAGACATCTTCGACAAGGAGTAGTGCTGCCTTCTTGATTTGCTCACCTTTCAAGTAACTACTACCGCTTCTGTAACACTGAAAATTTTTCTAGACCAAACTTAAACTCAGCAGACTAAACCAGAAATTTTTGCCTCAGAATGACCGAGACAACGATTCATGGTCAGCTCCAACGACCTGTTGTCTGGGTCGTGGTCAGCCTTCCATGATCCTTCAGAAACCAACGGGACATGGAATGACCTGTTGTGAGAAACAATGAGTTGTCCCATCTCTCATTGAATTCCCAGCTCAGGAACCCTGTTGATCCCTTTCCAGGAACCCATGAGTCAAACGACGAGTCATCATTTGATACAACGGCTCATGGTGTGAATCATTAGTTGGGGCTCCCAAGTATTTTCGACCAACTCCTTCAGTGACAACGAGTGGCAACAACGATCTGTTATACCATACAACGAGTCATTGTGTCCACCCATGGTGTCAAGCCCCAAGAATCCTTTAGAATTTCCAGTAAACAAAATGAGAGATGACAACAACTCGTTTTCCCAACCAATGACTCATTATGTCACCCATTAGAGAGAGGGTTCAGTGTTTTTCCCGAATTCCTGCCAGTGGCCACAGAAGGTACCAACGACCCGTTGGTTCATCCAACGAGTCGTGGTCCCCCTTGTTGCCAGTTCCAGTAAACCAAAAATCTAGGCTCAGGACCAATAACTGGCCCTAAAAAAAATCGTGGTCTCAACCAATGACTCGTTGTGTGACATGTTGGTCCCCTATCGGGCAGTTTTTCAAACTTTCTCCATGATTATTTTTGTAATTTCTCACCTTTTTAATCCCTAAACTACATCATTTTGGGTTATATTTAGGAAATTATACAAGTAATTGACGTTATACATCATTCCTCTCATTCCCTCAATAGTCATATCATATAACTTTCTCAGAAAAAACTCAGAGCAGGAGCAAGGGTTCAACTTTTCTTCTAAGATTTTCTAAAGGATTTCCTCCGAGGTTTTCATTACTAGGTATGTGAGAATTCAGCAAGGGATTTGTCCTTACCTTGTGCCCACAAAATCCATCTAAATTTCTTATCAGTTCTAGGCCCTGAGTTTTCAAATGTGAACTATTTTCAGCCAGATTCCCTCTATATCATGTGGGATATTATTCATGTTAATTGTTGTTATATTTCCACTATCTTGTGACTATGTTGATAATTGTTCCTGTAAATTGATTCTAGCTCTAGCTTTAAATGCAGTAAATTAGAGTCTTGCATAATTGATTAGTCATTCATGTTGCTTGATTCTACCAATGTTGGGATTACCGTATTATAAATATCAGTTGAAATCTCAGTTAGATGCATGCTAGTCCAGTTTCAGTCAGAATATTAGCATTTTTAGTATTTTTCAGAAATGTCAACTGATTAGTTTGACTATAGTCTTTTCTTAAGATATCAGTGGTGCTTCCCAGATGTCATTTATCAGTTATCAGATATTAGTTTATTCTTTAGATGGTTACAACGCTTCCAGATAAATAGCTCTGACCAATCTTAGAACACCAGTTACAAAATCCTCCGATAAGACTCTCAGGGTACTTCCAGATAAGTATCCTCGATTTAGTCTTGGACTGCAGTTTCAAGTTATTAGCTTAGTAGTTAGACTATGACTATCCAGTGATAGTAGGACTTAGCACCGAGCGGACCGGGGTTCTAGTGCACCCACGTTCCCAAAACTACGTAGCAAACGTAGGTTATTTTATTGGCCCTATGGCCCTAGATTTATGATCACCCAGCTCATGCCTTTATACCCCGGCAAGGTATATTGGGTCCTATCGATGGGGCGTATACATTGAACACCACGTCTAGCTCACGTGGTTATATATTGGTTATAGACTCTCCCACTAGTCAGTACAGTTTTAGATTTGCTCAGTTCAGTTCATCTCAATTTTTCTTAGATCAGAATCTCTGATTCAGGACATGTCTATGAACATTTGTTACGGTCATTATTGACCATATCAGTTGTACTTCAGTTGCTCAGTTTTCAGCTTTTCAGTTGGTCATTTCATGTCATCTCAATTTAGTTACTTTCTCTTTCATGTTTTTTTATATCTCTCGCTCACTCAGTATATTCCAAGTACTGAAACATACCTTTTATGTTGTATCGTATCATGATACAGGTGTAGGCTCTTAGCCTCAGCATCATTAGTTGATTCCTTCCGGCAATATCAGCAGCACCAGTTGGTGATTCCTCATCTTTCGAGGACGACGTTTATCTTCAATTAATTTTCTTTCAGTTAGACTTTAGAGTTAGCTGGGGGTTTGTCCCAGCAACTCATCATTGTAGATGGCTCTCAGACATAGATTTATACATTCAGTATTATTGTTCAAATATATGAACTTTTATCATATTAGCTTTCTTAAATGATTTTATTATTTAAAGCTTCCGTATATGTTTACTCAAATTACCAGTGTTACGACAGACCATGGGTTTGCTTGGAGTTACTTGTGACTCCAAGTACCGTATCTCGTCCAGGGTATAGACTCGAGTCCTGAAAAACTTGGTATCAGAGCACTAGGTTTAGAGTATCCTAGGATGTTTGAAAGTCGAGTCAAGTAGGGTCCTTTTCATGGGTGTGAAGCGCGCCACACTTATGACGGGCAGGCTACAAGACGTTAGTAGGAAAACTCCCTTTTGTTGATACTCCTTATCGTGCATTGAAGTTCAATTTCAGAAACATTCTCCTAACTAATGCTCTATTTCGTTTCAATGAAACTATGCCTCAATGATGCGAAAACAGAAGAAGGGCTGGCAACGCTAACCGACCTGCCCCACCATCTCTAGCAGCTCCTTAGTACGATCAAGTGTTTTCAGCAGAGTTTAGAGCGGCAATACAGCTGTTGGCTCAGACAGTAACCAATCAAGTGAACCAGCAGGTGGTTCCGGTAAACTCAAATGGATTCGCAGCAGCTTCTAGAGTTCAGGACTTCACCCAAATGAACCCTCCAGCCTTTCATGGATCCAAGGTGGGAGAGGACCCACAAGAGTTTGTGTATGAGGTATGGAAGATCACCCAAATTATGGGCATTCATTTTACTGAGAGTGCTGATCTGGATGCCTACCAGTTGAAAGGGGTGGCACAGATCTGGTATGATTAGTGGAAAGGAGGGAGACCAGCAGGAGCGGAACCAGTGGAGTAGGAAGAGTTCGCCACAGCATTCTTAGATAGATTCTTTCCCTGGGAGTTAAGGGAGGCTAAGGTTGCAGAGTTCATGAATTTGAAGCAGAGAAATAGGACAGTGGAGGATATACATTGAAGTTCACGCGGTTGTTAATATATACTCCTGAGATGGTAGCAGAGCCAAGGGCTCGCATGCTTAAGTTCGTTAATGGAGTATCAAACCTGGTACTTAAGGAGTGCAGGACCGCGATACTCATAAAAAATATTGGCCTCTCCAGCCTCATCGTTCATGCCCAGCAGATTGAGGCAGAAAAGTTGAAAGATATGGAGCAGCAGAATAAGCGGGCTAGAACTGGTCAATCAGATTATGGCCACCAGAGGTTTGGCAGTAGTAGCCGCCAACAGTAGCAGTAGAAGTAACAAAGGACTTCAACACCTACTTCAGCGAGCGATCCTACTCCCTATGTAGCCATCCAATTTGAAATCAGTCCAGAAGTCCTCTTAGAACCATTCTCAGTCTCCACCCTAGTTGGCGAGTCAGTTAGAGCCAGCTGGGTGTATAGAAACTGCCCAGTCTCAATATTGAATAAGGTCATTCCAGCTGATCTAGTTAAGTTAGACATGGTCAATTTCGATCTCATTCGTGGCATGCATTTGCTACACTCCAGTTATGCCTCTGTCAACTGCAGAACTAGAGTCGTCAGATTTCAGTTTCTAAATGAGCCAGTTTTAGAATGGATGGGAAGTAGTTCAACGCCTAAGGGTCGGTTTATTTCCTACCTTAAGGTAAGGAAGCTCATTACTAAAGGATGCATTTATCACCTAGTTTGGGTCAAAGATTCTAGCTCTGAGACCCCAACTATCCAGTCAGTTCTAGTTGTCAACGAGTTCTCTGATGTGTTTTCCAAAGATCTTTTCGGAGTCTCTCCCAAGCGGGAAATAAACTTCGGCATATTCCTTCTTCCAAACACTCAGCGCATCTCCATCCCTCCTTACAGAATGGCTCTAGTGAGCTTAAGGAGTTGAAAGAGAACCTAAAACACCTTTTTGATAAAGGTTTCATCAGGCCCAACATCTGTCCGTGGGGTGCTCTAGTATTCTTCGTGAGAAAGAAAGACAGTACTCTTAGAATATGTATCGATTACCGTCAACTAAAAAAAGTTATAGTTAAGAATAAGTATCCCTACTCAGGATTGATGAATTGATCGATCAGCTTCAGGGAGCCAATTATTTCTCCAAGGTAGATCTCAGGTCGGGGTACCATCAACTTAGAGCCAGAGAATATGACATACCAAAAATAGCCTTTAGAACTCGGTATGGTCACTATGAATTCGTGGTTATGTCCTTTGGACTAACTAATGCCTCTGCAGCTTTCATGGACTTGGTGAACAGGGTTTGAAGCAGTATCTAAACATGTTCGTCATTGTATTCATTGATGACATTCTGGTATACTCCAAAAATAAGGAAGAACATGTTAACCATCTGAGGATAGTGCTACAGACGCTCAGAGACCGCCAATTGTTTGCTAAATTCAGCAAATGTGAATTTTGGTTGAAGTATGTGACCTTCCTGGATCACGTGGTCTCGGGTGAGGATATTTAGGTGGATTCTTAAAAGATAGTAGCATTGAAAGACTGGCCAAGACCTACTTCCCCTACAGGCATCAAAAGCTTCTTGGGTCTAGACGGTTACTACCAACATTTTATGGAAGAATTTTCCTCTATCACATCTCCTCTAACCAAGTTAACTCTAAAAAAAGTGAAGTTTCAGTGGTCAGATATGTGAGAGAAGAGTTTTTAGGAGTTGAAGACTCGGTTCACTACCTCTCCAGTTTTAACCTTATCGGAAGAAACAGATGAGTCGTAGTATATCGTGACGCTTCCAGAGTGCGACTCAGGTGCATTATGATGCAGCGAGGTAAGGTGATAGCTTACGCCTCCAAATAGCTCAAGGTTCATGAAAAGAACTATCCGACTCATGACCTTGAGTTGGAAGCAGTGATGTTTGCATTGAAAATATGGAGGCATTACCTTTATGGGCTCACGTGGATGTTTTCACCGATCACAAGAGCCTTCAGTATTTGTTCAGTTAGAAAGACTTGAATCTTTGTCAGAGAAGGTGGTTGGAGCTATTGAAGAATTATGACATGAGTGTGCTATACCACCTGAGCAAGGCTAATGTGGTGGTTGATGCCCTAAGAAGGATGTCCACGGGGAGCGTGGCTCCTGTTGAAGAGAACAGAAAAGAACTGGCAAAGGATATTCACAGATTAGCTCAGTTGGGAGTGTAATTGGTTGATTTAACTAAGGGAAGAGTAGTAATGCAAAGTGGATCAGATTCCTCATTAGTTGTTGAAGTTAAGTCAAGGAAGGATGAAGACCCCATACTACTTAAGCTAAAAGAAGCAGTTCTCAAAAACGAAGTTGAGGCTTTCTCCAAAGGGGGAGATGGTGTGCTCCATTACCAGGGTAGACTATGTGTACCGAATGTAGGTGACTTGAGACAACATATACTGGTAGAAGCACAGAGTTCTAGATATTTTATCCACCCAGGTGCCACTAATATGTAACGTGACCTACGGGATATTTACTGGTGGAACGACATGAAAAGAGACATTGCAGAATTTGTGGCTAAGTGCCCGAACTACCAGCAGGTTAAGATGGAACATTAGAGACCTGGAGGTATGACTCAGGATATCATCATACCCACATTGAAGTGGGAAAAAGTGAATATGGACTTTATTACAGGCCTACCTTGTACTCGCCGGCAGTATGACTCAATTTGGATGATAGTGTATCAGATGACCAAGTCAGCACATTTTCTGCCAGTTAAACTACAGACTCAGCTGAGGATTATGCTAGGCTGTACATCTGGGAGTTAGTCAGACTGCATGGAGTGCCCTTGTCCATTATTTCAGATAGAGGTACCCAGTTCACCTCACATTTCTGAAAGTCATTTCAGAAAGGACTCGGTACTCGGGTCAAGCTCAACACAACTTTTCACCCTCAGACAGATGGACAAGCTGAGTGAACAATTCAGACCTTAGAATATATCCTGAGAGCTTGTATGATCGATTTCAAGGGCAGTTGGGATGATCACCTACCTTTCATCAAGTTTTCGTACAGCAACTACCACTCCAGTATTCAGATGGCCCCGTTTGAGGCATTATATGGTAGGAGGTATAGGTCTCCTATAGGGTGGTTTGAGGTTGGTGAAGCTACCTTGATAGGGCCAGACTCAGTTCGTGAAGCTATGCAGAAGGTGCAACTTATCAGAGAAAGGTTGAAAACAACGCAAAGCTGACAGAAATCCTATGCTGATGTGAGGAGAAGAGAGTTAGAATTTGTTGTAGATGATTGGTTTTACCTAAAAATTTCATCCATGAAGGGGGTGATGAGGTTTGGAAAGAAAGGGAAACTCAATCCGAGATATGTAGGACCCTACAAGATTCTGAGGCGAATTAGCAGTGTGGAATATGAGTTAGAATTACACCTAGAGTTAGCATCTGTGCACCAAGTCTTCCATGTGTCACTGTTGAAGAACTGCATCGGTGATCTGAGCTCAATTGTTCCATTAGACAGTGTGGGAATGAAGGATAGTCTCTCTTACGAAGAGGTCCTAGTTCAGATCCTAGACCGTCAAGTTCGTAAGCTGAGAAACAAGGAAGTTGCTTCAATAAAAGCCTTATGGAGGAACCAGCTAGTTGAGGGAGCCACATGGGAGGCAGAAGCGGACATGATGGCCAAATACCCTCATCTATTCCCTCCCAGATTAGTTCCAGCATCAGGTACTAAATTCCTCCTCAATACTTTGTTCAGTTCCGTACTCATTATCCTACTTGCATCACCTTAGTTAGCATGGTTAAATCACTTTGGAGTCAGTTATTCCTTTAGAAATCAGTTCATAGTCTCAGTCTGGGAATTGCAGCTCTTTTCCTAGTTTTCCAGCAGTTTTAGCCTTCGTTCTAGGACGAATGATCCCAAGGGAGAGATATTGTAACACACTAAAACTTTCCTAGACCAAACTCAGACTCAGTAGATTAATCCAGAAATTTTTGCCTCTATACGACCGAGACAACAAGTCGTGGTCAGCTCCAATGACCTGTTGTCTGGGTCGTGGTCAGCGCTGCCATGATTCTTCAGGAACCAACTGGACATGGAATGACCTGTTGTGAGAAGCAATGAGTCGTCCTATCACTCGTTGAATCCCCAGCTCAGAACCCTATTGATCCCTTTCCAGGAACCCACGAGTCAAATGACTAGTTGTCATTTGATACAATGACTCGTGGTGTGAATCGTCAGTTAGGGCTCCAAGGTATTTTTTGACCAACTCTTTTAATGACAACGAGTGGCAACAATGACCTGTTGTATCACACGATGAGTCGTTGTGTCCACCCATGGTGTCAAGCCTCAAGAATCCTTCAGGATTTCCAGTAGACAGAATGAGAGGTGGCAATGACTCGTTGTCCCAACCAACGACTCATTGTGTCACCCGTTAGAGAGAGGGTCCAGCGTTTTGCCTGAATTCTTGCCAGTGGCCACGGGAGGTACCAACGACCCGTGGTTCATCCAACGAGTCATGGGCCCCTCATTTCCAATTCTAGTAAGCCACAAATCCTGGCCCAGGACCAACGACTGGTCCCACAGAGTCATGGTCTCAACCAACGACTCGTCGTGTGACCCGTTGGTCCCCTGTCAGGCAATTTTTTAGACTTTCTCCTAGGATTATTTTTATAATTTTCCACTTTTTTAATTCCTAAACTATATCATTTTGGGTTATATTCAGGGAATTTAGAGGGGTAATCGATGTTATACTTCATTCCTCTTATTTCCTCAGAAGTCATATCATATAACTTTCTCAGAAAAAACTCAGAGCATGAGCAAGGGTTCAATTTTTCTTCTTATATTTTTTCAAGGGTTTCCTCCGGGGTTTTCATCACCAGGTATGTGAGAATTTAGCAAGGGAATTGTCCTTTCCTTATGCCCCCAAAATTCATCTAAATTTTCTTATCAGTTCTAGGTCCTCAGATTTCGAATGTGAATGAATTTTCGGCCAGATTCCATCTATATCATATGGAATATTATTCATGTTAATTGTTGTTATATTTCCACTATCTTGTGACTATGTTGATAATTGTTCCTGTAAATGGATTCTAGCTCTAGCTTTGAATGCAGTAAATCAGAGTCTTGCATAATTGATTAGTTATTCATGTTGTTTGATTTTATCAGTGTTGGGATTCCCATATTATAAATATCATTTGAAATCTTAGTCAAATGCATGCTAGTCCAGTTTCACTAAGAATATTAGCATTTTTAGTATTTTACAGAAAATGTCAACTGATCAGTTAACTATAGTCTTTTTTAAGGTGTCAGTGGTGCCTCCCAGATTTCAATTATCAGAATTAGTAATCAACTATCAGATATTAGTTTGTTCTTTAGAAGGTTACGACATTTTCAGATAAGCAGCTCTGACCAATCTTAGAACACCAGTTACAGAATTCAGTCCAATAAGACTCTCAAGCTACTTTCAGATAAGTATCTCTGATTTAGTCTTGGACCCCAGTTTCGAGATATCAACTTAGTAGTCAGACTATGACTATCCAGTGGAAGTAGGACTTAGCACCGAGCAGACTGGGGTTCTAGTGCACCCAGGTTGCTAGAACTACGTTGCAACCGTAGGTTATTTTATTGGCCCTATGGCCCCGTTTTTGTGATCACCCAGCTCATGCCTTTATACCCTGGTAAGGTATATCGGGTCCTATCGATGGGGCATATACATCGAACTTCACGTCTAGCTCATGAGGTTATATGTCAGTTCTTGTAATACCCTGGGAGTTCTTAGGAATAACTTGGGGAGTTAAGAATTTAAAGTGTATAAATTTGGGAAAAATGTTGCAGGATGAGCCATAGAACGACTCGTAGTAGCAAACCACGAGCCGTTGTATATGGTCATGGTGTAAAGTCAGGCCTGGTGGTAGGGTGGACCACGGGCATCACAACAACCAGTTGTGAGGAGGCACGGGCCATTGTTAGTGGTGGTGGAAAGGAAGCGGATCTGGGCAGTGGCTAGGATGGTTTGAAACCACGGTCCGTGGTTTGGAAGGACGACTCGTCCTATCGAGGCGTGGGTACAAATCAGAAATTGGGAAGTTTTGCAGTCTAGAACACAGGAGTTTACCACGAGTTGTGGTATTTTCCTGCGGTCCGTTGGTTCAATCGTGGGATCGTCCAGTGTAGGTTTTTATGGGATTTCAGTAAGGGCTTTTATGTCATTTTCTAGTACTAAGGCCCTATACTACGTCATTTAGGGCTCGTTTTAAAGAGCTTTAGTGGGGAAGACCTATTCTAAGTGCATACTCCCCATGCATGCAAGGTTGAAGGCTTGAAGGAGGTGATTCAAGGCCAAAATTCAAGGTTTTCTTTGGAATCTGATCTTGGGTAATTAAAGGGTGGTAGAATTCCTCATTTCTAGGTATGTAGGGTTTTAATGGGTGTTCTCCTTCCACACCCATGCCCAATTTCTCCTTATTCGAATGAATCTTCTATGATCAAGTGTGGAGTCTCTACCCAATTGCATACTTTCTCAATCTTTATACATGGGTATGAATTATTTATGTTCTTAGTATTGAATATGAAGCATGGACAGATTTTTAAAGTGTTTCCAATTTAACTTGAGTTTTCTAGTTTTATGAAATTAAAGGCTCGTGGGTTGGGAGTTCATAAAGAAGAGATTTTTGATAAATGTATGATGTTGATGAGATTTGATGATGAAAAGCATGTTCTAATTTACCCATGTCTATAATCAAAGTATTGGATATGAATCTAGTATAGCCAAGTATGATAAAACTTTGGGTAGTGCCCAATGTTGAGTATGAATGATGATTTTCTCGAATTAACTTTATTACCTCATTTTGGAGTGAAATCTCCCAAATTAATGTTTTTCAAATGAATTGAATGATTTCAAGCATGATAAGGTTTTAGGCAAGGCCCTTATATTGATGACGATGAAGTGATATTTCTAAAGTAAGCTTACCGCGAGATTTTGGAGTAAGGCTTGCACTATTCTTTGAGCTTGTGGTATGTTTCATAGTAAAACTTCTCATATGCATGAATTCATAATTGAGATGTATGTTGTCATTGAGCTTCATTTCATATTCAAGTTAGCACCTGTTCAGGGTTGGTGAGTGCTCATCCTTCGAGGACTCATCCTTCGGGGACTAGACTTTCTGTTTCTTCTATGTATTTCAGTTTCAGTATTGTAGAGCTAGTTGGGGTCTTGTCCCATCAGCTCATCCATATTAGAGGCTTTCCAGAATCAGACATGTATTCAGTTTCGTATGTTTATTCTTATGTGAGGTTTCTTTAGACTTCCGCTAAGAGTATATTCATGTTTTCTTTAGTTTTGAATGAGTTAGTTGTATGCTCATACTATGGGTCGACTTGGGGTCCCTCGGGATCCCTTGTCCCGTGTCTACGATCCAGGCCTCCGTTCGGGTCGTGACAAACTTAGTATCAGAGCCATAGGTTTGAAGGGTCCTAGCGAGTCTGAAAGCCGCGTTAAGTAGAGTCTTTTTCATAGGTGTGAAGCGTACCACACTTATGACGAAGAGGCTACGAAATATTTTAGGAAACATTTCCATCCTTCATGATCTATGTCATGTGATGAAAAGTCTTTCTATCCCTCTAATTTGTGCTATTCGCGATTGCAGAGTATGGCTCCTCGAAGAGTGAACGGACAGAGAAATGGAGATGGTGAAGGCCACGAGGATGACATGGGTCGTGGGCATCAGCAGGTCCCACCAGTTTAGAAGCCTCAGGCACCGGAGCCAATCGCCTACGCTGAGTTTCGGGTCGCTATCCAAATTCTTGCGCAGGCCTTGACCACTCAGGTCAATCAGTAGGTCGTTACGCGTGTTCCGCAGAATGGCAGTGCAGCAACGACTCGAGTCAGGGACTTCTTGAGGAAGAACCCGCCGGAGTTTCTTGGGTCTAAGGTAGATGAGGACCCACATGAGTTCGTGGATGAGGTTGTCAAGATCACCCAGGTCATATGGGTGAGTAGTGTTGAGTGTGCGGAGATGGCCTCCTACCAGTTGAAGGGGGTTGCGCATATCTGGTTCCATCAATAGAAGGATAGCAGGATCGCCGAAGCAGGTTCGGTCACTTGGGAAGAGTTTCATGCTGCATCCTGGATCGGTTCTTCCCTCGGAAGATGAGGGAGCTGAAGGCAACTGAGTTTGTAAATTTGAAGCAAGGGAGGATGACAGTACTAGAGTATTCCCTTGAGTTCACCCGCCTATCGAAGTACGCTCCTAAGTTAGTGGTTGACTAGAGGGCGCGAGTGAGCAGGTTTGTGCATGGGATAGCAGGTTACTTGGATAAGGAATGCAGGATTGCTATGCTCCATCAGGATATGGACTTTCCTCAGATGGTTTTATACACTCAGCAGATGGAGGCGTCACATTCGAGAGAGAGAGAGAGGCCAAGAGGGCCAGGACTGATGATCATAGATCTCCTCAGCTTAGGTCATGAGGTGGGCACCGTCAACAGACCCACCAGAGATCATCCGCCCTAGCTTCATCAGCTTTGAGTGTGCCATCTCGGCCTAGGCACGATCAGAGAGGGCGAGCATCAGGCTCGAGGGGTCAGAGCAGCAGGCCCACAGATTCAAGTGTCCCAGTTTATCGCAGATGTGGCCGAGGGCATGCAGGCCAGTGCTTGGCAGGTTTGGATGCGTGTTTTGGGTGCGGGCAATGCAGACACATGCTTAGAGATTGTCCAGCAGTGAGACAGGATCAGGTTGGGGACCGTGGCCTAGTTTCCCGCTCAGCAGCCCCACCCCCTAGCTCAGCACATCAGGGGGCATCCACCGGTGCAGCTGGTGGTCAGCGCCAAAACAGGTTCTATGCCTTAGCATCCCATCAGGAGCAGGAGGTTTCCCCGAATGTGGTTACTAGTATGTCACGAGTCTTCCATATTGATGTTTATGCTCTGTTAGATCCAGGTGCCACCCTGTCCTTTGTGACACCTTATGTAGCTAGTAGCTTCGGAGTCAATCCTGATGTCTTGTCAGAATCCTTCTCAATTTCTACTCCTGTAGGTGACTCAGTTATAGCTAGACGGGTGTATAGAGATTTCCCAGTCTTGGTCCTCCATAAGGTTACCTTAGCAGATCTGATAGAGTTATCCATGACCGATTTTAATGTTATTCTCGGCATGGATTGGTTGTATGTTTGTTATGCTTCCATTAATTGTAGGATCTGATCAGAATAGTTCAGATTTTCGGGTGAGCCTGCCTTAGAATGGAAGGGTAGTTCAGCTATGCCTGTTGGTCATTTCGTTTCCTACCTCAAGGCCAGGAAGATGATTCTAGGAGTTGCTTGTATCATTTGGTCAGGGTCAAGGATATTAAGTCCGAGACCCCGACTATCCAGTCAGTCCCAATAGTACGTGAGTATCTAGAGGTCTTTCCTGATGATTTTCCAGGTATTCCTCCCGAGCGAGAGATTGACTTCAGTATTGACCTTCTTCCCGATACGCAACCTATATCTATTCCTCCCAACAGGATGGCTCCATCTGAGTTAAAAGAGGTGAAGGATTAGTTAAAGGATTTACTAGATAAGGGCTTCATTAGACTGAGCCAATCTCCATGGGGTGCACCAGTTTTATTTGTTCGGAAGAAAGATGGTTTCCTTCGTATGTGCATTGATTATCGATAGTTGAACAAAGTCACTATCAAGAACAGGTACCCCTTACCCAGGATCGATGATTTATTCTATCAGCTTTAGGGTGCTAAGTGTTTTTTGAAGAAAAATATTAGATCTGGGTATCATCAACTTAGAGTTTGGGAGAGTGATATCCCGAAGACGGCATTCAGAACACGGTATGGTCATTACGAGTTTGTAGTTATGTCTTTTGGACTAACGAATGCTCCTGCAGCTTTTATGGACCTGATGAACAGGGTGTTCAAGCCATATTTGTACATGTTCGTGATTATGTTCCTTGATGACATCTTGATATACTCTCGGAGCAAGGAGGAGCATGCCTCTCACTTGAGAGTAGTGCTTCAGACCCTTAAGGACCACCAATTGTATGTAAAGTTCAGCAAGTGTGAGTTTTGATTGGACTCCGTGGCATTCTTGGGCCAGGTGGTGTCTAGCAAAGGCATAAGAGTAGATTCGCAAAAAATTGAGGCAATGAAGAATTGTCCCAAACCGGTCAATCCTTCGGATATTCGAAGTTTCTTGGGCTTAGCTGGATACTACTGGAGGTTTGTTGAGGGTTTCTCATCCATTGCAGTGCCTTTGACTAAGTTGACTCAGAAGAAGGTGAAGTTTTGGTGGTCGGAGGCTTATGAGAAAAGCTTCCAAGAGTTGAAGACTCGACTTACTTCAGCACCAGTGTTGACCCTAGCCGAGGGTAACAATGGTTTCATGGTGTATTGTGATGCTTCCAGAGTTGGACTTGGGTGTGTGTTGATGCAGTGTGGGAGGGTGATAGCTTATGCCTCTTGAAAGCTGAAGGTGCATGAGAAGAATTACCCGACCCATGATCTTGAATTGGTCGCGGTGGTGTTCGCATTAAAGATATGGAGGCATTACTTGTATGGGGTCCACGTGGATGTATTTATGGATCACAAGAGCTTGCAATATGTGTTCACCCAGAATGATCTAAATCTTCGGCAAAGGAGGTGGTTGGAATTGCTAAAGGACTATGATATGAGCGTTCTTTACCACCCGGGCAAGGCTAATGTGGTTGCGGATGCACTTAGTAGTCTCTCTATGGAGAGTGTGTCCCACGTGGATGAGGGAAAGAAGGAGTTGGTGAGAGATGTACACCGACTTGCAAGGTTGGGGGTTAGATTGATTGACGCGACCGATGGCGGTGTTGTTGTACATAACAGGTAAGAATCATCCTTGGGGTTGATGTTAAGTCCAGGCAAGATGAGGATCCAATTTTAAGGAAACTGAAGAAGGCGGTGTAGAGTCAAAAAATGGAGGTTTTCTCCCCAATGGGGAGATGGTGTGATACGATATCAGGGTCGTCTATGTGTCCCAGATGATTTGAGAGTCCGAATATTACATGAGGCACATGGTACTAGATATTCTATTCATACAGGATCCACGAAGATATATCAGGACCTGCGAGAAATCTATGGATGGGATGGTATGAAGAAGGATATTGCGGAATTCGTAACGAAATGTCCAAACTATCAGCAAGTGAAAGTCGAGCATCAAAGACCCGGAGGCGTACTTCAGGATATTACCATTACCACTTGGAAGTGGGAAGAAATCAATATGGACTTCATTACAAGCTTACCCCGGACTCGTAGGAAATATGACTCTATTTGGGTTATCGTGGACAGGTTGACTAAGGCGGCTCATTTTCTACCGGTCAAAACTACCGACTCAATGGAGGATTATGCCAAGTTTTACATACAGGAGTTAGTTCGATTGCATAGAGAGCCTTTGTCCATCATTTCAGATAGAGGTACCCAGTTTACCTCTCAGTTTTGGAGGTCCTTTCAGAAGGGACTTGGGACTCAAGTCAAGCTCAGTATGGCTTTTCATCCGCAAACGGATGGCCAAGCCGAGCGAACAATCCAGACACTTGAGTACATGTTGAGGGCATGTGTTATGGATTTTAAAGGTAGTTGGGACGATCATCTGCCCTTGATCGAGTTGGCCTATAATAACAGTTACCACTCTAGTATCCAAATGGCACCATTCAAGGCTCTTTAGGGGTGAAGGTGTAGATCTCCCATCAGATGGTTTGAGGATGGTGAGGCAGCTATGATAGGACCAAATTCAGTTCATGAGGCGATGGTGAAGGTTCAGTTGATAAGGGATCGATTGAAAACCGCTCAGAGTCTTTAGAAATCATATGCTGATGTGAGGAGAAGAGATTTGGAGTTTGATGTGGACAATTGGGTGTTTCTAAAGGTATCTCCCATGAAGGGAGTCATGCGGTTTGGGAAGAAAGGGAAACTCAGCCCCGCTATGTTGGTCCCTACTAGGTTGTGAGAAGAGTTGGTAAGGTGGCGTATGAGTTGGACTTGCCATCGGAGTTATCTTCGGTTCATCCCATCTTTCATATGTCGCTTTTGAAAAAATGTTTGGGTGATCCAGCCTTGGTAGTTCTGGTAGACAGCTTTAAGGTAAAAGACAGCCTCACTTACGAAGAAATTCCTGTTGAAATTTTGGATTTCGGAAGTTGAGGAACAAAGAAGTAGCTTTAGTTAAGGTACTATGGAGAAATCAACACGTTGAAGGAGCTACGTGGGAAGCCGGAGAGGATATGATGGCTAGATACCCATATTTGTTCTCTACCGGCTCAGTTTCATCTTGAGGTATCAGTTCTGCACTCAGACTCTAATTAGTTTCCATGTTTGAACTATGTGCGGTAAGTTTCTTTTATGTATGTGGATGTGTGTATGATTGGTGAATCTAGTTCAGCGGTATAGTTTGAAATGAAGGTAGTCATTCCGTCAGTTTTCAGCTTGAATGATCAGTATTTGATTATGATAATTGTATGTTCTATTTTCTGATTGTTTCCTACATTCATGGAAGAATGTTCCCAATGGGGAGATATTTTAATACCCCGGGAGTGCTTATGAATAACTTGGGGAGTTAAGAATTCAAAGTGCAGAAATCTGGGAAAAGTGTTGCAGGACGAGCCATAGAACGACTCGTGGTAGCAAACCACGAGCCGTTGTATGTGGTCGTGGTGTGAAGTAAGGCCTGGTGGTAGGGTGGACCACGGGCGTCATAAAGACCCGTTGTGAGGAGGCACGGGGCATTGTTAGTGGTCGCGGGAAGGAAGAGAATCTGGGCAATGGCTAGGATAGTTTGAAGCCACGATCCATGGTTTGGAAGACGACTCATCCTATCGAGTCGTGGGTGCAAATTAAAAACCAGGAAGTTTGGCAGTTTAGACCACGGGAGTTTACCACGAGTCGTGGTATTTTCCCGCGGTCCATTGGTTTAATCATGGGATCGTCCAGTGCAGGTTTGTTTGTGATTTTAGTAAGGGCATTTCAGTCATTTTCTAGTCCTAAGGCCCTATACTACGTCGTTTAAGGCTCGTTTTGAAGGGTTTTAGTGGGGAACACCTGTTCTAAGGGCATACTCCCCATGCAAGCAAGGTTGAAGGCTTGAAGGAGATGATTCAATGCCAAAATTCAAGGTTTCCTTTGGAATCTGATCTTGGTAATTGAAGGGTGGTAGAATTCCTCATTTCTAGGTATTTAGGGTTTTAATGGGTGTTCTCCTTCCACACCCATATCCAATTTCTCCCTATTCGAATGAATCTCCTATGATCAAGTGTGGGGTCTCTACCCAATTGTATATTTTCTCAATCTTTATATATAGGTATGAATTGTTTATGTTCTTAGTATTGAATATGAAGCATGGGCAGATTTTTAAAATGTTTCAAATTTAACTTGAGTTTTCTAGTTTTATGAAATGAAAGGCCCATGGGTAGGGAGTTCATAAAGAAGATATTTTCGATGAATGTATGATGTTGATGAGATCTGATGATGAAAAGCATGTTCTAAGTTACTCATGTCTATAATCGAAGTATTGGATATGAATCTAGTATAGCCAAGTATGATGAAGCTTTGGGTAATGCCCAATGTTGAGTATGAATGATAATTTTCTCGAATTAACTTTGTTACCTCATTTTGGAGTGAAATCTCCCAAATTATAATGTTTTCAAATGAATTGAATGAGTTCAAGCATGATAAGGTTTTGGGCAAGATCCTTATATTGATGATGATGAGGTGATATTTCTAAAGTAAGCTTACCTCGAGAATTTAGAGTAAAGGCCTCCACTATTCTTTGAACTTGTGGTATGTTTCATAGTAAAACTTCTCATATGCATGAATTCATAATTGAGATGTATGTTGTCATTGAGCTTCGTTTCATACGATGTTGAGTTTAAGCATGATTTCATTATTGAGCTTCGTCAATAGACGATGCTGAGCTTCGTTTCCCTATGATGTTGAGTTTATGCATGATTTCATGTTGAGCTTCGTCACTAGACGATGTAGAACTTCATATTTATACGATGTAGAGCATTGCATGTTTTGGGAGAAGATTCTAGCACTGAGCGGGCTAAGGGTCGATAACCCTATGCCCCAGAACTATGCTCCAACATAGGTTGATTCTATTATATTATTGGGACCTCCCTTGTGAGCTATCCCCGACCCAATTGGCCCTTCAACTTGCTATCGATATCATGGTAGCGTCCTTAGCCCTGGCAAGGTTTTGGATGGCTTTGCCCACTTGAGTATAATAGTCGGGACCACGTAAGCTCTATCATAGTATGTCAGTTAAGTGGCGAGTCTCCCATTGTCCATATGATTCAGATTTGCATATTCACTACTCATGATCACTATGTAAGCATGCATGTTCTAAAAGTAAGGTTTGACTCAATATTCAGCTTTCTATAAATGTTGTATCTCAGCTTTGAGTCATTCAAATTAGTTGATGTTATAAAGTTATGCATTGTCATATCAGGAAAGGGATTATGATTTTGAAGAATGCGTGTGAGTTCTCTCAGTTTTGTAAAAGCTTATGTTATGAAATAATTGTTTGGATGATTTTACTTATTATCAGTTCGTCTAGATTAGAGGCTTTTCAGACTCAAACATGTATTCAGTTTCGGATGTTTATTCTTATGTGATGTTGCTTTAGACTTCCGCTAAGAGTATATTCATTTTTTCTTTAGTTTTGAATGAGTTAATTGTATGCTCATACTATGGGTCAACTTAGCGTCCCTTGGGGTCCCTTGTCCCGTGTCTATGATCAGAGCCTCTGTTCGGGTTGTAACAATTATAGACTCTCCCACTAGTCAGTACAGTTTCAGATTTTCTCAGTTCAGTTCATCTCAGCTTAGCTCAGATCAGAATCTTAGATTCAGGACATGTCTATGACCAATAGTCAAGGTCATTATTGACCATATCAGTTGTATTTCAGTTGCTCAATTTTCAGCTTTTCAGTTGGTCATTTCAGGTTATCTCAGTTTAGTTACTTGATCTTTCATGTTTTTTTATATCTCTCGCTTACTCAGTACATTCCAAGTACTGACGCATACCTTCTATGTTGTATCATATCATGATACAGGCGCAGGTTCTCAGTGTCAGCATCATTACTTGATTCTTTCAGGAGATATCAGCAGCAGTTGGTGAGTCCTCATCTTTCGAGGACGATGTTTATCTTCAGTTATTTTTCTTTTAGTTAGAGTTTAGAGTTAGCTGGGGGCTTATCCCAGCAACTCATCATTGTAGATGGCTTTCATACATAGATTCAGACATTCAGTATTGTTTTTTAGTTGTATGAACTTTTATCAAATTAGCTTTCTTAAATTATTTTATTATTTAAAGCTTCCGCATATGTTTACTCAGATTACCAGTGTTACGATAGACCATGGGTTGGCTTGGGGTTACTTGTTACTCCAAGTACCGTGTCTCATCTAGGATATAGACTCGGGTCGTGACAACTTCAAAGGTGAGGATGTGAGGAACTTTTGGGTTCGAACTCTGCCAAGTGCAGGAGTAGGGTCAGTACGTAACACGATACTAGTAGGAATCATTGACAGAACTTACATAATAATATATACGCAGTGCAACAATGATATAAAATAAGTCTTCAACATCATACATACGCACAATATCCATATCACATACACTAACTCTACACAGGTGACAATCTACCTGCTCACCGGATTGGGCCTTTCACTGCAGCGGTCACTAGACCGCTCCAGCAGTCTCGCCACAGCGGAAGTAATTCCGCTATAGTGGTACTGCTCGAGGAAGTAGCTCGACTTAGCTGCACCTTTCATCAATTAACCAGTTTTCAACAATTCACACATTCGGATATTAATTCAAATAACACACAAGCTTTTGACACCAATTCACATCCACTCATCATCATATACATTTTTGAGCATTTCATCATAGGGATAACAATGTCAACGACAATTGTCGTTTAATTAATTTATGCTTAACCTTTTTCCACCATTCTTAACTCAGATTACAAGTACATGATTCACACACTCAACTCTACCACTTAACATATACTCATTTAGAATTGTTAATAGGCTATAAAAATATCATAACATAAAATTAAGGGTGGCATGTCGGGAACACGCCTCCTCTATATCCCAACAATAATATTAGTGTACATACATGCCAAAGGGTCTTATTTTTTTCCTTTAGGTCATGACCCGCTGGGGACTCTAGAAATCCATGTACTATATCGGCGCAGTACCGGCTCCCACCATATACTCATCCAGATGCTCCCCTCGGACATGAGTCACTCAATAATATCGCTCGCTCGGATACTCTCCTCGAGCACGAGTCTCTTATCTTAGGATATAGTTACTATCCTACTCATTTTTCATCCACTGAATATAACAGGATGCAATATATAAACACTTAGGGATTTACCATTTGTTCCCTAACTTGCATGATTACAGTCAATCAATCATCACGATACAATGTAAACATGATTCACTTCACGAATCCACATAGTTTCACAACAATTCAACATCACTTCATAATAACATGATTTTTACAACTTATTCACTAAGGCAATTCCATAACAAATAACGTCTGAAGATCAATCAAATATCATCATCACATACACATACATGTAATTATATAGGGTCTAACCCTCTAACCATAATCTACCTCGATATTCGGATATAGAAATTTAGCTATTCTGCAGGAGCCTTTCCCTTTCTCATTGCTTCGGAATGCTCAAAATCTACACAGCCAGTGTAATTCATTACTTATTCTTTAGATAAGGGTCTAAACAGATCAAATCCTCCCTTTCAGGGCGCTTTAACAGTAAAACCCTCCAAATCAACCTAGTTCTAGGTCTCCATTCTCGTCTAACCCATATTTGTTAGGAAGGAATCCTTGGAGAATGGTTAATACTCATAAAACTTCTAGTCTATTCAACCCATTGACTCACCATGATCTATCCCTAATCCACCAACATAGGGTTTTTCTCCCTTCAAAAACCCACCATTAAAGGGTCTATAAGCATAGTAAGGTCACAATACCCAAAATTCGAGATAGGGAATCAAAATCTTACCTTGGAAGAAGAATTCTTTGCGCTGGAGGAAATTTTCACTTCTGACCTTTCTGATTGTGTTTTGGAAATAATGGGGTGAATACCCCAAAAATCTCACTTAAATCCACTTATGATTCTTGTCGCCCGCTGCAGTGATCACATTTCCACTGTAGCAAACCCGCTATAGCGGTCAGAAAACTGCTACGGCGGATTTGGCAGTTAATTTTCCAATCCATTACAGCGGGACTCCGACAGTCACCACGGTCTCGCAACAGCAGACATCCTACCGCTGCAGCGGACCCCTGAACTAGTAACTTTCCAATTTCAACCAGTTTTATACTTAGATTAGTTCATAGCTTTTATATCCCTCTCTTAGCTTGTTTCCAACACTCTAAGTCCATTCCCTTCTCGTAATGACATTCAGATCATTACAAAGTCCAATCTATAGAAACAAATAAGATTGTATCATCAACATACGAAAGATAACTAAGATCAGAACTCCACTTAGGCATTCCAAAGATTTAAGAATAAAACTTTATAGTTTTTGCTGTCAAATAGTGAGTTTAAAGTCCTAGATAAAACTTCAGTTATAAGAGTAAATAGTATTAGGGATAATGGATCGCTCTTGCTTAACCCCTCTGAAGGAGTGAAAGAAATCATTTGCTTGTCCAATGATGAGTATAGAGTACTAATTGTTTTCTATCTCTCCAAATTATATACATACAACTAGTACTGAATCCCATCTTCTGTAATAAATTTTTGAAATTTCCAAGAGACTCTGTCATTGTCTTTAGCCTTGTCTAGCTTTACAACCACATTAGCAAGCTTACCCCTTTTTCCTTATGTCAGCAATGATTCTCTGTGCTAGCAAAATATTTTCAGTAATATTCCCACCCTTCATAAATTTAGATTGATTTTGTGAAATTATAGAAGGTAAGATCTTCTCTAGTCTATCATGTATCACCCTCGAAATCACCTGATTGAAAAAATTACTCAAACTAATAAGTCTTAAAATAGAGAAAATCTGGACCCTTTACTTTTTAGAGATTAACACTAGACTAGTGTGAGTAATAGATTTCGAAAGTGTGTGTCCTTCAAAAAGAACCCTTACCACATTCACCACGTTTTTACCAATAATTTCCCAGCATGTCTGATAGAAACAACTAGTCAATCCATCGGAGCCACTTCTACTGTTTTCATTTAGTTCAAAGACTACCTTTTTAACATCCTCATCAGTGGGACTTTCAATCAGGTTCTCATTGCTTACATGGTTAAATAATTCAGGAACATGTTGGAGAAATGTTAGTTCTTCTAAGTCAGAATAACCTGTGAATTACTTCAAGTACAAATTAATAGCCTCCGTTGTCACATTCTCAGTGCCTTCCACCCATTCCCCTTCATCATTCTAGATTTTGTTAACACCCAACTCTTTTTCTTCTCCCATTGACTAGAGTATGGAAGAATCTACCGTTTCTACTATCCTCTAAGAACCATGTGATTCCTGTTTTTTGTCTCCAGAACTCTTCTTCATAATGAAGGTAAAGCTTCATTTATGTTTGTGCTCTCTGCAGTATACTTCTATTTTCTACTGTAGAAAATTCTACAAATAATCCTTCGTTTATTCTCACTATGTCTTCTCTTATAGATAACTGTTTGAAAATATCTCCAAAGCACTCTTTTCTCTAAGTTGAGGGGGATGAATTAGTCTACTTCATTTTCTGTTTCATTCTAATGAACACATTAGATTCATTTTCGGTGCTCAAATTCTCCTTAACTACCTCCATGAACTGATCATTTTCTTTCTAGAATTTCAAAATTTTGAAAGGTCTGCTGATACTCCCAGAATATTCTCCACAAAAAAGTAGAAGGGAAGTATAGTCTGACCCAGTTCTAGATAGATGGTTAACCTTCATAAATCCAAACTGTTCCAACAGCTTCTGATTTGCTACTAATCTATATAATCTCTTTAAAATACAATCTCCATCTACTCTACCATTCCATCAAATAAAAAAGATTCTCTCATAATTGATTTCATACAACTCATAAGAGATTAGATAGAATGCGAATTCTTCATATTCATGGGGATACACTATAAGACCTCCTATTTTTTCTCTTTATTTAAATAATATTAAAATCTCCCCCGACAAGGCAAGGGAGATTCATGTTATTGTACATAGCATATATATCATCCTATAACTCCAATATTTTCAAAACATTATATTTAGCATACACTATTGTAGTAATCAGAGATTTGCTACTAACCTTAAAAAACAAGCTTAATTGTAATGTGTTGGATGGTATCCAATAAACTAGCTTAATTACAGTAATGTCTTTACTGTAATTTCTTCCTCTAAAAAGATTCAAATCTTTTCACTGATATTGGAATTAGCATTTTTATACCTGATCTCCTTTTATATTTTTGAATGTGGCTTGCTTCTTGAAAAGATTCCATTAATTCTATCATAAAAGACTTATAATGTCAAAGTAACATTTGCATCCTGTGAAAGGTTTGTTGAGTATTATTTGATCTGATGTTCTAAAATAAGGTTTTCATTATCATTTCATATTAGTTTTATCTATCCTTTTTGGAACTATTCTGGTGAACTAGTGCTTCTCCGCCCTTATTTTTGCTTCTCTTTCCTTTGGCCTGGGTTATTCCTAATCCTCTTGCAATTTGACCCAAATTTATTCGATTTTCTTCCTCCTCTTTGTCTTCTATGTACTTAATCTTCTTGTTTTCTATTGTACTATTTGACTCCAACTATAGCATGCAACTTGTTAATAGGAGAATTTTCTTTGATCGCAAAAGGTTGATTATCAGTAAATATCACTATAGTCTGATTTCATGCAATTGTCCCTTCTTCTCCATTGGAGGAAATCTATGTATTTCTTCTGCATCATGACTTGTATCATCTTCAATTCCCCGTCTGTCATTTTCCCCATGAACTAATTGCTTCTTTGGTATGTGATATTGTGTTTTCTCTAATTGTGTAGGATCTCCTCTTTCATTGCTCTTATTTTCTCCTTGATGATGGACTTCTGGTTCAGTATTCTTACCTTTTTCAAGGTTCTTTTCTGATTAGTCTTTTATCCCTATATCTTCTGCTTCTTCCATTCTCTCCTTTCATCCTTTATTTTCTTCTATCTATATTTGCTCTATTTTCTTGTTACTACCCTCTTTGTTTTCTTCTGTGTCCCTCTGACTTAGTTCTTGCCTACTTTTTACCGTGGTATGGTCACCCTCTATATCATTCTGTTGTTGTGTCTTTGTACTATCTTTTTCCTCTTTAGCATCCCCCTGCCGGTTTTTAACTATCTCGATTATTTATTTGACCTTGTCCCTTTGATTCTAAAGTGCTTTTTGTGGAAAGGCAATGGTATGCTGCTTTCTCTTATATCATGTGTCTTCTATATTGTGTTGTATATCCTGATTGTTAGAATCCGTAATACTTATCTTTTATAGAATGACAAACTGATTCTGTGAAGTAATTTTGGTGTTTTCACTACTATTGACTTTTTCACTACTGCTTCATTTATTTCTAATAGCATTCCAGCGATTGGAATGCTATTACTTCTCAACTATCTTGCCACTTATAAGTTTTCCTAAAAATGACCATGTTGGAAGGATTCCAACCATTCATTTAATTCTTGTCTATGTGCTTCCCAGTGTTTATGAACTGTAGTTTTCTCCTTGTTGTTCTGGCATATGCTTGCAGGATTTATGATGCTTTGAAAACCTTTTCCCATTTATGCATTTCTCTTTGTCTCTCTCCATTTGTATCCTCTTCCTTTTTGTTGTCCTTGTTCTTTCCCACCTCTGGCTGCATGTATCTGCACTCACATATACTGTGATCCTAAAGCTTACATTCTCATCACTATTTAGGAAGATAATCATATCGTATTTTCACCTTTACTGACCTTATTGCTCTAGTACTCTCATCTTCTATATCCATTCTTATACAATATGGTAAATTAGCCATCAAGTCAACTAGCACCTTCACTTTTGCACAGTTAGGTCTTGTTTTATTAACTGTAGCCATATTCAGATGAAGGGGTGCCCCTACTGTCGATGCCAAAGAAAAGAGAGCTTCTTTCAAATAGTATGTTGGTAGTAGATTGAGAAACGATATCCAAGCCATTGCCTTTGTAGCTTCCTCCTCCATTGTGAATTTTGAATCATATATTAATGGTCTCATTTGATACTAATTGTCATCTCTAGATTTGTTATAGACAAAAGCTTTTAATGTAAGATTAATGAAATCATTTTTTAAGCCAATCTAATCAAAATGTGTCTACTTTCTAAATAAACCTATTTTACAATCTCCTTTTATACTGCATTGAGTAGGAATTACAGCTCCCAGTTCTTCCAAATCTAGCCAGCTGTATGAAAAATTTACAACTACCGTATGTTGGAGATTTTCAATTATATCCAGGGCTGCTACTTCTGCTTCACACCTTTTAAGGTAAGGCTCTCCATGCAATAGTATAGCTGGCTTAAACTGGTTCATAGGAAATCTTTAGGTTTCGTAGGCAAACAACTTTGCTGCTTAACAACATTAGCAAAATTTAGGATGGGCAACGATTACGTTATTGTGTTGGGTTGTTCTAATGATAATAAAGAGACTTGGCCAACCACGGTAGCTAGTGATTGACGAGAGGCCAAATCAGCCATGAAAACAAGATCACAAGCTGAAAAATTTTAGGATTTGATGTTCATACGAGGCAACTGTAGAGAGCGTTTTTAGTCATCAACTTAAAAGAAATTTATAGCTGGAATGATTATTTATATGTAACATATATATATATATATATATATATATATATATATATATATATATATATAAATTTAAAATCTAGACAAAAACTATATATAGTGGTGGTGTAAATTGTGGGAAGGAGATAATAAGTATGGAATGCAACAACAACATATCTAATGTAATTTCATATGTGGAGTCTGGAGAAAATAAGATGTACGTAATTTTATCTATGCTTTTATGAAATGGAGAAATAAATATATGATCAACAATTTAAATGGAATTCTTCTAATACTTCTCAAATTTTTAAGTTTCATTACAAAAAATTCTAAGTAGTCGAAGTTTGTTGCAACTAAAAGAATTAATATATTTAATCTCACATAAAAAAAAATACGGTGGAGTGAGACATTTTTGCAAGAGATATTTCTTTAAAAAGAAAAATGCGAAGTAGGTGAACAGCAAACATCAATACTATCTCAGAAAAGAATACTTTAACAAGTATATATCAATTCTACATTATGTCTTTTCTGCGCTATTAAATATAATAATATGACGATCATTAAGGATCGTAAGTCATTGAAGTTAGGAGGTACTTTGCTATTTTATTTTATTTTTTTTCTGATCAACAAAGGATTATTATTTTAAGAACTAGATAACAATACAAGTACCAGTAGTAATGACTACCGAGCGTCATTATTATTTCCAATAGGAGCCAAATTATTACTAGTAATAATAGTTCAAGCAAATTAAGTTCCAGTTCTTTATGTTTCATAACAAAAGGTGGTGGAACTAGGAATACTGTGTTTTGCTCGTCTCTTCTTCCTTAGCAAGAAAATTAGCTTTTTTTTTTACATGCAATATAAAGTTATGATTTCAAATTAGTATTTGAATATGTGATTTGATATTATGACATGATTTCAATCTTAAATTTCTCAAAAGACATTATTTGGGATTCCAAAATCATAATTTTAATTTTTTTTTAAATATAAAATTTTACGCATAAGTTTATACTCTCTTCATTTTAAAATAAGTGGTGTTTTTAGTTTGGACACACCCCTTAAAAAAACTATTCTTTTCTAGAAAATAAATATATTTTTACCTACTTACTGTTCGGTTGGTTTCGTAGGGGTTATATAAAACCGACACGCAAGTGCACGTGGTCGAACAAGTAGTAAGTGGCTTTAGTAAGCCAAGTATCGATCCCTCAAAGACTTGGGATAAGTGCAATCTGCTCAAGTATACTATATTTTTACTTCTAAATATGCTGACAACTAAATAACCAAAAATTGAATAATTTATTTTATAAATTTTATACTAAACTACAAACAATTATCTACTTTGAATTTGGACCATGGATAAAAGCATGTCGAGGTTAAAGAACATGTAATGAAACTGATTATCATCATAAATTGGTTAATCCTTTCTTCCAGTTGCTAGCCAAGAACGTTTGCCAAGAGATTAAAACTCTCGTATTTAATCTCACTTAAGAATCATGAACCATCCGTCTACATTTCTGTAATCAAATGCAATTCATGTTCTAGCCATACAATTCCGGTTCCTAAATTGACTAATACGGCTTTCAAGTATATTTCTATCAGGAAAGCACATCAAAACTCAATTTTCCCAAATCAAGTAAAGAACAATATCCTATTAATTCACAACTTTCCAATTTCGTGCTCTCTCGAGTGAAATCGGACTTTTTAGATGTACATTAATGTAGGCCACACACCAATGCAGTAAGAACAAGAATTAATAGAACAACATGGAAGAAAAAGATGAAAAACCATATAATTAATAATCAAAATTCATCACAAGTGTTCATAACCTCAGCAAGAAAGGGAATTAGCCACTCATTTGTGGATTAATCATCCTAAAACAAGTGTTAATCATACAAACAATTGAATTAGAGAAGAAAGAAAGAGAGCAAAAACCCTAAACTTTTCGTCCCTCAACTGCCTGTAACCCACGTCCTTGCTCCACCAAGTCTGAATTATGAAAAATAAACCTAAGTGTGCTATTTATAGTAGTAGGACTCTTTCCCGGAATAACAAGCAACGTGTCACGGAGTGCATCGCGGAACACGGCCTCCGTGACACGCTACGGACGCGTAAGCCCTCTGGAAAATCACCCGAAACTGGCCCGGGCAGCACCCTGCCGCGTTGGCAGCGTGTCACGCTGCTTGGGCAGCGCGTTGGAAGCCCTTGGTCGCGGAGGCCACCTGCCGTGGCACGCTGTCAACGCGCAGGTGGGCTGTTGTGAGCGGCCTGCCTGCCGTGGCACGTTGCCAACGCGCAGGTGGGCTGTTTTGTGCCTCCTCTTCGCCGACGTTCGCGTGTTAATTCCGTTTCCAAGCCTCTACCTCACCAACTCATGGATTAGTTGCTCAAAAGTCATCAAAACCTACAAAACAAAGGCTAATCATGTTGGTTAGCACATATCTTTACTTTATCTAAAATTACATGAAAATGTATACAATAATCTTAGATAAACAAGACTAATTTAAGTCGTAAAGCGTATCTCGGGCATATATTTTTGCCCGTGATCACAACCCCACACTTAAAGCCTTGTTCGTCCTCGAACAACCTTTTACATATCATGCATATGGAGACTCCCACATAACTAATTTAGCAAGATAATTCAAGTTACGGCTATAATGATTACGTAAGATACAAGCTAAAAATAGAGCATGCCTGATTTGATCATTGAAATGAAGTACAACTATGTTAAGACTTCTTAACCTCAAGAATCAACTCTCAATTTTAGCAAACTCATGCAAATCAACTGACTAAGAAATCCCACATGATTTATATCCTTCATTCAATATGTGCCCCTCACGGAAAGAGAATTACCCAATTTCACACGCAAAAATAATTTTTATATCACAACATGTGTGGGTACATGCATAGAATTACACTCACTCTCACAAAGAATTCACATGCATCATGTAATGACCCATAAGCTTGCCCTTAGTGTTTTATTCCACTAATTTAAGGATGGATGAATGTAAGATCAAGTAGGACTTTTTAGGTTGTAATGTAACTCAGGTGCGGGTAAGTACTATTATGATCAGTAATAGTGACTATCTTTCCTAAGCGCTTTTAATACATCACGCCTTCATTACAAACTTCCCTTCCCTCACTTCACCTTTTTCTCTTTTCATCTTTCTTTTTCCTCTTTTGTTCCCCCCTTTCTTTAGGCGCTTTTAGCTTATTAGTAAGGAGTTCTATAAGTGACTTTTCATTTATTTATTTTCTTACTCCCTACTAATATTCACCCATATTCAAACAAGTGCACCCTCGCCCTTTCTCAACTTTTACAATTGCTACTTTCCCGTCTTTTTCATTCTTCTCACTCCTTTACTCTTTCGGAGTTTTCCTTTAAGCGCTTAGGAGTTTTGGTTCAATTTCAAGGCTAATGAAAGAAAAAGGATTAAGCTTATGTTGCAGCTGTCAAAGAATAGGCTCAAGGCTCAATGGGGTTAACTAGGATTAATTTTTCAAGGTAGGTATAATGAGGGATAAAAGTTTGGTTCATTCAAAGAAATGCCTAAATCATCTCCTACAATTCACATCCTTCATTTCATTTTATATACACACCAGCCAAGTTCTAGACATTTCATAATAGCACAGAATACTCAAAAACCTTACACTCATGGCACATGCTCAAATCAAGACACAATCAGTAGACTCTTACTCAGCTAATCACAAGAATTCAGAATTAAGCTTCCATCATATTGAGTCAAATTCAAGAGCCTAAGTGTCTCTAACAAAGTTATACACTTGCATGCTTCACACTGAACATACTTGCATCTTACAATCACGTATAGCGCATAAAAAGAACATCAAGCACCAATTAGTTATGGTTTCAAAAACCCAAAACCTATCGACTAATTTTTCCTCAAGACGGTCGTCATCCATCCATCGTCGGAAATAGTCACTAACTATGACTAAAAACATTATATACAGACAAAGGAAAGAAAGAAAAAGAAAATTTTTTTTATTCTTCGGTTCAAAGACCCCCCATCGGAAAAGAACCGAAAAGAAAAACCAACAGGTGATGAATTCATGCTTAACTCACAAAAAAAAAATTCAATTTTCTCACAAGCATTACATTCACCAAAAATCGTTAAGCACAAAAATTTGAAATTTCCCTTGAAATTTCCCTCACCTCACACTTAAATCATGCTATGTCCTCATAGCATCAAATTAAAATTTAAAAAGGGTGAGAAATACTCCCTGAGGCCTTTAGGCCTAGCTAACAACATGCCTTTCTTCAACTTTGCACAAGTGGGTGTTCGACCCCACACTTTTTCTCTTCCATGCTTGTTAGCTTCCTCCTTCACGGGTACTCAGACTTCCCCTCCATCTGTGCTTAACTTTCCACCAAAACAACACAAGATGAAAAATAAATAAAATCAACTTAAATGCAAGAAATTAAAATGGTACACATGGTACCCTTGGGTTGCCTCCCAAGCAGCGCCTAATTTTTCGTCGCGGCACGACGACCAAGTTTCACCACTTTTTCCTCCACCTTGAGGATATGAATCTCACCCCTAATTTCTTCTCTAATTTCCTCTTATGCTCTAAGGGTGGTGGTGAAAAATTGTAAGGACCAAGCAGTAGATGTTGCCTTATGAACTTATTATCCCTTAAGTAAGCGAAGTCATTTTGTCTCTCCGAGTTAGCAAATTTCAAAATATATGGGGCTTGGTCCTCCTCTAGACATTTCTCTATAAGCTTGGAAGACTCTATTTCTATGTTTTCAACCAAACTTAATGTCGAAAAATGCTTCGAGTGTGGTCCAATAAACCTCAACTCTGAAAATGCATTGTGCTTGACCTCCTTACTTCTATACACCTTCTCAGCATCGACATCTATCTCTCCATTAATGTCAACTGGGGGATACTCTATCTCTTCATCCACAAATAGATTTTCCATAAGTGTGAGCCCATCACGGGGACACTCAAGAGATTCTAATTGTTGGGCTTCATCCAAAAATTCACTCTTGTCTTCGTCTTGTAGTTCCTCTTGAATATCGGCTAAAACTGTCACCTGCAATTTATCACAAGCTTCAGCCTCAGCAATCATCTCCGTGAATTTGACGCTCATCCTTTCTAGAGCCTCTGCATTCTCTTCTTGCTGAATTCTTAATACTGCCATCGCCTCCTTCATTGCTTCTGATTGCTCCAGGAGTTGTTTCAGCATGTCTTCTATTTGAGCTTGGAGTCCCAAGTCCTCATTTTCAGCATGCCTATATTCAGCAAAAACAACAGAAGGATCATAGTAGGGGCTTGGGGAGGGGAATATGCATTCGGACAGCCATCCCAATGGCCATCTCGACCACCACATATATTGCACGTGTTACAGTGTTGCCACGAGTGGTGTCCTCCGCAATTCAGACAAGATTCGCTAAAATATGAGTATCCACCATTTGTACCATTTGTATTCCACGATGTCATGTCAATACGGGTATCCGAAAAAGAAGAAAAATAAAATAAAATACAAAAAGGAATTAAAACAAACACTAAGATCAAGTTGTGAGCACTAAGAAAAAAAATATAGTAAATTTACACTTAAAACAAATTCACCAATTGCCAAGTCCCCAGCAACGGCGCCAAAAACTTGTTCGGTTGGTTTCGTAGGGGTTATATAAAACCGACACGCAAGTGCACGTGGTTGAACAAGTAGTAAGTGGCTTTAGTAAGGCAAGTATCGATCCCTCAGAGACTTGGGATAAGTGCAATATGCTCAAGTATACTATATTTTTACTTCTAAATATGCTGACAACTAAATAACCAAAAATTGAATAATTTGTTTTATAAATTTTATACTAAACTACAAACAATTATCTACTTTGAATTTGGACTATGGATAAAAGCATGCCGAGGTTAAAGAACATGTAATGAAACTGATTATCATCATAAATTGGTTAATCCTTTCTTCCAGTTGCTAGCCAAGAACGTTTGCCAAGAGATTAAAACTCTCGTATTTAATCTCACTTAAGAATCATAAACCATCCGTCTACATTTCTGTGATCAAATGCAATTCATGTTCTAGCCATACAATTCCGGTTCCTAAATTGACTAATATGGCTTTCAAGTATATTTCTATCAGGAAAGCACATCAAAACTCAATTTTCCCAAATCAAGTAAAGAACAATATCCTATTAATTCACAACTTTCCAATTTCGTGCTCTCTCGAGTGAAATCGGACTTTTTAGATGTACATTAATGTAGGCCACACACCAATGCAGTAAGAACAAGAATTAATAGAACAACATGGAAGAAAAAGATGAAAAACCATATAATTAATAATCAAAATTCATCACAAGTGTTCATAACCTCAGCAAGGAAGGGAATTAGCCACTCATTTATGGATTAATCATCCTAAAAGAAGTGTTAATCATAGGAACAATTGAATTAGAGAAGAAAGAAAGAGAGAAAAAACCCTGAACTTTTCGTCCCTCAACTGCCTGTAACCCACGTCCTTGCTCCACCAAGTCTGAATTATGAAAAATAAACCTAAGTGTGCTATTTATAGTAGTAGGACTCTTTCCCGGAATAACAAGCAACGTGTCACGGAGTGCATCGCGGAGCACGGCCTCCGTGACACGCTACGGACGCGGAAGCCCTCTGGAAAATCACCCGAAACTGGCCCAGGCAGCACCCTGCCGCGTTGGCAGCGTGTCACGCTGCTTGGGCAGCGCATTGGAAGCCCTTGGTCGCGGAGGCCACCTGCCGTGGCACGCTGCCAACGCGCAAGTGGGCTGTTGTGAGCGGCCTGTCTGCCGTGGCACGTTGCCAACGCGCAGGTGGGCTGTTTTGTGCCTCCTCTTCGCCGACGTTCGCGTGTTAATTCCGTTTCCAAGCCTCTACCTCACCAACTCATGGATTAGCTGCTCAAAAGTCATCAAAACCTACAAAACAAAGGCTAATCATGTTGGTTAGCACATATCTTTACTTCATCTAATATTACATGAAAATGTATACAATAATCTTAGATAAACAAGACTAATTTAAGTCGTAAAGCGTATCTCGGGCATATATTTTTGCCCGTGATCACTTACCCTTAATAAATATCTTGAAAAAGATGCAACTCTTTAGTATTTTCTTGGTTATGTTAAACTCTCTCCATTTAAATAAGGATAAAATTGAAAGAATATCATTAATGTCTTCTTGATTATGTAAAACACAACTTATTTTGAAATGGAGGGAGTAGTTTGTAAAAAAAGATCCATCATTTACATTTTGCAAAAAAAATTCAAGCTTTATGTAAAGAGATTATCTATACCATGTGAAAGGATTATATTAAAGAATAACTAATTATTACTATTGTTGACTAGTGGATGTGTATAAAATATGTGTATTTGAAAGTTTGTAATCGCAAATATTTATTTATGAAAGTAATATGGAGATATGTGATTTATCAATGCGGCGCCTTAGGATATTATGATATATCTTGTTTGTGAACTACGGTTTGCGCATTTGGTAAGATTGTATAAGAATTGAGAAAATTTTGATAGTTTTAACTTGTGGGATTTCATGTTTATGAGAAAAAAATACAATTTAAAAAATCCTAATTACATGTCCAAATAAAATTTTAACTTCATATTAATCCGATTACACATCATAATTTCAAATTATGATTTTATATAGCATGTCCAAACGGGCCCTTAGTTTTTCTCTCAAAGTCGTGCTTGATCTGCCAGGTGTTGTATTAAGTACCAACGAAAATTATGGTGAAGTGATATATACTTTGTCATCCTTAGAACTTGAATCCCCATGAATACGGCATTTTCTTTATTAGAAAGCATTTTACCTTTAATATAAGACTTTTCAAATATCGAGTTCCAATATAAATTATTGAGCAGTGTGAGTATAGTTAGTAGTGTCGTTAGTAGTCTGTTACTGCATAGTTAGTTATACTGTTAGCAAGTTGTTAGAAGTTAGTTAAGATGAGTTTAGTCAGTTACTTAACCACTATATATAGTGGTAGAGTCTGTAATTGATACTGACTTTTGCTAAGATTTTCTTATCTCAATATTCTTCTATTGTAATGGCAGTATTAGTGTAATGAAAGTTGAGCTGCCATAGCTCAATTTCTCATGGTATCAGAACAGGCTGTAGAGCTAAACTGATAGATCTAATTGTTCCAGATCTGGGTGATCACCATTGCTGAAGCTTGGGAAGAAGATCACCCATGGATGACATAAGAACTTAATAGGTCGAACCAACACAGATCTCACAGCCTATCTCATAGATAGATTATACACAACTGCTATTTCTACAATCGAGAGACAGACCTGGAACTGTTTTGATAGGCTTCAAGTTAACAGGCCTAGAGAATTATACGATATGGAGTCAATCTATGCGGTTGGCATTACTTGGAAAGAACAAATTAGGTTTTGTTGATGGAAGTTGTATGCGCAATATGTACAACAGAGAATTAGGAAAGCAATGGGATCGATGCAATGCGATTGTGTTATATTGGATCAGTTGTACCGTAGCTCCTGAGTTGGTATCTAGCATTATCTTTACCTCCAGAGCGAATAAAATTTGGGAGGAATTCAAAGAGAGATTCAATAAATGAAATCTCACCAGGATTTATCAATTATGGCGAGAGATTGCAGTATTAACTCTAGGTATGGATTTTGTCACGGTTTATTATTGTCATGCCTCATCTTGGGAGGCATGACTGGCACCTAGTGCCACACTGGATCTGACTGACCTAGTTAGGCTTATGCATGTCTGGTGCATACCTGCAACCTAATTCAAGAAAACAACGAGCTATATCTCGGCTGTAAATATAGCCTCCGACCAACAAGGCCATATAGCCACCTGTAAATGAAAACAACTACCCAACAACAAGCAACAAAAAGGGGTCCTATGCGGGCCGACAAAACCACCATGCTGTCTAGTATTAACTGAAAAGAAAATCAGGCAACTATAACTATACTACAGCCGACAAGGCCATTATTTAACAGCTAAACAAGGCCCCACATGGCCATCACACAAAATAAAACATATATAGACCCCACACATCCAACAACAAACTAACCACAGGGAACTATAAATATGCAAGCCTCTAATAGTAGAATATTGGTCGAGACAGGGCCCCGACCTACCCATACTGTACAATCAAAAGAACAAACCTTCTAACTAATCAGCTCCGGAGGAGGGGAGCTAACTGTACTACTAACTCGGGCTAAAAGCTAAGAAGGTCCTGATCCATGTCTATCCGCACCTGTAGGCAAGTAATGCAGTGCCCTAAGATGGGCGTCATTACAATATATACCGAATATGTAAGGCAATAACTGGAAATAACTGAATAGAACTTAAGATGAAATTGAAAGTAAGTGAGTGAAAGAGATAGAGGTATAACCTGAATAACTTAACTTACTGCTGTCTAATTTAATAGTAAATAGTAAAAATAAGAACCTTACCTGGCCCCCATAAGCCGGAAGGTACAACCAGCACAGAATTACCTACTCAGGGCCCCCATAAGCCCTGGCGAGCATACTTCAGTCTATATACCCCTAACAAGGTCAAAACGAGTCAACTAATAATTATAGCCAACCTGACAGTCCCCTGGGTCTACAACTGAGCCCGCTCGGCCCCTGAACTGTAACTGTGTCTGAGTTCGGTAAACTCCTGTTGTCTGTACCTCGGGCACCAGGCTCGACGGGGGTGTAGTACTGATATGACATATAAATAGTCCAGCCATGGAATGGACTTTATAAGGTCCTCGGACCTCATCTTCGTCCCTCGCGGATGGCATACCGCTCCTTGGAGAGACGTCATCTAGCCCCTGGCGGGCAACAACACAACTAGTAACCTTGGGTTGGTCATGGAAGGCTATATAAGGTAAAGTCAATCCCAAATTAAACATAAGTACTGATCTTAGCTAACAACAACAACTACTCACAACAACCAGACTTCTAGCTTTCTTACTGGGATTCAAACTGTATTACAATGCGATAGAAACTAACTTGCCGAAGGAATTCGCCTTAATATACCTCGGTTGTCATTTTCCGAATAACTGACGAGTTTCAACTTGTATTCAACAGCCCTTTCCAACTATAACCGTAAGACTGGGAGAGAAAGACTAATTTCAATACCAATAACTTTTAATACTAATAAGAACTGTAGTTCAACTACGTAAAACACGGTAGAAAACCTATAATTTTCCGAGGGTTTAGCAGGGAGAAATGCTTACTTGATGCCTGTGACCATATATAAATAAGTTTGGAGCAATTCTGACAACTTTTGCTCAGCGAGGTTACGATTTTTTTATTTTATTTTTCCCAAAAGTTAAGATTTATTTATTTTTATTAAAAATATTGTTACATAGATTAAAAAAATTATGATTTTAAAGAAATAAAAAAAAAAGAAGATAAAATTAATAATATAAAAGTAAATAAATATTTTAAAAAATCAATTAAGATAAAAAAAAAATAATATCTATTATTGGTTTGACTTTTAAAACAAAATTGTGAGGCAAACATAATTTTTACCCAAATACTAAATAATGAGTAATTGTAAACTCGAAAGCTATCCACCATCAGTGAAGAGTTGCTTGTCCCATATATATATATATATATAATAAAATTTGTTGTCATAACATTCATAACAGGTAACAGGACAAGGCGTAGAAAATGGTAACATGTCTCACTACTATACTTGGACTCCATGATTTTCTGCTGATAGTATAGATATTATAACAGTGAAATTAATTACTCACGTTGTGTTAGATTAGACAGACTTATATTATCTTCTTTTGAGGTCCGATTATTATTCTTATTCTATATCAGTATTTTTAAAAACGTTTTTGGAGCAAGTCTTAAGGTGGGGTATATTAAAAATGCATCAAGCCGTAAATAAAAGGCGTAGATCTATAAAGCGAAAGCTCAAAATTTGGGATGTAAATTCCGGGTATAAAAGCATAAGTCCTGTATGTAAAAGCGTAAATTTTGGACGTTAAATTTGATTTTTATTATTTTACAAGTATTTTTTTATAGATTATAATTTTTATTACTGGTGTAATGATATTTATACTTTATGTTATCATATTTTCATATTGTAGTCATTTTTACTAAAAAATTAATAATAAAAACAACTCTCATAGAAAATGACGTTATAAATAGTTTTTTTTTTATTTATTTATGATTATACCTAAAAATAATAGGATAGAGATTTCATAACCCTTTGCTCCTGAGAAACTTTATCTATATTTTTATATTGCTCTTACAATATTTATCCTTATCCTTCTTTAAAATATATATAAACAATAATCAGTATAAATATTAGATGAGAGTGAGAAGAACAACATGAGATCGATGATGATTTTATTTTAAAGATTATCTCGGTTATTATCATTTTTTTGTTATTGTTATCTTTCTCAAATAATAATTATAACAATTTTTTCTATATTTTGGAATTTATTTTTAGAATTATTAAAAATATTATTTTTATTTATTTTTTTAATAATAAAATTATAAAATTGAAAAATACATGAGATAGACACCCCGTGGATCCATGGGACTTATGCCCCGTATCTCGAAGCTTACATCCCATCCCGTGCTACATAAAATGCCTCATTTTATGTCCATGCCTTTTAATACACTGTTGTATATAAATACGAGATATTTAGAAATTGAGCTATTTTCTTATGTGAATATATGGTACTAATTCATTAAGGTATTCTTTTCTTATTCAAACTAACCTTTCTGGCGGGGGGTAGGTTAGGCACTATTCTTTAGGGTATTGTTTAATTTTATTACCCATATGTTATGCAAGTAATGATTTGCCATTTTCATAAAGAATATAATTGACAATTTGAATCATTTTTACTAATTTATCTCTCGATAAGAAAAATTATTTCATATAGTTAATTAATAATAAGTACATATAAAAAGAGGAAGGAAAGGAAGGAAATTAACTAGCAATGTGGTGTCTTTCACTTCTTATACTTTTCCTTTCCTCCAAAAGTTGTACCGTTGCTTGCATCATTTGTTCTCACTGAATAATACGTTTTCTCTCTAATATTATATTAATTTAATGGATCTTTAAAAAAGTCGACTTAATTGGTTAGTATTTAAGATATTACTGTATAAGCATATCTTTTACACTTCACATTCAAATCTCAAGATTTTTTTTAGCTTTTATAACCTCTGATTTTTGTTATACATTTATAATAATTTTTAATATTTATAGACCAAAAAAATATAATTAATTATTTAAATTTAATATATTAAATTTTAATAATCACACAAATTCTATATCATGTTTGCGGTCTTAAAATTGTGAGTTCATATCACCAAATAATCAAGAAAATAGAAGCTTCTAGGACAATTATAAATAAATAAATAAATAAATAAATAAATTTATATATATATATATAACAATTGTATGAAAAATACAAATGTTATTTATATGGAAAAGATAATGTCATGCATGTGTGACATAATTCTTGTTCAGTATTTTCAATCCAAGCCGAAATAGGAAAAGCCGCAAGCATTACTAGGCCCGGTCGTCGGTTAAACGTCAGTAGGGTCCGATATTCATTCCTTACTCAAATAGAAAGGTGACAGTCTCAATGACGCGGCATGGTCCAGAACAAGCCTTTGCGGATCCATGAGCTTTTTGTTTTGGTTACAAGAAGGAAAGCCTCGATATTAACCTAGTGATTCTATTATATAGTACAATTTTCTTTTCTGAAAGGGCTTCATCTAAATACGATTAGTCGTCGTCAGTGATGTTATTGTTTTAATAGTAGAGTGATATTTTATGATTATTTCTAAATTAAATAAAAAAATTTAAAATATTTTTTATATATAAAAATAAAGATGTTTTTCCTATAAAATGGGATATCTTTTAAAAAAGATATAAAATTAAATATAAGTTTGTAAAAGTCTATAAAATTAAATTTTCCCACGTGCTATGTCATGTTTGAAGTCACAAATTTCAATAGCTCACAAATATTTTTTTATTAAAGAATATGAGATCTATTACATTTTTAAAATTTGAATAGAAGAAAATGATCGTTTCAAATTTTTATGTGTAAAAATAAAAATATTTTATATGAAAAAATAAACATCTTTTATAAAAAAAAATTAAAAAAAATTACTTCGCTCTAAATATTATAACAAATTTAACTTCATAAATCTTAAAATTTATATCGGCTCAAACAACATACATACATAAATCAGAATGGAAAGAGTATATTAAAATACGAATCAGAAGGTGAAGAGTCGAGATCTAGATTCTATATTAAGAGAAAGCTGTGAGAGCAACCAAATTAATAAAATAAAAAAACGATGTATTGTTGTGTTCTATATTTGATGTGGTCAGGTAGATAATATTATTACGTATAAGGATATGGGTTACATATAGCCATGTGTCAGCTGTGCATTTGATTACCAGTAATTTACTTGTAATCATCATATTCAGACAAAAACTAGTTTTATTTTTTAATATATAATATATATGAGTTATGACGAAAATAAAATAATAATATGCAAAAACGCCAATCACGTTGCTACCAATTAGAAAACTAGTTTTATTTTATAATAGATTTGCTTTTTATTAGAGGTTTTAGGTCTGCTTCTTGGGAAAAATGCTATTTTTCCTCATTTAGTTTTACAATTTTACTTTTTACTCATCTTCAAAAAAATAACATATTTTTATTATTAGAAATAATTTTATTTTAAAATATTTATTTTACTCTTAGAACATATTGTAGGTTGTACTAATTAAAATAGTTTTTGAATTAAAAATTTAGTTCATTCAATATATTATTTGGTTATTCAATTCAATTTAATTACACCTAGTATATGAATTATTTATATACCATAGTTATATTATTTTATACCAAGAAAATACTGGAGTAGCTTATATTGGGTTTAATAATGCCTTGATAAGGCCTCTAAATGATTAGATTACCCCTCAATCCCTTTTCCTAAATTTCTTTATACAAAAATTCAAGGGTATAATTGTAAAGAAGATTTTTGTAGAGTTTAAACCAAACACAATACATGGTATATCTAATTTTTTAATACAGTGAATCAAACACTTGATAAAAGATAATCTCAATATTACAATTCTTATATTAGCAATCCCTGTATTACTAATTCCTGCACTACTTGTCTTTGTACCAAATGACCCTTTAATGTAATGAGTTATTTTAGATCACAAATTTCAAAAGTCTTCCCATATTTCTTAAGCTCTTGCCCTTTTAAAATACATCACATAAATCGGGACGAAGAGAGTATTACTTTCACTCCAATTTATGTGATACTTTTATTTTTTTGAAATTTAAATTTCTTAAGTTTTATCATATATATTTAAACATAGAATCTTTTAATTTTTCAAAATAAATTTTACATATTTGAAAATTACATAAAAAGTAATACAAATTACAATATTTAAAAATAAAAAATTTACATTGAAGAATAGATTGTTTGACTTTCAAAATTTGACCACGATCACATGGATTGAAACAGATGGACTATTAGGAAGACTTTCCTTTTAGTGATCTTATACAACACAAATTTGTATTAGTCGAGGCCACAGAATCAAAATTGGACACCGTATAGCTTGAAACAAAGAGAAGACACTTCTTCCGTCTCAATTTTTATTATGATATATGACTATATATGAAGTCTAAAATAAACTTAAAATTAATACAAATATTTGTAATGATAAATAAAAAAAATTAAGGGGGGCATATGGAGTAATAATTGGTAGGGTCAATATCAACAAGAATGCTATTTCGAGTCACCACATTATAGATGTCCATTATTTTTGCTGTGGAAGAGAACAGTTGGAAACCTGAGATAAAAGCCATTAAAAGAAAAAAAAAATTAAGTTGAAGTTTTATTCTAGAGTATGCTCACGTTTCTTTTGAAAATGGAGGTAAGTATCCTCACAAATGCCACCGTCGGTCACATTAACGGCATCAATATTAAATACAATAATGGCAACTGCTCTGCCGCCGGCGACGGCAGAGCACTGGACTTCTCTGACTTTAGCCAAACATGGAACAGTGAGTTGCTGCTTCTTCTTCTTCTTCTTCTTTTTTTTAATAAAAAAATCCTTTTTGATTTATATGCTTACGTAAGTCATTTATTTGGAATCTTTTAATTATATCATTTCATGAAATAATTGTTATTATTTTATATATAGTTCTTTGGCAATAAAAACTTTATATAGATATGCAGATTCCACTATTTATTTGATTAACTAGTTTTAGTGTACGCGTTTCACGCGTGTTTTTAGTATTAATAAGAATAAAATTTAAAAAATAATACAAATAATATTTAAAATATGTGTTTGTGTAACAATATAAGAATTTAATAAGAAAATTATAAATTTCAAACTGATAAAGGATTACGTTTAAGTTACGACTTTCAAATTGGAGAGCGATTGCTAATTATATTTAATTATTTTTTCTTTTTATACTCTTTTACTAATTCAGCTTCAATTATTAAAACTTTTATTATCCAATGAGAATCGCACTACCTTAAGTTATTAATTACCACAATTTCGTTCACAAAATTCTTTTTAGATTCAATTGCAAGATTATATAAAATAAATTATGCACAAGCGTTATAATTATAATAATCTATAATTTTATTTAAAAAATTATTTTATAAGATGAGGAGATTACTCTAAATTTGTAACCGTATGAGCAGATGAAAAATATTAGTTACAAATAACATAAATTTTAAATGACATAATATCAATATTAGACTCAATTAAAGAATATAATCTAAGTTAAATTATTTTGTATATAAATAATTTGAGCTGGTATAATAATTACTACAAATTCGCAGCATGAAAAAAAAAAGAATAAATTTTAAGATAAAAAAATATGAAAACATACAAAATTAAAAATTTAATCAAAAGTATTAATATAAAAAAGTTAACGAATTTAATTATGGAATCATAAATTATTTTATAAAAGTGAAACACTACTATCCAAAAAGGGAAAAAAAAACTTTAACAAAAGTTAGCTATAATCAAAAACCAAAAAAAGAAAAATTATCCAAGAGAAAAAAAAAATGTAACTATCAAAAAGGGAAAAAAAAACTTCCAAGGAAAAAAATATTATCAAAAAGAAAAAATACGTGAATGTCAAAAAGGAAAAGAAAAAAATAATCAAAAAGGAAAAAAAAACGTGACTATCAAAAACGAAAAAAAAAATATTTTTGGTAGAATTTTTGGTGGTTGGTCGTGAAAACTTTTTAGTCAGGTAAAAATTTGGTGAAAATTTTTTATTTTAGATTTGCATCATAAATAAAGTCATATTATAAATAAAAAATTTAAAACGGTGAAAATCTTTTATAAAAGGTAGAAAACCTAACTTATTGTAATAAAATGAAAATTAAAAATAATAATTATATAAAAATAGTAAATGATAATTTTGTCTATTGCGATGTATTTTAATGAAGGGCAAAAAGTTCAATCAACATTTATAAGGGCTTTCACACTTTTAATATAGTATAGATAAGAGGTTTAGGTCCTGTTTAATTCTTCTCTAAAACAAACTTTTTATTTTCAAACTATTTGACTTAAATTTTTATTTTCAACTTTAGTAAGATAATTTATAATTACAAAAAATATTTTTGATTTATTTTAAATTATAAATTTAAAGATATTATTTATTTTTATAAACTCCGTATTCAATTAAATATCATCATATAGAAGTAGTAAAACGATTGGACCAAAAAGAAAGTCGCCAAGTTGAGGTGCTTTGATATGCAGACAGAAGATATTATCCGTAAGGATCAAACTGCTATTCAAATAAATAAGATTTTTTATGATTGCTAATTATTTTTCTTAAAAACTAATTTTTCATTTTATGTTATATTAGATATTTTTTATAATAATATTTTAGTACAACTAACAAAATATTTATATATGTATGTATTTAAATAAACGACATTATTATGTAAAAGTTTGACTGTAATAATTTCTGGAAGTCAAACCTCGTAGTTAGTATAATTTTAATGTAAGATTATTTTCTCGCCGCAGGTGAAGCATTCTCACTCGTGACAGAAAAATTATTCAGGTCCTCGCCAACCACTCACGTTGGAGAAAAGATTGCACCTCTCACAAAAAATGCACTGAACGATTTCATTAATTTCTTCATATTAAAGAACCAAGATGTGAAACAACCATTTTATGTACTAGACCTAGGGGAAGTTGTGTCTCTCATGGAGAAATGGACCAACTTTCTTCCAAATATCCACCCTTTTTATGCTGTAAAATGCAACCCTGAACCATCATTCCTTGCAATTTTAACAGCTATGGGCTCCAACTTTGACTGTGCTAGCCGTGCTGAAATTGAATATGTCCTCTCCCTTGGAGTCTCACCAGACAAAATTATCTTTGCCAATCCATGCAAGCCAGAGCCCGACATCATCTTTGCAGTCAAGGTCGATCGTGTTGAATTATGTTATCATCTCTTTTAAAAATTTAAGTTAATAAAAAGTAAAATAGTACTATAATTTCAAATTAACTGCACAATTTTCATTACCTAATAATACAAGAAATTATTGAATTGACCATGTATACAACTTCCACTATTACTAATTAATTATGTTATGTCTCGACAGGTTCATGTAAACGTTACAACATTTGACTCAACGGATGAAGTGGAGAAGATAAAGAGGCTTCATCCAAAATATGAGTTAGTGCTTAGAATAAAACCCATGAAGGACGGCAATGCTAGGTGTCCGATGGGTCCAAAATATGGTGCACTGCCACAAGAAGTTGAGCCCTTACTTAGAGCTTCTCAAATTGCCGGACTCCGTGTCTCTGGTGCTTCTTTCCATATAGGGAGTGGCGATGCTGATTCTCATGCTTATCCGGAAGCCATAGCGGCTGCAAAAGCCGTTTTTGACACCGCTGCTCGCCTTGGCCTACCCTAAATTAACTTACTTGACATTGGCGGTGGCTTTACTGCAGGTCAACAAAATTCTTTTCTTTTCGTTTTTTCTTTTCTGGGGCGTAAAATGACAACTTGTCTGTTATACTAAGCTACATATAATATACCTGTACACACCGATACTTTTTACACTATCAGAGTATGTAATAGCTTATGTAACATATAATTAGAATTTAAATTTTGTGCACAATAAAATATTTATATTACAAATCAATTAATGACAAGTAATTATGTATGATTATACTATCATCTTCCACAATTCAAATATATAAGTTAAATTCTTCCTTCAAACTTCAGTAATTAAATAGTGAGAAAATTCTAAATTTAAGCTTAATCCCAAGCAGGTCAACAATTCGAGAATGTAGCAACATCTATTAAATCAGTTTTGCAAGATTATTTCCATGACCAGGACAGAAACTTAATGGTCATCGCAAAACTGGGTCGATTCTTTGCAGAGACAACATTCACCCTAGCAACAACTAAATCGGAAAACGGGTCAGAGGAGAGCTCCAAGAATATTGGATCAACGACGGGTTATACGGGTCAATGAATTGCATACCATATGATCATGCAACGGTGAATGCAATTCCACTGGCGTGCACATCGAATCGGGTCAACCCGAATTTCTCCGGGCTGAAAACCTTCCCATCCACGGTGTTCAAGCCAATGTGTGATGCTCTTGAAACGGTGTTGAAGGATTACCAGCTACCGGAACTCCAGGTTAATGATTGGCTGGTGTTCCCAAATATGGGCGCTTATACGAAAGGAGCTGGGTCCAATTTCAATAGGCTCAACACGTCCACTATCATCACACGTCTAGCTTGTTCATATTCAAGCTAATTATTCTACAAGATTTTAGAAATACAAGTGGATTTTCGTATAATTACGGATTACTATTCCTATCCCTAATGTTTAATTCGTTATTGTTTGTTCAAAACATCCTCGTGTACTGTCTGATTATAATAATTTAAAGCCGGTTGTTAAATCGGCGGTTGGACTTAAATTTAGGACTTATTAAAATGAGCTGTTGTGGAGTAGTTACTATAAAATTAAAATTAACACTAATATCGGACTTATTAACTATTCAATAATAATACTGAATTATTTATCAAATATACCTATATAAAAAATATCTTTTTAAAATTTTTTAGTCTAACTAAATGTTAGAGTCTTGATTTTGATGATGGACAAACCCATGCAGGAATGGGTCCCTACGGGGGACCAGGTTTGCGCATAAGTCAAAAGAGTCAACCTCCACAGTTGTAAAGTTGTTGTCACAGCTATAAAGTTGCTACCACAACTGTAAAGTTGTTGCCGCTGCAGCACAGCAGCAGAGCTGATATGGGTTCAGCCTTTTGATCATTGGTTAAAGTCCATATTTCTCCCTCTTGCTTTGGTATATACAAAACACAAGACAAAGGGCAAAACCCTAGTTTTTGCACATTTGAAATTGAAATACTCTCTGAAAAAGCCGTCGGTGCTCACCAAGAATAAAGCTGCTCAACAACAACAAAGGACCTGCTTTCAGTCAACTGAAGTTATCTTCTAGTCTAGGTTGTTGGTGAGTCTTTGTAATTTATTCCCAAGTGTAAACCTACTCTTTACTTTTTGAATCTTGTGTAGGTGTTTTCATTGTAATCTTTCTTGTGTTTTTGAAAAGAAGTATCAACTAGAGTTAGTTGGTTGGAGGGCTAGAGTTAGCCGTGGTGTATCAACTAGATTTAGTTGGTTGGAGGGCTAGAGTTAGCCGTTGTGTATCAACTAGAGTTAGTTGATGGTTGGTCTAGAGTTAGCCGTGGTGTATCAACTAGATTTAGTTGGTTGGAGGGCTAGAGTTAGTCGTTGTGTATCAACTAGAGTTAGTTGATGGTTGGTCTAGAGTTAGCCGTGGTTGTACTAGCTAGAGTTAGCTAGTTAGAGTTATTTGCAATAGAGTTATTACCTTGAAGCCTTGTGGTAGAGTTATTGCAAGGAGGGTTGGATTAAGAGTTTAATCCAAAGGATTACTAGAGTCTGTAATTGTTATTGCTTAGATCTAGTGAAGTTGTTGAGAAATCCTACGAGATAGGTCGTGGTTTTACTCCCCCGAGCAAGGAGGTTTCCACGTAAATATTGCGTCATATTTCTTGCTGCGTCTTCTGTTTGTGTGTTCTAGCTCAGTCAACCTAACCTAAGGACCATGTCCCTAGAACGATGGTGGACTCATATAACTCATAAATTGGTATCAGAGTAGGTTCTTTCTAAAAGGTTAACACCTAGAAAGAATCTTGAAAAATATGGCACCACCAGCAAATCTAGAAGAAGGGAAGTCTACCACGAGACCTTCTCGTTTCGATGGCCAATACTATGGATAGTGGAAGACCCCTATGCACGATTTCATCATGGCTGAAGATTGTGAACTGTGGGACATCATTCTAGATGATCCCTATGTGCCCGTGAAGACTGTTACAAAAGGAGAAACTACTACATCCGTTCCCAAGACTAGAAGGGAATACAATGATGGTGATCGAAAGAAGATCGAGAAGAATTACAAGGCAAAAAAGCTTTTGGTATGTGGCATAGGTCCAGATGAATATAAACGAATCTCAGCAAGTGAATTAGCCAAGAAAATTTGGGACTACCTTAGAACAGCCCATGAAGGGACCAGTCAGGTTAAGCAAGAAAATTCACCTCTATCACAAATAAGTTCTATTGTCCGTGAGAAGTGATAAAACTAAACAGGCTGGTGAGGAAGATACTTAGCATTCTTTCCAAGTCTTGAGAAAGTAAAGTTGATGCTATTACTGAAGCACGAAATCTTGAAACCCTCACCATGGATGAACTTATAGGAAATTTGAAAATCTATGAGCTCAAAAGGCAGCAAGACCAAAGCAGAAGTGAACCAATAAAGGAGAAGGGGTTGGCCCTCAAAGGCACTCAGGCAGATTCAAGTGAAGAAGATGAAGATATGACCTACCTAACAAGAAGGTTTCAGAAGGTCATTAGAAGAAATAGAGGATTTCAAAGAAGATCAAATGCAAATAAGTTCACTGGTGAAAATGATCTCTGTCACAAATTTGGAGAGCTAGGCCACTCTATCAAGGATTGTCCAATGCACGAGGTTGATTACAAAGAGTATATGAAGAACAATGCTAATAAATCCAAAAGGAAGGACCAGATTGCAGACAAGTTCAAAAGGAGAGCAGCAACAGACTATGTGGTTAAACATGCCCTTGTGTCACGCCCCGCCTTGGGGGGTATGACTGGCACCTGGTGCCCTAGTAGGACCTAGACTGCTATCTGGTGAGCCTAAGCACATCTGGTGCCTGACTGGCTCTAACTCAAATTTCTGGAAACATAGGGCTATATAACGGCTATAAACACAGCCTCCGGCCAATTGGCCTATAGCCACCTGTACCTGTAAAACAGCTAACCAGAAACATACTACTGTAGGGAAACCTATGCGGGTCGACAAGGCTACCATGCTGTCTAGTTTTCTGTAACTCAACAATAGCATACTAAATAATTACGTGACCGGCAAGGTCACCACTACTGACTGGTTATGGCCACACACGGCCAACAGAAACTGAAATACTAAATAACTATAACAAACTGCACGGCCTCACACGACCGGCTCAACTGACCACAGGGAATTATATACAGACTGCAAGCCTCTAGGAATAACAATAGAAATGATCGGGACAGGGCCCCGACCTACCCGTACTGTACAAAAAGGAAAAGAGCTACACCTATGGAAATCAGACTCCGGATGACAGGAGCTGAATACTCAATAGCTGACTGGAATCACGAGGGATCGCCTCCTCGTCTATGAGTACCTGCAGGCAAGTAATGCAGCGCCCCACTGGGCGTCAGTACCACTGGTACTGAGTATGCAAAGCAACTGAAGTAATACAACTGAAAACAACTGAATAAAGATAGCCTAACTAGCATTTTCGTATAGCAGGAGATAACTGAATCTGAAGAAGCTGACATAAACTGGATCGGGCTTTCTGTACTGATAAGGCAGAGGCGTACCTGTAGACGCAACGTCCTGCTGTCTAGTAGCTAGTATACAATATATATAGCACATAAATAGATATACAAGTAGCAAGCAAGAGCCAATACCAACCCCCATAAGCCGGATGGCGCCAAGCAAGCAAACAATCTATATACCTCTACCCGGGTCAAAACCAACCAAAAATAAGTCACTCCACTCATCTACTCACTTCGGAGCTCCTTTACCGGCCCCCTGGGTCTCCGGCTCGGGCCATAGCCTCTGATATAAGCAACCGTGTCTGGATCCGGAGGACTCCTGTGTAGACAGTAACAGATAGGGTCTGGATCCCCGGACACACTCAACGGGGCTACCTGAAACCGGAGCTACACCTGTAATAACTGAATGTACAGACAGTAACAGATAGGGTCTGATTCCCTGGACACACTCAACAGAGCTATCTGATACCGGAGCTGCACCTGTAATGCTGATAAGACTGCTGTGGGGAAAGCTACATCCCACCTTCGTCCAAGCTGGGGACGGCATGCCACTCCTTGGAGTGACATAAAACCCACCCGCTCAGTGGGCGACACGATTACCAACCCAGGGGCGGCGAGGACGCTCAATAAGGTGCCCTCACACCACAACAAGTCTCAACAAACAAATAGCACATATAAATAGCAAGCATGTATAGCTGAAAAGACTATCTGAAATTTAGCTTCTTGTTCTGATCTATTTCTATACTGAACTGATTCTTTTACTGATTATACTGATTCTGGAATCTCTGTTAACTGTATGGCTAATCTGTAGCCAAGATATTATCTGTCTGGATGGCTAATCTGTAGCCATAACTGTCTGTCTATCTGATCTTTCTTTACTAACTTTTATTATGAAAATCTATTTCTTTTTATTCTTACAACATGCTTGCTAATAACATAATAGACTATACTGGATCTGAACTACTAACTTGCCCTTGGGCGCATGCTTTTCTAACTTTCAGACTAGATACGATATAACAACGCAAACTAGGTTTACTGAACTTGCACAATACTTAACATTCGACTCTGGGAATTCTATTACGGAGTCTATTGTACTATACAGGGCTAAAACTACTAACTTGTCGAAGGAACTAGCTTTACATACCTTAACCTCGAGTTATCCGTCTGTCGGACGAGGCTCGGTCAATACTCCAGCTATTTCTCCCAACTGCATTCATGTATACGCTAATTAATACTAAATATAACTTTATTCTAAAGAACGACGTCACTTTCGATATAATTGTAGACTAAACTTAGGCTTATCGAAAGACGGTCGAAAACTCGCTATTTTTCAGAAGTCCAGAAGGGAGAAGTATTCACTTCACAGCTAGGAGCACATAGACACTAGTTTGGAGCAATTCTACTTACCTTATCTCGGTAGCTCGATGATTCGTCGACCGTATTTCGCGAAACAAAATCCGTAGGAATGCTCCCTGCTGCTAAATACCTCGGTAACTGAGGTTAATTTGAGTTTAGACCGCGTTTGACGGCGTAATCAGACGGAAATTATCAAGAAACCTTCGTTCCTCTTCCTCTCTGATTTTCTCTCTGTTTTAGCTGGAAATTATAAGAATTGCAACTTTAAAACTGAAGTGGAGGGGCTTATATAATAGACACTGTAAGTCGCATTCATGGAATGCGATTTATAAGTCGCATTCCGGGAATGCGATTTATAAGTCGCATTTTGTCTTGCGACGCGCCGACCTGGCGCTGGTCCGATCTTTCCCCAGGTCTTTTTCTAGCATGTATGATTTTCAAATACTCTTAACCAACACGCGATTAGGCCATCTATATGCCGGAAATTTACGGGGTGTAACATTCTCCCCCCCTTAAGAACATTCGTCCTCGAATGTAAACTTCTATCTAGAGGATTACTTAATTAGCTTAACTTGTTCTTAGGAAAATTTTGGCAGAGTTTCCCCTGTAATCTGGACTATCCCAAAATCCTGAAACACAGAAAAGTCCAATACAGGTACTCCACACGATACTATAAGATTCATTCGATAACTAAACATCTATCTTTCTCACTTATATATAAACAATTATAAGGTACTGCATAGGTAACAATACTGACATACCTGTCGCCTAGCTAGGCCTGGAATAAGTGAGGATATCTAGCTTTCATATCTTCCTCCACTTCCCACGTCATCTCTTCTTGGTTCCTGTTACGCCACAATACTTTGACAGACGCAATATCTTTAGTTCTCAATCTGCGAATCTGTCTGTCTAGGATAGCTATTGGAACCTCTTCGTAGGCCAGCTCTTCTGTAACCTGGATATCCTGGACTGGGACTGCTCTGGACGGGTCTTATATGCAGTTCCTCAGCATAGACACAAGAAAGACCAGGTGAACGGACTCTAGCTCTGGAGGCAAGTTCAACTCATATGCTACTCGGCCTATCCTCCGGCGAATCTAATAAGGCCCAACAAATCTTGGACTGAGCTTACCTTTCTTGCCGAATCTCATCACCCCTTTCATCAGTGATGCTTTTAAAAATACCCAGTCGTTCACCTCGAATTCCAGGTCTCTGCGCCGTACATCTGTATATGATTTCTGGCGACTCTGTGCAGTCAATTACTTTCTCTTTTGACTGCTGAACAATGTCTGGCCCAATTATCGCTGACTCCCCTGTTTCGAACCAGCCAACCGGCGATCTGCACTTTCACCCGTATAAAGCCTCAAAAGGCGCCATCTGAATAGCCGACTGATAGCTATTATTATAAGCAAACTCTATCAACGACAAATGCTCGTCCCAGCTACCACCAAAATCTAGCACACACGCTCGCAGCATGTCCTCGAGCGTCTGAATAGTGCGCTCAGCCTGTCCATCTGTCTGAGGGTGGAATGCTGTGCTCAAATTGATCTGCGTTTCCAAACCCTTCTGGAATGACTACCAAAATCTAGCTGTAAACTGTGCTCCTCTGTCTGAAATGATGGATACGGGTACTCCATGCAACCTGACTATTTCTCGGATATACAACCCAGCATAATCTTCGGCCGAGAAGGTAGTTCTTACTGGCAGGAAATAAGCTGATTTAGTCAACCTGTCAACTATTACCCATATAGAGTCATGCCTGCGTCTAGTACGGGGTAATCCTGCCATAAAATCCATATTTATAGCTTCCCATTTCCAGAGAGGCACAGCTATATCCTGAGTCAAACCGCCTGGTTTCTGATGTTCTGCTTTCACCAGTTGGCAGTTAGGACACTGGGCTACAAATTCAGCAACATCTCTTTTCATACCTGGCCACCAATAATTTTCTTTGATATCATGGTACATCTTTGTCGCGCCAGGGTGGAGAGAATAACGGGTACAATGTACCTCGTTCATGATCTGCTGGAGGAGGCCTGAAACATTGGGGACACATAAACGATCTTTACAACGCAGCACTCCATCCTCTGTTACCTGGAATCCTGGCACCTTCCCTAACGGAATATAATCTTTAAGCTGAACTAGGTCAGGATCCTCAAATTTCCGTTCTTTCACTTCCACAACTAATGATGACACGGCGGTGTTCTGAATTACCGCACTACCGTCCTCTGCTTCTGCTACACGAACGGCTAGGCTAGCTAACTGATGTATTTCCCTGAGCAATTCCCGCTGCTCGGGCCGCAAATACGCCAAGCTCCCCATGGACTTTCGACTGAGAGCATCTGCTACAACATTAGCTTTTCCCAGGTGGTACAAAATGTTCACATCATAATCTTTTAACAACTCCAACCAGCGACGTTGCCGCAGATTCAGCTCTCTCTGAGTGAAGATATACTGTAGGCTCTTGTGATCTGTGAAAATATCAACTTGGACGCCATACAGGTAATGTCTCCACATTTTCAAGGTGTGGATCACTGCGGCTAACTCTAGGTCGTGGGTTGGATAATTCTTCTCGTATTTCCTCAGCTGTCTAGAAGCATATGCAATCACCTTACCATGCTGCATCAACACACAACCCAACCCAACGCCTGATGCGTCGCAATATACTGAATAACCTTCTGTACCTTCCGACCACATGCTAAGGCTACTTGTTGCTGGGATAACCTGAACGATCGTCTGCGCACTTTGTGCCTTTATCTGATCAGAGGATCCTGATATTGATCATGACCTCTAATGATCTGGCTGCATAACCTTAAATAACTGAATAGTCGGGTTGAATGACCCGAATGTGGCAGTAGTCTAACAATGCTCTAACTGTTCTACTTGAGTACTTATAGCTCATGCATAACTGCAGACTTGTGGGCATCTAATTGCTTTGTTATTTTGCTTAAACCACTGTAAGGCTGGGCTTAATCAAACTTACTCCCAGGCGATCAATCTCTGGATCTTCACCGGGAGTCTACTGATCTCCTGGTCTTAACAAACACTGTGCTAGCAGGGTACTATCAATTTCTTACGCCTTGTGTGTATCCACTTGGATTTATACTGCTATTCTGGGGAATTCTCGGTCTTATGAGCTACTCTGTAAATATTGGCCTTCTGCTAGGGCTCCGCATCTGAATATCTTACGAGAACCAGCTAAAGTACTAGTCTTTCGCTGACTACTGATGTGGACCCCTTTCTTGGGGTGCCCACGGGCTTGTCTGACTTGCGGGGTATTCCTTGTAATAACTGCTAGGTTAACTAAGGTCGACTCTCACCTACAAGGCTGGGAAAACGATGTATGGCCACTTAACATACTGGAACAATTCTAGTATTGCTAATCTCTAAAGTATACCTATTCAGTCTCTAATTCTGGTTCTGGCACGTGCGCTAGTGTTATTGATCTTTAGAGATGCTTCCCTGCTAATACAGGCGCCAGCTGGTCGGTAGACCGTCTAACTGCGCCCTTATCATCTAATTACCTGATTCAGGTTGCTAACTCTTATAAGCTTCTAAAACCTAGATCTAGAAACAACATATAAGTCTATTAACATAATAACTAAGAGCTAAGACAGTTTCTATGACTTCATACGTAATTCACACTTAATCTGCCCTTTCTCTTCTTCTTTTTTTTGGCAAGGGGGGTCCTGCAATGCAATTTGTACATGCTTTCTAGTACTAATCAGCATCTGTGATTGTAACCCCTATAGGCAGCTACTCATAGCATATCTACTATCTGTGTGTGTGTATATATATATATCAGTAGCTACGTACAATACGTACTGAATTCTTTGGTGATACATAATCTCTGACATGATCTGCTGAGCCTCATACCGTACATGATACACCGCTTCTACGGCCTAATAATATCTCCTGCCCTGACTTATCATTTCCTTAGACTTTCATCCCATTCTAGATGTAACAACATATGAGCTTGATCATGGCCTGCTATTGGCATTCCGCCACTCTTACAATGTGGGTCCACACCCGAGCCTTGTGGCCTTACTTGGCATTATATTTAGAGACCATGACTGTCTGCTGGGCCTTATCTCTAGGCCACACTAGATTAGAATTGCTGTATCGGTAATTTGTTAACTTCTCCATAGGCGGGCATACTGCGGTATTCTGAACCGCAATCTTACTGTCAGCCCGAGACTTAATCCTTAATACGATATTCTATCAATCCGGGGGTAATCCTAATTTCCCCACAAAATCTGACATTCCTGCTTCTTCCCCTCATCTTGCTTAAGCTAAACTCTGGGGTTCAAGGTACCTGCTTTTCATTGTTAATAAGGTTACTGGTCAAGTATCAGTTCATACTTCCCCTGACTTGCAGTCAGACCTATCTGATTCACATGACCTCTCACCCTTTCGATATCACAACTGAATCATATCTATAATCTTGCAGGTATATCTTACTGTCTATTAGCGTATATGGCGAACTTGGCCTTTTTCTGACTCAAATTTGACTATTACTAGGCATTTATTACTGACAGGTCTTTTACCCCTGCTTCGGGTAAGCGAACAGTCTTACTTTCTCTTTACGCTCACTAACACTTACTGGAATTAATGAATCTATCTTCACTTACTGCTTGTTTTGGGCAGCCTCACCTCAATTCTTATGCCCTTTGCTATACTTAAATCAAAACTAAGTGGTAGGAACTTACTGCAGCGAAACAAAACATGGAACTGTACCACATCTGAAAGGATGGAGGTGGGAACCCTGCATTTTCCTCTCTTTCTTTTCCTTTGTTTTTTCTTATCTGATAGTCCGATATTGTCTGATATCTTAACCAGATCTTATATATCTAATAAATAAGTCAACTCATATGTACATTATACTTCTGACTTCCTATTCTGACGTTATCAACGTATACTGGGAATAGTACCGATAAAGGTATCACGCTGGGAAGTCTCTGGTACCTCCTCCTGCTGCTGTAGTTATCATGTAACTGGCTGATGCCCTCTTCTGTTGCTATATCTGATCTTCTGCCTGTGATAGGGTAATGCTGATTTGCCTTTGTATCTGTAATCAAAGAATACGGTAAGTTTTTAGGGACTCAACCCTATACTGTACCGTTCTAAAGCACGACTGACTGAGAAGGAAGGGTAACCATCCTATCATGCCTCGCAGCCTCCTGCCTATAGTATGTGGTGCACAACACATCCATAGACAAGACTTTACTTAGCACGACTTGCAGACTCCCTGGGACACGACCTGCTCTGATACCAAGTTTGTCACGCCCCGCCTTGGGGGGTATGACTGGCACCTGGTGCCCTAGTAGGACCTAGACTGCTATTTGGTGAGCCTAAGCACATCTGGTGCCTGGCTGGCTCTAACTCAAATTTCTGGAAACATAGGGCTATATAACGGCTATAAACACAGCCTCCGGCCAATTGGCCTATAGCCACCTGTACCTGTAAAACAGCTAACCAGAAACATACTACTGTAGGGAAACCTATGCGGGCCGACAAGGCCACCATGCTGTCTAGTTTTCTGTAACTCAATAATAGCATACTAAATAATTACGTGACCGGCAAGGTCACCACTACTGACTGGTTATGGCCACACACGGCCAACAGGAACTGAAATACTGAATAACTATAACAAACTGCACGGCCTCACACGACCGGCTCAACTGACCATAGGGAATTATATACAGACTGCAAGCCTCTAGGAATAACAATAGAAATGATCGGGACAGGGCCCCGACCTACCCATACTGTACAAAAAGGAAAAAAGCTACACCTATGGAAATCAGACTCCGGATGACAGGAGCTGAATACTCAATAGCTGACTGGAATCACGAGGGATCGCCTCCTCGTCTATGAGTACCTGCAGGCAAGTAATGCAGCGCCCCACTGGGTGTCAGTACCACTGGTACTGAGTAAGCAAAGCAACTGAAGTAATACAACTGAAAACAACTGAATAAAGATAGCCTAACTAGCATTTCTGTATAGCAGGAGATAACTGAATCTGAAGAAGCTGACATAAACTGGATCGGGCTTTCTGTACTGATAAGGCAGAGGCGTACCTGTAGACGCAACGTCCTGCTGTCTAGTAGCTAGTATACAATATATATAGCACATAAATAGATATACAAGTAGCAAGCAAGAGCCAATACCAACCCCCATAAGCCGGATGGCGCCAAGCAAGCAAACAATCTATATACCTCTACCCGGGTCAAAACCAACCAAAAATAAGTCACTCCACTCATCTACTCACTTCGGAGCTCCTTTACCGGCCCCCTGGGTCTCCGGCTCGGGCCATAGCCTCTGATATAAGCAACCATGTCTGGGTCCGGAGGACTCCTGTGTAGACAGTAACAGATAGGGTCTGGATCCCCAGACACACTCAACGGGGCTACCTGAAACCGGTGCTACACCTGTAATAACTGAATGTACAGACAGTAACAGATAGGTTCTGATTCCCTGGACACACTCAACAGAGCTATCTGATACCGGAGATGCACCTGTAATGCTGATCAGACTGCTGTGGGGAAAGCTACATCCCACCTTCGTCCAAGCTGTGGACGGCATGCTACTCCTTGGAGTGACATAAAACCCACCCGCTCAGTGGGCGACACGATTACCAACCCAGGGGCGGCGAGGACGCTCAATAAGGTGCCCTCACACCACAACAAGTCTCAACAAACAAATAGCACATATAAATAGCAAGCATGTATAGCTGAAAAGACTATCTGAAATTTAGCTTCTTGTTCTGATCTATTTCTATACTGAACTGATTCTTTTACTGATTATACTGATTCTGGAATCTCTGTTAACTGTATGGCTAATCTGTAGCCAAGATATTATCTGTCTGGATGGCTAATCTGTAGCCATAACTGTCTATCTATCTGATCTTTCTTTACTAACTTTTATTATGAAAATCTGTTTCTTTTTATTCTTACAACATGCTTGCTAATAACATAATAGACTATACTGGATCTGAACTACTAACTTGCCCTTGGGCGCATGCTTTTCTAACTTTCAGACTAGATACGATATAACAACGCAAACTAGGTTTACTAAACTTGCACAATACTTAACATTCGACTCCGGGAATTCTATTACGGAGTCTATTGTACTATACAGGGCTAAAACTACTAACTTGTCGAAGGAACTAGCTTTACATACCTTAACCTCGAGTTATCCGTCTGTCGGACGAGGCTCGGTCAATACTCCAGCTATTTCTCCCAACTGCATTCATGTATACGCTAATTAATACTAAATATAACTTTATTCTAAAGAACGACGTCACTTTCGATATAATTGTAGACTAAACTTAGGCTTATCGAAAGACGGTCGAAAACTCGCTATTTTTCAGAAGTCCAGAAGGGAGAAGTATTCACTTCACAGCTAGGAGCACATAGACACTAGTTTGGAGCAATTCTACTTACCTTAGCTCGGTAGCTCGACGATTCGTCGACCGTATTTCGTGAAACAAAATCCGTAGGAATGCTCCCTGCTGCTAAATACCTCGGTACCTGAGGTTAATTTGAGTTTAGACCGCGTTTGACGGCGTAATCAGACGAAAATTATCAAGAAACCTTCGTTCCTCTTCCTCTCTGATTTTCTCTCTGTTTTAGCTGGAAATTATAAGAATTGCAACTTTAAAACTGAAGTGGAGGGGCTTATATAATAGACACTGTAAATCGCATTCTTGGAATGCGATTTATAAGTCGCATTTTGCCTTGCGACGCGCCGACCTGGCGCTGGTCCGATCTTTCCCCGGGTCTTTTTCTAGCATGTATGATTTTCAAATACTCTTAACCAACACGCGATTAGGCCATCTATATGCCGGAAATTTACGGGGTGTAACACCTTGCTGCTTGGGGGAACTCATCTGGTGAGTCAGAAAACGGTGAAGAACCAGAGGATGCTTCAATGATGAAAATGGAGGATGATTATTCACCATCTCAATATTTGCATTCATGGAAAAATCAAATGAAGATGAAGAGGATAAGGTACCTTCCTTGAAATTAAAAAGAATCTCAAAGATTATAATTTGAAGGAGCTAAGATCTCTGGCAAGTGTGTTGATTGACTCCTTTTGTCATGTTACCAAAGAAAAGGACTCCTTGAATAAGAACCTTGATGACCTTGAGATAGAAAAAGCTGCGTTGACTAATAAATTGGTTGAACTAGAAGAAAAATGTGAAGGGTTGTCATATGAGAATCTCACACTCATTGAGAAAGTGAGTGAAGTGTCTCAAGATGGAGATAAAAGGAAAGGTGAAATTCGAGATTTTCAGGTTGAACTTGAAGCTAAATTGAAAAAGTCTCAATTGGATCTCACTGCTTCCCTAGAGAGAAACTCTGTGCTAAAGAGGGACCTAGTCAAAATCAAAGCTGACCTTGAAAAGTCCCTCAGATGGACTGCCTCCTCTCAAGTATTGGTCAACCTGACCAACTAGAGATCAAACAATGGCGAAGGTCTTGGCTATAGAAAGACCAATTCCCTGTACAATCCATACAACAAATATGTTTTGATCCAAATAATTTGTTATGCACTCATTGTGGCAGAAATGGTCACCTTAAACATGCTTGCTCATCCAGACTAACTGCCATGAAAAAGGTTTTAATGTCCCTGAGATCAAAGGAGACAACAGGGTACCTAGTCCCCAGTCCTCAAGAACCAGGTTACTATCCTAGACTAAGAAAAATCTGATTCTTCCTTTATCAAAATTTTGGGAACCCAAGCTGAAATGGATTCCCAAATCAAGAAAGTGATCCTCTGTACAAGGAGGAGTAAGAGGAAGCAATAAAAATGGTACTTTGTTAGTGACTGCTTAAAGCTTTTAAATTGGATTAATGAAGAATCTCCTCTTACTCAAGTCCCTCCAAGGAAGGAGTGCATCCTTAAGATTGATGAGAAGGGATGCATGATCTTGGGCAAATTTATATGCCCAAGTGATACTCAAATGTGTCATTTTACCTTGTTATCTATCGATGTTTTTACATTCTCATGTGAATTGTAATAAAATATAAATTTTTACTAACCAACATGATTAGCGTTGTTTTGCAGAAAAAATATAAAGTTATGGAGCTAAGATGCATGTTGGGAGAGATCGGGATTGGACTCGGAAGCTAGCAAGGGAAAAAGCACAAGAAAAGCACGAATTAAAGGGGCTCCGCAATGGAGCCGTGTCACGCTGCCATCGCGGATGCATTATGCCTGGATGCTTAAAATATGCCAAATTCCAGTGAAGGTGCGCATTGGGGCCATGGCACGTTGGCCTAGCCCCGTGTTGCACACCGTGCCACGTTGGGCATTAATACCTAGACGATCGGATTCCAGTGAGGGTCCGCGTTGGTGGCGTGTCACGGAGGCAGTGCTCCGCGATGCACTCCGTGACACGTTGCTTGTTATTCCGGGAAAAATTTCCACTAGTATAAATAGAACACTTAGGTTCATTTTTAATATTTCTGACTTGGTGGAGCAAGAACATGGGTTACAGGCAGTTGAGGGGACGAAAATCTCAGAGTTTTTCTTTATCTCCTTCTTCTTGATTTCAATTGCTTGTATGATTAACACTCATTTGACGATGTTTAATCCACAAATGAGTGGCTAAATCACCTTCTTGCTGAGGTTAAGAACATTTGTATTGAAATGTAATTATTGATAAATTGGTTTTTCATCTTTTCTTCCATGGTTGTTCTATTGATTCTTGTTCTTACTGCATTAATGTGTGGCCAACGTTAATGTATATCTAAAAAGTCCGGTTTCACTCGAGAGAGAAAGAAATTGGAAAGTTGTGAATTGATAGGATATGATCTTTTCTTAGTTTGGGAAAATTGAGAATTGATTTACCTTCAGGATAGAGATATACCTGAAATTCGTATTAGTCAATTAAGGAATCAGTTTTGTATGGCTAGAACATGAATTTCTTTTTATCACAGAGATGTAGGTGGAAGGTTCATGATTCTTAAGTTGGGTTAAATACGAGAGTTTTAATCCATAGGCAATAATTCTTGACTAGCAACCGGAGGAAAGATTAACCAAATTGTATCGATAATTTATTTCTCTACATGTTCATTTTAACCTCAACATGCTCATACTTACAGTTCAGACTCAAATTGTATATTCGTTTTAGACTTAGTACAAAATCAGGAAACAAAATATCAAACTCTTCTTCACACTGTTGTCTGCAATTTAGAGTTAAAGTTTATTGACACTTGAGTAGATTATTACCTTAGTCCAGTCCCTGTGGGATCGATACTTAGCTTACTTGAGCCACTTTACTACTTGTTCGACCACGTGCACTTGCGTGTAGTTATACCGAACAGGCCGAACATATTTTTGGCGCCGTTGCCGGGGACTGGCAATTGGTAAATTTTTCTTAAGTGTTAGTTTACTATTACTTCCTAATGTTGACAACTTGGTCTTAGCCTGTATTTTGTAGATACTATTTTTTGTTGAACACTGGCAAGAGACAAGGAGTTGGTGGACTCATATTTAGATTCGGAAAGACAATTTCATTGTCAAAGGAGAGAAGCTCTAGAGAAAAAGCCGCAGTTGCTCAAACAAACAATCCTAGAGCAACAACAGAATCCACCAGTTGTAAGGGCAATGTTAGTGCCCGAGGAAATGACAGTTAGGCCGGTTCGCGAGGTGGCAATCCCACATGCTAACAATGTCACATCTAGCATCCGCAAACCTGAGCCAGGAGGGAGGTTCGAACTTAAACAAAACATGGTGCAATTGCTGCACACCAGCGGGCAGTTCACAGGTCTCCCTCATGAGGATCCACAGCAATATCTCCAAAATTTTTTGGAGATAAGTGACACTTACATCCCCGCTGGAGTGTCATCAGATTATGTCAGGATTACATTGTTCCCATTCTCACTTTTGGGAGAAGCTAAGAGGTGGCTGAAAGCTGAGCCACCTAATTCCATCACCACGTGGGATGATCTTGCAAAGAAATTCTTGATACGGTTCTTCCCATCCGGTAAAACAACAAGACTTAGAAGTCAAATTCTAAGTTTTAAACAGAGAGAGGGAGAGAATCTGTATCAGGCCTGGGAGAGATTCAAATCTAGGTTGCGGGATTGTCCTCATCATCACCAATCCAATGATGTGCTAGTGCATACTTTCATAGAGGGTTTGGAACCCCACACAAAAATCTTGCTAGACTCAGCAGCTGGGGGACAAGCATTGGAGAAAACTTATGAGGAGCTGTATACCTTGTTAAATTATATTTCGCAGGGAAATCCAGAGTGGAATGCGGATTCGTCAAGAGGAGGAACAGGAAAGCAGCAGGAGTCTTAGAAGTGGATGGTTTTACAGCTATTGCTGCATAGATAGCTGCGTTACAGAATCAACTCAACCACCCACTTCAGTAACATGAGCATGAACCAGTCTCAAACCCTAGTGAATGTAGTGCAGCAGATTTGGTGTGAAGTGTGCGGGAGTAGTGAACACTCAGCTGAGTGTTGTGGAGAAAATCCTGATTCGGTGAACTTTGTTGGTAATGTATAGAGAAACAACTACCTACAGTATGGCAACAACTACAATTCCAACTGGAGGAATCACCCGAATTTCTCTTGGGGTAGAAATAACCATCAAGGACAAAGTTCGAGTCAGGGGGCGCAGAGAAATCAAGGAGGGCAGCATAACTATCAGTCACAATACAGAAGCAACAATGCACCTCCTCCACCACCATCACCCAGCATCGAGGAAATGTTCAAGGCAATGATAGCTAACCAAGCTCAATTGCAGGCTGACTACGTGAAATTGGAAGCCGAGGTAAAGAACAATCAGTTAGCTACAAAGGCGCTGGAGAACCAGTTTGGGCAATTTGCTGGAGCCCAAAACACCAGGCCTAGAGGAGGACTTCCGAGTGACACTGATCCCAACCCCAAGCAAGTGAATGCAGTGATCACAAGGAGTGGTTTATAGCTTAAAGAGGTGGAACCAGAAAGACCACCTCAATAGTCGGGAGCAGTAGAAACTGAGAGGGATCAAAGTGATGAGAGGGGGAACAAAAAGGATGCTGAACCAGAAAGACCACCGCCCTCGTTCCCTCAACGATTAAAGAAACACAAGGAGGAGGCGTGTTTCAGAAAGTTCATGGAGGTGCTTAAACAGGTAAACATTAACTTACCTCTTGTTGATGTTTTGCAGGGAGTGCCGAAGTATGCAAAGTATATTAAGGACTTCGTGGCGAACAAAAACAGGTTGACTGAGTACGCTACGGTGTCTCTTACGGAGGAGTGCACTTCTCGGATACAAAACAGGTTGCCCACAAAGCTCAAGGACCCTGGGAGCTTTACAATACAAATTACAATTGGGCAGAGTATCCGAGCTCGCAGATTATGTGATTTGGGAGCAAGCATTAACTTGATGCCGACATCGGTATTCAAGAAGTTGGGGCTAGGGAGTCCTAAACCAACAACAGTGATCTTGCAACTAGCAGATCGTTCCTTGGCAAGACCTGATGGCATTGTGGAGGACGTGCTGGTGCAAGTGGGCTCCCTCATCTTCCCGGTAGACTTCATTGTGCTGGACTTCGAGCCAGACGCGGAAGTCCCATTTATTTTGGGACGTCCTTTCTTGGCGATCGGGAAAGCGTTGATTGATGTAGCTGCAGGGCAGCTAACCATGCGGGCACATGAAAAAGTTGATGTATTTGATGTATTTAAGGCCATGAAGCTGCCGGCCATACATGAGGAGTTTTCAGCAATCAGTGTGTTTGATCAAGAAGAAATTCGTCAGATTGTTGAATCTCAAGACCCACTGAAAAGAGTGTTGATGAACTCCGATCATTTTGGAGATAGAGACGCTTATGAGGTGGTACAAATGCTGAATGAGTCACAAAGGCATCCGAGGAAACAGGAATTTCAATCTTTGATGAGGTCTCTAGAACCATTGCTGAAACCATCCATTGAGGAAGCACCAAAGTTGGAATTGAAAGAATTGCCTCCCCATTTAAAATATGTCTTTCTGGGGGAAGATGAGACGTTGCCAGTCATCATCTCCACAGAATTGACGGAGGCACAAGAGAAGGAAGCATTGGGTGTCCTCAGAAAAAGGAAGAAAGCAATGGGTTGGCAAATGTCAGATATTCAGGGTATCAATCCATCTTTTTGCACACACAGGATTTTCATGGAGACAGGAGCAAAACCAACTGTTCAACCTCAGCGAAGGTTAAATCCAGCAATGAAGGATGTGGTTAGGAGAGAAATAATTAAGTGGCTTGATGCAGGTGTGGTCTACCCGATTTCGGACAGTGAATGGGCCAGCCCCCTTCAGTGCGTTCCAAAGAAAAGAGGGATGACCGTAGTTACCAATGAGAAAAATAAGCTGATTCCTACACGAACCGTCACAGGCTAGCGGATTTGCATGGACTATAGAAAGCTTAATGAAGCCATAAGGAAAGATCATTATCCTATCCCATTCATTGATCAGATATTAGATAGTTGGCTGGACAGGAATATTATTATTTCTTGGATGGGTACTCTGGCTATAACCAAATAGCCATAGCTTCGGAGGACCAGGAGAAGACTACTTTTACCTGTCCTTATGGGACATATATTTTAGGCGGATGCCATTCGGGTTATGCAATGTGTTCGGGGCGTTATATGGGTATATAACTACACGCAAGTGCACTTGGTCGAACAAGTAGTAAAGTGTCTTAAGTAAGCCAAGTATCGATCCCACAGGGACTGGGATGAAGTGCAATCTGCTCAAGTGTACTATATTTCGATTCAAAAAATGCAGACAACAGTGTAACCAAGAGTTTGATATTTTGTTTTATAATTTTTATGCTAAAGCTAAAACAACTATCTAATTTGAGTCTGAACTATGAATGAGAGCATGCTGAGGTTAGATGAACATGTAATGAAATTAATTATCGATGTAATTTGGTTAGTATTTTCCTCCGGTTGCTAGACAAGAACATTTGCCAAGAGATTAAAACTCTCGTATTTAACCTCACTTAAGAATCATGAACCATCCACCTACATTTCTGTGATTAAATGCAATTCATGTTCTAGCCATACAAACCCGGTTCCTAAATTGATTAATACGACTTTCAGGTATATTTCTATCCTGAAAGTAAATCAATTCCCAATTTTCCCAAACCAAGTAAAGATCATATCCTATTAATCCAATTTCTTGCTCTCTCGAGTGAAACCGGACTTTTTAGATGTACATTAACGTAGGCCACACATTAATGCAGTAAGAACAAGAATTAATAGAACAACCATGGAAGAAAAGATGAAAAACCAAAGAATCAATGATCACATTTCATTACAAGCGTTCATAACCTCAGCAAGAACATGATTTAGCAACTCATTTGTGGATTAAACATCATTAAATGAGTGTTAAACATACAAGCAATTGAATACAAGGAGAAGGAAAGAGAGAAAAACCCTGATAATTTCGTCCCCTCAACTGCCTGTAACCCACGTTCTTGCTCCACCAAGTCAGAATATCAAAAAATGAACCTAAGTGTTGTATTTATACTAGTGGGAATTTTTTCCGGAATAACAAGCAACGTGTCACGGAGTGCATCGCGGAGCACTGCCTCCGTGACACGCTACGGACGCGGACCTTCACTTGAATTGAGGGTCCAGGAAATAAAGCCCAACGTGGCATGGCGTGCAACGCGGAGCCAAGCCACCGTGCCACGGACCCATCGCGAACCCACACTGGAATTTGGCTAAAAATTCCCATCCAGGCAGAAGGCCTCTGCGATGGCAGCGTGACACGGCTCCATAGCGGAGCCCCTTTATTTTATGCTTTCCAATGCCTTGTCCCGTGCTCACTTCCGAGTTCAACCCCGATCTCTTCCAACATGCATTTAAGCTTCCCAAAATTATATTTTACCTGCAAAACAACGCTAATCATGTTGGTTAGTATAAATTCACATTTTATTACCAATTACATGAGAATGTATACACATTGATAGATAAACAAGGCTAAAATTCCACATTTGAGTATCACTTGGGCATATAAATTTGCCCAAGATCACTTACCCCACACTTAAATCCTTGTTCGTCCTCGAACAACAATCCTACACCTCATGCAATTTACATCCCAACCTCGCTACTTTGGTTCTACAATTTAGGCTATGGTCATACCAATTATTCAATACAGCAAATCATCAAGAAAAGATGCATGGTCCTATCAATGCAATGACCTTCAATACATCAAGACCTCCTAGACTTAATAATCGACTCTCGATATTGGCAAACTCATGCAAATCAGCTGATCAAGATATCCGACACGAAAATTAATCTCTCATCAAGCATGTGCCCTCACAACACAAGATAGTCTTCCCCTTTTTGCTCATCTGACTCACAAAATTTTAAGCAGGGGCATTAAACACAATTTCGCTCTCTCTCCCAAAAGAATTCACATGCATCATGTCATGACCCATAAGCTTGCCCTTAGTGTATTACTCCACTAATATAAAGAAGTGCGATGTAAGATCACGTAGGACTTTAACTGGTTGTAATGGAAGCTACGGAACTAGTAAATATTGGGTTACCCAATAATAGCCACTAGTATCCTTAAGCGCCTTTTCAACACATCCCATCAACTCATGAACATTGTTTCTTTTTTTCTTTTTCATCCTCCCATTCTTGACGTTTTTCTTTAGTTTAGCCCATCTTATTAAGCACACTTGATACAACAACAAAGATTATTTATGCACCTTCATTATAGTTTATTTATAATAAGTGCACCTTCAACCTTTTCTTTTCTTCCAGCACTCGGCTTTTCATTTCTTTTCACCATTCTCACTCTTTGACACTTTGGGAAAATGATTTTCTCTTCTTAAGTGCTTAAGAGTTTTGTATCGACTTTACGGCTAATGAAAAGAAAGGATTAAGCTCGGTTTACACTTTTTGACAAAAGAAAAAATAATAGGCTAAAGGCTCAACGGGCTGACTAGGGTATACAATCAAGGTGGGTACGACAATGAAAAATAGAAACTTTCGGTTAAAACAAAGAAATGCCTACATCCTTTCCTACAATACACCTCCTTCATTTCGTTTTGTACACACACCAGGCAAGTTCTAGACACTTCACAATAGCACGGAATAACAACACCTCACTTCACACTTATTGCACATGCTCAATTCAAGATGTATTCACAAACTCTTCAATCAGCTAATTACAGGAATTCAAACATTAAGCCTCAATCACACTGAATCGAACTCTATGGTCTAGGTATCTCAACATATTTACAAAGTTGCACGCTTTCATACGAATCACCTTTGCATTTTAAATATCATGTACAACACGCAACTAGAATTTCGCAACTATACAGTAACTACAGGTTTTGGGATGCAACCCACCAAAGAAAAAAAAAACTGAAAAGTAATTGAAAAAAAACTACTCCTAACGACTACATTTCCCTTAAGATGGTCGTCATCCATCCATCATAGGGAACGGTCACTACTATGACTTCGGTTCAATGGGACCATTCTCGGTAAAAGAACCGAAAAGAAACACCGAGAAACCCAAGAATTGAAAAAATATTTAAAAATATTGATCATTTCGATAAAAAAAATATGTACAAACTCAGCTAGCAACATTCAGCAACACACCACAATTTCAGATAAATTTACAATACATAATCAGCAACTTAACAATTCACAAATCACAGGGAACAACAAAATTTCACAAACCCGACAACAGATTAGAGCATACATACATAACAGCACAACCAGCACCTAACTACTCCCACCCCACACTTAGCTCAAACACTGTCCCCAGTGTTCACAAAAATTAAAATAACACAAAAATTGGGTGGTAGAACTCCCTGATCAATCAAAGTACTCCACTTCTTCGTCAGGTGCTGCTGCTTCATCTCCCATGTCTGAATCACCCCTGTTGTCATCATCGGACTCCACATCGGAGTCCTCCCAACATGTCTCCTCGTCTGTGGGGACATCATCATCCGTGGGCTCTACAAATGCTGGCCCCACTCGGCATAGAGCCTTGGCATTCTCGCCGAAGGGGTAGTCTAGCTCGAGTTGCCAGAGCTCCTCCTCTGTCGCCGGCCTCCCGCCTATCCTCAGCTGGAGCATCTGCATCCCATACATGCGATCCATATACTGATTATCACGAGCATGTCACTCGCCAAGTGTAAGCACTGGCCCGTGGGTGGTGTCGGGTGCCTTTGTTTTAGTAACATATAAGGCCCGCCGCTCCATCTGCGGGATATAATCAAGGGCCTCTTCCTAAACATCTAGGCCCCTGAGGAAGGTGGTGAGTAGTCCACCAAAGTCGTACCTGTGCCCCTGATGCAACCGGGCTCTCTTCATGGCGGAGATAATCACCACCCCCACATTGATCTCCAGCCCTTTCATCAGGGCGTACACCAGGCATACACAATCACAGGTTACATCTGTCATATGTACCCCTGGGATTAGGCAGGAACAGACGATCTTCATCCATATTCTGGCTTCCCTATTCATCTGTGAATAGGGCAAAGTCTGATGGTAGCCCCTCTCCTTGTATCTGCTCCATCTAGCTGTCGATCGGGTCCCACATAATGTGCGTCTGATGTCCGCATACGGTGGGGTATTGTTCAGCTGTCGGAGCACGTGGGCGTCTGTGTCCCGTGCCCCTATGATGGCATTGAGGTGGTGGGGCTCAAATGTGACTATTTGCTCTCTGATTTTTATGGTGTGACTTCTGAGCGCCGGGTTCCAGTTGGCATAAAATTCCCGAATCAGGTGCAGGTTGCATTCCTTGGGCTCTTCAAAGATGAAGTTGAGCCCAACTGCCTCAATCTGGTGGATAATCCTAGGGAACTCCTGTGCCAACGGTTCCCGTGCTATATGCTCCTCGAGGAAGTGTTTGTTTTCTTTGTGCTTTGCATACCACTTCTTCCCCTCATCCGTCACCCACCTTGATCCGTATTGGCGGCGTTGGCCATGTGGAACTGCTGGTGCTGCTGGGACTGCTGTGCCCAGTCTGATTCGCTTCCTTCCGGCGCCAGAAGTTGATGCGCCTTTCCCTTTTTCTTGCCTGCTCGCCATTTTACCTGTCAACCCAAGTAGACAAGATCAATGTTAAGCCAATGGATATTAACTTCGACTAAAGTCGGGTTAAGCTGAGCTACCCCACACTTAGTCCTTAGCTACAGTTACAACATACCGGCAAGAGCATCTTTATTTACACAAATAAACAACCAACTATACAGACATGCTTAGTGCATACGAAGCATTCGACGGTATATATTCTACGTACTACTCAGACTTCGTACAGCTAACAACAATCATTACCATCGATAACCTTTTAATCCATCGCACTTAGCAAGGAAAAACAAAGAAACGAAAAAAAACAACAACAAGAATTTATCTACCCGAACCTATACAACCAACCCAATTCTTGCAAATTTCAATATTCCTCTAACCCGAGAATCCGTCGGTCTTTTATCATCCTAACAATTAGCACATCGACTCATCTCATTCAACATGTACATCCCGGCATGAATTTCACAAGTTCACTACATTTTTCACTTCAATTCAAAAACAAGCCCTAGAAATGATACCAAGAAAATTTGATTCAATTATGCAATTAACGAGTTCAAGCAATCATAACGACATTCCGAACTTTCATCAACAACAATTCAATTGAATTCATGATTAATTTCTACTTAGGGAAAACTTAGCTAACCTCACATGCTCAATATCGAAGAAAATCGACAAGAAATGAGATGGAATCGAAGAACATACCTTGAAGTTGAAGATTTGAAGCAAACTTGATGATTTTCTTAGCCTACTCCGTGTCACGTTGAAGGGGGATGGGTTTGGGGAGTTTGGTCACGGAGTGAGTGAAAAATAAGGAAAAGGAAGGGGATTTCGGGGTTAAAAAGTAGAAAAATCGCGCGGGTCACCCGGCGACCCGGTGTGACCCATCGCGATATACACGGCAACGTGTCACGGAGTGCATCGCGGTGCACTGCCTCTGTGACACGGAGCCGTCACGAGCCTATTCTGGAAATTTTTAAAAATTCCGGATAATACCTCAACGTGTCACGGAGGGTAACGCAGAGGTCCACCTCCGTGACACGGAGCTATCGCCCTAGCTCACTGTTTTGCCACTTTTTGTTAATTTTCATACCTCACATTTTCCTTTGCGATTCCGTGCATATTTTCCTCCGTTTGACCTGAAATTCATCTCACTATACAAAATTGGTTAGAATTATAGGTTTCACTCTAAATAAAAATAAAAACAAAAACTAAAGCTAAAAATTTTGTAGTAAATCAAGAAGAAGAAAAAGAAAAATCTATTTACACTTTAAAAAGAGAATTTTTTTTCTTTTCACGGGATGCCTCCCGTGCAGCGCCTGGTTTACAGTCGCGGATCAACATCATTAAGCTCAGTTGTCCTCTAGGGTGATGGACGATTTCTCTCGATCACCGTCCTCCCCCCAGTAGTGCTTACACCGTTCCGGTGGTTTTCTCATTAACTCTCGTGAATCCTTAATCTGCTCATCATTGCCTTGATCAATCACATTGATCACCGAGAGTTCTTCGTGCACCATCCGGAGCTTGGATGCCTTGTACACATCGAACACCTCCACCTTGTCGTGTGCTCGCATTGTTAGCTTCCCCGAAGCTACGTCAATTAGTGCTTTCCCGGTCGCCAAGAAAGGACATCCCAAAATAAATGGGACTTCCGCATCTGGTTCAAAATCCAGCACGACAAAATCTACCAGGAAAATTAGGGAGCCAACTTGCACCAGAACTTCCTCCACAATGCCATCAGGTCTGGCTAAGGACCGATCTGCCAATTGCAAGATTACTGTTGTGGGTCTAGGACTCCCTAGACCCAGCTTTTTGAATACCGATGACGGCATCAAATTTATGCTCGCTCCCAAATCACACAATCCACGAGCTCGGATGCTCTGCCCAATAGTAATCTGTATAGTAAAGCTCCCAGGGTCTTTGAGCTTTGTGGGTAGTCGGTTTTGAATTCGGGAAGTTCATTCCTCCGTTAGAGCCACCGTAGCATACTCAGTCAACCGAATTTTGTTTGCCACGATGTCCTTTATATACTTAGCATATTTCGGCACTCCTTGCAAAATATCAACAAGAGGTAAGTTAATATGTACCTGTTTCAGCACCTCCATGAATTTCTTGAAACACGCCTCCTCCTTGTGTTTCTTTAATCATTGAAGGAACGGAGGGGGGGGGGGTGGTCTTTCTGCTTCAGCTTCCTTAGTCTTCCCCCTCTCATCACTTTGCTCCCTCTCAACTTCTGCTGCTCCCGATTGTTGAGGTGATCTTTCTGGTTCCACCTCTTTTAGTTGCAAACCACTCCTTGTGGTCACTGCATTCACCTGCTTGGGATTGGGATCTGTGTTGCTCAGAAGTCCTCCTCTAGGCCTTGTGTTTTGGGCTCCAGCAAATTGCCCAAATTGATATTCAAGTGCCTTGGTAGCTAACTGGTTGTTTTTCACTTCGGCTGCCAATTTCACATAGTCAGCTTGCAATTGAGCTTGGTTAGCTATCATGGTCTTGAACATCTCCTCAATGCTGGGTGATGGTGGTGGAGGAGGTGCATTGTTGTTTCTGAATTGTGCTTGATAATTCTGCTGCCCTCCTTGGTTCCTTTGCACACCCTGACCCGAACTTTGCCCCTGATGGTTGTTGCTACCCCAGGAGAAATTAGGGTGATTCCTCCAATTAGAATTGTAGCTATTACCATACTGTTGGTGGTTTTTCTTTGTACATTTCCCACAAAGTTTACCGAGTCAGGATTTGCTCCACAACACTCAGCTGAGTGCTCACTGCTTCCGCACATTTCACACCAAATCTGCTGCACTGCATCCACTGGGGCTTGAGGCTGGTTCATTGTCATGTTGCTGAAGTGGGTGTTAAGTTGATTTTGTAATGCAGCTATCTGTGCAGCAATAGCTGTAAACCCATCCACTTCTAGCACTCCTACTGCTTTCCTTGTCCCTCCTCTTGAGGAATCAACATTCCATTCTGGATTGCCCTGCGAAATACGGTTCAACAAGGTATACAGCTCCTCATAAGTTTTCTCCAACGCTTGTCCTTCAGCTGCTGAGTCTAGCAATATTTTTGTGTGGGGTTCCAAACCCTCTATAAAAGTGTGCACCAGCACATCATTGGACTGATGATGATGAGGACAATCCCGCAACATGGACTTGAATCTCTCACAGGCCTGATATAAATTCTCTCCCTCTCTCTATTTGAAACTTAGAATTTGACTTCTAAGTCTTGCTGTTTTACCGGAGGGAAAAAACCGTATCAAGAATTTCCTTGCAAGATCATCCCACGTAGAAATAGAATTCGGTGGCTCAGCTTTCGACCACCTCTTGGCTTCTCCCAATAGTGAAAATGGGAACAATGTAAGCCGAACATAATCTGATGACACTCCAGCGGGGATGAAGTGTCACTTATCTCCAAAAAATTTTGGAGATGCTGCTGTGGATCTTCATGAGGGAGACCGGTAAACTGCCCGCTAGTGTGCAGCAATTGCACCATATTCTTCTTAAGTTCGAACCTCCCTCCTGGCTCAGGTTTGTGAATGATAGATGTGACATTATTAGCATGTGGGATTGCCACCTCGCGAACCGGCCGAGCTGCTACTTCTTCGAGCATTAACACTGCCCGCACTACCGGTGGATTCTGTTGTTGCTCCATGATCGTCTGTCTGAGCAACTGCAGCTTTCTTTCTAGAGCTTCTCTCCGCTTACTATGAAATATTCTTTCTGGCTCTATATACGAGTCCACCAGCTCCTTGTCTCTTGCCAGCGTTCAACAGAAATTAAATCTGCAAAATACAGGCTAAGACCAAGTTGTCAACACTAAGAGAATAAAAATACAGTAAATTAACACTTAAGAAAAATTCACCAATTGCTAGTCCCCGGCAACGACGCCAAAAACTTATTCGGGGCGTTATATGGGGATATAACTACATGCAAGTGCACGTGGTCGAACAAGTAGTAAAGTGGCTTAAGTAAGCAAAGTATCGATCCACAAGGGACTGGGATGAAGTGCAATCTGCTCAAGTGTACTATATTTCGATTCAAAAAATGCAGACAATAGTGTAACCAAGAGTTTGATATTTTGTTTTATAATTTTTATGCTAAAGCTAAAACAACTATCTAATTTGAGTCTGAACTATGAATGAGAGCATGCTGAGGTTAAACGAACATGTAATGAAATTAATTATCGATGTAATTTGGTTAGTCTTTTCCTCCGGTTGCTAGCCAAGAACATTTGCCAAGAGATTAAAACTCTCGTATTTAACCTCACTTAAGAATCATGAACCATCCACCTACATTTCTGTGATTAAATGCAATTCATGTTCTAGCCATACAAACCCGGTTCCTAAATTGATTAATACGACTTTCAGGTATATTTCTATCCTGAAAGTAAATCAATTCCCAATTTTCCCAAACCAAGTAAAGATCATATCCTATTAATTCAATTTCTTGCTCTCTCGAGTGAAACCGGACTTTTTAGATGTACATTAACGTAGGCTACACATTAATGCAGTAAGAACAAGAATTAATAGAACAACCATGGAAGAAAAGATGAAAAACCAAAGAATCAATGATCACATTTCATTACAAGTGTTCATAACCTCAGCAAGAACATGATTTAGCCACTCATTTATGGATTAAACATCATTAAATGAGTGTTAAACATACAAGCAATTGAATACAAGGAGAAGGAAAGAGAGAAAACCCTGATAATTTCGTCCCCTCAACTGCCTGTAACCCACGTTCTTGCTCCACCAAGTTAGAATATCGAAAAATGAACCTAAGTGTTCTATTTATACTAGTGGGAATTTTTCCCGGAATAACAAGCAACGTGTCACGGAGTGCATCGCGGAGCACTGCCTCCGTGACACGCTACGGATGCGGACCTTCACTGGAATTGAGGGTCCAGGAAATAAAGCCCAACGTGGCACGGCGTGCAACGCGGAGCCAAGCCACCGTGCCACGGACCCATCGTGAACCCACACCGAAATTTGGCTAAAAATTCCCATCCAGGAAGAAGGCCTCTGCGATGGCAGCGTGACACGGCTCCATCGCGGAGCCCCTTTATTTTATGCTTTCCAATGCCTTGTCCCGTGCTCACTTCCGAGTTCAACCCCGATCTCTTCCAACATACATTTAAGCTTCCCAAAATTACATTTTACCTGCAAAACAATGCTAATTATGTTGGTTAGTATAAATTCACATTTTATTACCAATTACATGAGAATGTATACACATTGATAGATAAACAAGGCTAAAATTCCACATTTGAGTATCACTTGGGAATATAAATTTGCCCAAGATCACAATGCACCTGCTACATTCCAGAGATGCATGATAGCTATTTTCCACGACATGGTGGAGGATTTTGTTGAGGTATTTATGGATGATTTTTCTATTTTCGGTAATTCGTTTGCTACTTGTTTGCAGAATCTTTACAGGGTGCTGGCTCGCTGCGAAGAATCCAACCTTGTTCTCAACCGGGAGAAATGCCATTTCTTAGTCAAGGAAGGTATCATCCTTGGCCACAAAGTGTCTCGCAAGGGGTTGGAGGTCGATCGTGCTAAGATCGAGGTTATTGAGAAGTTACCACCACCTGTGTCGGTGAAAGGTGTTCGCAGTTTTCTTGGGCATGCAGGGTTCTACAGACTATTCATCAGAAACTTCTCAAAAATTTCTACACCACTATGCAGATTGTTAGAAAAAGAGGTGAAGTTTGAGTTGGATGATGAGTGTGTTAAAGCATTCGAGGAATTGAAGCAGAAATTGATAGAAGCACCTATCCTTATTTCTCCGGATTGGGGACAACCATTTGAATTAATGTGTGATGCAAGCGATGTGGCTGTGGGAGCTGTATTGGGGCAGAGGAAAAATATAATCTTTCATTCTATTCATTATGCAAGCAAAACGCTAAATACTACCAAAGTAATTATACAGTCACAGAGAAGGAGATGCTAGCATTGGTGTTTGCATTTGATAAATTCAGGTCCTATTTGGTAGGTTCAAGAGTGGTGGTGTACACCGATCATGCAGCGATTCGGTATCTGTTTAATAAGAAGGATGCAAAGCCCAGGCTGATCAGATGGATCCTGTTGCTGTAAGAGTTTGACCTCGAAATTAAGGACAGAAAGGGGAGCGAAAATCAGGTGGCAGATCACTTATCGCGATTGGAAAGCCGGTCGCATGTGAAGGAAGGTGATAACATCAATGAGGAGTTCCCGGATGAGCAGCTCTTGGCAATAGGGGAAGCTGAAGTTCCCTGGTACGCAGACATAGTCAACTTGCTAGTGAGTGGAGTCTATCCACCTGAGGCGACAGTTCAGCAGAGAAGAAAGTTGCATGATTGTCGGTATTTTATTTGGGATGAGCCATACTTATTTAAACAGGGACCGGATCAGGTGATGAGAAGATGCATCCCAGAGAGCCAGATTGCAGAGGTGTTGAGGAGTTGTCACTCTTCGTTGTATGGCACCATGGAGGCGAGCGGACAACATACAAGGTTCTACAGTCAGGCTTCTTTTGGCCTACACTGTTCAGAGACTCTATGGCATACGTTAAAATGTGCGATAGATGTTAGCTTACACGCACAATTGGTAGGAGGCAAGAGATGCCACTGCAGAATGTATTGGAAGTGGAGACCTTTGATGTATGGGGCATAGATTTCATGGGCCCGTTTCCACCATCATTTGGTAATCGTTACATCTTTGTGGCCATCGATTATGTATCAAAGTGGGTTGAAGCAATAGCTTGCCCCAGGAATGACAACAAGGTAGTAACAAAATTTGTGAAAAAACACATTCTCACTAGGTTCGGGACACCCCGAGCCATTATCAGTGATGGAGGGGCTCATTTTGTCAATGCAAGTTTCAAGAAGCTGCTAGCCAAGTATGGGGTGCGCCACAAGGTGGCAACAACATATCACCCCCCAAACCAGTGGGCAAGTGGAGGTGTCGAATAGAGAAGTGAAGCAGATTCTCCAGAAAACTGTGGATGCACAACGTAATGATTGGTCAAGCAAACTTGATGATGCGTTGTGGGCATACAGAACTGCTTACAAGACACCGATTGGAACTTCTCCATACCGATTGGTCTATGGTAAAGCATGTCATCTGCCAGTGGAGTTAGAGCACCGAGCCTTCTGGGCCGTGAGGAAATTGAATATGGACTTAGAGCTAGCGGGCAAGAAGAGACTAATGCAACTCAGTGAACTTGAAGAGTTTCGTTGGCATGCTTATGAGAGTGCTAAGTACTACAAAGAAAAAATGAAGAGGTGGCATGACAAGCATGTGGATCGTATTTTTGAGCCGGGGCAGAAAGTATTGCTCTTCAATTCAAGATTGAAGCTATTTCCAGGAAAGCTGCGGTCCAAATGGTTAGGGCCATTTGAGGTAGTGAGAATGACCCCGCACGGGGCAGTAGAGTTGTGGCAAGAAGATCGGAGCACCACGTTCTTGGTCAATGGGCAGCGGTGTAAGCATTACTGGGGTGAGGACGGTGGTCGAGAGAAAACGTCCGTCACCCTAGAGGATGACTGAGCTTAATGACGTCGAGCCGCGACGGTTACCAGGCGCTGCACGGGAGGCAACCCGTGAAGATTTTTGTAATATTTTATTAGATTTCGTAAAAAAAAAGACAAGAGAAAAAAATGAGGAAATAAAAAAAAATTTGTATTTTATGTGAAACCTATAAATTCTAACCAATTTCTTGTTGTGAGATGAATTTCAGGTTGAACGGAGGATAAATGTGCAAAGGATCGCAAAGAAAAAATCGAGGTAAGAAAAATAATAAAAAGTGGCAAAACAGTGAGCCCACGCGATGGCTCCGTGTCACAGAGGCATGCTCCGCGTTACCCTTCGTGACACGTTGAAGGTAATTCTGGAATTTTTATAAATTCCAGAACACCTGCGCGATGGCTCCGTGTCACGGAGGGCATGCTCCGCGTTACCCTCCGTGACACGTTGAGGGTAATTTCGCGTTGGGTCACACCGGGTCGCCGGGTGACCCGCGCGAAAAACCTTCTTTTTAACCCCTTTTTTCCCTCATTTTCCCATTTTTCCACTCCCCTCCGCGACAAGCACCCCAAAACCCCCCTTCCCCAACGTGACACAGACTAGGAGCTAAAATTCGTCAACTTTTCTTCGATATCATCGAATTGAAGGTATGTTTGTTAACTTCATCTCATTTCTTGCCTTATTTTTTCGATTTTTAGCATAGGAAGTGAGGAAAACTTACCCTAAGTGTAAATTATTGTTGATTGATGTTCATAGTATCGTTGTGATGGTATGAACTCGATAAATACATGTTTGATTGAAATTCTTGCGAAATTGTAGCTAGGGTTAGAATTCAAATATGAAGAAGTTAAAATTGAGTTGAAATGTGAAATTCTTCTTGGTTTGTGCATGTTGGGTGAGGAACATTATGTTGTGCTTAACGTTAAGATGATTAAGGCGCGACGGATTGTCGGGTTAATGAAGTTGTTGAAATTGCATAGAAATTAGGAGAATTGTATCGGTTTTATTGATAGAAATGTTTGCTAAGTGCTATGTGATGAAATGTGAACGATGGTAATGTTGTGGTTAGATGTACGAAGTCTGAGTAGTACAAAAGAATTTATACTGTCGAATTCTCTGAATGCACGAGGCATACTTGTTGTGTTTTATTTTTTTTAAAATTGGAAATAAGTATGATCTAATGTTGTGATTGTGGCTAAAGACTAAGTGTGGGGTGGCCTAGATTAACCCAACCTTAGTCGAAGCACATTTTAATTTGAATAACATTGGGACTGTCTGTTTGGTTTGACAGATACGATGGCAAGCAGGCAAGAAAAAGGGAAGGGCGCATCAACATCAGGCGCCGAAAGAAAAAGAATTAGACTGGGAACAGCAGTCCCAGCAGCACCAGTAGTTCCACGCGGCCAACGCCATCAATATGGAACCTGATGGGTGACAGAGGAGGGGAACAAATGGTATGCAAAGCATAAGGAAAGTAAATACTTCCCCGAAGAACACATTGCTAGGGAACCGTTGGCACAGGAGTTTCCCAGGATTGTCCACAGGATTGAGGTAGCCGGGCTGAACTTCATCTTTGAAGAGCCTAAGGAGTGCAACCTGCACCTGATTCGGGAATTCTACGCCAACTGGAACCCGACACTCAGAAGTCACACCATAAAGATAAGGGGGCAAATAGTCACTTTTGAGCCCCATCACCTTAATGCCATCTTGGGGGCGCAGGACACAGACGCCCATGTGCTTCGGCAGCTGAATATCACTCCACCATATGCGAACATCAGACGCACTTTGTGTGGAGCCCGGTCTACAGCACATTGGAGCAGGCATAAGGAGAGGGGCTACCATCAGACATTGCCCTACTCACAGATGAATAGGGAAGCCAGGATATGGCTTAAGATTGTTTGTTCCTGCCTGATCCCGGGGGTGCATATGACAGATGTCACCCGGTATCATGTGTGCTTGGTATACGCCCTGATGAAAGGGCTGGAGATCAATGTCGGGGCGGTGATCATCTCCGCCATGAAGAGAGCCCATTTGCATCAAGGGCACATGTACGAGTTTGGTGGCTTACTAACCACGTTCCTGAGGGGCCTGGATATTGAGGAGGAGGCCCTTGACTACATCCCACAGATGGAGAGGCGGGCCTTAGATGTCACCAAAACTAAGGCACCCGACACCACTCACAGGCCAGTTCTCACATTAGCTGAGAGACATGCTCGAGATGATCAGTACATGGCTCGCATGTTCGGGATGCAGATGCTCCAGCTGCGCATAGGCAGGAGGCCGGCAACAGAAGATGAGCTATGGCAGCTTGAGCTAGAGTACCCTTTTGGCGAAAATGCCAGGGCTCTATGCCGAGTGGGGCCAGCTTTTGTGGAGCCCACTGATGATGATGTCTCCACAGATGAGGAGACATGTCATGATGACTCCGATGTGGAGTCAGATGATGACGACGGGGGCGATTCAGACATGGGAGATGAGGCAGCGACACCTGACAAAGAAGTGGAATACTTTGATTGATCATGGAATTTCACCACCTACTTTCGTATTATGCTGAATTTTGTGAACACTGGGGACAGTGTTCGATTGAAGTGTGGGGTGGGAGTAGTTAGGTGTTGGTTGCTATTGTTATTAATGTATGTCACTGTTCTGTTGTTGTGCTTGGATAAACTTGTGACCCTGTGATTTTTGTGTGTATGTCTGTATTGTAATTAAGGTGAAGCTGTTGTGTGTTGTTGAATGTTGTTAGCTGGTTTTGTACATATCTTTGTTTTATCGAAATTATTGATATTTAAAAAATTTTTGTGAAATTTTTATTTTTGGGTTTCTCGGCGTTTGTTTTCGGTTCTTTTACCGAGAATAGTCCCATTGAACCGAAGTCGTAATTAGTGATCGTTCCCTATGATGGATGGATGACGACCGTCTTAAGGGAAATGTAGTCATTAGGAGTAGATTTCTTTTGTTCATTTTTTCTTTTAGTTTTTTTTTCTTTTATTGGTTTGCATCCCAAAACCTGTCATTACTTTATGGTTGCGAAATTATGGTTGCGTGTTGTACATGATATTTGAAATGCAAAGGTGATTCATATGAAAGCATGCAACTTTGTAAATATGTTGAGATACCTAGGCCATAGAGTTCGATTTGGTGTGATTGAGGCTTAATGCTTGAATTCTTGTAATTAGCTGATTGAAGAGTCTGTGAATATGTCATGAGTTGAGCATGTGAAATGAGTGTATGGTGAGGTTTCATTTCTTCCATGCTATTGTGAAGTGTCTAGAACTTGCCTGGTGTGTGTACAAAACGAAATGAAGGATGTGTATTGTAGGAAAGGATGTAGGCATTTCTTTGCTTTAACTGAAAGTTTTTTTTTTCATTATCGTACCTACCTTGAATGTATACCCTATTAGCCCATTGAGCCTTTAGCCTATTTCTTTCTTTTGTCAAAAAGGTGTAAACCGAGCTTAACCCCTTCTTTTCATTATCTGTGAATTTGATCCAAAACTCTTAAGCGCTAAAAAAAAACTAATTAAATAATTTTCCCACAGTGCCTGGGAGTGAGAATTTTGAAAAGAAAAGAAAAAGCAGAGTGATGAAAGGAAAGAAAAGGTCGAAGGTGCACTTGGTATAAATTAAATATAATGAAGATGTATAAATAATCTTTGTTATTAAGTCAAGTATGCTTAAAGATATGGGGCCAAAAATAATGACAAACTTCAAGAATGGGATGATGAAGGAAGAAACAATGTCCATAAGGTTGATGGGATGGATTGAAAAAGCGCTTAAGGAGCCTAGTTGTTATTATTGGTGAGCCCAGTATTTTCTAGTTCCGTAGCTTACATTACAACCGGTTAAGTCCTGCGTGATCTTACATCATGTGTCTTTATATTAGTGGAGTAATACACTAAAGGAAAGCCTATGGTTCATGACATGATGCATGTGAATTCTTTTGGGAGAGAGAGCAAAATATTGTTTATATGCCCCTGCATGTAATGTTTTGAGTTCATGTGATTAAAAAGGGGAAAATTCTCTTGTGTGGTGAGGGCACATGCTCGACGAGAGATTAAAATTTATGTCGGATATCTTGATCAGCTGATTTGCATGATTTTGCCGATATCGAGAGTCGATTCTCGAGTCTAGGAGGTCTTAATGTGTTGAGGGTCATTGTATTGATAAGACTATGCATGTTTTCTTGATGATTTGCTGTATTAAATAATCGGTATAACCGTAGCTTGAATTGTCGAGCCAAAGTAGCCAGGATGGGGTGTCTGCATGAGGTGTAAGATTATTGTTCGAGGACGAACAAGGATTTAAGTGTGGGGTAAGTGATCTTGGGCAAATTTATATGCCCAAGTGATACTCAAATGTGTCATTTTACCTTGTTTATCTATCGATGTTTGTACATTCTCATGTGAATTGTAATAAAATGTGAATTTATACTAACCAACATGATTAGCGTTGTTTTGCAGAAAAAATATAAAGTTTTGGAGCTAAGATGCATGTTGGGAGAGATCGAGATTGGACTCGGAAGCTAGCAAGGGAAAAAGCACAAGGAAAGCACAAATTAAAGGGGCTCTGCGATGGAGCCGTGTCACGCTGCCATCGCAGATGCTTTCTGCCTGGATGCTTAAAATATGCCAAATTCCAGTGAAGGTGCACGTTGGGGCCGTGGCACGTTGGCCTAGCCCCGCGTTGCATGTCGTGCCACGTTGGGCCTTAATACCTGGACGACCGGATTCCAGTGAGGGTCTGCGTTGGTGGCGTGTCACGGAGTCAGTGCTCCGCGATGCACTCCGTGACACGTTGCTTGTTATTCCGGGAAAAATTCCCACTAGTATAAATAGAACACTTAGGTTCATTTTTAATATTTCTGACTTGGTGGAGCAAGAACGTGGGTTACAGGCAGTTGAGGGGACGAAAATCTCAGGGTTTTTCTATATCTCCTTCTTCTTTATTTCAATTGCTTGTATGATTAACACTCATTTAACGATGTTTAATCCACAAATGAGTGGCTAAATCACCTTCTTGCTGAGGTTAAGAACATTCGTATTGAAATGTAATTATTGATAAATTGGTTTTTCATCTTTTCTTCCATGGTTGTTCTATTGATTCTTGTTCTTACTGCATTAATGTGTGGCCAATGTTAATGTATATCTAAAAAGTCCGGTTTCACTCGAGAGAGCAAGAAATTGGAAAGTTGTGAATTGATAGGATATGATCTTTTCTTAGTTTGGGAAAATTGAGAATTGATTTACCTTCAGGATAGAGATATACCTGAAAGTCGTATTAGTCAATTAAGAAATCGGTTTTGTATGGCTAGAACATGAATTTATTTTTATCACAGAGATGTAGGTGGAAGGTTCATGATTCTTAAGTTGGGTTAAATACGAGAGTTTTAATCCATAAGCAATAATTCTTGACTAGCAACCGGAGGAAAGATTAACCAAATTGTATCGATAATTTATTTCTCTACATGTTTATTTTAACCTCAGCATGCTCATACTTATAGTTCAGACTCAAATTGTATATTTGTTTTAGACTTAGTACAAAATTAGGAAACAAAATATCAAACTTTCTTCACACTGTTGTCTGCAATTTAGAGTTAAAGTTTATTGACACTTGAGTAGATTGTTACCTTAGTCCAGTCCCTGTGGGATCGATACTTGGTTTACTTGAGCCACTTTACTACTTGTTCGACCACGTGCACTTGCGTGTAGTTATACAGAACAGGCCGAACAATGCATACTCGAAGTGAAAAAATGGATAGAGGTTGTAAAAAGGGGTGTGCTGTGAAATATTCAGATACATGATTAGGTCTCTGCTGAAGAAAGTATGCATGAGATACATGATTAATCATGAAGACCGGTGATGAAATAACTTGAGAGATCAAGCTGTTGATTCATGTCCTAAAAGGGAGATAGGATTGCTGGCATAGAGGGACCTAGTAGCACAGTGAGACAAGTCAACCGAATGAATATTTTAAAGGAACATAGGGAAATTTATGCAAGAAGAAGGTATTATGGGTTGTGTGTTCGATATTGGTGTTACTAGTTATCATGGGATGCAGAAGCTTGTACAAATATTGAGGTTTCAAGCCTGGGAACATCCACCTTAAGTTTTCATGAATTCCTTGATGAAGTAAAGAACAGGACCTCCTGCAGACTCAAGATGGAATGGTGAAATGTCAGAAGGGAAAACAATTCCAACATGAGAATACTATTAACTGAGGACCATCAGAGGGACCTGGTTCTGTCAATCAATCAGGATCAATCAACAGTAGAGGTCCAAACTGGAAACTCAAGGAGACTCATCCTTCAAATAATGTGTTTGCTCCTTCAGAGCAGGCACTTGAACTAGGTGTAGGTCAAGAAATATATATTTTTCACATCTGTCAATCCCATTTCAATTACAAGGATATAAATGAGGCTTTGAAGAATATGGATCAGATCTTTGAAATTCAAGAAGATCCCATCTTATTGAAGGAAAAGAGTATGGGACCTGAGCTCTAATCATATCATCAGACCACTGTGGGGACTAGGTGGGTTTTCAAAAATGAGTGGTCGAGGAAGAAAAGTCCAATAGAAGCAAACCTCATGGAAGTCAAACCTCTTCAAATTGAAATATGAGAAGGGCATCTCAGAATGGATATCGAATAGAAGAAGTTCATGCCAAGCTACAACATGAGTTTGAAGATTATGAATATTCCTCTTATGTGTACAAGTTTTGAAAAAGGTTTGTATGGATGAGGCAGGATCGTGTATGCCCGAGGCAGGACCGAGAATATGGCATGGGAGATTATCAATTTTTCTCTTTAGCAATGGCTTCAAAAGGGGGAAGATTGATAATTCTCAGTTCTTGAAGATCAGGGGGAGAAATTTGTCTGTCGTTTAATGTGTCAAAGGTACCTGGTTGAAAAGAAGAATACCTCCAGAATGGCTCACTCTCTTGGATCCTCTCCGTTCTCTTAGAGGTGGAGGATCTATGCAGAGACCAGTTCTAAAGGAATTAGGTGAAGGTGGATATTATCAAAATGAATTGACTCCTATATCTCCTCTCTCCTCTCATGAACCACTCCCTCTGGCTAAACTCAGGCTGTAGGTATCCAAGTGTGTAACTATCAAAACATGTCTAACTCAGTTTCATATCCTCACAAGTATACACGCATGGTAAGCATGAGAGAAGCAAGAGGAGAGGCAGGACAGATGGGGGGCAATTTGATTTAAAGCATCAGAGGAAGGACCCAGTCCCCTCACAGGTTAGCATCATACTCCTACTTATGAAATTGCATTAAAAGAGTAGTCTGTAATTGCCATATATCTGTTTTCGCCTTTTTTGTTTCATTGTCTTATCATCAAAGAAAACCAATTGACTTCACCTCTCCTAACTTGACACATTACTTCTCTTCTCTTAAATAACCCCACTCCAACCGTCGCTCTTACCTCACTCGCTTTCTTAAATCTCAGATCCAAAAGGGATGAAAGCTTTAAAAAAAACCCACTTGCCAATACCATATGTTCTCCTCATCAGTTCATCTTACCAAATTATGTCTCGACCATCCCCGTCCAAATCTCCTGAAGCCCCTATTCCAAATTTTCTGAATGGAATCATCCGGTGCTCCACAATCCCCATCTACCCCTTTTTCTGAAAGCCTTTCTTTTGGGGATTTCCATCTCTTCTTCCTCTACTCCAGTGGACAACCTAACAGTCCAGGCCTTATTTGAGGACTCCTCCACAATCTCTCTGCACTTCATACTCTCTCTGAGTGCAGTAGTGGTGGAGGCTAGATTTGATATGTATAAAGAGGCAAAGGAAAACTCTGACCGTCTAAAACACTTTCGGATGCCTAGTCAGGGGACCTGGTCCATTCGCTAACCACAAGGGCTAGTGCAAGCAAAGTAATGGAGGACGTTGAATGAAAATCCAGCCAAAACAGCCAAGAGAAGAATGTTGAAAAAGAGAGTAATTGTGTCGAAAGACGTTCAGCCAGAAATCATTCTGGACCATGATGATGAAGATGTCGATACGCAAGGCATCAAAAAGGAAGGTGGTTGCTGGAACAAAACGAAAACATAAGTTATTGAGGATGAAAAGCATTCTATATTCACCAGAGGTTCAAAATCCAATAAAGCAAAGGCAAGTAAGGCTCTACAGACTGAGGGACTTGGTGCCTCCTCCAAGCCTACTCATCAGAAAGGGCCAGTGCAGTGTCTCACTAGAAGGGAAAGGCAGGAAATCTTGAAAACTTAGAAAGTGTTAAGAGGAGGGGTCTTTGATCTTAAGATAGCCAACATGGAGGGGATGATGAACCTAGTGGAGATGGTTGTATATTAGGCATGGAATCATCTGTTCACTCCATCTATTCTTGATTTGCACGAGAATTTTACCATGAAATGATATTTAATGCTGAAGGGAAGGAGTTGATCACAAAAGTGAATGGGGTCAACATAATCCTTGATGAGCAAAACTTGGGCAGATCCAGGAGGTTTCTACAGAGGGGATTAGGTCCGTGTAAGAACAATGTGTGACCAAAATAAAAAAAAAATCTTGTTCCTGTTCATAAAGGTAGAGAACTTTAGTGGGGAGAGACTTCTCAAAAATCAAATGAAAGGCGAGTACCAAGTAGTATTAGTCTATCGATGATTATGATTGAACACATGCATAAGGTGCTGACGATCAACGATGATAAGCATGGGATGGCATATAGGTTTCTTCTAAATTGAATGTTTGATTTCTTTAAGGTCACCTGTAGATAAGGGATTACATGAATAAGGAAGCAGATGATCACTCTCACCATCTTAGAGGAATGTGAATGTGTACTTCGACGTGGTGATGTAGGGGATACGTATGTGATCCCAAATCTAATTTCTGCCCAAGAGAATTCCAACGTAGAAGTGTAGAGGCTGAATAGGTTATTGGTTCAACGGGGTGGAGAGATTACGCGCTTGAAGGCAACCTTACCGGAAGCCTTAGCCGCCCCAATAGAGGAACCAGGTCCCATGAATGCTCGCTGTCAGGAGAATGACGCTTAAGTCCTAATTCTTTTGTTACTTTCCAAATGCCTTGTTGTTCTTACCTCCTCTTTCTCTATTTCCATCCTCTTCACCCTTTTATCCCTATTTTGTATGGCGAGCTTCAGATTGTTTGACAGTTTATTTTTATTTGTATTGTGTATGATGCCTTAATTTAAATGAATGATGAATCAACTTGCTCTTATATCTATTGTTCCACCTTTTCTTGTCATTTCTTGCTTATTTGTGTTAGTGTTGCCCCAGTGGCCATGAGTTAACATTGTGTTGTTTTTACTTTATTTGATTTACTGTTTGTCCTTTTTTATGATGCCAAAAGGGGGAAGTAATCATGGTGGAGAGGGAAACAGTTTGATGGGGGAAAGAAAGATCTTAATGAAAAGGGAGAACAAATGAAGGGAACTGGTGAAGTGGGGTCTGTGACAGGGGGAAGCAAATCAGGAGTGGAGAAGAGAATAGCTAGATAGGGAGAACAAATGAATGAACTGGTGATGAGGGAAGGAAGCTTGAAAAATCCTTTTTGAAATGCATGTTTGTCATCATCAAAAAGGGGGAAAATGTTATACTTTTGATTTTGATGATTGAATAACTGGTAAGAGGATCAGGTTTGTATTTGTGGAGAAATGGATGCAAGTGATAGGAGAAAGCTTCGAGAAGTCTATTACTGGCATTAGTTTGACATCATCAAAAAGGGAGAAATTATTAGAGTCTTGGTTTTGATGATGGAAAAACCCATGCAAGAATCGATCACTCGTTATGGTCCCCCGTAATGGACCAGGTTCCCACGTGAGTCAGAAGAGTCAACTTTCACAGCTATAAAGTTGCTACCACAACTGTAAAGCTGCTGCAACTGCAGCACAGCAACAACGTTGATATGGGTTCAGCTTTTTGACCATTGGTTAAAGACCATATTTCTCCCTCTTTCTTTGGTATATACAAAACACAAGACAAAGGGAAAACCCCTAGTTTTTGCACCTTTGAAATTGAAATACTCTCTGCAAAAGTCGTCGGGTGCTCACCAAGAACAAAGTTGCTCAACAACAACTAGTGACTTGCTCTCGGTCAACTGAAGTTATCTTCTAGTCTAGGTTGTTGGTGAGTCTTTGTAATCTATTCCCAAGTGTAAACCTACTCTTTACTTTGTGAAGCTTGTGTAGGTGTTTTCATTGTAATCATTCTTGTGTTTTTAGAAAGAAGTATCAGCTAGAGTTAGTTGGTTGGAGGGCTAGAGTTAGCCGTGGTGTATCAACTAGAGTTGGTTGGTTGGAGGGCTAGAGTTAGCCGTGGTGTATCAACTAAAGTTAGTTGGTTGGAGGGCTAGAGTTAGCCGTGGTGTATCAATTAGAGTTAGTTGATAATTGGGCTAGAGTTAGGTGGTTAGAGTTGTTTGCAATACAGTTATTGCCTTGAAGCCTGTAGTAGAGTTATTGCAAGGAGGGTTGGATTAAGAGTTTAATCCAAAGGATTACTAGAGTCTATAATTGTTGTTGCGCAGATCTAGTGAAGTTGTTGAGAAATCCTACGAGGTAGGTCGTGGTTTTACTCCCCCGAGCAAGGAGGTTTCCACGTAAATATTACGTGCCATATTTCTTGCTGCGTCTTCTGTTTGTTTGTTCTAACTCGGTCAACCTAACCTAAGGACCAGGTCCCTAGAATGGTGGTGGACTCGTATAACTCATCACTAAACTTTCTCGTGCTTCATTATTTTTTGAGATTTTCCTCTCAATTCAATATTTCTTCTCCAAATATAATGTCATCTTATATTTTAAAATGTTATTAGAATATATTTAGATTTCTTGATATTGCTAAAGTTAATTGTTGTGTTGAATTCATATTAAGTGCATTTTCACATATATATTTATAATGAATCACATATAATTTATTTTGTATTTATAAATATTTAAAACTCAATTTAATTGATGCGTTATGTTAACATATAATTTTTTTCCTTTGTATTTTTTTGTATGAGCGTTAACTTTCATGCATGATAATTATTTTGTATATTTAATGTATTAGACCTCACTTTAATGTAATCAATGATTTTAACTATATCAAGATATCATTTGTTCTTCATATTTTTTTGTATGTGCAGGTAGCTTTCATATATGTTGCTGTATCATTTATTTGTGTTTCTAATATATTAGAGTTCTCTTTAATGTATTAGGTCGTATATTTTTATAATAACTGAATTTTATGAAATATACCAAAATAAAGATATGATCCCTCTTCTGTTTTAGCCTAATTAAGAAGTATATACATTGACTATTTAATTCTATATTTATTTGAAAGTCAATGAATTTATCAAATATATCAAAATCGAAAATATCACCCTTAGTCTAATTGACATGTATATACATTTATTTTTTGATTTTGTATTTATCTAACAGTCACCCATAATTTAATCTTGCATTAAAGTAAGATCAATTAATAGAGAAATTCTTCCCATTTCAATAATAATTAAACAAAATCATTTTTTATAAACATAATATCACTGGCATTATAATTAATTGACACTACAATATTAAGTGTCTAGGAAAGTTTTCCTATATAATAACAGAGAGCTATCTTCGGGGTTGGCTTCGTGACATTAACCTTTTTTTTTTTGATCATCTAAAATATTACGCTTGCCTTTTTAATTGTATTTTTGTAAAAAATTGTCGTAGATTATTTATTATTAATGCAAGCTTATTATAATTTAATCATTTGCACTTTCTAATTAAATTTCTAATGTCAATCTCTTTTGATTGCTTAATTTTATGAATAACTATTTAAAGAAATTTCTTTAGAAGATAAAGCAAAAAAAAAAAGGACGTAGAAAAATCATCAAATTCGATTAAAAAAAAAAAAATGAAAAAGTCTCTGAAAATTCTTAATTACAAACGGCTTAGCCACTTGAAATGGACAAATTTGAAAATATCAAAAATCTATTTCATATTATTTGAATGGAAAAAGTCAAAAATAAGATAAAGACTTCATTTAATTTAAAAAAAACTTCATTCAGACCCAAAGATGAATTTTTCAAATAAAACTTAAACGAATCCTTTTTAGGTTTGGACGTAATAGCATAGAATAATATTTTTTGTTGCTGTTGAGATCTTTTTATTATGTAATTAAATACTCTTTGTTAGAATTTCCTTCTTGTGAAAAATAAGTGTGATGAATATTTCGTTCTGAAATTTTCGTAATTCCAAGTTTTCCTGTTTCAATTATGATTTGTATACATTAAATTTTCTAATCTCAATAACTATTAACTACTATCTCTATTATAATTAACTGCAATATATTTCTTTGCAGATATATATGAAATTGATTATGAATTACTAGATATCATAAAAAGGCATATATCGATTGAATCGCTATATAACTTATATAAAAGATTATTTCATTCAACAATAACTTCTTAACAGGTATGTGATTATAATTTTTTTTTAAAGAAAGAGGTGGTTGCTTATACAAAACTCCACTTTTCATTTAATTTTCAAATATCTGAATTTTAATTTTAAACTATTAAGTTAATCTAGTTTGATTTAGTTCCAAACTTTAGTCAAATTGACTTTAGGAAAGCAAAATGTGACAAATATTTTGGGACGGATGGAGTATCTGTCACGCCCTACCTTGGGAGGCGTAATTGGCACCTAATGTCACACTAGACTCTAAGCTGACCTAGCTGAACATATACAGTTCTGGTGCATACCAGCAGCACATATCAAGAAAACAAACAGCTATATCTCGGCTCAAAACATAGCCTTAGGCTGACAAGGCCATTACACAAACAACTGCATTAAATTAGCTAACCTAACAGTTGCAATAATGACATCCTATGCGGGCCGACAAGACCACCATGCTGTCTAAATCATAATAAAAGGAAGCAGGCGCGCAATACATATATATAAACTGACAAGGATGCTAACAGATAACACAACTAGGACCTACACGATCACTACGCATGTCTAACCCAACACTGTAGTCTGTAAGCCTCTAAAGAGTAAATATTAGTCGGGACAGGACCCCAACCTACCCAAAAATTATACAACAAAATATTGGCAAATCTCTAATGTCTGGCAACTCCAAAGAAAAGGAGCTGGACAATCTGCTAAGTCTGAACAGCTACTAAGGAGGTCTCGGAACCTGTCTGTCTGAACCTGCAGACAAGTATGCAGCGCCCCATGCCTGGGCGTCAGTACAATATGTACCGAATATATAAAACAGAAGATAATAACTGAATAGAAGTTGATAAAGGATTGAAAGTAATCAGCAGCAAGGGCTAGAAGTTAACCTGAATAGTCTCACACCATGAACTATAGCTAACAGGCAAATATATAAACAAGAACCTAGCCTGGCCCCCATAAGTCTGGAAGGTACAGAAAACATAAAATAACCTACCTGGCCCCCATAAGCCCTGACAAGTGCAAGCAATCCATACCCTCCTATCTGTATCAATGTAAGCTCGTAGGCAAGCTGTTACTAAGGTACATTCGACCTTTGAAACTGTAACCAAGACTTCTAGGCTCTTGTGACTATGTCTAAGTCATCTGGGCTCTTGTAACTATGTTTGAGCCATCTGGGCTCCTCTAACTGTATCTGAGCCGTCTAGGCTCCTGTAACTGTATTTGAGCAGTCTAGGCTCCTGTAATTGTATCTGATCTATCTGAGCTTTTATAACTATATCTAAGTCGTCTGGGCTCCTATAACTGTATTTGTATCCCTTCTAGGCGACATATACATGGGCAGCTATACAAATAGTCAGAGGCATTAGCCCCACGTATAACAACTGATAAGATCCCTACTTAGGATATCACATAGTCTACCAGACTTAAGGTGGTCTCCTGAGCGACCAATATGACCAACTGTAAGTTGACGAAGCTATACGGTCCTTGACAGTAGGTATTTTACCCAGCAAGCTATCACCCCGTTCATTAGGCAACCCTGGTGCCACTGACTCGTAGATAAGATTGTATTACCAAGATTCTAGTCTTGTAGGCGTCAAGGTATACCAATAGCCTGTAGGCAAGCTTTACTACATATATAGGCATCAAAATAGAAAGTTATATCACCCAACTATGCCCTATCTACCCAACAGCTAACCTCAAGCCTCTATGGCCTCAGTACGGCAGCAAAACACTACTAGTCTCTCTAGACAGTAAATAAATGAACAGGGAATCTCTATGTCGCTTCCAGCGATCGTCAAACTAAATATAATCTTTCCCCGCAAGGAATACTACATTACAACCTAAATTCATCTCGTAGCAACTAACCACAACATATACAGTCATAAGCTACTACAAAGGTACAAGTCGTTTCAACTATATGACAAGAATAACTTGTTGAAAGAGGTTAGCCTTACATACCTTAGTTGCCAAATTCTGCTCAATCAATCCTATTTCGATCAAGAACTCGTAATCCCTACGTATTCTAGATTTTACGCCAAGAGAATATGGCTTTTGTAATTTAAGAATTAGGCCAGCAATCATAGCCCACAAAATATAATGATAATATGTCAAAATGAGTCCAACTTGATGAAACCTTATGAATTCTTTTAGATTAGAAAGATAGAAATACTTAATTATCACTTGTAGACACGTTAGACTAAAATAGAAATAATTTCTACGGATTGTATTCCATAGAGCTCTATTAATCCAATCCACTTTCAAAGATTCAACTCTGCAGATATGTTCTTCACAGGCCCGTGAATCATTATCCAAGAAGAATTTATAATTAGACATGATTTAGTAGCGTAATTTGACTTCAATTTAATGAAATTCTCATGAGGAAATCTCCTAGGCCGAAGGTCCTCTTTGGAAATGTTTTAAATGAAATAAAATCACACACTTAACTATATATAGGAAGGCGGCAGAGGGTGGTCCGCAACATGTCTCTCCTTGCGGCGGAGCAGTGGCGCAATGTGCTTCTCCCTGCGCAGGGGAGAGGTGTGCGATGTGGCGCTTATGGCGCCCTACCCCTAGCTCTGACTCCCATTCGCTCGATAATGCGCATGTGCGTTCCCTCTTCGAGCCTCCTCTCACTTGTGCCGTACTCTAAAAACTCTTCAACATGCACACACATACATCAGTTAGAGGAAGAAAACTTACAGGGTGTAACATCATTCCCCCCTTAGGGATATTCGTCCCCAAATGTAATTTAATCTCAGGAGACTCAATTCTTAGGCTTTGCCTGAAAATTTCGGCAGAGTCTCCCCTATAATATGGTCTAAAGAAAAATCTAAAACATAGAAAAATCCAACATAGGCATCTCACAGGATGATACAAACAACTAAATAACATAGTTCCGCAACAAATAAGTGAGCAACTGACAATAATAACAACGAAAGCTGATCTTGGACAGAATTATATGCCCAAGTGATACTCAAATGCTTCATTTCGTGTTGTTTATACATTGATAATTGTACATTCTCATATGATTTGTAGTTAAAATGTGAATTTATACTAACCAACATGATTAGTGTTGTTTTGCAGGAAAAATGGAATTTTAGGAAGCTAAGATGCATGTTGGGAGAAATCGGGAATAGACTCGGAAGCGAGCAGTGGAAAAGGGCTAGGTTATGCAGCAAATTAAGGGGCTCTGCGATGGAGCCGTGTCACGCTGCCATCGCAGATGCATTCTGCTCCAGATGATAAAAATAGGCCAAGTTCTAGTGAAGGTCCGCGTCGGGGCCGTGGCACGTTGGCCAAGCCCAACGTTGCACGTTGGGCATAATTACCTGGAGCACCGGATTCCAGTGAGGGTCCGTGTTTGTGGCGTGTCACAGAGGCAGTGCTCCGCGATGCACTCCGTGACACGTTGCTTGTTATTTCGGGAAAAATTCCCATTAGTATAAATAGCACACTTAGGTTTATTTTTAATAATTCTGACTTGGTTGAGCAAGAACGTGGGTTACAGGCAGTTGAGGGGACGAAAATCTTAGGGTTCTTCTCTATCTCTTTCTTCTTTATTTCAATTGTTTGTATGATTAACACTCATTTGATGATGTTTAATCCACAAATGAGTGGCTAAATTCACTTCTTGCTGAGGTTAAGAACATTCGTAGTGGAATGTAATTATTGATCATCTTGGTTTTTCATCTTTTCTTCCATGGTTGTTCTATTAATTCTTGTTCTTACTGTATTAATGTTTGGCCAATATTAATGTATATCTAAAAAATCCGGTTTGCGCTCGAAAGAGAAAGAAATGGAAAGTTTTGAATTAATAGGATATGATCTCTTTTTGGTTTGGGAAAATTGAGAATTGATTTACCTTCAGAATAGAGATATATCTGAAAGTCGTATTAGTTAATTAAGGAATCGGTTTCATATGGCTAGAACATGAATTTCTTCTTATCACAGAAATATAGGTGGAAGGTTCATGATTCTTAAGTTGGGTTAAATACGAGAGTTTTAATCGATAGGCAATAATTCTTGACTAGCAACCGATGGAAAGATTAACCACTTTGTATCAATAGATTGCTTCCCTATATGTTTGTTTTAGCCTGAGCATGCTCATTACTATAATTCAGACTCAAATTGTACATTTGCTTTAGATTAGTATAAATTAGGAAATAAACTCCCAAACTCTTCTGGAAACTGTTGTCTGCATTATAAGAGTTAGAGTTTATTAACGCTTAATTTGATTATTACCTTGGTCCAATCCCTGTGGAATTGATACTTGCCTTACTTTATCCATTTTACTACTTGTTCGACCACGTGCACTTGCGTGTAGTTGTGAAAAACACCGAACAAGTTTTTGCCGCCGTTGCCGGGGACTGACAATTGGTAAAATTGTTGTCTTAAGTGTTAGTTTACGATTTCTTATTAGTGTTGACAACTTGTTCTTAGCTTGTCTTTTGCAAATATTGAATTCTGTTGAACACTGGCAAGAGAAAAGGAGCTGGTGGATTCACACTTAGAGCCGGAAAGACAATTCCATCGTCAAAGGAGAGAAACTCTAGAGAGAAAGTTGCAGTTGCTCAGACAGACAATCCTGGAGCAACAACAGAATCCACCCATTGTAAGGGCAGTGTTAGTGCCCGAAGAAATGGCAGCTAGGCCGGTTCGCGAAGTGGCAATCCCACATGCTAACAACGTTACATCGAGCATTCGCAAACCTGAGCCAGGAGGGAGGTTCAAGCTTAAACAGAATATGGTGCAATTGCTGCACACCAGCGGGCAATTCACAGGTCTCTCTCACGAGGATCCACAACAATATCTCCAAAACTTTTTGGAGATAAGTGACACTTACATCCCCGCTGGAGTGTCACCTGATTTTGTCAGGCTTACATTGTTCCCATTTTCACTTTTGGGAGAAGCAAAGAGATGGCTGAAAGCTGAGCCACCTAATTCCATCACTACTTCGGATGCTCTTGCAAAGAAATTCTTGATACGGTTCTTTCCATCCGGTAAAACAACAAGACTTAGAAGTCAAATTCTAAGTTTTAAACAGAGAGAGGGAGAGAATCTGTATCAAGCCTGGGAAAGATTCAAATCTATGTTGCGGGATTGTCCTCATCATCACCAATCCAATGATGTGCTGGTGCATACTTTCATAAAGGGTTTGGAACCCCACACAAAAATCTTGCTAGACTTAGCAGCTGGGGGACAAGCATTAGAAAAAACTTATGAGGAGCTGTATACTTTGTTGAACCGTATTTCGCAGGGAAATCCAGAGTGGAATGCGGACTCTTCTAGAGGAGGAACAAGGAAAGCGGTAGGAGTCTTGGAAGTGGATGGTTTTACAGCTATCGCTGCACAGATAGCTGCGTTACAGAATCAACTCAATACCCACTTCAGCAAGATGAGCATGAATCATTCTCAAGCCCCTGTGAATGTAGTGCAACAGATTTCGTGTGAAGTGTGCGACAGTAATGAACACTCAGCTGAGTGTTGTGGTGCGAATCCTGATTCAGTAAACTTTGTTGGTAATGTACCGAGAAATAATCACCAACAGTATGGCAACAACTATAACTCTAATTGGAGAAGTCATCCGAATTTCTCTTGGGGTAGTAACAGCCATCAAGGGCAGAGTTCGAGTCAGGGAGCACAGAGAAATCAAGGAGGGCAGCAGCACTATCAGTCTCAATACAGAAGCAACAATGCACCTCCTCCACCACCATCACCCAGTATTGAGGAAATGTTCAAAACAATGAAAGGTAACCAAGCTCAATTGCAGGATGACTATGTGAAATTGGCAGCCGATGTAAAGAACAATCAGTTAGCTACAAAGGCATTGGAGTACCAGCTTGGGCAACTAGCTAGAGCTCAGAACACCAGGCCGAGCGGAGGACTTCCAAGTGACACTGACCCCAACCCCAAGCAAGTGAATGCAGTGACCACAAGGAGTGGTTTGCAACTCAAGGAGGTGGAACCAGAAAGACCACCACAACAGTTGGGAGCATTGGAGAAGGAGAGGGAACACAATGATGATAGGGGGAAGGAGAAGGAAGCTGAACCAGAAAGACCACCACCCCCGTTCCCTCAAAGACTAAGGAAACACAAGGAGGAAGCGTGTTTCAAAAAGTTCATGGATGTGCTTAAACATGTACACATTAATTTGCCTCTTGTTGATGTTTTGTAGGGAGTGCCGAAGTACGCAAAATATATCAAGGACATCGTGGCGAACAAAAGCAGGTTGACGAAGTACGCTACGGTGGCACTTACGGAGGAGTGCACTTCCCGGATACAAAATTGATTGCCCACAAAGCTCAAAGACCCTAAGAGCTTACAATTCAACTTACAATCAGGCAGAGTATCCGAGCCCGTAGATTATGTGATTTGGGAGCAAGCATTAACTTGATGCCGACATCGGTATTCAAGAAATTAGGGCTAGGCAGATCGTTCTTTGGCCAGACCAGATGGAATTGTGGAGGACGTGTTGGTGCAAGTGGGCTCCCTTATCTTCCCGGTTGACTTCATTGTGCTGGATTTTGAGCCGGATGCGAAAGTCCTATTTATTTTGGGACATCCCTTCTTGGCAACCGGGAAAGCACTGATTGATGTAGCTGCAGGGCAGCTAACCATGCGGGCACACGACAAGGTGGAGGTATTTGATGTGTACAAGGCCACGAAGCTTCCGGCCGTGTATGAGGAACTCTCAGTGATCAACGTGCTTAATCGGTCGAATATTGCTCAGAGTGTTGATTCACGAGAGCCAGTGGGAAAACCACCGGTGAAGGACCCCCCAAAAGTGGAATTGTGGCAAAAAGATCGAAGTGCCACGTTCTTAGTCAATGGGCAGCGATGTAAGCATTACTGGGGTGAGGACAGTAGTCGAGAGAAAACGTCCGTCACTCTAGTGCATGATTGAGCTTTAATGACGTCGACCCGCGATGGTAAACCAGGCGCTGCACGGGAGGCAACTCGTGAAATTGTTGTAATAGATGAGAAGAATTATTTTAGAAAAAGAATTTAAAAAAAAAGAAAAGAAATTAAAAATAAAAACAAAAACAAAAAAAAAATAATTTTTTTTTCTTTTCATTAGTGTTTGAAACCTATAAATTCTAATCAATTTCTTGTTGTGAGATGATTTTCAGGTGTAACGGAGGGCAAAAATGCAAAGGATCGCAAAGGAAAAAAATCGAGGTGAGTAAAAAAATTAAAAGTGGCAAAACAGTGAGCCTGCGCGATGGCTCCGTGTCACGGAGGAGGGCCTCCGCGTTACCCTCCGTGACACGTTGAAGGTGTTTTGGAATTTTTTACAAATTTCAGAACCCCTGCGTGATGGCTCCGTGTCTCGGAGGGTGTGCTCCGCGTTACCCTCCGTGACACGTTGAAGTGTTATTCGCGACGGTTCACACCGGGTCGCCGGGTGACCCGCGCGAAAAACCTTCTTTTTAACCTCGAAAACACCTAATTTTTCCCATTTTTCACTCCCCTCCACGACAAACACTCCAAAATCCCCCTCCCCCAACGTGACAAAGACCTAGGATCAAATTTTCTTCAACTTTTCTTCAAGTTCAACGAATTAAATGTATGTTCTTGAACTAAACCTCAATTTTGGCCGAAATTTTCAATTTTTGAGCATGTGAGGTAACTAAAGCTTGCCCTAAGTGTAAATTGAGCATGAATTCATTTAAGTTATTGTTTATTGATGTTCGTAGTATCATTAGGATTGTATGAACTCGATAAATAGATGTTTGATTGAATTTGTGCAAAATTGGTAGCTAGGGTTGGAATTTGCATAGGAAGAAGCTAAATTTGGTTGAAAATTTGAAAATGATTGGGTTGTTCATGTTGGGTGATGTAAATGATGTTGTGAATATGGATGAATATGCTAAATAAACAAGGGAATTTTCGGGAAAATGAAATTGGTGAATTGTATAGGTGTTGTTGTTGAGAAAAAAGTTTGGCTAAGTGCTAGGTGATGTAATGAAACCGATGGTGAAATTGTGATTAGTTGTACGAAGTCTGAGTAGTACTTAGTCATTATCCCATCGACTTATCTGAATGCACAAGGCATGTTGGTTGACAAAAATTGAAATAGAATTATTGTCTTACCGAATTGTTTTCATTGTGGCTAAAGACTAAGTGTGGGGTGGCCTAGCTTAACCCAAACTTAGTTGAAGCTAATTTTAATTTAAATAACATTGGGACTGTCTGTTTGATTTGACAGGAACAAGGGCAAGCAGGCAAGACAAAGGAAAAGGCGCATCTACATCGGGCGCCGAAAGGAAAAGAATTAGACTGGGAACAGCAGTCCCAGCAGCACCAGCGGTTCCACGCGGCCAACGCCTGACGGAACCCTATGGGTGATAGAGGAAGGGAAGAAAAGGTACACAAAGCATAAGGAAAGCAAATACTTCCCCGAGGAGCATATTGCAAGGGAGCCGTTGGCACAGGTGTTCCCCAGAATTGTACACCGAATTGACTCTTCCGGGCTGAACTTCATTTTTGAAGAGCCCAAGGAGTGCAATCTCCACCTGATTTGGGAATTCTACGCCAACTGGAACCCGACACTCCGAAGTCACACTGTCAAAATAAGGGGGCAGGTAGTCACTTTTGAGCCCCATCACCTTAATGCCATCTTGGGGGCGCGGGACACAAACGCCCATGTACTCCGGTAGCTGAACATCACTCCACCATATGCGGACATCAGACGCACTCTGTGTGGAGCCCGTTCTACAGCACGGTGGAGCAGGCATAAGGAGAGGGGCTATCATCAGACGCTGCCCTATTCTCAAATGAACAGGGAAGCCAAAATTTTGCTTAAGATCATGTGTTCCTGCCTGATCCCGGGGGTGCACATGAAAGATGTCACCTGGGATCGTGTGTGCTTGGTATACGCCCTGATGAAAGGGCTGGAGATTAATGTTGGGGCGGTGATCATCTCCGCCATGAAGAGAGCCCCTTTGCATCAAGGGCACAGGTACGGGTTTGGTGGCTTGCTGACCACTTTCCTGAGGGGCCTAGATGTTGAGGAGGAGGCCCTTGACTACATCCCACAGATGGAGAGGCGTGCCTTAGACGTCACCAAAACTAAGGCACCCGACACCACTCACGGGCCACTCGGGATGATTAGTATATGGCCCGCATGTTCGGGATGCAGATGCTGCAGTTGCGCATAGGCGGGAGGCCAGCAACAGAAGATGAGCTGTGGCAGCTAGAGTTGGACTACCCCTTCGACGAAAATGCCACGGCTCTATGCCGAGTGGTGCCAGCTTTTGTGGAGCCCGTTGATGATGATGTCCCCACAGACGAGGAGACACGCCGCGATGACTCAGATATTGAGTCAGATGAGGATAGCGGGGGTGATTCGAATATGGGGAACGAGGCAACCGCACCTGACGAAGAAGTGGTATACTTCGATTGATCAGGGAGTTTCACCACCTACTCTTGTGCTATGCTGAATTTTCTGAACACTGGGGACAGTGTTCGATTTAAGTGTGGGGTAGGAGTAGTTAGGTGCTGGTTGTTTTGTTGTTGTTTATGTTTCTGTTTTGTCGTTGTGCTTGTGAAAAATTGTGACGCCATGATTTTGATGTTTATGTTTTGTATTGTAATTAATGTGAAGCTTTTGTGTTCTGTATGGAGTTGTTGTTAGCTGGTTGTGTAAATTTTTTTTTGTTTTTTCGAAATTATCGATATTTTAAATTTTTTTTCGTGAAATCTTTTTTTAGGTTTCTCGGCGTTTGTTTTTGGTGCTTTTACCGAGAATAGTCTCATTGAACTGAAGTCGTAAATAGTGATCGTTCCTTATGATGGATGGATGACGACCGTCTTAAGGGAAATGTAGTCGATAGGAGTAGATTTCTTTTGTTCTTTTTAATTTTTTCTTTTGTTTGTTTGTATCCCAAATGTGTCGTTACTTTATGGTTCGGAATTCAGGTTGTGTGTTGTACAGGATATTTAGAATGCAAAGGTGATTCGTATGAAAGCATGCAACTTCGTGAACATGTTGAGATACCTAGACCATAGAGTTCGATTCGGTGTGATTGAGGCTTAATGTTTGAATTCTTGTGATTAGCTGATTGATGAGTCTGTGAATATGTCTTGAGTTGAGCATGTGCAATGAGAGTGTGGTGAGGTTTCGATTCTTCCATGCTATTGTGAAGTGTCTAGAACTTGCCTGGTGTGTGTACGAAACGAAATGAAGGATGAGTATGGTAGGAAAGGATGTAGGCATTTCTTTGCTTTAATCGAAAGTTTTTTTTTCATTATCGTACCTACCTTGAATGTACATCCTAGTTAGCCCATTGAGCCTTTAGCTTATTTTTTTTCTTTTGTCGAAAAGGTGCAAATCGAGCTTAACCCCTTCTTTTCATTATCCGTGAATTTGATCCAAAACTCTTAAGCGCTCAAGAAAAGAAATTTTCCCACAGTGTCGAGGAGTGGTAATTGGGAAAAGAAAGGAAAAGCGGAAGCGGTGAAAGTAAAGAAAAGGTCAAAGGTGCACTTGCCGAAGTTAATAAAATGAAGATGTATGACTAATCTTTTTTTATTAAGTCGAGTGTGCTTAAAGAAATGGGAACAAAAATAAAGAAAGGCTTCAAGAAAGGAGAGGATGAAGGAAGAAACAATGCCCATAATATGGTGGGATATATGGAAAAGCGCTTAAGGGTGCTAGTTGTTATTATTGGTTAGCCCAGTATGTACTAGCTCCTTAGCTTACATTACAACCCGTTAAGTCCTACGTGATCTTACATCACTCGTCCTTATATTAGTGGAGTAATACACTAGAGGCAAGCCTATGGGTCATGACATGATGCATGTGAATTCTTTGGGAGAGAGAGCGAAATTGTGTTCATATGCCCCTGCATATAATGCTTTTGAGATCATATGATTGTAAAGGGGGAAATTCTCTGGTGTTGTGAGGGCACATGCTTGATGAGAGATTTAATTTCGTGTCGGATATCTTGATCAGCTGATTTGCATGAGTTTTCCGAGATCGAGAGTCGACTCGTGAGTCTAGGAGGTCTTAATGTGCTAAATGTCATTGTATTGATGAGACTATGCATGTTTTCTTGATGATTTGCTATGTAAATAATCGGTATAACCGTAACTTGAATTGTCGAGCCAAAGTAGCTATGATTGGAATTGCATGAGATGTGAGATTATTGTTCTAGAACGAACAAAGTTTTAAGTGTGGGGTAAGTGATCTTGGGCAGAATTATATGCCCAAGTGATACTCAAATGTTTCATTTCGTCTTGTTTATACATTGATAATTGTACATTCTCATGTGATTTGTAGTTAAAATGTGAATTTATACTAACTAACATGATTAGTGTTGTTTTGCAGGAAAAATGGAATTTTAGGAAGCTAAGATGCATGTTGGGAGAAATCGGGAATAGACTCGGAAGCGAGCAGTGGAAAAGGCCCAGGTTATGCATCAAATTAAGGGGCTCTGCAATGGAGCCGTGTCACGCTGCCATCGCGGATGCATTCTGCTCCGGATGATAAAAATAGGCCAAGTTCTAGTGAAGGTCCGCGTCGGGGCCGTGGCACGTTGGCCAAGCCCCGTGTTGCACACCGTGGCACGTTGGGCATAATTACCTGGAGGACCGGATTCCAGTGAGGGTCCGCGTTTGTGGCGTGTCACGGAGGCAGTGCTACGCGATGCTCTCCGTGACACGTCGCTTGTTATTCCGGGAAAAATTCCCATTAGTATAAATAGCACACTTAGGTTTATTTTTAATAATTCTGACTTGGTTGAGCAAGAACGTAGGTTACAGGCAGTTGAGGGGACGAAAATCTTAGGGTTCTTCTCTATCTCTTTCATCTTTATTTCAATTGTTTGTATGATTAACACTCATTTGATGATGTTTAATCCACAAATGAGTGGCTAAATTCACTTCTTGCTGAGGTTAAGAACATTCGTAGTGGAATGTAATTATTGATCATCTTGGTTTTTCATCTTTTCTTCCATGGTTGTTCTATTAATTCTTGTTCTTACTGCATTAATGTTTGGCCAATATTAATGTATATCTAAAAAATCCGGTTTGCGCTCGAAAGAGAAAGAAATGGAAAGTTGTGAATTAATAGGATATGATCTCTTCTTGGTTTGGGAAAATTGGGAATTGATTTACCTTCAGAATAGAAATATATCTGAAAGTCGTATTAGTTAATTAAGGAATCAATTTCGTATGGCTAGAACATGAATTTCTTCTTATCACAGAAATGTAGGTGGAAGGTTCATAATTCTTAAGTTGGGTTAAATACGAGAGTTTTAATCCACAGGCAATAATTCTTGACTAGCAACCGAAGGAAAGATTAACCACTTTGTATCAATAGATTGCTTCCCTATATGTTTGTTTTAGCCTCAGCATGCTCATTACTATAGTTCAGACTCAAATTGTACATTTGCTTTAGATTAGTATAAATTAGGAAACAAACTCCCAAACTCTTTTGGAAACTGTTGTCTGCATTATTAGAGTTAGAGTTTATTAACGCTTAATTCGATTATTACCTTGGTCCAGTCCCTGTGGGATCGATACTGTCACGCCCCGCCTTGGGGGGGTATGACTGGCACCTGGTGCCCTATTAGGACCTGAACTGATAGACTACTGAGCCTAAGCACATCTGGTGCCTGACTGGCTCTAACTCAGAATCATGGAATCAATGGGCTATATAACGGCTGTAAATACAGCCTCTGGCCAACTAGGCCTATAGCCACTTGTACTATAACAACAGCTAACCAGAATCATGTCAATATAAGGGAGCCTATGCGGGCCGACAAGGCCACCATGCTGTCTAGTTATCTCTAGCTCAATATAACAAATGCTAAACAACTACGTGACTGGCAAGGTCACCACTACTAGCTGGATACGGCCCTACACGGCCAACATAAACAATAATATTAGACAGCTAAACTAACGCACGGCCCCACACGACTGGTGCAACTAACCACAGGGAAATATATACAGACCGCAAGCCTCTAGGAATACTGATAAGATGGTTGGGACAGGGCCCCGACCTACCCGTACTGTACAACAAACGAAAATGATATAAACCTCTAAAATATCAAGCTCCGGATGGCAGGAGATGATGACTCTGCGCTGGCTAGGATCACGACGGATCAGCTCCTCGTCTACGAGTACCTGAAGGCAAGTAATGCAGCACCCCAAACGGGCGTCAGTATCACTGGTACCGAGTATGCAAAGAAAATTGAACATAACTGAATATAAACAACAATGCTAGTAAATTCTGAATAGCAGGATCTGAAATAGGCTTACCTGTACTGAAGGTAAGGTAGAATCATACCTGTCGTCATGGCGACCTGCTGTCTATCAACTAATACATATCATGTATATACATATATATGTAACACACAAGAACCTATACCAGCCCCCATAAGCCGGAAGGTGCCAACCAACACACAATCTATATACCCCTACCCGGGTCAAAACCATCCAAAAATAAATCACTCCACTCGTCTATCAACAATGAGCACCTCTACCGGCCCCCTGGGTCTCCAGCTCAGGCTATGGCCTCTGATATAAATAACAGTATTTGAGCCCGAAGGACTCCTGTACTGTAAACTGTAATCTGTATCTGTATCTGTATCCGTAATCTGCCCCTGGGCGCAAGCGCACAATAGGGTAAGCTATACTGCTATGCTGATCAGCTTGATATGGGGAATGCTTCATCCCATCTTCGTCCTACTGCAGACGGCATACCACTCCTTGGAGTGGCGTATCCCCACCCTCACGGTGGGTCGACATAGTTACCAACCCAGGGGCGACGAGGACGCTCAAAGGGTGCCCTCATAACACAAACAGGTCTCAACAAACAATAATCACATATAACAAGCATGTTTAAACTGAAAATACTATCTGTACTCTGATTTCTCATTCTGAACTCTTTTCTGTGTTATACTGATTCTCAACCTGACTATACTGTATCTGAGATATTATCTGACTGTCTGATTATACTGTAACTGAGATATCATCTGACTGTCTGATATTGCCTTACTAACTTTTATTCTGAATATATATATCACAACATTATAAACATGTTTGCTAGATTCAAAACACACTTGCTAAACTCATACTGGAGCTTCTTTTGTAGAGCTTCTCTGCGTTTACTATGAAATTCACGTTCAGGCTCTGTATAAGATTCCACCAGCTCCTTGTCCTTTGCCAGTGTTCACAGAAATCAAGTCTGCAAAATACAGGCTAAGACCAAGTTGTCAACACTTAAGAAAATAAAACAAAAATACAGTAAATTTACACTTAACACAATTTCACCAATTGCCTAGTGTCCCCGGCAACGGCGCCAAAAACTTGTCCGGTGGTTTGCTATATGGGTTTAAAACTGACACGCAAGTGCACGTGGTCAAACAAGTAATAAAGTGGCTAAGTAAGCCAAGTATCGAACCAAGGAGACTCTGAATAAGTAAAATTGCTCAAGTATACTATATTCTAGCTTACTTCTAGTTATGCTGACAACAACGTAACCAAAAGTTAAATAATTTTTGTTTATAAATTATATACTAAAACTATTAACAAATATTTACTTTGAATTGAAACTATGGATATGAGCATGCCAAGGTTAAGAACAAGTAATGAACTTGATTATCATCATCATTCGGTTATTCTTCTCTTCTAGTTGCTAGCCAAGAACATTAGCCAAGAGATTAAAACTCTCGTATTTAATCTCACTTAAGAATCATAAACCATCCGTCTACATTTCTGTGATCAAATGCAATTTATGACCTAGCAATACAATTCCGGTTTCTAAATTGACTAATACGGCTTTCATGTATATTTCTATCAGGAAAGCACATCAAAACCCAATTTTCCCAAATCAAGTTAAGAACAATACCCTATTAATTCACAACTTTCCAATTTCGTGCTCTCTCGAGTGAAATTGGACTTTTTAGATGTACATTAATGTCGGCCACACACTAATGCAGTAGAAATAAGAATTAATAGAACAACATAGAAGAAGAAGATGAAAAATCATACAATTCAATAATCAGAATTCATCACCATTGTTCATAACCTCAGCAAGGAAGAGAATTAGCCACTCATTTGTGGATTAATCATCCTAAAACAAGTGTTAATCATACAAACAATTGATTGAAAGAAGAAAGGAAGAGAGAAAATCCCTAAGCTTTTTCGTCTCTCAACTGCCTCTAACCCATGTCCTTGCTCCACCAAGTCTGAATTAATTAAAAATAAGCCTAAGTGTTCTATTTATACTATTGGGAATTTTTCCCGGAATAACAAGCAACATGTCACGGAGGCCAACGCGGAGCACTGCCTCCGTGACACGGCGTGGACGCGGACCCCTTCTGGAAATCCAGGGTCCGGGAATATAGCCTCAACGTGGCACGACATGCAACGCGGAGGCTTGCCTCCGTGCCACAGAGCTGTCGCGAGGCTTCACTGGAAATTGCCAAATTAATTCATCCTCCATGCAGTGTGCCTCCGCGATGGTAGCGTGGCACGGCTCCATCGCGGAGCCCCTTTACATTGTGCATTCCAATGTCTTTTCCGTGCTCGCATCCAAGTCCAACTCCGATATTGTTCCAACATGCATTTTAGCTCCTCAAAATCATGTTTTACCTACAAAACAATGCTAATCATGTTGGTTAGTATAAATTCACATTTTATTACTAATTATATGAAAATGTATACACATTGCACAATAAACAAGACGAAAATGATACGTTTGAGTATCACTTGGGCATATAAATCTGCCCAAGATCATTTACCCCACACTTAAATCCTTGTTCGCCCTCGAACAACACATACACAACTCATGCAAATTACATCCCAACCTTTGCCACTATGGTGCGACAATTTATGCTACGGTCATACCGATTATTCAATTTTTGCAAATCATCAAGAAAACATGCATGGTCTTAACAATGCAATGACCTTTAATACATTAAGACTTCCTAGACTTTAAGAATCGACCCTCGATATCGGCAAACTCATGCAAATCAGCTAATCAAGATATCCGACACGCAAATCAATCTTTCATCAAGCATGTGCCCTCACAACTCAAGAGAATCTTCCCCCTTTTTGTTCATCCAACACACAAGCATTCACGTAGGGGCATGTCAAAATTAATTTCACTCTCTCTCCCAAAAGAATTCACATGCATCATGTCATGATCCATAGGCTTGCCCTTAGTGTATTACTCCACTAATATAAAGAAATGCAATGTAAGATCACGTAGGACTTTAATGGGTTGTAATGGAAGCTATGGAACTAGTATATATTGGATTAGCCAATAATAGTCACTAGCATCCTTAAGCGCCTTTTCAACACATTCCCATCAACTCATGAACATTGTTTCTCTCTTTTTTCTTTTTTTCATCATCCCATTCATGCTGGTTTACTTTCGTATGGCCCATTTCACCAAACACACTTGACACAACAACAAAGGTTTTTCATGCACCTTCATTATCATTTCATTATAACAAGTGCCCCTTCAACCTTTTCTTTTCTTTCCTCACTCTGCTTTTCTTTTACTTTCCACTCTTCTCACTCTTTGACACTTTGGGAAAAATTTTTCTGTTCTTCTTAAGCGCTTAAGAGTTTTGTATAGACTTTACGGCTCATGAAAAGAAGGAATAAAGCTTAGTTTATACAATTTTGGAAAAAAGAAAGATATAATCGGCTAAAGGCTCAACGGGCTGACTAGGGTATACAATCACATAAAAAGGTAGAGTATGACAAGAAAAAAATAGAAACTCTCGGTTAAAACAAAGAAATGCCTACATCTTTTCCAACACTACACCTCCTTCATTTCATTTTGTACACACACCAGACAAGTTCTAGACACTTCACAATAGCATGGAATAACAATACCTCACTTCACACTTTATGCACATGCTCGATTCAAGATGCATTAACAGACTCTTTAATTAGCCAATTACATGAATTCAAAAATTAAGCCTCAATCACACCGAATCGAATTCTACAGCTTAGGTAACTCAACATATTTACAAAATTGCATGCTTTCATATGAATCACTTTTACATTTTGAATATCAGTTACAACACGCAACCAAAATTTCACAACCATATAGTAACTACAGGTTCAGTGATGCAATCCACCAAAGAAAAAAACTGAAAACTAATTAAAATCACTACTCCTACCGACTACATTTCCCTTAAGACGGTCTTCATCCATCCATCATAGGGAACGGTCACTAACTATGACATCGGTTCAATGGGACTATTCTCGGTAAAAGAACCGAAAACAAACTCTGAGAAACCCAAAAATAAAAATTGAAAAATTTTGCAACACATCCATCATTTCGCTGGAAAAATATTTACAAAATATTTTAATATGTAGAAAATATTTTTGCAAAATGTTTTAAAAATATCGATCATTTCGATAGAAAAAAAATATTTACAAAATTTACAAAATATTTACACTGGCAACCACAACCTTTCACAACACACATCAATTACCACAAAAATATGTACAGATACAAATACAAATCAGTTTGCACTCACAACCACAGGGAAACATAAACATACATACAAAACAAAGGAAGAACATACAGCAAATCAGCCCAGCCCCAGCACCTAGCTACTCCCCACCCCACACTTAAATCGAACACTGTCCCCAGTGTTCACAAAAATTAAAAATCACAAAAATTTCGGGTGGTGGAACTCCCTGATCAGTTGAAATATTTGACTTCTTCATCCGGTGCTGCTGCCTCATCGCCCATGTCCGAGTCACCTCCATCGTCATCATCAGACTCCACATCGGAGTCCTCCCGACGTGTCTCCTCGTCCGTGGGGACATCATCGTCAGTGGGCTCAATGAAGGCTGGCCCCACTCGGCACAAAGCTCTGGCGTTTTCGCCAAATGGGTAATCCAGCTCCAGCTGCCATAATTCATCCTCCGTGGCTGGTCTCCCACCAATCCGAAGCTGAAGCATTTGCATACCAAACATCCGTGCCATTTACTGATCGTCACGAGCATGTCGCTCGCCCAGTGTCAGCATTGGCCCGTATGTGGTGTCGGGGGCCTTGGTTTTGGTCACATCAAGGGCCCTCCGCTCCAACTGCGGGATGTAGTCCAAAGCCTCTTCCTCGACGTGGAGGCCTCGGAGAAAGGTGGTGATGAGTCCGCCGAACCCATACCTGTGGCCCTGGTGTAGTCGGGCTCTCTTCATGGCGGATATGATAACTGCCCCAACATTAATCTCTAGCCCTTTCATCAGGGCATACACCAGGCACACTCAGTCCCGGGTCACATCCGTCATGTGCACCCCCGGGATCAAGCACGAACAAACTATTTTCAGCCATATTCTTGCCTCCCTGTTCATTTGAGAATACGGCAGAGTCTGGTGGTAACCCCTCTCCTTATGTCTGCTCCATCGGGCTGTGGATCGAGCCCCACACAAAGTGCGTCTGATATCAGCGTATGGTGGGGTGATGTTCAGCTGGCGGAGAACGTGGGCGTCTGTGTCCCGCGCTCCAATGATGGCATTTAATTTCTGGGGTTCCAGAGTGACAATCTGTCCTCTGATTTTTATTGTGTGGCTTCTGATGGCCGGGTTCCAATTTGCATAGAACTCCCGAACTAAATGTAGGTTGCACTCCTTGGGCTCCTGAAATATGAAGCTGAGCCCAGCTGCCTCGATTATCTGCACAATACGGGGGAACTCCTGTGCTAGTGGTTCCCATGCAATATGCTCCTCAGGGAAGTACTTACTCTCCTTATGTTTAGCGTACCACTTCTTCCCTTCATCGGTCACCCACCTCATTCCGTATTGGCGGCGTTGGCCGCGTGGAACAGCTGGTGCAGCTGGGACTGCTGTGCCCAATCTCATGCGTTTTCTCCCGGTGCCTGAAGTAGATGCACCTTTACCTTATCCTGCCTACTTGCCATTGTACCTGTCAACATAAATAAACAAGCACAATGTCAAGCTAAATGCATATTAGCTTCGGCTAAGGTCGGGTTAAACTAAGTTTACCCCACACTTAGTCCTTAGCTACTTTTACGATACTACGGCAAGGATTACTTTATTTACAACCCAAACACAAACAACTATACAATTTATGCTTAGTGCGTTCACAAAAAAAAATTTCGACAGTATAACTTTTAGCGTACTACTCAGACTTCATATAGCTAATCTCAATCCTACCATCGCTAGCAATTCAACCATCGCACTTAGCAACGAAAACAACAAACAAAAACAACTACAAAAATTCTATCTACATACGAATCCAAATAACCAAACCAATTTGAACAATTTTTGCATTTTCCCAAAACCCGAGAATTCGTCGTCTATTACCTTCAAACAATATTTACAACGACTATCTCAATTCACAAACACACCCCGGCATATAATTCACCAATCTACCAAGTTACCCAATTCGATTTTAACAACCCCAGCCCTAGAAATCAATTTTACAATCAAATTCGAATCATTCACGCAATCGACAAGTTCAAACGCTAATTACAACATTCCGAACATTTATCAATCAAAGAATAATTCAATTTCATGCTAAATTGCTAATTAGGGTGATTTATCTCACCTCCCATGCTCAAATTCGACTAAAATTGCCAAAAACTTGAGAGAAACGAGGAAAACATACCTTTACGTTGAATAACCGAAGAAACTTGACAAATTGTTTGCTTAGTAGCGTGGCACGTTGGTTGGGAGAGGAAACTTAGGTGTTTGGTCGCGGAGAAGAGAGGAAATGGGGGAAAAGGGCAAAAATTTGGGGTTTAAAATGAAAGAAATACGCGGGTCACCCGGCAACCCGGTGTGACCCGTCACAAAATATAGGGCAACGTGTCACGGAGGGAAACGCGGAGCCCCTCCTCCGTGACACGGAGCTAACGCGATGGTCCTCTGGAATTTTTAAAAAATCCAGATTTAACCTCAACGTGTCACGGAGGGTAACGCGGAGCCCTTCCTCCATGACACGGAGCCATCGCCCCAGTGCACTGTCTCTTCATTTTATTCATTTTTTCATACCTTGCCTTTTTCTTCCCGATTCCATGCACATTTTGCTCCGGTTGACCTGAAAATCACCTTACTAAACAAAATTGTTTAGATTAATAGATTTCCCTAACTAAAATGAAAAATATTAACTAAAACGAAAAATTTGTACTAAACCAAGAAAAAGGAAAATAAAATAAAAACTATTTACACTTTACTGAACAAAAGAAAAAAATATTTTTCACGGGTTGCCTCCCGTGCAGCGCCTGGTTTACCGTCGCGACTCGACGTCCTTATGCTCAACTATCGACTAGGGTAATGGACGATTTTTCACGATCATTGTCCTCCCCCCAGTAGTGCTCACCTTTATCTGGTGGTCTTCCTATCAACTCCCAGGAATCATTCATGTGCTTAGCATTCCCATGATCAATCACATTGATCACCGAGAGTTCCTCATTTACCATCGGGAGCTTGGGTGCTTTGTATACATCGAACACTTCTACCTTGTCATGTGCTCGCATTGTAAGTTGACTCGCAGCTACGTCAATTAATGCTTTTCCGGTTGCCAAAAAGGGTCGTCCCAAAATAAATGGGACTTCAGCATCTGGTTCAAAATCCAAAACAATAAAATCGATCGGAAAAATAAGGGAGCCCACTTGCACAAGCACATCCTCAACAATGCCATCCGGCCAAGCTAAGGATCTGTCTGCTAACTGCAAGATTACGGTTGTAGGTCTAGGACTCCCTAGACCTAACTTTCTGAATACCGAAGATGGCATCAGATTTATGCTCGCCCCCAAGTCACATAATCCACGAGCTCGGATACTCTGCCCGATAGTAAGCTGGATAGTAAAACTTTCAGGGTCTTTTAGCTTCGTGGGCAGTCTATTTTGGATCCGGGAAGTGCATTCCTCCGTCAAAGCTACCATGGCATACTCAGTCAGACGACTTTTGTTGGCCACGATGTCTTTAATATATTTAGCATATTTTGGCACTCCCTGCAAGACATCATCAAGAGGTAAATTAACATGTGCCTGTTTAAGCACCTCTATAAATTTCTTGAAACATGCCTCCTCCTTGTGTTTCTTGAGTCGTTGAGGGAATGGGGGTGGAGGCCTTTCTGATTCAGCTTCTTTGGTCTTCCCCTTATCCGCAAGTTGCTCTCCCTCAACATCTGCTGCTCCTGACTTTTGAGGCGGTCTTTCCGGTTCCACCTCCTTCAACTGCAAACCACTCCTCGTGGTCACTGCATTTACCTGCTTCGGATTAGGATCCGTGTCGCTAGGCAGTCCTCCTCTGGGCCTTGTGTTTTGGGCACTAGCAAATTGCCCAAATTGATACTCAAGAGCCTTGGTCGCTAATTGACTATTCTTCACTTCGGCTGCCAATTTAACATAGTCAGCCTGCAATTGCGCCTGATTAGCGATCATGGTTTTGAACATTTCCTCAATGGTAGGTGATGGTGGTGGAGGAGGGGCATTTTGATTTCTGAATTGAGATTGGTAGTTCTGTTGCCCTCCTTGATTCCTGTGCATACCCTGACCCGAACTTTGGCCTTGTTGGTTGTTGCTACCCCACAAAAAATTTGGATGGTTCCTCCAATTTGAGTTGTAGCCACTACCAAACTGCTGCTGATTTCTTTGTGCATTGCCCACAAAGTTAACCGAATCTGGGTTTGCTCCACAACACTCAGCTGAATGCTCACTGCTACCACACACTTCACACCACATTTGCTGGACCGCATTGACTGAAGCTGAAGGCTGGTTCAAATTCATGTTGCTGAAGTGGTTGTTCAACTGATTCTGCAAGGCAGCTATCTGTGCAGCGATAGCTGTAAATCCATCCACTTCAAGCACTCCTGCTGCTTTCCTTGCTCCACCTCGAGATGAATCTGCATTCCATTTTGGATTGCCCTGTGAAATTCGGTTGAGCAAAGTGTACAGCTCTTCATAAGTCTTTTCCAGCGCTTGCCCTCCAGCTGCTGAGTCTAAAAGAATTTTAGTATGGGGTTCCAAACCCTCAATAAATGTGTGTACCAACACCTCATTAGACTGATGATGATGAGGACAGTCCCGCAACATGGATTTAAATCTTTCCCAGGCTTGATATAAATTTTCTCCCTCCCTCTGTTTGAAACTTAGAATTTGACTTCTAAGTCTGGTTGTTTTACCAGAGGGAAAAAATATTATCAAGAACTTTCGTGCTAGATCATCCCACGTTGATATAGAATTTGGTGGTTCAGCTTTTAACCACCTCTTGGCTTCACCAAGTAAGGAAAACGGAAATAGGGTGAGCCGAACATAATCAGGTGACACTCCAGCGGGTATATAAGTGTCACTTATCTCCAAAAACATTCTGGAGATGTTGTTGTGGGTCTTCATGAGGGAGACCGGTAAATTGCCCGCTTGTGTGCAAAAGTTGCACCATATTCTGCTTTAATTCAAATCTCCCTCCAGGCTCTGGTTTGCGGATACTTGAATGTACATTGTTGGCATGTGGGATTGCCACCTCGCGAACCGGCCTTGCTGCTGCTTCGTCGGGCACTAACACTACCCTCACAACCGGTGGATTTTGTTGCTCCATAATAGACTGTCTGAGCAACTGCAGCTTCTTTTGTAGAGCTTCTCTGCATTTACTATGAAATTCACGTTCAGTCTCTGTATAAGATTCCACCAGCTCCTTGTCCTTTGCCAGTGTTCACAGAAATCAAGTCTGCAAAATACAGGCTAAGAGCAAGTTGTCAACACTTAAGAAAATAAAACAAAAATACAGTAAATTTACACTTAACACAATTTCACCAATTGCCTAGTGTCCCCGACAACGGCGCCAAAAACTTGTCCGGTGGTTTGCTATATGGGTTTAAAACCGACACGCAAGTGCACGTGGTCAAACAAGTAATAAAGTGGCAAAGTAAGCCAAGTATCGAACCAAGGAGACTCTGGATAAGTAAAATTGCTCAAGTATACTATATTCTAGCTTACTTCTAATTATGCTGCAACAACGTAACCAAAAGTTAAATAATTTTTGTTTATAAATTATATACTAAAACTATTAACAAATATTTACTTTGAATTGAAACTATGGATATGAGCATGCCAAGGTTAAGAACAAGTAATGAACTTGATTATCATCATCATTCGGTTATTCTTCTCTTCTAGTTGCTAGCCAAGAACATTAGCCAAGAGATTAAAACTCTCGTATTTAATCTCACTTAAGAATCATAAACCATCCGTCTACATTTCTGTGATCAAATGCAATTTATGACCTAGCATTACAATTCCGGTTCCTAAATTGACTAATACGGCTTTCAAGTATATTTCTATCAGGAAAGCACATCAAAACTCAATTTTCCCAAATCAAGTTAAGAACAATACCCTATTAATTCACAACTTTCTAATTTCGTGCTCTCTCGAGTGAAATTGGACTTTTTAGATGTACATTAATGTCGGCCACACACTAATGCAGTAGAAACAAGAATTAATAGAACAACATAGAAGAAGAAGATGAAAAACCATACAATTCAATAATCAGAATTCATCACCATTGTTCATAACCTCAGCAAGGAAGAGAATTAGCCACTCATTTGTGGATTAATCATCCTAAAACAAGTGTTAATCATACAAACAATTGATTGAAAGAAGAAAGGAAGAGAGAAAATCCCTTAGCTTTTTCGTCCCTCAACTGCCTCTAACCCACGTCCTTGCTCCACCAAGTCTGAATTAATTAATAATAAGCCTAAGTGTTCTATTTATACTATTGGGAATTTTTCCCGGAATAACAAGCAACGTGTCATGGAGGCCAACGCGGAGCACTGCCTCCGTGACACGGTGTGGACGCGGACCCCTTCTGGAAATCCAGGGTCCGGGAATATAGCCTCAACTTGGCACGGCATGCAACGTGGAGGCTTGCCTCCGTGCCACGGAGCTGTCGCGAGGCTTCACTGGAAATTGCCAAATTAATTCATCCTCCATGCAGTGTGCCTCCGCGATGGTAGCGTGGCACGGCTCCATCGCGGAGCCCCTTTACATTGTGCATTCCAGTGTCTTTTCCGTGCTCGCATCCAAGTCCAACTCCGATATTGTTCCAACATGCATTTTAGCTCCTCAAAATCATGTTTTACCTACAAAACAATGCTAATCATGTTGGTTAGTATAAATTCACATTTTATTACCAATTACATGAAAAAGTATACACATTGCACAATAACAAGACGAAAATGTTACGTTTGAGTATCACTTGGGTATATAAATCTGCCCAAGATCACTCAACTTATTCTTTTTTTTTAGAAAAATTTTGGCAGAGTTTCCCCTGTAATATGGACTATCTCGAAAACCTAAAATGCAGAAAAGTCCAACACAGGTACTCCATGCAATACTATAGCATTCATCAGACAAAAGATTGGAGTCGATTATCTCATTTACACCTATACTATAAGGCATTATTTGAAATAGCAATACTAACATACCTGTTATCTGACTAGGCTTGGAACAAATGAGGATATATGGTTTTCATATCTTCCTCTGCCTCCCAAGTCATCACCTCTCGGTTCCTGTTACGCCATAGTACCTTGACAGATGCAATATCTTTAGTTCTCAATCTACGAATCTATCTGTCTAAGATAGCTACTGGAACCTCTTCATAGGCCAGCTCTTCCGAAACCTGGACATCCTGGACTGGGACAACTCTGTGAGGGTCTCCTATGCATTTCCTTAGCATAGATACGTGGAAAACTGGATGAACAAATTCTAATTCTGGAGGCAAGTTCAATTCGTATGCCACTCAACCTATTCTCCGCCGGATCTGATAAGGCCCAACGAATCTCGGACTGAGCTTACCTTTCTTGCCGAATCTCATCACCCCTTTCATTGGAGATACTTTCAGAAATACCCAGTCATTCACATCAAATTCTAGGTCTCTGCGCCGCACATCAGCATACGATTTCTGACGGCTCTGTGCAGTTAGTAGGCGTTCTCTGATAAGCTTTACCTTCTCCTCTGACTGTTGAATAATATCTGGCCCAATCAGCGCTGAGTCTCCCACTTCAAACCAGCCAACTGGCGACCTACATTTTCGCCCATACAGTGCCTCAAAGGGCGCCATCTGGATAGCTGAGTAATAACTATTATTATAAGCAAACTCCATTAGCGGCAAATGCTCGTCCCAGCTACCTCCAAAATCTAGCACACACGCCCGTAGCATATCCTCGAGTGTCTGAATAGTGCGTTCAGCCTGTCCATCTGTCTGAGGGTGGAATGCTATGCTCAAATTAATCTGCGTTCCTAGACCTCTCTGAAATGACTGCCAAAATCTAGTTGTAAATTGTGTTCCTCTATCAGAGATAATAGATACTGGAACACCGTGTAATCTAACTATTTCTCTGATATACAATTCGATGTAATCCTCGGCAGAGAAAGTAGCTTTCACTGGCAGGAAGTGAGTTGATTTCATCAGTCTGTCCACTATTACCCAAATGGAGTCATGTCTATGTCTGGTATGGGGTAATCCTGCCACAAAATCCATGTTTACTGCTTCCCATTTCTAGAGAGGCACAGCTATGTCCTGAGTCAATCCACCTGGTTTCTGGTGTTCCGCTTTTATCTGTTGGCAGTTAGGACATTGGGCTACAAATTCTGCTATTTCCCTCTTCATACTTGGCCACCAGTAGATCTCCTTGATATCGTGGTACATTTTCGTCGCACCTGCGTGGAGAGAATAGCGGGCGTAATGTACCTCATTCATAATTTGCTGGTAGAGCCCTGAAATATCTGGAACACAGAGCCGGCCCTTACATCGCAACACTTCATCCTCAGTTATCTGAAAATATGGCGTTTTCCCTTGCTGGATTCTGTTCTTAAGCTGGACCAGGTCAGGATCTTCATTTTGCCGTTCTTTTACCTCCACAACTAATGACGACACAGTGGTGTTTTGAATTACCACTCTATTGTCCTCTATTTCTGCTACACGAACAGCTAGGCTGGCTAATTGATGTATTTCTCTGACCAACTCCCGCTGCTCAGGCTGCAAACACGCCAAACTTCCCATTGATTTACAGCTGAGAGCATCTGCTACTACATTGGCTTTTCCCGAATGATACAGAATGTCCATGTCATAATCTTTCAATAACTCCAACCAGCGATGCTGTCGCAAATTCAACTCCCTCTGGGTGAAGATATACTGTAGGCTCTTATAATCTGTGAAAATATCCACATGGATGCCATACAAGTAATGTCTCCATATCTTTAAGGCGTGGATCACTGCGGCTAACTCCAGGTCGTGGGTAGGATAATTCTTTTCGTGTTTCCTCAACTGTCTGGAAGCATACGCAATCACTTTACCGTGCTGTATCAACACACAACCCAACCCAATACCTGATGCATCACAATACACTGAATAACCTTCTGTACCTTCTGGTAATGCTAACACTGGAGCGGAGGTTAATCTGTCCTTTAATTCTTGGAAACTCTGCTCACATTCCTCTGTCCACTGAAACTTTACTACTTTCTGCGTCAGCTTAGTCAGAGGTGCCGCTATAGTGGAGAATCCCTCAACAAATCTTCTGTAATATCCCGCTAATCCCAGAAAACTGCGGACTTCGGTCGGAGTGGTAGGTCTAGGCCATGTTTTTATTACTTCTATTTTCTGCGTGTCAACCTGTATACCAGCATTCGACACAATATGCCCCAAGAAAGCTACTGAGTTCAGCCAGAATTCACATTTGGAGAATTTAGCATAGAACTGACGGTCCCTGAGAATCTGGAGTACTATCCGTAAATGGGCCTGGTGGTCTGCCTCTGAGCGAGAATACACCAGAATATCATCGATAAATACTATCACGAACAGGTCCAGGTATGGTCTGAAGGTGCTGTTCATCAGGTCCATAAATACTACTGGGGCATTCGTCAACCCAAAGGACATAACTAAGAATTCAAAGTGGCCATATCGGGTCCTGAAGGCTGTTTTAGGAATGTCTCTTTAATGAACCTGAACCTAATGATATCCGGACCGTAAGTCAATCTTGGAGAAATATCTGGCCCCCTATAGCTGATCAAACAAATTATCTATTCTGGGAAGTGGATACTTATTCTTTACTATAACTTTATTCAGCTGCCGATAATCTATACACATGCGGAGCGAGCCATCCTTCTTCCTCACAAATAGAACTGGCGCACCCCATGGTGAAGTACTCGGCCTGATGAAACCCTTATCTAGCAGGTCCTTCAGCTGCTCCTTTAATTCTCTGATTTCAGCAGGAGCCATAGATACGGAGGAATTGATATAGGCTGAGTACCTGGTAGCAAGTCGATTGCAAAATCTATTTCCCTTTATGGGGGAATACCAGGTAGCTCATCTAGAAATACATCAGGGAATTCATTCACCACTGGAACAGACTGGAGTGTCGGAGACTCTACCTGAACATCCTAAACCCTGACTAGGTGGTAAATACATCCCTTAGTTATCAATTTCGTCGCCTGAAGGTAGAAAATAAACCTACCTTTTGGCGTAGCTATGCTCCCCTTCCACTCTCACACTGCCTTTCCTGGAAAGTGGAATCGGACCGTCTTGGTCCAACACTCTACGTTAGCATAACGTGGCACCAACCAATCCATACCCATAATGGCATCGAAATCAATCATCTCTAGTTCTACCAGATCTACTGCAGTCTGACGATCAGCAACCTCTACTGTACACCCTTGATAAATTCTGCTAGCTATAATGGAGTCACCGACGGGTGTAGATACTGAGAAGGGATGCTGTAACAATTCTGGTGCAACACTAAACTTTCGAGCCACAAATGGGGTAACATAGGACAAAGTGGACCCTGGATCAATCAGTACATCAATAGGGTATGAGCAAATAGTCATCATACCTGTTACCACATCTGGAGACGCCTCTGAGTCCTGTCTCCCTGGTAATGCATAGGTACGACTTGAGCCCGTACCTGAACTAGAGGCTCCTGATCTACCTCGGCCTCTACCTGCTGAACCTGAGGGCCTACGCCCTGCCGAGGCTGCTGGAGCTCGTGGCCCAGATGATGTTCTGTCCTGGCTATCGCGGCTACCTTGCCCCCTGGCCAGACAATCTCTCATCATGTGCCCCTCCTGCCCGCATATATAACACCATGTGGAGCCATATCTACAAGCTCCGGTGTAAGGCCGACTGCAAATAGGGCAGGGTGGGGGTGTGTATCCGCTCTGCTCTACCCTCTTCTGCTGAGGTGAATCCACCGTTCAAGAACTACCACCAGACTCTGACTGCCCTCGACGATGAAATCTACCCCTCTGCTGTTGTGGTGGAGGTGGGGGTCTAGGGGGCCTGTGTGACAACTGGGGTCTGGGTCCTCTCTGAATCTCCCTCTGTATATCGTCTGATCTATCCCTACGACGCTGCTCCTGATTTGTCTGTCTACTGTCCTGTTACCGCTGTCTAAGGCCCTCAATAGTCCGGGCAAAGGCCTGCACCTGGGCAATGTCCATATCTTCCCATAATGTAGCTGTCATGCATGCCTCAATGAATTCTGGGTTCAGACCCATAATAAACCGGTGGACTCTGGATGGCATAGTGTCCACAAAAGCTGGAGCATAGCGGGCTAAGGAGTCAAACTGTAAGGCATATTCTCGTACACTCCTCGCCCCCTGCTCCAAATGCAAAAACTGATCCATCCGGGCCTACCGGATCTCCCGTGGCAAATAAAGGTCCAGGAAGGCCTCCGAGAAGCTGGACCGGGTCGGAGGGGCAACATCTCTCCCTCGAGACCTTTCCCAGCTCTCGTACCATAACACGGCTATGTCTCGCAACCGGAATACTGCTAATTCAACTGATTCTATAGGCGTTACATGCATGACCCGGAAGATTCTCTGCATCTGATCTAGGAAATCCTGGGGGTCCTCTGCCTGATCTGACCCTGTGAATCGTAGGGGACCCAATGCCAAAAATTCCCTGACCCTTGAACTGCCAGATCCACCTGATGGCTCTGCTGTTACAGGTGGCACTGACTGGCGCTGAGTGGCCATCATTTGTGCCAACATAACAACTGCACTGCGAACTTTCTGGTCGGATGGTGTAAGTACAGGAGCTTTCGGAGGCGGTGTCGTTCCAAATAGCTCCTGGTGAGATGGGGACTGCTGAGAAGGCTGTGATGATGCCTCTATATCGCCCTCAGATCGGGCTGATTCTGAATAAAGCTGAGGCATCCTGCTGGTGCCTTCTCCTGCCGCGGTATCCAACCTTCTACTTGTGGTAGGGTGTCGCCGGTCTACCATTTTTATCTGTAGACAAAGAATATGATAAGTTTTAAGAACCCGACCCTATACTGTATTGTTCTTTGGCACGACGGAATATGAAGAAAGAGTAACCATCCTATTATGCCTTGCAGCCTCCTGCCTATAGTATGTGGTGCACAACACATCCATAGACAAGACTCTACTTAGCACGGCTTGCAGACTCCCTAGGACACGACCTGCTCTGATACCAAGTTTTGTCACGCCCCGCCTTGGGGGTATGACTGGCACCTGGTGCCCTATTAGGACCTGAACTGCTAGACTACTGAGCCTAAGCACATCTGGTGCCTGGCTGGCTCTAACTCAGATTCATGGAATCAACGGGCTATATAACGGCTGTGAATACAACCTTCGGCCGACTAGGCCTATAGCCACCTGAACTATAACAACAGCTAACCAGAATCATGTCAATATAAGGGAGCCTATGCGGGCCGACCAGGCCACCATGTTGTCTAGTTATCTCTAGCTCAATATAACAGATGCTGAACAACTACGTGACCGGCAAGGTCACCACTACTAGCTGGATACGGCCCCATACGGCCAACATAAACAACAATACTAGACAGCTAAACTTACGCACGGCCCCACACGACCGGTAGAACTAACCACAGGGAAATATATACAGACCGCAAGCCTCTAGGAATACTGATAAGATGGTCGGGACAGGGCCCCGACCTACCCGTACTGTACAACAAAAGAAAATGATATAAACCTCTAAAATATCAAGCTCCGGATGACAGGAGCTGATGACTCTGCGCTGGCTAGGATCACGAGGGATCGGCTCCTCGTCTATGAGTACCTGCAGGAAAGTAATGCAGCGCCCTAAACGGGCGTCAGTACCACTGGTACCGAGTATGCAAAGCAAACTGAACATAACTGAATATAAACAACAATGCTAGTAAATTCTGAATAGCAAGAAGTATCTAAAATTGTCTGAACTAGCAGGATCTGAAATAGGCTTACATGTACTGAAAGGTAAGGTAGAATCATACCTGTCGTCATGGTGACCTGCTGTCTATCAACTAACAGATATCATGTATGTACATATATATATAACACACAAGAACCTATACCAGCCCCCATAAGCCGGAAGGTGCCAACCAGCACACAATCTATATACCCTTACCCGGGTCAAAACCATCCAAAAATAAATCACTCCATTCGTCTATCAACTACGAGCACCTCTACCAGCCCCCTGGGTCTCCAGCTCGGGCTATGGACTCTGATATAAATAACTGTATCTAAGCCCGAAGGACTCCTGTACTGTAAACTGTAATATGTATCTGCATCTGTATCTGTAATCTGCCCCACTGGGCGCAAGCGCACAACAGGGTAAGCTATACTGCTATGCTGATCATCTTGATATGGGGAATGCTTCATCCCATCTTCGTCCTACTATGGACGACATACCACTCCTTGGAGTGGGGTATCCCCACCCTCACGGTGGATCGACACAGTTACCAACCCAGGGGCGGCGAGGACGCTCAAAGGGTGCCCTTATAACACAAACAGGTCTCAACAAACAATAATCACATATAGCAAGCATGTTTAAACTGAAAATACTATCTGTACTCTGATTTCTCATTCTGAACTCTTTTCTGTGTTATACTGATTCTCAACCTGACTATACTGTATCTGAGATATTATCTGACTGTCTGATTATACTGTAACTGAGATATCATCTGACGTCTAATATTGCCTTACTAACTTTTATTCTGAATATATATATCACAACATTATAAACATGCTTGCTTGATTCAAAACACACTTGCTAAACTCATACTAGACTTAATTCTCGACTTATGAATTCTTTATTCTATACGTCACGCTATCTACTGTACTGGATTACTAACTTGCCGAAGGAATTAGCTTTATATACCTTCACTTTGGAGTTCCCAACTAACTGGCGTAGTTCGGTCAGTATTTCTGCTATTTCTCCCCACTGCATTCATATACATATCAATTAGAGCTAAATACACTAATATTCTGGAAGAAAACATCACTTTCAATATATATATATAGCCCAAACTTTGGCTTATCGAAAAACGGTCAAAAACTTGCTATTTCTCGAAAGTCCAGAAGGGAGAAATACTCACTTTAGGGCTAGGAGTATATTGACACTAATTTGGAGCAATTTCACTTACCTTAGCTCGGTAGCGCGATGATTCGCCAGCCGAATTTCACGAAACTAAATCCGTAGGAATGCTCCTTACTGCTTAATACCTTGGTATCTGGAGTTAATTTGAGTTTGGACCGCATTTGACGGCGTAATCGGAAGGAAATTATCAAGAAACCTCGTCTCCCTCTGTTTTCCCTCGACCTTACTGGAAATTATATGAAAAATAACTTTAAAACCGAAGTGGAGGGGCTTATATACTTGGGGCTGGATAGGGTCTCCATGACACGGAGCTAACGCGGAGGCCCTCCCTCCGTGGTACGTTGCCATCGCGGAGGGGTTTTGCCCTGGCTTCTTCCACGATGGTTCGACAGATTTCTTATCCGGTCATTCCCCGGGCCTTTTCCTAGCATGTATGGCATTCAAAAACTCTTAACCAACATGTGAATAGGAAATCTACATGTCGAGAATTTACGGGGTGTAATAGATACTTGGCTTACTTTAGCCATTTTACTACTTGTTCGACCACATGCACTTGCATGTAGTTGTGAAAAACACCAAACAAAAGCAACAATATAGCATTTGAGAACTTATCTCACCTCAACTGTAACTATCTGATTCTGTGTACTATCATCGTAGGGTCTGGAACAAGTGAGGGTATCTAGACCTTGTGTCATCCTCAGCTTCCCAAGTCATCTTTTCTACATTTTTGTTCATCCAAAAAACTTTAACAGAGGCTACATCTTTGGTCCTCAACCTTTAGATCTGTCGATCTAGTATAGCTATTGGAGTCTCCTCTAGGATAACTCTTTTATGACCTGAACATCCTTGACGGAGACAACCCGAGAAGGGTCTCCTATGCACTTGTGTAACATTGAAACATGAAAGATTGGATGAATAGATTCTAGCCCCAAAGGCAATTCTTACTCATAGGCCACTTGGCCTATCTTCTGGAGGATCCGGTATGGATCTATGAATCTAGGGCTAAGCTTTCTCTTCTTGCCAAATCTCATAATGCCCTTCATTGGTGAAACTTTCAAGAATACCAATCACCGACATCAAACTCTAAGCCTCTACGCCGTACAGCAGAATAGGACTTCTGACGACTTTCAGCTATCAGTAAATTCCCTCTGATGAGTTTAACTTTCTCTTCTGATTGATGTATCATGTCAGGTCCGATTAACCCTAACTCACCTACTTCAAACCATCCTATGGGGTACCAGCATTTCCGCACATATAAACCCTCATAAGGCACCATCTTGATGGTAGAATTGTAACTGTTATTATATGCAAACTTTATAATAGGTAGGTGTTCATCCCAATTTCCTTTGAAGTCCAACACACATGCCCACAACATATCCTTGAGCGTCTAAATCGTGCGCTCAGCTTGGCCATCTATATGGGGGTGAAAGGCTGTACTTAAGTTAACTTGCATCCACAAACCTTTCTGAAATAACTTCAAGAATCTAGATGTGAACTGGGATCCTCTATCAGATATGATAGACACTGGGACACCATGAAGTTGGATTATCTCTTTAATGTATAACTCAGCATAATCTTCAGCTGAAAATGTAGTCCTGACTAGCAAGAAATGAGCTAATTTTGTCAGCCTGTCAATAATGACCCAAATAGAGTCAAATTTACGTCCGGTAGAAGGTAAACCTATAATAAAATCCATGTTGATTGCTTACCAATTTCACATAGGCACGACTATCTCCTGAGTCAGCCTGCCAGGTTTCTGATGTTCAGCTTTTACCTGTTGGCAATTGGGACACTGTGCTGCAAACTTCGCCATATCTTTCTTCATTCCATGACACCAATAGATCTCTTTTATATCATGGTACATTTTCGTAGAGCTCAAGTAAAGAGAATAATGGGAATAATGTACTTCTGCCATAATCTGCTGACGAAGCCCTGCCACATTTGGAATGTAGAGTCGGCCTCTGAATCTCAAAATTCCATCAGTTGTTACCTCAAAGGCCAATAATCCCTCTTCCTGAACATTACTTCTAAGCTGTACCAGGATAAGGTCTTCGTACTATTGCTCTTTCACTTACACTACCAGAGATGACACTGTAGTATTCTAAATCACAACCCTATGATAATCTGAATCCCCTAACTGGACTGCTAGACTGCCCAACTGGTGCAGCTCTCGAGCCAATTCTCTCTTTTCTGGTGTCAGATATGATAAGCTACCCATGGATCTGCGACTAAGAGCATAGGCTACAATGTTAGCCTTTCCTGGGTGATACAAGATATTTACGTTGTAGTCCTTCAGCAACTCAAGCCAATGACGTTGCTGCAAATTCAACTCCTTCTGCGTAAAAATATACTAGAGGCTCTTGTGATTAGTGAAGATGTCTACATGAACACCATATAAGTAATGCCTCCAAATTTTCAGAGCATGAATAACTGTTGCTAAATTTAAATCATGGGTGGGGTAATTCTTCTCGTGTTTTCTTAGTTGCCTCGAAGCATAAGTAATTACCTTACCATGCTGCATCAAGACAAATCCTAGTCCACTGCCTGAAGCGTCACAATATAAAGCGTAGCCTTATGAACCCTCTGGCAAGGCTAATACCAGTGCAGATGTCAGTCTGTCTTTCAACTCCTAGAAACTCTGTTCACAAGCCTCAGGCCACTGGAACTTAGCTTCTTTCTGCGTCAACTTCATCAATGGTGCTGATGAGGCAGAGAATCCTTCCACATACCTTTTGTAATACCCAGCTAACCTTAGAAAGCTATGAATCTCGATTGGAGTTGTGGGTCTGGGCCACATCGTTACAGCCTCAATTTTCTACAAGTCAACCTAAATGCCTACATCTGACACAATATGACCTAATAAAGATACAAAATTTAACCAGAACTCACATTTTAAAAATTTTGCATATAACTTGTGATCTCTAAGGATCTGAAGTACTATTCGCAGATGATCTCTATGTTCGGCTTCTGAACGTGAATATACCAGAATTTCATCAATAAACACTATCACGAATAAATCTAAAAAGGGCTTGAATATGCTGTTCATCAAATCCATAAACATTGATGGGGCATTCGTCAATCCGAAAGACATAACTAGGAACTAATGGGGCATTCGTCAATCCTGACCTTAAGTCAATTTTCGAGAAATATTTCTCCCCCTGCAACTGATCAAACAAATCATCTATTTTTGGTAGGGGATATCTGTTCTTAATGGTAACTTTATTCAACTGTCGATAATCTATACACATCCGTAGTGAGCCGTCTTTCTTTTTACACAAACAAAATTGGCGCACCCCACGGTGAAGCACTAGGCCTAATAAAACCCTTATCTAACAAGTCTTTCAGCTAATCCTTCAATTCCTTCAGCTCGGTAGGAGCCATTTTGTACGGAGGAATAGATAAGGCTGTGTATCCGGTAGCGTATTAATGGGGAAGTCAATTTCCCGCTCTTGGGGGATACAAGGAAGCTCATCTAGAAATCATTTTGGGAACTCACTAACCACTGGAATGAACTGAAGAGTCGAGGATTCTGCCTGCATATCCTGAGCCCTGAAAATATAATAGGTACAACTGTCACGGCCCGAGAGTAAACCCGGATCGTAGATATGGGAAAAGGAGTTTCGAGAGACCCCAAGTCAACCCATGGCGTGAGCATAACACTAATTCATTCATATACAACGGAAAACTTAACTTATCAATCATAAACTAACTAAAAATTGTATCATGAATTTTTAGGGAACGACAAACCGAAATACAATCATCACTGACAAAATACTACACATAAGTCTGAAAAGCCTCTAATCATAAAAGACGGGTTGAAGGGACAAGACCCTAACTAACCCAAACAGTCTGAAAACATAAGATAAACAAGTTCTAAACATGAAGCCCTCGGATCATGAGGACTTATCTCTAGAGATTTAGCAAAACTGAGCACAAACTAGGGACGATGCTGAGCCTGCGAACTAGATCCTGATAATATATGGGTCAGTACTCAGAAAGTACTGAGTATGTAAGGTATGCAAAACAATGCTTAAAAACATAAAAGTTATAGGAGTGGGGACATCATGATCATAAAACTAAAATCGTAAGTATATCATAAGACTCAATATTTTCAAAAGTATTCATAAACCCATGAAAGTCATAACATGCGGGTAAAAATGTTTCATAAATCATAACTTGAGCCAAAAGAACATAACCATGCATAATTCAAAATCATGAGTTACAATGTGAGATTTCTATAACCAACATACTTCACATGAGCACACATGAAGTACGACTTGTACCCCTAGTTGGGAGGCCGTTCATACCTTGCCAAGGGTATGAACCATGAAAGGCGTGTTATCACTCATGAAGGCTCCGTAGGGCATAGGGGACAGTCACTGAGGAGGTCCCAAACATAATCTATGGTGGCACGTAGTTTTGAGATTCGGGGCATAACCTAGGCCCCGAACCTACTCGGTGTTAAGTACTACTCCCAAAAGATGCAACGTGCTCATAATATTCATAACATGACATGCATGGATAGTGAAAAGATGGAAATCATGACATACTTGAGAATTCATATTACTAGCCATAGAATTGGGCCCATGAGTCGGCCAAATCGTATTATAATTCATAAGCAACATGTGGGCATTGCCCATAGTTTCAAACATACTTGACATGTTTAAAATATTAAGAAAATGATCATGCTAACACGGGAAATTAAAACTTGAAGACATGCTTAAAAATGTAAGAGAAACCTGTTCATGTTTTCGGAATCATCTTGACCATGAAATTCACTAAAAATTTTCCCATGATTGGGAATCCATACTTTTTAGAGATTTAAATCATGAAATATAAAATATACAAGCAATATCAGCCCAAATACTTCAAAATCCATAATTTAAACATACTACCACACTTTTATGTAAATTTGTGAGAAATCATGCAATTGGGTTAAGACCCACAAGAATTTGGTAACTTAATTGTAGGAAATGAGAAGAAATGGACATGGGTAGGGTCTAATCTACCCATTCAAAACCCCACATACCTGGAAATTTTGTGACTTCCTACTCCCTAGAAGAACCCTAAGTGAAAACTTGAAGAACTTGAAGAAAATGGCTTGAAACCCTTCCTACTCCCTTCTCTAACACTTGAAATTGCTAAAATGAGCTTAACAAGAGTTTTCATCCCTTAAAGACCCTGTTTTGACCTTAAAACTATGTGGTTTAGGGCCCAAAAGAATAGAAAAGTTGAAATTGCCCTTACTGAAATTTCCCTGAAAAGCAGTTCTGGCCCCGACCACGACTCTTGCCACGAGTAGTACTATCAAGTCAGGACTCGTGGTTGCCTCTCGTGGTCACTTCACCCTTTTCCCCAACTTTCTGAATTTGGCCATGACTGGTAACCCACGACTCGTACCACCATCCTATGGGTCATACTGTCAACCGTGGTACCATCCATCCAAAATAGTACAACTTAACCACAACTCCTCACCACGACTCGTTACTTCATCCTACGAGTCGTACCATGACCCGTGACGACTCACTCTGGCACCACTGAGATATTCACCACGACCCCTAACCACGAGTCGTACCATCTCACCACGGTTCATAGGACTACCCATGACACAACCTTAGGCTCTCGGTCTCCTCACGACTCATTTCACGAGTCATAGGTCCTCACCACGACTCGTACTGGTGCAAAATTCCAGGTTTTCTGCAGTTTTTGACTTAAACTCCCGGATCTATTTGTAGGCCCTTCCAGGGTGTTACAATATCTCCCCCTTGGAAACATTCATCCTCGAATGTAGGGAAACAAGTAGCAAACTCAGAAGAAAACAATCACTATATATAGATTCTAATCATTGATATTCAAGCCAAAAACTGATGGAACGACTACCCCCGAAAAGAACCACATAGCTGGTCTGAGTTCAGACATCATTTGCATACCTCATATCATAAAACTAACTTATACGCATGAATACATCATGAAAAACTAGATAGAGGTTTTAGGGCAGAAATTGATACCTCAAACTGGGAACAAATGGGAGTATTTAGCCATCATATCTGCTTCAGCCTCCCACGTGGCTCCCTCGACATGTTAATTCCTCCATAACACCTTTACTGAGGCTACTTCCTTGTTCCTCAATCTTCAAACCTGATGATCCAAGATTTCAACAGGAATTTCCTCATAACTGAGACTATCCTTCACACTAACACTTTCCACCGGAACCATTAATGCTGGGTCTCCCAAGCACTTTTTCAAGAGAGATACGTGAAATACGGGATGAACTGAAGCCAACTCTGAGTTTAAATCTAACTCATAGGCCACTTTACCCACTCGCCTCATAATCCTGTATGGGCCAATATAGCGGGGACTGAGTTCCGCTTTCTTTTTGGATCTCATTACTCCCTTTATGGGAGATACCTTCAGAAACACCCAATCATCGACCTTGAAATCAAGCCCTTTTATCATCATATATGCATAAGACTTTTGGCGACTTTGAGCCATTTTCACCCTTTCCTTTATCAACTGAACTTTCTCCATGGCCTCATGGACTGAATCTGGACCCACTAACAAAGCCTCACCGACTTCAAACCACCCAATGGGAGATCTACACCGTCTCCCGGAAAGAGCCTCGAACGGTGCCATTTGTATGCTGGAGTGGTAGCTATTGTTATAAGTGAACTCAACAAGAGGCAAATGCTTGTCCCAACTACCCTTGAAATCAATAGTACAAGCTCTCAACATGTCCTCGAGAGTCTGGATAGTCCGCTCCGCTTGACTATCTGTTTGTGCATGGAATGCCCTGCTAAGCTTGACCTGGGTGCCAAGTTCCTTTTGAAACGATCTCCAAAACTGAGAGGTGAACTAGTTACCTCTTTCTGATATAATGGAAAAGGGAACTCAGTGCAGTCTTACCAAATCTCGGATATATAACTTCGCATAATCTTCTGCTGAATCGGTGGTTTTGACCGGTAGGAAATGAGCAGCCTTGGTCAACCTGTCCACTACTACCCAAATGGAGTCATACTGTCTATGGATGCGGGGCAAACCTGTTGCAAAATCTATGTTGATTTTTTCCCACTTCCAAGTAGGAATGCTGATGTCTTGAAGTACACCCGCCGGTCTCTAGTGCTCAACTTTCACCTGTCGGCAATTCGGGCACTTGGCTACAAATTCTACAATATCCCTCTTCATGCCATTCCACCAGTAGATTTCCCGCAAGGCATGATACATTTTGGTGGCACCTGGATGGAATGAATATCTAGACACGTGAGCCTCAAGCAGCATCCGACTTCTCAAATCACCCATATTCGGACACATAAGCGACCCTGGTACTGAAGCACATCTCTCCCTTTGGAGAAGACTTCTACCTTCTGATTTTGAACAGCTTCTTTCAACTTTACCAACATTGGATCTTCATCTTGTTTGGCCTTCACCTGCGCTACCAAGGATGACTCTGACCCGTTCTGAACTACTACCCCACTATAGGTCGAGCCGACTAGTCTAACTCCCAACCGTGCAAGTCGATGTACGTCCTTTACCAGCTCCTTCCTGTCTTCACTCACATGTGGCACACTTCCCATAGAAATTCTACTTAGGGCATCTGCTACCACGATGGCCTTACCCGGGTGATATAGGACACTCATGTCGTAGTCCTTAAGTAGCTTCAGCCACCTCCGTTGCCAAAGATTTAGTTCCTTCTGTGTGAACACATATTGTAAACTATTGTGATTTGTGAATACATCTACATGAACCCCATACAAGAAGTGTCGCCATATCTTCAAAGCAAATACCACCGCGGCCAACTCAAGATCATGGGTCGGGTAATTCTTCTCGTGAGTTTTCAGCGTCTGGAAGCATATGCCACTACTTTCCCATGTTGCATCAATACACATCCCCGTACAACCCTCGAAGCATCACAATATACAACGAAGCCACCAGTACCCTCCCGTAAAGTTAACACCAGTGCTGAATTGAGTCTGGCCTTCAATTCCTGAAAACTCTTCTCACAAGCTTCCGAACACTGGAACTTCACCTTTTTCTGAGTCAATCTCGTTAATGGAGCTACAATGGATGAGAAACCTTCCACGAACCTTCGATAATAACCCGCTAAGCCCAAAAAGCTTCTGATTTCCGAAGGGTTTACCAGTCTAGGCCAGTTCTTTACTGCTTCTATTTTCTGGGAGTCCACCCTTATACCTTTGCTTGACACTACATGTCCCGAGAATGTAACTGATTTCAGCTAGAATTCACATTTGCTGAACTTGGTGTATAACTAGTTATCCTTGAGAGTATGGAGTTCTACCCTCAAGTGTGTGGCATGTTCCTCCTCGCTCCGGGAGTATATTAGTATGTCGTCGATGAACATGATCACGAACATATCCAAATATGCCTTGAATACCTTGTTCATCAGGTCCATAAAAGCTGCAGGGGCATTGGTTAGTCCAAAAGACATAACTACGAATTTAAAATGGACATACCGGGTTCTAAAAGCAGTCTTTGGGATGTTGCTCTCCTGAACCCTGAGCTGGTGATACCCGGACCTAAGATCTATCTTGGAGAAATATTTGGTACCCTGAAGCTGATCGAATAGGTCATCGATCCTGGGTAAAGGGTATCTATTCTTGATGGTGACCTTGTTTAACTATCTATAGTCAATACACATCCGTAGGGACCCATCTTTCTTCCTGACGAACAACACTGGAGCACCCCATGGGGACTTACTAGGTCTAATGAAACCCTTATCTAGAAAATCCTTCAACTTCTCCTTTAACTCTTTTAGTTCGGCTGGGGCCATACTATAAGGAGGGATTGATATGGGTTGCGTGTCAGGTAAAATATCAATTTCAGAATCAATCTCCTTCTCGGAAGGAACACTTGGTAGGCCATCTGGAAATACCATGGGATATTCACATACCACAGGGACTGATTGCATGGTTGAAGTCTTGGACGGGACATCCTTAACCCTAACCAAATGGTAAAAACAACCCTTGGAAATAATTTTTTTGGCCTTGATATAGGAGATAAAGTGACCTACGGGTACCGCTGAACCACCCCTCCATTCTAGAATCGGTTCATCTAGAAACCGAAACTCCACTGCCCGAGTTCTAAAGTTAACAGAAGCATAACATACAAACAACCAATCCATGCCTAAGATGATGTCAAAATCAGTCATATCTAATTCTACTAAATCTGCGGAGGTAACCTTATGCAATACTGTAATAGGGCAACTGTTCGGGGTGTTATATGGGTATATAACTACACGCAAGTGCACGTGGTCGAACAAGTAGTAAAGTGGCTTAAGTAAGCCAAGTATCGATCCCACAGGGACTGGGATGAAGTGCAATCTGCTCAAGTGTACTATATTTCGATTCTAAAAATGCAGACAACAGTGAAACCAAAAGTTTGATATTTTGTTTTATAATTTTTATGCTAAATCTAAAATAACTATCTAATTTGAATCTGAACTATGAATGAGAGCATGCTGAGGTTAAACGAACATGTAATGAAATTAATTATCGATATAATTTGGTTAGTCTTTTCCTCCGGTTGCTAGCCAAGAACATTTGCCAAGAGATTAAAACTCTCGTATTTAACCTCACTTAAGAATCATGAACCATCCACCTACATTTCTGTGATTAAATGCAATTCATGTTCTAGCCATACAAACCCGATTCCTAAATTGACTAATACGACTTTCAGGTATATTTCTATCCTGAAAGTAAATCAATTCCCAATTTTCCCAAACCAAGAAAAGATCATATCCTATTAATTCACAACTTTCCAATTTCTTGCTCTCTCGAGTGAAACCGGACTTTTTAGATGTACATTAACGTAGGCCACACATTAATGCAGTAAGAACAAGAATTAATAGAACAACCATGGAAGAAAAGATGAAAAACCAGAGAATGGATGATCACATTTCATTACAAGTGTTCATAACCTCAGCAAGAAGATGAATTAGCCACTCTTTTGTGGATTAAACATCGTTAAATGAGTGTAAAACATACAAGATATTGAATACAAGGAGAAGGAAAGAGAGAAAAACCCTGATAATTTCGTCCCCTCAACTGCCTGTAACCCACGTTCTTGCTCCACCAAGTCAGAATATTGAAAAATGAACCTAAGTGTTCTATTTATACTAGTGGAAATTTTTCCCGGAATAACAAGCAACGTGTCACGGAGTGCATCGCGGAGCACTACCTCCGTGACACGCTATGGACGTGGACCTTCACTGGAACAGGGGGTCCAGGAAATAAAGCCCAACGTGGAACGACGTGTAACGCGGAGCCAAGCCACCGTGCCATGGACCCATCGCGAACCCACACTGGAATTGGGCTGAAAATTCCCATCCAGGCAGAAGGCCTCCGCGATGGCAGCGTGACACAGCTCCATCGCGGAGCCCCTTTATTTTATGCTGTCCAATGTCTTGTCCCTTGCTTGCATCCAAGTCCAACCCCGATATCCTCCAACATGCATTTTAGCTTCTCAAAATTACATTTTACCTGCAAAATAATGCTAATCATGTTGGTTAGTATAAATTCACATTTTATTACCAATTACATGAGAATGTATACACATTGATAGATAAACAAGGTGAAAATGGTACTTTTGAGTATCACTTGGGCATATAAATTTGCCCAAGATCACTTACCCCACACTTAAATCCTTGTTCGTCCTCGACACCAATCCTACACTTCATGCAATTTACATCCCAACCTCTCTACTTTGGTTCAACAATTTAGGTTGCGGTTGTCCGGCTGGTTCGGTATATGTAAAACCGACACGCAAGTGCACGTGGTCAAACAAGTAATAAAGTGGCTAAGTAAGCCAAGTATCGATCCAAGGAGACTCTAGATAAGTAAAATTGCCTAAGTACACTATAGTCTTATCTTACTTCTAATTATGCTAACAACAACGTAACCAACAGTTAAATAAGTTTTTGTTTATAAATTATATATACTAAAACTATTAACAATTATTTACTGTGAATTGAAACTATGGATATGAGCATGCCAAGGTTAAGAACAAGCAATGAATTTGACGATAATCACAATTTGGTTAATCTTTTCTTCATGTTGCTAGCCAAGAACATTAGCCTAGAAATTAAAACTCTCGTATTTAATTTCACTTTAGAATCATAAACCATTCGTCTACATTTCTGTGATCAAATGCAATTTATGACCTAGCAATACAATTCCGGTTTCTAAATTGACTAATACCGCTTTCAAGTATATTTCTATCAGGAAAGCACATCAAAACCCAATTTTCCCAAATCAAGTTAAGAACAATACCCTATTAATTCACAACTTTCCAATTTCGTGCTCTCTCGAGTGAATTGGACTTTTTAGATGTACGTTAGTGTCGGCCACACACTAATGCAGTAGAAACAAGAATTAACAGAACAACATGGAAGAAGAAGAAGAAAACCATATAATTAACAATCAAAATTCATCACCATTATTCAAAACCTCAGCAAGGAAGAGAATTAGCCACTCATTTGTGGATTAATCATCCTAAAACAAGTGTAAATCATACATACAATTGATTGAAAGAAGAAAGGAAGAGAAGAAATCCCTTAGCTTTTTCGTCCCTCAACTGCTTCTAACCCACGTCCTTGCTTCACCAAGTCTCAATTCTGAAAAATAAACCTAAGTGTGCTATTTATAGTAGTAGGACTCTTTCCCGGAATAACAAGCAACGTGTCACGGAGTGCATCGCGGAGCACGGCCTCCGTGACACGCTACAGACGCGGAAGCCTTCTGGAAAATCACCCGAAAATGGCCCGGGCAGCACCCTGCCGCGTTGGCAGCCCTTGGTCGCGGAGGCCACCTGTCGTGGCACATTGCCAACGCACAGGTGGGCTGTTGTGAGCGGCCTGCCTGCCGTGGCACCTTGTCGACGCGCCGGTGGGCTATTTTGTGCCTCCTCTTTGCCGACGTTCGCGTGTTGATTCCGTTTCCAAGCCTCTACCTCACCAACTCATGGATTAGTTGCTCAAAAGTCATCAAAACCTATAAAACAAAGGCTAATCATGTTGGTTAGCACATATCTTTACTTTATCTAAAATTACATGAAAATGTATACAATAACTTAGATAAACAAGACTAATTTAAGTCGTAAAGCTTATCTCGGGCATATATTTTTGCCCGTGATCAGCGGTCATACCGATTATTCAATACAACAAATCATCAAGAAAACATGCATGGTCCTATCTATGCAATGACCTTCAATACATCAAGACCTCCTAGACTTAAGAATGGACTCTCGATATTGGCAAACTCATGCAAATCAGCTGATCAAGATATCCGATGAAAATTAATCTCTCATCAAGCATGTGCCCTCACAACACAAGAGAATCTTCCCCTTTTTTCTAATATGACTCACAAAATTTTAAGCAGGGGCATGTAAACACAATTTCGCTCTCTCTCCCAAAAGAATTCACATGCATTATGTCATGACCCATAAGCTTGCCCTTAGTGTATTACTCCACTAATATAAAGAAGTGCGATGTAAGATTATGTAGGACTTTAACTGGTTGTACTGGAAGCTACGGAACTAGTAAATATTGGGTTAGCCAATAATAGCCACTAGCATCCTTAAGCGCCTTTTCAACACATCCCATCAAATCATGGACATTGTTTCATTTTTCATCATCCCATTCTTGATGTTTTTCTTTAGTTTGTCCCATCTTATTAAGCACACTTGACACAACAACAAAGATTATTCATGCACCTTCATTATAGTTTATTTATAATAAGTGCACCTTCAACATTTTCTTTTCTTCTATCACTCTGCTTTTCTTTTTCTTTTCACCATTCTCACTCTTTGACACTTTGGGAAAATGATTTTCTCCTCTTAAGTGCTTAAGAGTTTTGTATCGACTTTACGGCTAATGAAAAGAAGGGATTAAGCTCGGTTTACACTTTTTGACAAAAGAAAAAGAATAATAGGCTAAAGGCTCAACGGGCTGACTAGGGTATACAATCAAGGTGGGTACGACAATGAAAAATAGAAACTTTCGGTTAAAACAAAGAAATGCCTACATCCTTTCCTACAATACACCTCCTTCATTTCATTTTTCACACACACCAGGCAAGTTCTAGACATTTCACAACAGCATGGAATAACAACACCTCACTTCACACTTTTTGCACATGCTCAACTCAAGATGTATTCACAGACTCTTCAATCAGCTAATTACAGGAATTCAAACATTAAACCTCAATCATACTGAATCGAACTCTATGTCCTAGGTATCTCAACATATTTACAAAGTTGCATGCTTTCATACAAATCACCTTTGCATTTTAAATATCATGTACAACACGCAACCAAAATTTCGCAACCATACAGTAACTACAGGTTTTGGGATGCAACCCACCAAAGAAAAAAAACTGAAAAATAATTAAAAAAAAAACTACTCCTAACGACTACATTTCCCTTAAGACGGTTGTCATCCATCCATCATAGGGAACGTTCACTACTATGACTTCGGTTCAATGGGACCATTCTCAGTAAAAGAACCGAAAACAAACGCCGAGAAACCCACGAAGTAAAAAAATGTTGAAAATATTGATCATTTCGATATAAAAATATGTACAAAATATTTTAAAAATATCGATCATTTCGATAACAAAAATATGTATAAAATCAGCTAGCAACATTCAGCAACACACGTCAATTTCACATAAATTTACAATACAGAACAACAACTTAACAATTCATAAATCATAGGGAACAACAAGATTTCACATGCACGAAAATAGATTAGAGCATACATACATAACAGCACAGCCCAACACCTAACTACTCCTACCCCACACTTAGCTCGAACACTGTCCCCAGTGTTCACAAAAATTAAAACAGCGCAAAAATCGGGTGGTTGAACTCCCTGATCAATCAAAGTACTCTACTTCTTCGTCGGGTGCTGCTGCTTCATCTCCTATGTCTGAATCGCCCCCGTCGTCATCATCGGACTCCACATCGGAGTCCTCCCGACGTGTCTCCTCATCTGTGGGGACGTCATCATCCGTGGGCTCTACAAATGCTGGCCCCACTCGGCATAGAGCCCTGGCGTTCTCGTCGAAGGGGATAGTCTAGCTCGAGCTGCCATAGCTCCTCCTCTGTTGCCGGCCTCCCGCCTATCCTCAGCTGGAGCATTTTCATCCCATACATACGAGCCATATACTGATCATCACGAGCGTGTCACTCGCCAAGTGTAAGCACTGGCCCGTGGGTGGTGTCGGGTGCCTTAGTTTTAGTAACATCTAAGGCCCGCCGCTCCATCTGCGGGATATAGTCAAGGGCCTCTTCCTCGACATCTAGGCCCCTGAGGACGGTGTTGAGTAGTCCACCAAAGCCGTACCTGTGCCCCTAATACAACCGGGCTCTCTTCATGGCGGAGATAATCACCGCCCCCACGTTGATCTCCAGTCCTTTCATTAGGGAGTACAACAGGCATACACGATCTCGGGTTACATCTGTCATATGTACCCCCAGGATTAGGCAGGAACAGACAATCTTCAGCCATATTCTGGCTTCCCTGTTCATCTGTGAATATGGCAAAGTCTGATGGTAGCCCCTCTCCTTGTGTCTGCTCCATCTAGCTGTCGATCGGGTTCTACAGAGGGTGCGTCTGATGTCCGCATACGGTGGGGTAATGTTCAGCTGTCGGAGCACGTGGGCGTCTGTGTCCCGCGCTCCTATGATGGCATTGAGGTGGTGGGGCTCCAAAGTGACTATTTGCCCTTTTATTTTGATGGTGTGACTTCTAATAGGCCGGTTCCAGTTGGCATATAATTCCCGAATCAGGTGCAAGTTACATTCCTTGGGCTCTTCAAAGATGAACTTGAGCCCAGCTGCCTCGATCCGGTGTACAATCCTAGGGAACTCCTATGCCAACGGTTCCCGTGCTATATGCTCCTCGGGGAAGTATTTGTTTTCTTTGTGCTTTGCGTACCACTTCTTCCCCTCATCCGTCACCCATCTTGTTCCGTATTGGCGGTGTTGGCCACGTGGAACTGTTGGTGCTGCTGGGACTGCTATGCCCAGTCTGATTCGCTTCCTTCCGGCGCCAGAAGTTGATGTGCCTTTCCCTTTTTCTTGCCTGCTTGCCATTTTACCTGTCAATCCAAGTAGACAAGATCAATGTTAAGCCAATGGATATTAACTTCGATTAAGGTCGGGTTAAGCTAGGTCACCCCACACTTAGTCCTTGGCTACAGTTATAACATACCGGCAAGATCATACTTATTTGCATACATAAACACCCAACTATACAAACATGCTTAGTGCATACGAAGACTTCGACGGTATATATACTATGTACTACTCAGACTTCGTACAGCTAATTACAATCATTACCATCGATAACCTTTTAATCCATCGCACTTAGAAAGGAAAAACAAAGAAACGAAAACAACAACAAAAATTTATCTACACGAACCTATACAACCAACCAAATTCTTGCAAATTTCAATATTCCCCTAACCCGAGAATCCGTCAGTCTTTTAACATGATAACAACTAACATACCGACTCATCTCACTCACCATGTACATCCCGGCATGAAGTTCACAAGTTCACTACATTTTTCACTTCAAATTCAAAAACAAGCCCTAGAAATGATATTATCAAGCAAATTCGATTAATTTATGCAATTAACGAGTTCAAGCAATCATAACGACATTCCGAACATTCATCAACAACACTTCAATTGAATTCATGATTAATTTCTACTTAGGGAAAACTTAGCTCACCTCACATGCTCAATATCGAAGAAATTCGACAAGAAATGAGATGGAATCGAAGAACATACCTTGAAGTTGAAGAATTTACGCAAAATTGATGATTTTCTCAGCCTACTCCGTGTCACGTTGAAGGGGGATGGGTTTTGGGGAGTTTGGTCACGGAGTGATTGAAAAATAAGGGAAAGGGAGGGTTTTTCGGGGTTAAAAAGTAGTAAAATCGCGCGGGTCACCCGGCGACCCGGTGTGACCCATCGCGATATACGTGGCAACGTGTCATGGAGTGCATCGCGGTGCACTGCCTCCGTGACACGGAGCCGTCGCGAGCCTGTTCTGGAAATTTAAAAAAAATCTGGATTATACCTCAACGTGTCACGGAGGGTAACGCGGAGGTCCACCTCCGTGACACGGAGCTATCGCCCCAGCTCACTGTTTTGCCACTTTTTGTTAATTTTCATATCTCGAATTTTCCTTTGCGATTCCGTGCCTATTTTCCTCCGTTTGACCTGAAATTCATCTCACTATACAAAATTGGTTAGAATTATAGGTTTCACTCTAACTAAAAATAAAACAAAAACTAAAACTAAAACGAAAAATTTTGTTGTTAATTGAGAAATAGAAAAAGAAAAAAATCTATTCACAATTTACAAAGAGAAAATTTTTTCCACGGGTTGCCTCCCGTGCAGCGCCTGGTTTACCGTCGCGGCTCGACGTCATTAAGCTCAGTTGTCCTCTAGGGTGATGGACGATTTCTCTCGATCACCGTCCTCCCCCCAGTAGTGCTTACACCGATCCGGTGGTTTTCCTAATAACTCTCGTGAGTCCTTAATCTGCTCATCATTGCCTTGATCAATCACATTGATCACCGAGAGTTCTTCGTGCACCATCGGGAGCTTGGGTGCCTTGTACACATCGAACACCTCCACCTTGTCGTGTGCTCGCATTGTTAGCTGCCCCGCAACTACGTCAATTAGTGCTTTCTCGGTCTCCAAGAAAGGACGTCCCAAAATAAATGGGACTTCCGCGTCTGGTTCAAAATCCAGCACGACAAAATCTACCGGGAAAATTAGGGAGCCAACTTGCACCAGAACGTCCTCCACAATGCCATCAGGTCTGGCTAAGGATCGATCCGCCAATTGCAAGATTACTATTGTGGGTCTAGGACTCCATAGACACAAATTTCTGAATACCGATGACGGCATCAAATTTATGCTCGCTCCCAAATCACACAATCCACGAGCTCGGATGCTCTGCCCAATAGTAATCTGTATGTCACACCCCGCTTTGGGGGTTATGACTGGCACCTGGTGCCCTACTAGGACCTGAACTGCTAGACTACTGAGCCTGAGCACATCAGGTGCCTGGCTGGCTCTAACTCAGATTCAGGGAAACAACGGGCTATATAACGGTTGTAAATACAGCCTCCAGCCGATTGGGCCTATAGCCACCTGTACCTGTACTAACCGCTAACCAGAAACATATCAACATAGGGGAGCCTATGCGGGCCGACAAGGACACCATGCTGTCTAGTTATCTGTAACTTAACAATGAATTATTGAAAAGCTACGTGACCGGCAAGGTCACCACTACTGTCAAGCTATGGCCCCACACGGCCAACATAAAAGAAACAAAAGTACTAACAGCTATACAACTGCACGGCCTCACACGACCGGCTCATCTGACCACAGGGAAATATACACAGACTGCAAGCCTCTAAGAATACTGATAAGATGGTCGGGACAGGGCCCCGGCCTACCCATGTTGTACAATAAAAGAAAAGGGATAAACCTCTAGCTATCTAGCTCCGGATGACTGGAGCTGATGACCCTGTGAGCTGACTGGAATCACGAGGTATCGGCCCCTCGTCTATGAGTACCTGTAGGCAAGTAATGTAGCGCCCCCAAACGGGCGTCAGTACCACTGGTACTGAGTATGTAAGACAATAACTGAAAGAAATATCTGAAAACAACAACACAACTGATGGAACTGAAATAGGAAGGAATAGGCTAACTGACTGGAAATGTAAAACTATGCCTACTCTTAACTGTACTGGAAGGAGTAGGAGTCATACCTGGAGATGTATCATTCTACTGTCGATCTACTCGTATCTAGTGTAACATGGCATAACATAACATAACATAACATAGCACACACAAACCTTACCCGGCCCCCATAAGCCGTGGGGTACAAACAACACGCAATCTATACCCCTACCCCGGTCGTCCCATCTCCTATAATAACTATAAGCATCCTGCCGGTCCCCTGGGTATGCACTTGGGCTCGCTGAGCCCCTGACTATAACTGTACCTGAGTCTGGAGGACTCCTGAATCAACACCCCGGGCGTATCCGCTCGATGGGGGTGTATAAGGGCCGACTAAGGCACAATATGGGGAAAACTGGCATCCTATCTTCGTCCCCTGTGGGACGGCATGCCACTCCGTAGAGCGACGTATCCTCGTCCTCTGGCGAACGAGTCGATACAGCTATTAACCCTGGGGCCGTCATGGATGCTAGGTAATCCAACCCAAGACAATACAACAGTCTCAACTAGTAATACTATCTGCACATCCCACATACTGAAGCTAATGATAATAATGTATCTGTACATACTATATGCTGACTAGCGATATTAATATGTATGTATTTAATATATGCTGAGACTGATAATGGTATATATATATATATATATATAATCTTCTGCCATACTGTACTGAGTCTAATGTTGGACAAGATATAGTTTTTCTGTTGGAAACCATGCTGTATACTGAGTTTCTATAGTAACATGATTTACTATTTCTAACATGCTTCCTAAACTTCATTTTAACGTATCATTCTACTTCTGAGATGCCTTACAGATACTTATGTTGCTTTACTGGGTTTCAACTGAATACGATAATATCCTAACATTCTGTACTAAATCACATACTGGGCATGTTGTACAGTTCCTAACACTTGTATTAGAATTTATATCGTGCTAGCAAGTTCCACGCTATACATAACATGATGCTTCTAATATCGTACCAACATTCTTAATAAACATAACACACGACTTCTGAAAATTCTACTAGCCTTTAAACTACTTTACTATACCGAGATTACTAACTTGCCGAGGAAACTAGCTTTGCATACCTTCACTTCTGATTTCCTAACTAACCGGCGTAGCTTGGTCAGTATTTCAGCTATTCCTCCCTACTGCATTCATATATATATCAATCAGTACTAAATACAACTTTATTTTGAAGGACGACATCACTTTCGATATAATTACAGCCTAAACTTAGGCTTATCGAAAGACGGTCGAAAACTCGCTATTTTTCAGAAGTCCAAAAGGGAGAAGTATTCACTTCACAGCTAGGAACACATAGACACTAGTTTGGAGCAATTCCACTTACCTTAGTCCGGTAGCTCGACGATTCGTCGGCCATATTTCACGAAACTAAATCCGTAGGAATGCTCTCTGCTGCTAAATACCTCGGTATCTGAGGTTAATTTGGGTTTGTACTACGTTTAGCAGCGTAATCAGAAGAAAATATATTTACCTTCTTCGTTCTCCTATGATCCTCTGCGTTTTCTGGAAATTTTATAAGTTTTTAATGAATTAAAACTGAAGTGGGGCTTAATATACTTGAGCCTGGACAGGGCCAACGTGCCACTAGCAAACGAGGAGGCTCCACCTCCGTGACACGTTGCCATCGCGGAGGGGTTCTGCCTCGGCTCCTTCCGCGATGGTTTGATAGGCTATCCGTCCGATCCTTTTCCCGGCCTTCCTCTAGCACGTATGACTTACAAATATGCTTAATCATCGTGCGAATAGGCCATCTAGGTGTCAGAAATCTTACGGGGTATAACACTGTATAGTAAAGCTCCCAGGGTCTTTGAGCTTTGTGGGTAGTCTATTTTGAATCTGGGAAGTGCACTCCTCCGTTAGAACCACCGTAGCATACTCAGTCAACCGACTTTTGTTTGCCACAATGTCCTTTATATACTTAGCATATTTTGGCACTCCCTACAAAACATCAACAAGAGGTAAGTTAATATGTACCTGTTTCAGCACCTCCATGAATTTCTTGAAACACGTCTCCTCCTTGTGTTTCTTTAATCGTTGAGGGAATGAGGGTGGTGGTCTTTCTGATTCAGCTTCCTTAGTCTTCCCCCTTTCAGTACTTTGCTCCCTCTCAACTTCTGCTGCTCCCGATTGTTGAGGTGGTCTTTCTGGTTCCACCTCTTTCAGCTGCAAACCACTCCTTGTGGTCACTGCATTCACCTGCTTGGGATTGGGATCTGTGTCGCTCGGAAGTCCTCCTCTAGGCCTTGTGTTTTGGGCTCCAGCAAATTGCCCAAATTGATATTCAAGTGCCTTGGTAGCTAACTGGTTGTTTTTCACCTCGGCTACCAATTTCACATAGTCAGCCTGCAATTGAGCTTGGTTAGCTATCATGGTCTTGAACATCTCCTCAATGCTGGGTGATGGTGGTGGAGGAGGTGCATTGTTATTTCTGAATTGTGCTTGATAATTCTGCTGCCCTCCTTGGTTCCCTTGCACACCCTGACCTGAACTTTGCCCCTGATGGTTGTTGCTACCCCAGGAGAAATTAGGGTGATTCCTCCAATTGGAATTGTAGATATTACCATATTGTTGGTGATTGTTCCTTTGTACATTACCCACAAAGTTTACTGAGTCAGGATTGGCTCCACAACACTCAGCTGAGTGCTCACTGCTTCCACACACTTCACACCACATTTGTTGCACTGCATTAACTGGGGCTTGGGGCTGGTTCATTGTCAGGTTGTTGAAGTGGGTGTTAAGTTGATTTTGTAATGCAGCTATCTGTGCAGCAATAGCTGTAAACCCATCCACTTCTAGTACTCTTGCTGCTTTCCTTGTCCCGCCTCTTGACGAATCAACATTCCATTCCGGATTGCCCTGCGAAATATGATTCGACAAGGTATACAGCTCCTCATAAGTTTTCTCCAGCGCTTGTCCTCCAGCTGCCGAGTCTAGCAATATTTTTGTGTGGGGTTCCAAACCCTCTATAAAAGTGTGCACCAGCACATCATTGGACTGATGATGATGAGGACAATCCCGCAACATGGATTTGAATCTCTCCCAGGCCTAATATAGATTCTCTCCCTCTCTCTGTTTGAAACTTAGAATTTGACTTCTAAGACTTGCTGTTTTACCGGAGGGAAAAAACCTTATCAAAAATTTCCTTGCAAGATCATCCCACGTAGAAATAGAATTCGGTGGCTCAGCTTTCAACCACCTCTTGGCTTCTCCTAATAGAGAAAATGGGAACAATGTAAGCCGGACATAATCTGATGACACTCCAGCGGGGATGTAAGTGTCACTTATCTCCAAAAAATTTTGGAGATGCTGCTGTGGATCTTCATGAGGGAGACCGGTAAACTGCCCGCTAGTGTGCAGCGATTGCACCATATTCTGCTTAAGTTCGAACCTCCCTCCTGGCTCAGGTTTGCGGATGCTAGATGTGACATTATTAGCATGTGGGATTGCCACCTCGCGAACCGCCGAGCTGCTACTTCTTCAGGCACTAACACTGCCCGTACTACCGGTGGATTCTGTTATTGCTCCATGATCGTCTGTCTGAGCAACTACAGCTTTCTTTCTAGAGCTTCTCTCCGCTTACTATGAAATATTCTTTCTGGCTCTATATACGAGTCCACCAGCTCCTTGTCTCTTGCCAGTGTTCAACAGAAATTAAGTCTACAAAATACAAGCTAAGACCAAGTTGTCAACACTAAGAAAATAAAAATATAGTAAATTAACACTTAAAACAAATTCACCAATTGCCAAGTCCCCGGCAACGGCGCCAAAAACTTATTCGGGGTGTTATATGGGTATATAACTACACGCAAGTGCACGTGGTCGAACAAGTAGTAAAGTGGCTTAAGTAAGCCAAGTATTGATCCCACAGGGACTGGGATGAAGTGCAATCTGCTCAAGTGTACTATATTTCGATTCTAAAAGTGCAGACAATAGTGCAACCAAAAGTTTGATATTTTGTTTTATAATTTTTATGCTAAATCTAAAATATCTATCTAAGTTGAATCTGAACTATGAATGAGAGCATGCTGAGGTTAAACGAACATGTAATGAAATTGATTATCGATGTAATTTGGTTAGTCTTTTCCTCCGGTTGCTAGCCAAGAACATTTGCCAAGAGATTAAAACTCTCGTATTTAACCTCACTTAAGAATCATGAACCATCCACCTACATTTCTGTGATTAAATGCAATTCATGTTCTAGCCATACAAACCCGGTTCTTAAATTGACTAATACGACTTTCAGGTATATTTCTATCCTGAGAGTAAATCAATTCCCAATTTTCCCAAACCAAGAAAATATCATATCCTATTAATTCACAACTTTCCAATTTTTTGCTCTCTCGAGTGAAACCGGACTTTTTAGATATACATTAACGTAGGCCACACATTAATGCAGTAAGAACAAGAATTAATAGAACAACCATGGAAGAAAAGATGAAAAACCAGAGAATCAATGATCACATTTCATTACAAGTGTTCATAACCTCAGCAAGAAGATGAATTAGCCACTCATTTGTGGATTAAACATCGTTAAATGAGTGTAAAACATACAAGCAATTGAATACAAGGAGAAGGAAAGAGAGAAAAACCCTGATAATTTCATCCCCTCAACTGCCTGTAACCCACGTTCTTGCTCCACCAAGTCAGAATATTGAAAAATGAACCTAAGTGTTCTATTTATACTAGTGGGAATTTTTCCTGGAATAACAAGCAACGTGTCACGGAGTGCATCGCGGAGCACTGCCTCCGTGACACACTACAGACGCGGACCTTCACTGGAACAGGGGGTCCAGGAAATAAAGCCCAACGTGGCACAGCGTGTAACGCAGAGCCAAGCCACCGTGCCACGGACCCATCGCGAACCCACACTGGAATTGGGGTGAAAATTCCCATCCAGGCAGAAGGCCTCCGCGATGGCAGCGTGACACGACTCCATGATGGAGCCCCTTTATTTTATGCTGTCCAATGTCTTGTCCCTTGCTCGCATCCAAGTCCAACCCCGATATCCTCCAACATGCATTTTAGCTTCCCGAAATTAAATTTTACCTACAAAACAATGCTAATCATGTTAGTTAGTATAAATTCACATTTTATTACCAATTACATGAGAATGTATACACATTGATAGATAAACAAGGCGAAAATGGTACTTTTGAGTATCACTTGGGCATATAAATTTGCCCAAGATCAGCAACTTCTATATACCTGCCTCGCTACAACTGAATCACCAATCAGGGTAGAGAAAGAAAATGGTTCGGACAAGACTTCAAGACCGACTCCAAAGTGACTAGCAATGTAAGGTGTCACAAAAGATAGTGTGGCTCCTGGATATAATAAAGCATAAGCATCAATGTGAAAACTCATAACATTCCCGTAACCACATCGGAGAAGTCTCTTGCTCCTGCAGAGAGCCAAGTGTATAAAATCGGTTCTGGCTGGACGCTAGCTGAGCCAGTCGGAGCACCCTGCTAAGTCTGACTTGCCACTGAGACGGCTGAACTGGCTGCTGAAGTGCGGGCTCCACTACCCCCCTAACCTAGTCGCAGGGCAATCCTTAAGTCTATGTCCGGGTTTGCCACACCCGAAACAAACGTCTGAGCCCACCAAACATTTCCCTAGGTGGTTCTTGCCACAAGTAGCACAAGATGGGAAAGTGCTCTCTGTGCGCGTGCTGTTTTGACTCATCGAACCGGAGGCCCTACTCCTTTGACCGTCCTGTGTCCTGGATGGAGTACTAGCGGAATATGGTGCTGGTGTAGTGGACCTGTGCTAGGACTGCTGGTGAAATTCACCTCTTGGCTTAGGCTGGGAGAACCTGTGGCTATTAGTTCTGGCCTTCTTTGCCTCTCTCTGCCTCATATGAGTTGCTTCCATCTGCTGAGCATAGAGGACTATCCGTGGATAGTCCATATCCTAATGAAGCAAGGCTATTCTGCAGTCTTTGTCTAAATACTCAGCTACTCCCTGCACAAACCTGGTCACCCGTGCCCTTTGGTCCATCACTAACTCCAGGGCATATTTTTACATGCGAGTGAACTCAAGTGAATATTTCAGCACCATCTTGCTTAAGGTTGACAAACTCAGTTGCTTTTAGTTCCCTCATCTCCTGAGGGAAGAACCTGTCGAGAAAGGCAATGTGGAACTCATCCCAGCTGATAGGGCCTACTCCCACTGCCCTGTTATCCCTCAATTGTTTGAACCAAATGAAAGTGACCTCCTTCAGTTGATAAGAGGCCAAATCAACACATTTCTCACTTGTCACTCCCATGACCTTAGTGACCTTCAAAATCCCTTCGACGAACTCGTGTGGATCCTCGTCCACCTTTGCCCCGGTGAACTCAGGAGGGTTCATCCTCAAAAAGTCTTTGATCTGGGCCGCTGCTGCATTGCCATTTTGGGTAACAGGCGCAACAGCCTATTGGTTGACCTGAGCGATCAAGGCACGTGCCAGCATTTGAATAGCCGCTCGAAACTCGGCATGGGAAGCTGGCTCGGGTGATTGGGGCTCCTGAATAGGTGGGGCTTGCTGACGCCTATCATCATTGCCACCCCTATGGCCTTCATCATTTATGTTCCTCCGTCTGATTATCCTTTTGGGAGCCATAAATTTTCTGCAATCACAAAATGCATGAATTAAAAGGGCAGAGAGATTTTGACCGCACGACATATATCATGAAAGAAGGGAACATTTCCTAAAATGTTCAGTAGCCTCTTCGTCATAAGTGTGCCGTGCTTCACACCCATGAAAAAGACTCTACCTAACGCGACTTTCAAACTCCCTAGGACACCTCAAAACCTATTGCTCTAATACCAAGTTTGTTATGACCCGAGAGTACACCCGGATCGTAGACACGGGACAAGGAGTCCCCAGAGACCCCAAGTCAACCCATCGCATGAGCATAACACTAATTCATTCATATACAGTGGAAAACTTAACTTATCAATCATAAACTAACTGAAAATCGTATCATGAATTTGTAGGGAATGACAAACTCGAAATACAATCATCAGTGACAAAATACTACACATAAGTCTGAAAGCCTCTAATCATAAAAGACGGGTTAAGGGACAATACCCCAACTAACCCAAATAGTCTGAAAACATAAAATAAACAAGTTTTGAAAATGAAGCCCTATGTTATACCTCGGGAATTAATAAATCGGACCCGGAAGTGAATCAGGAGAAAACTGGAAAAAAATGTTGAAAGTTGCAGGATGGGTCACTTTACGACTCGTGAAAAGGTATAACGAGTCGTCAGGTGGCTCGTGGGGAAGGTTCGAGATGTGGGAGGACTCGAGGTCCTCACGGGGGATGTAAGGACTCGTGGTGAATCACCACGAGTCATCGGGTCAGTTGTTGGTTGGTCCTAGGGAAAGTTAGCAAGGCTTATCCAGTGTACTTGACAGATGGCACCCAACGACTCTTCATCAGCCCCAACGACCCGTTAGGTGGGCTGTTATCAAGCCAGTGGAAATTTATTGAATGATGAGGCAGTGTACTGGACGGGTGATTCAACGGATCGTGAGCCCTGGTAACGAGCCGTCAGGTCGTCCGTTAGAACCCCCTAACAGTTATTTTCAGCGATTTCAGTAAGGGCTTTTTTGTAATTCCTAAGTTCTAAGGGCCTATACTACGTCGTTTTAAGCTATTAATAGAGGGTTTTAAGCTGAGATAAACCCATCTAGGCCATTTTCTTCATACATGCAAGAGAGGAGCTTGAAGGGGAGAAAGTGAGGAGAAATTCAAGGATTTCAAGGGAAACCTCAACTGGGTAATTAGGAAGAGATAAGATTCTTCAATCCCAGGTATGTAAGGCTATGAGTGGGTACTTTCTTCCACACCCATGCCCATTCCTTATTGATTTATGACTTAATTGTGATGATCAAGTGTGGGTTCTCCTTAATGGCATGATTCTTACATTTCTACTCATGGGTATGATTAATTGAGTTGATATTGATGATTTATTGAGCTTGGGCGGATTCTATCTTAATTTATTTTACAACATTATTTTCTAAAAATAGAATCTAAAATGCCCATGTGTTGGGAGTTCTTATGATAGGGTGATGATAGGGAATAGATGATGAGAAGCATATTTTCAAAGAAGGTCAAATAGACCCATGTAGGGTGAAGCTTTGGGTAGTGCCCAATGTTGAGTATGAATGTCGATTTTATTGAATTGATTATATTATTTCATTTTGGAGTGAAATCTCCCAAATTAAAATATTTTCAAATGATTTGAATGTGTTCAAGCATGATAAGATTTTGGGCAAGGCCCCTATGTTGATGATAATGAAGTGATATTTCTAAAGTAGCCTTACAACATGATTTTAGAGTAAAGTCTCCCATTATTCTTGAGCTTGTGGTGTGTGTCATAATAAAGCTTCTCATATGTATGAATTTCATAATTGAGATGTATGTTGTCATTAAGCTTCATTTCACATGATGTTGTGTCTAAGAATGATTCTATTCTAAGCTTTGTCGAGAGGACATTGTTGAGCTTCATATTTATATGATTGTTCGATCTGTTTGTTATATGGGTATATAACTACACGCAAGTGCACGTGGTCGAACAAGTAGTAAAGTGGCTTAAGTAAGCCAAGTATCGATCCCATAGGGACTGGGATGAAGTGCAATCTGCTCAAGTGTACTATATTTCAATTCTAAAAATGCAGACAACAGTGTAACCAAGAGTTTGATATTTTTGATTGCTAATAATTACGCTAAGTCTAAAACAATTATCTAATGTGAGTCTGAACTGTGAATGTGAGCATGCTGAGGTTAAACGAACATGTACTGAAATTAATTGTCGATATAAATTGGTTAGCCTTTTCCTCCGGTTGCTAGTCAAGAATTATTGCCAAGGGATTAAAACTCTCGTATTTAACCCCACTTAAGAATCATGAACCATCCACCTACATTTATGTGATTAAATGCAATTCATGTTCTAGCCATACAAAACCGATTCCAAATTGACTAATACGACTTTCAGGTATATTTCTATCCTGAAGGTAAATCGATTCCCAATTTTCCCAAACTATGAAAGGATCATATCCTATTAATTCACAATTTTCCAATTTCTTGCTCTCTCGAGTAAAACCGGACTTTTTAGATATACATTAACGTAGGCCACACATTAATGCAGTAAGAACAAGAATCAATAGAACAACCATGGAAGAAAAGATGAAAAACCAAAGAATCAATGATCACATTTCATTACAATTGTTCTTAACCTCAGCAAGAGGATGAATTAGCCACTCATTTGTGGATTAAACATCGTTAAATAAGTGTTAAACATACAAGCAATTGAATACAAGAAGAAGGAAAGAGAGAAAAACCCTGAGAATTTCGTCCCCTCAACTGCCTGTAACCCACGTTCTTGCTCCACCAAGTCAGAATATTGAAAAATGAACCTAAGTGTTCTATTTATATTGGTGGGAATTTTTCCTGGAATAACAAGCAACGTGTCATGGAGTGCATCGCAGAGCACTGCCTTCATGACACGCTACCGATGCGGACCCTCACTGGAAACTGGGGGTCCAGGAAATAAGGCCCAACATGGCACGACGTGCAGCGCAGAGCCAGGCCACCGTGCCACGGACCCATTGCGAACCCTCTCTGGAAATTGGGAGAAAATTCCCTATCCAGGCAGAAGGCCTCCGCGATGGCAGCGTGACACGGCTCCATCGCGGAGCCCCTTTATTTTGTTCTTTCCAATGCCTTGTCCCTTGCTCACATCCGAGTCACGCTGGATTTTGTCGGTAGATTTTGTCGTGCTGGATTTTGAACCAGACGCGGAAGTCCCATTTATTTTGGGACGTCCCTTCTTGGCAACCGGGAAAGCATTAATTGACGCAGCTGCGGGGCAACTCACAATGCGAGCACACGACAAGGTAGAGGTGTTCGATGTGTATAAAGCACCCAAGCTCCCGATGGTGCATGAAGAACTCTCGATGATCAATGTGATTGATCATGGTAATGACAAGCAGATGAAGGATTCCCGAGAGTTAATTGGAAGACCACCAGATAGGTGTAAGCACTACTGGGGGGAGGACGGTGATCGAGAGAAATCGTCCATCACCCTAGCGGACAATTGAGCTTAAATGACGTCGAGTCGCGACGGTAAACCAGGCGCTGCACGGGAGGTAACCCCTGAAATTTTTTTTCTTTCATTTTTGTAAAGTGTAAATAGATTTTTCTTTTTCTTTTTCTTGATTGATTACAAAATTTTTCATTTTAATTTTTGTTTATTTTTATTTTTTTAATTAGGTGAAACCTATAATTCTAACCAATTTTTTTTAGTGAGAAGATTTTCAGGTCAAACGGAGGAAAATGTGCACGGAATCGTGAAGGAAAAGTCGAGGTATGAAAAATTAATAAAATGTAGAAAACAGTGAGCTGGGGCGATAGCTTCGTGTCACGGAGGAGGACCTCCGCGTTACCCTCTGTGACACGTTGAGGTATAACCCAAAAATTTTAAAAATTTCCAGAATACTATCGCGATGGCTTCGTGTCACGGAGGCAGTGCACCGCGATACACTCTGTGACACGTTGCCGTGTATATCGCGACGGGTCACATCGGGTTGCCGGGTGACCCGCGTGTTTTTCTACCCTTTTTAACTTGAAACCTCCCTTTTTCCCCTCATTTTCAATTTCCTCCACGACCAAACATCCCAGAACCCCTCCCCTATCAACGTGCCACAACTTAAGGCAACAAATTACCGAGTTTTCTTCGATTATTCAACTACAAGGTATGTTTTCCGATTCCCTCTCAAGTTTTTGTTGATTTTCTTTGATTTTAAGCATGGGAGGTGAGCTAAATCGCCCTAAGTCGAAATTAAGCATGAATTCGAGTTATTTGTTGATTGATAAATGTTCGGAATGTCGTTATGATTGTTTGAACTTGTCGATTGAATAAATTATTTGAATTTGATTGATAATCTCAATTCTAGGGCTTGTTGTTGAAATTGAAGTTGGAAATGTGTTGAAATTGTGAATTTTATATCGGGTTGTACGTGTTGAATGAGATGAGTCGTTGTACAAATTGTTGGAATGTTAATAGACGATGAATTCTCGGGTTTGGGGGAAAATGTTGAAATTTGTTCGAATTTGGTTGGTTGGATAGGTTCATGTATATAAATTTTTGTTGTTATTTTTGTTTCTTCATTTTTCTTTGCTAAGTGCAATGGTTAAAATGTTTGCGATGGTAGTGATTGTGATTAGCTGTACGAAGTCTGAGTAGTACGCAAAAGTTATACCGTCGAATTTTCTTTTGAACGCACTAAGCATGATTGTATAGCTGGTTGTTTTGGGTAAATAAAGTTATTCTTGCCGTAGGTTGTAACTGTAGTTAAGGACTAAGTGTGGGGTAACTTAACGTAACCCGACATTATCCGAAGTTAATATATTTAGCTTAACATTGAGCTTGTTTACTTAGGTTGACAGGTAAAATGGCAAGCCGGCAAGAGAAAGGGAAAGGTGCATCAACTTCAGGCACCGGAAGAAAGCGACTCAGACTGGGCACAACAGTCCCAGCAGCACCAGCAGCTCCACGCGGCCAGCGTCGCCAATATGGAACAAGATGGGTGAGTGACGAGGGGAAAACGTGGTACGCAAAGCACAAAGAGAACAAATATTTCCCCGAGGAGCATATAGCACGGGAGCCATTGGCACAGGAGTTCCCCAGAATGGTTGACCGGATCGAGGCAGCGGGGCTCAAGTTCATATTTGAGGAGCCCAAAGAATGCAACCTGCACTTGGTTCGGGAGTTCTATGCCAACTGGAACCCGTCAATCAGAAGCCACACCATCAAAATCAGAGGGCAGATAGTCACTCTGGAGCCCCACCAGCTCAATGCCATCATAGGAGCACGGGACACAGACGCCCACGTCCTCTGACAGCTGAACATTACCCCACCGTATGCTGACATCAGATGCACATTGTGTGGGGCCCGATCTACAGCTAGATGGAGCAGGCATAAGGAAAGGGGCTACCATCATACTCTGCCATATTCTCAGATGAACAGGGAAGCCCGAATTTGGCTGAAGATAGTCTGCTCTTGCCTCATCCCGGGGGTACATATGACTGATGTAACCCGGGATCGTGTTTGCTTGGCGTACACCCTGATGAAAGGGCTGGAGATAAATGTCGGGGCGGTGATTATATCCGCCATGAAGAGAGCCCGGTTGCACCAGGGTCACAGTTATGGTTTTGGTGGACTACTCATTACCTTTCTCAGGGGCCTCGATGTTGAGGAGGAGGCCCTCGATTATACCCCGCAGTTGGAGCGGCGGGCCTTGGATGTTACCAAAACTAAGGCTCCCGACACCACCCACGGGCCAGTGCTGACACTTGGCAAGCGACACGCTCGTGATGACCAGTATATGGCGCGGATGTATGGGATGCAGATGCTCCAGCTCAGGATAGGTGGGAGGCCGGCGACGGAGGAGGAGCTATGGCAGCTCGAGCTAGATTACCCGTTTGGCGAAAACGCCAGGGCTCTATGCCGAGTAGGGCCAACCTTTGTAGAGCCCACAGACGATGACGTCCCCACGGACGAGGAGACGCTTCGGGAGGACTTTGATGTGGAATCCGATGATGACGACGGAGGCGACTCGGACATGGGAGATGAAGCAGCAGAACCCGACGAAGAAGTGGAGTACTTTGATTGATCAGGGAGTTCCACCACCCGATTTTGTGCTATTTAATTTTTGTGAACACTGGGGACAGTGTTCGGATTAAGTGTGGGGTGGGAGTAGTTAGGTGTTGGGCTGGGCTGTTTGTTTGTATGTTCTTCTCTGTTATTTTGTATGTTGTGTTTCCCTGTATTTGTGAATTTTCAAATTGTTTTGTATTTGTAAATATTTGTGAAATTGATGTGTGTTGTTGAATGTTGCCAGCTGATTCTGTAAATATTTTTTGTTTATCGAAATGATCGATATTTTTAAAAAAATTTCTTTAAGATATTGTGTACATAAATTTTTTCTTTTCCCATCGAAATGATCGATATTTTGCAAATTTTTCAATTTTTTAATTTTGGGTTTCTCGGTGTTTGTTTTCGGTTCTTTTACCGAGAATGGTCCCATTGAACCGAAGTCATAGTTAGTGACCGTTCCCTATGATGGATGGATGACGACCGTCTTAAGGGAAATGTAGTCGGTAGGAGTAGTTTTTTTCAATTAATTTTCAGTTTTTTTTCCTTGGTGGATTGAATCCCGGAACCTGTAGTTACTATATGGTTGCGAGAGTTTGGTTGCGTGTTGTACATGATATTCAAAATGCAAAGGTGATTCTTATGAAAGCATGTAAATTTTGTAAATATGTTGAGATACCTAGGCTGTAGAGTTCGATTCGGTGTGATTGAGGCTTAATGTTTGAATTCCTGTAATTAGCTGATTGAAGAGTCGGTGAATACATCTGGAATCGAGCATATGCATAAAGTGTGAAGTGAGGTGTTGATATTCCATGCTATTGTGAAGTGTCTAGAACTTGCCTGGTGTGTGTACAAAACGAAATGAAGGATGTGTATTGTAGGAACGGATGTAGGCATTTCTTTGTTTTAACCGAGAGTTTCTATTTTTTTCTTGTCATACTCCCCCTTTCTGTGATTGTATACCCTAGTCAGCCCTTTGAGCCTTTAGCCGATTGTTTTCTTTCTTTTGTCCAAAAAGTGTAAACCGAGCTTAATTCCTTCTTTTCATTAGCCGTAAAGTCTATACAAAACTCTTAAGCGCTTAAGAAGAGAAAATAATTTTCCCAAAGTGTCAAAGAGTGAGAATGGTGAAAAGAAAAAGAAAAGTAGAGTGATGAAAGGAAAGAAAAGGTTGAAGGTGCACTTGCTATAAATAAACGATAATGAAGGTGTATGAATAATCTTTGTTATTGTGTCAAGTGTGCTTAATGAAATGGGCCATACTAAAGTAAATCATCAAGAATGGGATGATGAAAAAAAGAAAAAGAGAGAAACAATGTCCATGAGTTGATGGGAATGTGTTGAAAAGGCGCTTAAGGATGCTAGTGGCTATTATTGGCTAATCCAATATTTACTAGTTCCATAGCTTCCATTACAACCCATTAAAGTCCTACGTGATCTTACATTGCATTTCTTTATATTAGTGGAGTAATACACTAAGGGAAAGCTTATGGGTCACGACATGATGCACGTGAATTCTTTTGGGAGAGAGAGTGAAATTGTTTTTACATGCCCCTACTTGAATGTTTGTGTGTCACATGAGCAAAAAGGGGAAGATTCTCTTGAGTTGTGAGGGCACATGCTTGATGAAAGATTGATTTTCGTTTCGGATATCTTGATTAGCTGATTTGCATGAGTTTGCCGATATCGAGAGTCGATTCTTAAAGTCTAGGAAGTCTTAATGTATTGAAGGTCATTGCATTGATAAGACCATGCATGTTTTCTTGATGATTTGCTGTATTGAGTAATCGGTTTGACCGTGCTTAAATTGTCGTACCATAGTAGCGAGGTTGGGATTTAAATTGCATGAATTGTATGTTTGTTGTTCGAGGACGAACAAGGATTTAAGTGTGGGGTAAGTGATCTTGGGCAGATTTATATGCCCAAGTGATACTCAAAAGTACCATTTTCGCCTTGTTTATCTAGCAATGTGTATACATTTTCATGTAATTGGTAATAAAATGTGAATTTATACTAACCAACATGATTAGCATTGTTTTGCAGGTAAAATGTGATTTCGAGAAGCTAAAAGGCATGTTGGATGATATCGGAGTTGGACTTGGATGCGAGCAAGGAAAAGGCATTGGACAGCATGAATCAAAGGGGCTCCGCGATGGAGCCGTGTCACGCTGCCATCGCGGAGGCATTCTGCCTGGAGGGTGAAAATTCACCAAATTTCCAGTGAAGGTCCGCATTTGCTCCGTGGCACGGAGCCAGTGCTCCGCGATGCACTCCGTGACCCGTTGCTCATTATTCTGGGAAAAATTCCCACTAGTATAAATAGAACACTTAAGTTCATTTTTCATAATTTAGATTTGGTGGAGCAAGGACGTGGGTTACAGACAGTTGAGGGACGAAAAGTTCAGGGTTTTTTCTCTCTTTCTTTCTTCTCTAATTCAATTGCTTGTATGATTAACACTCGTTTTATGATGATTAATCCACAAATGAGTGGCTAATTCCCTTCCTTGCTGAGGTTATGAACACTTGTGATGAATTTTTATTATTGATTATATGGTTTTTAATCTTTTTCTTCCATGTTGTTCTATTAATTCTTGTTCTTACTGCATTGGTGTGTGGCCTACATTAATGTACATCTAAAAAGTCCGATTTCACTCTAGAGAGCACGAAATTGGAAAGATGTGAATTAATAGGATATTGTTCTTTACTTGGTTTGGGAAAACTGAGCTTTGATATGCCTTCAGGATAGAAATATACCTGAAAGTCGTATTAGTCAATTTAGGAACCGGAATTGTATGGCTAGAACATGAATTGCATTTGATCACAGAAATGTAGACGGATGGTTCATGATTCTTAAGTGAGATTAAATACGAGAGTTTTAATCTCTTGGCAAATGTTCTTGGCTAGCAACTGGAAGAAAAGATTAACCAATTTATGATGATAATCAGTTTCATTACATGTTCGTTTAACCTCGGCATGCTCTTATTCATAGTCCAAATTCAAAGTAGATAATTGTTCTTAGTTTTAGTATAAAAATCTATAAAACAAACTATCAACTTTTTGGTTACGTTGTTGTCAGCATATTTAGAAGTAAAATATAGTATACTAGAGCAAATTGCACTTAACCCAAGTCTCTGTGGGATCGATACTTGGCTTACTAAAGCCACTTACTACTTGTTCGACCACGTGCACTTGCGTGTTGTTTTATATACCCATATAACACCCCCGAACAAGGGCACTCTGAAATTTTTTAAAATTCCGGATTTATACCTCAATGTGTCACGGAGGGTAACGCGGAGGTCCTCCTCCGTGACACGGAGCTATCGCCCTAGCTCACTGTTTTGCCACTTTCTCTTAATTTTCATACCTCGAATTTTCCTTTGCGATTCCTTGAATATTTTCCTCCGTTCGACCTGAAATTCATTCTACTACAAGAAATTGGTTAGAATTATAGGTTTCACTCTAAATAAAAATAAAAACAAAAATTAAAACTAAAAATTTTGTTGTTAATTAAGAAAAAAAAGAGAAAAATCTATTCACAATTTACAAAGAAAAATTTTTCACGGGTTGCCTCCCATGCAGCGCCTGGTTTACCGTCGCGGCTCGACGTCATTCAGCTCAGTTGTCCTCTAGGGTGATGGAAGTTTTCTCTCGAAAACCGTCCTCCCCCAATAGTTCTTACACCTCTGTCTATTGACTAAGAACGTGGCACTCCGATCTTCTTGCCACAACTCTACTGCTCCATGCAGGGTCATTCTCACCACTTCAAATGGCCCCGACCATTTGGACCTCAGCTTTCCCGGAAACAACTTCAACCTTGAATAGAAGAGCAATACCTTCTGTCCTGGTTCAAAAATGCGGTGCACCACATGCTTGTCATGCCACCTTTTTGTTCTTTCCTTATAGTACTTAGCGCTCTCATAAGCATGCCAGCGGAACTCTTCAAGTTCACTGAGTTGCATTAATCTCTTCTTGCCTGCTAGCTCCAAGTCCATATTCAATTTCCTCACTTCCCAGAAGGCTCGGTGCTCTAACTCCACCGGCAGATGAAATGCTTTTCCATAGACCAATCGGTATGGTGAGGTTCCAATTGGTGTCTTGTAAGCAGTTCTGTATGCCCACAACACATCATCAAGTTTGCTTGACCAATCATTCCGTTGTGTATTTACCATTTTCTGAAGAATCTGCTTCACTTCTCTATTTGACACCTCTACTTGCCCACTAGTTTGGGGGTGTTATGTTGTTGCCACCTTGTGGCGCACCCCATACTTGGATAGTAGTTTCTTGAAAGTTGCGTTGACAAAATGAGCCCCTCCATCACTGATAATGGCTCGGGGTGTCCCGAACCTAGTAAGAATATGTTTTTTCACAAATTTTGTTACCACCTTGTTGTCATTCCTGGGGCAAGCTATTGCTTCCACCCATTTTGATACATAGTGTACAGCCACCAAGATGTAATGATTACCAAATGATGGTGGAAAGGGGCCCATAAAATCAATGCCCCATACATCAAAGGTCTCTACTTCCAGTATATTCTGCAGCGGCATCTCTTATCTTCTACCAATTGTTCCTGTACGCTGACATCTGTCACACATTTTGACATATGCTATAGAGTCTCTGAACAGTGTAGGCCAAAAGAATCCTGACTGTAGAACCTTGTGTGTTATTTGCTCGCCTCCATGGTGACCCCCATACAACGAAGAGTGACAGCTCCTCAACATCTCTGCAATCTGACTATTCGGGATACATCTTCTCATCACCTGATCCGGTCCCTGTTTAAATAAGTATGGTTCATCCCAAACAAAATGCCGACAATCATGCCTCAATTTCCTTCTCTATTGGTCTATTGCCTCAGGTGGGTAGACTCCACTCATTAGCAAATTGACTATATCTGCGTACCAAGGAACTTGAGCTTCCCCTACTTCCAAGAGTTGCTCATCCGGGAACTCCTCATTGATGGTGTCACTTTCCATCATATGCGAACGGCTCTCCAATCGCGATAAGTGATCTGCCACCTGATTCTCGCTCCCCTTTCTGTCCTTGATCTCAAGATTGAACTCTTGCAACAACAGGATCCATCTGATTAGTCTGGGCTTAGCATCCTTCTTGTTAAATAGGTACCGAATCGCTGCACGATCTGTGTACACCACTACTTTTGAACCCACCAAATAGGACCTGAATTTGTCAAATGCAAACACCAACCCTAGCATTTCTTTCTCTGTGACTATGTAATTGCTTTGGGCCGTATTCAGCGTTTTGCTTGCATAATAAATAGAATGAAAGATTTTATTTTTCCTTTTCCCCAACACAGCTCCCATAGCCACATCACTAGCATCACACATCAACTCAAATGGTTGTTCCCAATCTGGAGAAGTAAGGATAGGTGCTTCTATCAATTTCTGCTTCAACTCCTCGAATGCTTCCACACACTCATCATTTAACTAAACTTTACCTCTTTTTCTAGAAATCTGCATAGTGGTTTAGAAATTTTGGAAAAGTTTCTGATGAACCGTCTGTAGAATCCTGCATGCCCAAGAAAACTGTGAACACCTTTCATTGACACCGGTGGTGGCAACTTCTCAATAACCTCGATCATAGCACGATCGACTTCCAACCCCTTTTTAGACACTTTGTGGCCAAGGACAATACCCTCCTTGACTAAGAAGTGACATTTCTCCCAGTTCAGTACAAGGTTGGATTCCTTACAGCGAGCCAGCACCCTGTTAAGATTCTGCAAACAAATAGCAAACGAATTACCAAAAACAGAAAAATCATCAATAAATACCTCAACAAAATCCTCCACCATGTCATGGAAAATAGCCATCATGCATCTCTGGAATGTGGCGGGTGCATAGCATAACCCAAATGGCATCCGCCTAAAAGCATATGTCCCATAAGGACAGGTAAAAGTAGTCTTCTCTTGGTCCTCCGGAGCTATGGCTATTTGGTTGTACCCAGAGTACCCATCAAGGAAGCAATAATATTCCTGTCCAGCCAACCTATCTAGTATTTGATCAATGAACGGGATGGGATAATGATCCTTTCTTGTGGCTTCATTCAGCTTTCTATAGTCCATTCAAATCCGCCAGCCTGTGACGGTTCGTGTAGGAATCAACTCATTTTTCTCATTGGTGACAACGGTCATCCCTCCTTTCTTTGGAACACACTGAATGGGGCTGACCCATTCGTTGTCTAAAATCGGGTAGACCACACCTGCATCAAGCCACTTGATTATTTCTTTCCTCACCACATCCTTCATTGCTGGATTTAGCCTTCGTTGCGGCTGAATGGTTGATTTTGCTCCAGTCTCCATGAAAATCCTGTGTGTGCAAAAAGCTGGATTTATACCCTGAATATCTGACATTTGCCAACCCATTGCTTTCTTCCTTTTCCTGAGAACACCCAAAGCTTCTTTCTCCTGTGCCTCTGTCAATTCTGCGGAGATGATGACTGGTAATGTTTCATTTTCCCCCCAAAAGACATATTTTAAATGGGGAGGCAATTCTTTCAATTCCAGCTTTGGTGCCTCCTCAATGGATGGTTTCGGCAACGGTTCTAGAGACCTCATCAATAATTGGAATTCCTGTTTCTGTGGATGCCTTTGTGCCTCATTCAAAATTTGTAACACCTCATAGGCGTCTTTATCTCCAAAATGATTGGAGTGCATCAACACTCTTTCCAGTGGGTCTTGAGATTCAACAATCTGACGAATTTCTTCAGGTTCAACCACACTAATTACTGAAAGTTCCTCTTGTATTGTCGGCAGCTTCATGGCTTTAAACACATCAAATACCTCAATCTTATCATGTGCTCGCATGGTTAGCTGCCCTGCAGCTACATCAATCAGCGCTTTCCCGGTCGCCAAGAAAGGACGTCCCAAAATAAATGGGACTTCCATGTCTGGTTCAAAATCCAGCACGACGAAATCTACCGGGAAGATCAGGGAGCCCACTTGCACCAGAACGTCCTCCACAATGCCATCAGGTCTGGCTAAGGACCGATCTGCCAATTGCAAGATCACGGTTGTGGGACTAGGACTCCCTAGACCCAGCTTTCTGAATACCGATGCCGGCATCAAATTAATGCTTGCTCCCAAATCACACAATCCACGAGCTCGGATACTCTGCCCAATAGTAATCTGTATAGTAAATCTCCCAGGGTCTTTGAGCTTTGTGGGCAGTCGGTTTTGTATCCGGGAAGTGCACTCCTCTGTGAGAGCCACCGTAGAATACTCAGTCAACCGACTTTTGTTTTCCACGATGTCCTTTATATACTTAGCATATTTCGGCACTCCCTGCAAAACATCAACAAGAGGTAAGTTAATATGTACCTGTTTTAGCACCTCCATAAATTTCTTGAAACACGCCTCCTCCTTGTGTTTTTTTAATCGTTGAGGGAACGAGGGTGGTGGTCTTTCTGATTCCGCTTCCTTAGTCTCCCCCTCTCATCACATTGCTCCCTCTCGACTTCTGCTGCTCCCGATTGTTGAGGTGGTCTTTCTGGTTCCACCTCTTTCAGCTGCAAACCACTCCTTGTGGTCACCGCATTTACCTGCTTGGAGTTGGGATCTGTGTCGCTCGGAAGTCCTCCTCTAGGTATGGTGTTTTGGGCTCCAGCAAATTTCCCAAATTGATATTCAAGTGCCTTGGTAGCTAACTGGTTGTTTTTCACCTCGGCTGCCAATTTCACATAGTCAGCCTGCAATTGAGCTTGATTAGCTATCATAGTCTTGAACATCTCCTCAATGCTGGGTGATGGTGGTGGAGGATGTGCATTCTTGTTTCTAAATTGTGCTTGATAATTCTGCTTCCCTCTTTGGTTTCTTTGCCCACCCTGACTCGAACTCTGCCCCTGGTGGTTGTTGCTACCCCAGGAGAAATTCGGGTGATTCCTCCAATTGGAATTGTAGTTGTTGCCATACTGTTGGTGGTTGTTCCTTTGTATATTTCCCACAAAGTTCACCGAGTTAGGATTTGCTCCACAACACTCAGCTGAGTACTCACTGCTTCCGCACACTTCACACCAAATCTGCTGCACTGCATTCACTGGGGCTTGAGGTTGGTTCATTGTCATGTAACTGAAGTGGGTGTTGAGTTGATTCTGCAAAGCAGCTATTTGTGCAACAATAGCTATAAACCCATCCACTTCTAGAACTCCTGTTGCTTTCCTTGTCCCGCCTCTTGACGAATCAACATTCCATTCCGGATTGCCCTGCGAAATATGGTTCAACAAGGTATACAACTCATCATAAGTTTTCTCCAGCGCTTGTCCCCCAGCTGCTGAGTCTAGCAATATTTTTGTATGGGGTTCCAAACCCTCTATAAAAGTGTGCACCAACACATCATTGGATTGATGATGATGAGGACAATCCCGCAACATGGACTTGAATCTCTCCCAAGCCTAATATAGATTCTCTCCCTCTCTCTGTTTGAAACTTATAATTTGACTTCTAAGTCTTGCTATTTTACCAGAGGGAAAAAATCGTATCAAGAACTTCCTTGCAAGATCATCCCACGTAGAAATAGAATTAGGTGGCTCAGCTTTCAACCACCTCTTGGCTTCTCCCAATAGTGAAAATGGGAACAATGTAAGCCGGACGTAATCTGATGACACTCCAGCGGGGATATAAGTGTCACTTATCTCCAAAAAATTTTGGAGATGCTGCTGTGGATCTTCATGAGGGAGACCTGTAAACTGCCCGCTAGTGTGCAACAATTGCACCATATTCTACTTAAGTTCGAACCTCCCTCCCGGCTCAGGTTTGCGAATGCTAGATGTTACATTATTAGCATGTGTGATTGCCACCTCGCGAACCGGCCGAGCTGCTACTTCTTCGGGCACTAACATTGCCCGTACTATCGGTGGATTCTGTTGTTGCTCCATGATTGTCTGTCTGAGCAACTGCAGCTTTCTTTCTAGAGCTTCTCTCTGCTGACGATGAAATAATCTTTCTGGCTCCAAATACGAGTCCACCAGCTCCTTGTCTCTTGCCAGTGTTCAACAGAGATTAAATCTGCAAAATACAGGCTAAGACCAAGTTGTCAACACTAAGAAAATAAAAATATAGTAAATCAACACTTAAGACAAATTCACCAATTGCCAAGTCCCCGGCAACGGCGCAAAAAACTTGTTCGGTCTGTTTGTTATATGGGTATATAACTACACGCAAGTGCACGTGGCCGAACAAGTAGTAAAGTGGCTTAAGTAAGCCAAGTATCGATCCCATAGGGACTGGGATGAAGTGCAATCTGCTGAAGTGTACTATATTTCAATTCTAAAAATGCAGACAACAGTGTAACCAAGAGTTTGATATTTTTGATTGCTAATAATTATGCTAAGTCTAAAACAATTATCTAATGTGAGTCTGAACTATGAATGTGAGCATGCTAAGTTTAAACGAACATGTACTGAAATTAATTATCGATATAATTTGGTTAGCCTTTTCCTCCGGTTGCTAGTCAAGAATTATTGCCAAGGGATTAAAACTCTCGTATTTAACCCCACTTAAGAATCATGAACCATCCACCTACATTTCTGTGATTAAATGCAATTCATGTTCTAGCCATACAAAACCGATTCCTAAACTGACTAATATGACTTTCAGGTATATTTCTATCCTGAAGGTAAATTGATTCTCAATTTTCCCAAACTAAGAAAGGATCATATCCTATTAATTCACAACTTTCCAATTTCTTGCTCTTTCGAGTTAAACTGGACTTTTTAGATATACATTAACGTAAGCCACACATTAATGCAGTAAGAACAAGAATCAATAGAACAACCACAGAAGAAAAGATGAAAAACCAAAGAATCAATGATCACATTTCATTACAATTGTTCTTAACCTCAGCAAGAAGATGAATTAGCCACTCATTTGTGGATTAAACATTGTTAAATGAGTGATAAACATACAGGCAATTGAATACAAGAAGAAGGAAAGAGAGAAAAACCCTGAGAATTTTGTCCCCTCAACTGCCTGTAACCCACGTTCTTGCTCCACCAAGTCAGAATATTGAAAAGTGAACCTAAGTGTTCTATTTATACTGGTGGGAATTTTTCCAGGAATAACAAGGAATGTGTCACGGAGTGCATCGCGGAGCACTGCCTCCGTGACACGCTACCGACGCGGACCCTCACTGGAAACTGGGGGTCCAGGAAATAAGGCCCAACGTGGCACGGCGTGCAGTGCGGAGCCAGGCCACTGTGCCACGGACCCATCGCGAACCCTCTCTAGAAATTGGGCAAAAATTCCCTATCCAGGCAGAAGGCCTCCGCGATGGCAGCGTGACACGGCTCCATCGCGGAGCCCCTTTATTTTGTGCTTTCCAATACCTTGTCCCTTTCTCACATCCGAGTCCAACCCCGATATCTTTCAACATGCATTTTAGCTTCCCGAAATTACATTTTTCCTGCAAAACAATGCTAATCATGTTGGTTAGTATAAATTCACATTTTATTACCAATTACATGAGAATGTATAAACATTGATAGATAAACAAGGCTAAAATGACACCTTTGAGTATCACTTCGGCATATAAATTTGCCCAAGATCAATGATGTCTAATGCATGCATGATTTTAAGATGAGCTTTGTCAATAGACAATGTTGAGCTTCGTTTTATACGATGTTGAGTTTATGCATGTCTTCATGTTGAGCTTCGTCATTAGACGATGTTGAGATTCATATTCATACGATGTAGAGCATTGCATGTTTTGGGAGAATACTCTAGCATCGAGTGGGCTGAGGGTCGACTACCCTATGCCCCAGAACTACGCGCCAAAGTAGGATTTATTCTATCTTATTATTGGGACCTCCCCTGTGAGCCATCCCCGGCCCGATTGGCCCTTTGAGCTTGATATCGATATCATGGTATCGTCCATCACCCTTACAAGGTTATGGATGACTCTGATCGTGGGCAAAAATAGCATGCCCGAGTGATACTTTATAACTTAGTTTAGTCTTGTTTATCTAATTTATTTTATACATTTTCATGTAATTTTATATAAATGTGAATATATGTGCTAACAAACATGATTAGTCCTTGTTTTGTAGGTTCCAATGATTTTGAGGAACTAATTCATAAGTTGGTGAAGTAGAGGAATTGAATCGGGAGCAATTGGCGAAAGTCGGCAAGGAGCATGCCATGGCAAGGCTCCAGGGCGCCAACGCCGTGCCACGCTAGGCCAGTTGCGCGACAGAGCAAGGCCAACGCACTGCATGAGCAGCGTATCACGTTGGCAGCGCAGTGACACTCGGCAGTTTTGGCATCCGGAGGCAATTTCTAGAGAGCCTTCGCATCACCTCCGTGTCACGGAGGCAATGCTCCGCGATACACTCCGTGACACGGAGCCATTCCATGACAGGCTAAATTGTGCACATTTCTCATTTATTATAAATAGGTCCCTTAGCTCCTAAAACCACTTTGTCACGATTTTATTCTGGAAAACTACCTAGGAGTGAAGGGAGAAGTGGGAGAACTCATCTAGGGTTTGGAAAATTCCCTACTCATCTACCAAATTCTTGTAAGTATATTAGTTTAGTTGTAGTTTCTTATAGTTTTACGAACATGAATGGCTAGAACCCTTCCTCTAGGGTTGAAGCCATGAATTATGATTGTGATTTCATGAAATTGTTTTGGAATTAAGTTATTGATTGTTGTTTTCGTCTTGCATTCTGGATTGTTGGTTGTTTTTATGATTGATCACCATGAAAGAATATATGCTAGCTTGGGCATTGGCTTGAGAAAGCATTACCTAGGTCAGGACATGAGAATGTGAGGAGCATGTTTGTATCTCACGATATAATTTCGTATTAGGATAGAAATATACCTAACCCTTGCTTGGTTGATAAAACCGGGGTTATTAAAGACCAACTTAGGATTATCGCATCACCACTCAAAGAAGTAGTTGTGAGGCTAAGTTGAGTTAAACGGTTAGACGCACAAAAGTCCCTAATCATTTCCACGTAAACCACAACATAATTAATTGCCCACGAACTAGAAATTAGCATCCTCGCTCACAATGATGCAGTGAGGCTAGTTTGTCGTGTTTAGAGGCTCGAAAGACCATGAACATGCAATTCTAATTATGTGAAACAACAACCGATAGTTTCATGCTTAACCCTTTGCAAATCGTAGTATCGCATGATTATCTGGTTTTAACTCTATGTTGCTCCTAGAGTAAATTCAGGATATTTCGTTGACCAAAACTAGACTTAATTAAATCTCCCTCGAAAACTTCTATTACCAACACTTGCGAAAGTTAAGATCACACTTGAAATGTATAGTTAGAGGAATGGGTCCAGTCCCTGTGGGTTCGACATTTCGGTTCTCTAAAAGAGCCACTATATTACTTGCACGACCCATACACTTGCGGGCCCGAACAAGTTTTTGGCGCCGTTGCCGGGGACTCGGCGAAGTTTTGATAATTTATCTGTTTTTGTGTGATTTTTGAAATTTCCTTAAGTGTTGAGAAACTTGGTCTTAGTCTATTTATTGCAGGTAACAGGTTGTCTTGCCGAGCTGGTTAAGAATAGAGAGTTTGTGGAACCGTTGCTGAAACCTAAACGTCAAATCCATTTTTGAAGGAGAGAAGCTCTAGAGCAAAAGCTGAAGAGACTTCAAGAAAAGGTACAACAACAACCACCAGCGGGACAAGCACAATTTTCATCAATGGCAGCAAGACCAGTTCGCGAAGTGGCAATCCCACTAGCGACGAATGTGACCTCTAGCATCCGTAAACCGGAGCCTGGAGGGCACTTTGAGCTTAAACAAAACATGGTGCAGCTGTTACATTCTAGTGGTCAATTCACTGGGATGGCACATGAGGACCCGCAACAGCACCTACAGAGCTTTTTAGAGATTAGTGACACGTTTGTCCCCACTGGCGTGTCCACAGATTATGTCCGACTGACCCTCTTCCCATTTTCACTATTGGGAGAGGCGAAAAAGTTGTTGAAGGCTGAGCCACCAAACTCCATAACTTCATGGAATGACTTGGCTAAGAAGTTCCTTATCAGATTCTTCCCTTCAGGCAAAACTGCAAAGTTGAGAAGTGAAATACTCAGTTTCACGCAGAGGCCTGATGAGAACTTATATATGGCTTGGGAAAGATTCAAGTCATTGTTAAGAGACTTCCCCCATCACCAGCAATCAAATGAAGTGCTGGCTCATACCTTTGTAGAAAGTCTAGATCCACACACAAAAATATTACTAGACTCTGCGTCGGGTGGGCAAGCCTTGGAGAAGACATATGATGAGTTGTACACTTTGTTGAACAGAATTGCACAAGGAAATCCAGAGTGGCACAGCGAGTCATCGAGGGGGGCAGGAAAGAGATCGGGGTTGATAGAAGTAGATGGTTTGAATGCCTTGGCAGCACAGTTATCTTCGTTCCAACATGAAATGATGACTTAGTTCAATAAACTGAGTATGAACCAACACCAGGGCCAGGTTAATGCAGTTCAGCAAGCTCTGAGTTGGTGTGAAATTTGTGGTAATAATGGGCACAATGCAGAATCTCGTGGAGCCAATCCGAAATCAGTCAATTTTGTTGGTAATGTGCATAGGAAATCAGAATTTTGGGAACAACTCCAACAGAAATTGGCAGGGCCACCCGAATTTTTCTTGGAGTGGAAACCAAAAGCAGAATTATATGCAACCTCAACAACAAAAGTATCAGCAGAATAGGCAGAATGATCGGCAATTGAGTAGCATCATTGAGGAAACACTGCAAAAAATTATGGAGACCCAGAATCAGTTAGCGGAAAATCAAGCGAGGATAGAAACAGACTTAATGAATCAGCAAGTAGCCACCCGCAATCTTGAAAAACAAGTGGGTCAGATAGCAGCTGCTCAGAACATGAGGTCGCAGGGGGGATTACCAAGCGATGCAGATCCTAACCCCCGGCAAATCAATGCCATCAGTCTTAGAAGCGGAAAGCAATTAGCTGATGCAATGCCTAAAGAGTTGAGAAATGAGGTGCAACCGGAGTTGGTTAGACCAGGACCATCCACCGACACTGGAGCGAATCAGAGTGTTGGGCAACAAAATGCTCAACCTTCATTGCAGCCAGCACAAAGACCACCACCACCATTCCCTCAGAGATTCAGAAAGAGCAAGGAGGAGGAATGCTTTAAAAAGTTCTTTGAAAGTTTCAAAGAACTTCACATAAATTTGCCTCTTATTGATGTTTTGCAGGGAATGCCCAAGTATGCTAAATCCTTGAAAGACGTGATGGCGAACAAAGTTAGATTGGTGGATGTCCAGACTATAGCACTGACTGAGGAGTGCAGTCACAAGGTATTGAACAAAATGCCGAAGAAGCTCGAAGACCCAGGGAGTTTTACCCTCCCCATACAAATTGGTAAAGCTGAGGTGCTACGAGCTTTGTGTGATCTAGGGGCAGCAGTTAATCTAATGCCCCTATCCTTATTCAACACCCTGGGGTTGGGAAAACCGAGACCGACAAGGTTGATGCTGCAGCTGGCTGACAAGTCGCGAGTGACACCTGATGGAAGAATAGAGGACCTTCTCATCAAAGTAGGTAAGTTTATTATACCTGCTGATTTTATTGTCTTAGATTTTCAATTTGATGACCAGGTGCCCCTGATCTTTGGACGGCCATTCGTGGCCACCAGAGGAGCGGTGATTGACTTGAAAGCAGGGACCCTGAAAATGAGGGTTGAGGATGAAGAAGAAATCTTCCGCGTTTACCAAGAAATGAACCCATTTGCACACTACAGAAACCATTGTCAGGTTAGTGTGTTGGCAGAGGATGAGTGTGGGGTGAAGGATTCCACAGGTGCACGACTAAAGGCAATGTCAAGTCTTCAGCCCAAGTCTGATAGAGGGCTTCAAATTAAGAAGAAGTTGGAGAAAGAGAGGAATAGAGTGGAGGTTGTTTCCTCTAAACAACAAAAGAAAAGGAGACGATTCTCGAAAGAGAACCCAAGTATGAGGATGTCCTGAAAAGGATAGTCCACGTCAGGCCACGACGTAAAATAAGGCGCTGCTTGGGAGGCAATCCAAGGGTACCTTGGGTACACTTTGTTAATTTTAATTTTGTGTTGGTTTTGTTGTTTTCATTATGTTTGTGTTTTTGGTGGAAAGTTAAGCACAGATGGAAGGAAGTCTGAGTACCGAGAAGGAGGAAGCTAAGAAGCAGGAAATAGAAGAAGTGTGGGGTCAAACACCCACCAGGAGAATTTGAAGAAAAGCATGCTTTTAGCTTGGGATAGAGGCTCAGGGAGTAGTTTTTGTCCTTTAAATTTTAATTTGATGCTATGAGGACATAGCATGATTTAAGTATGGGGTGAGAAAAATTTCAAAATTTTTGTGCTTAACAATTTTTTTTTTGGTGAATGTAATGCTTGTGAGGAATTAGTGAGAAATTTGAAAATTTTTTATGAGTCAAGCATGAATTCAACACCCGTTGGTTTTTCTTTTTGGTTCTTTTCCGACAGAGGGTCTTTGAACCGAAGAATAAAAATTTTCTTTTTCTTTTCTTTGTCTGTATATAATGTTTTTAGTCATAGCTAGGGACTTTTTCCAATGATGGATGGATGACGACCGTCTTGAGGAAAAATTAGTCGATAGGTTGTGGGTTTGTGAACCCGTAGTTAATCCATGCCTAATGTTCTTGTTATGGGCTATAAATGATTGTAAGATGCAAGTATGTTCAGTGTTGAAGCATGCAAGTGTATAACTTTGTGTGAGACACTTAGGTTCTTGAATTTGACTCAATATGATTGAAGCTTAATTCTGAATTCTTGTGATTAGCTGAGTAAGAGTCTGCTGAATGTCTCTTGATTTGAGCATGTGCCATGAGTGTAAAGGTTTTTGAGTATTCTGTGCTATTGTGGAATGTCTAGAACTTGCCTTGTGTGTATATAAAACGAAATGAAGGATGAGAATTGTAGGAGATGATTTAGGCATTTCTTTGAAGGAACCTAAATGTTATCCCTCATTTTACCTACCCTGAATATGTAATCCTAGTTAGCCCCGTTGAGCCTTGAGCCTGTTCTTTGACAGCTACGACATAAGCTTAATCCTTTTTCTTTCACTAGACTTGAATTTGAACCAACACTCCTAAGCACTTAAAGGAAAAATCCGAAAGAGTAAAGGAGTGAGAAGAATGAAAAAGAAGGAAAAGTGGCAGTTGTAAAAGTTGAGAAAGGACAAGGGTGCACTTGTTTGAATACGGTTGTTAGTAGGGAGTAAGAAAATAAATTAATGAAAATTTACGTATAGAACTCCTTACTAATAAGCCAAAAGTGCCTAAAGAAAGGGGGAAAAAAAGAGGAAAAAGAAAGCTGAAAGGAGAAAAAGGTGATTTAAGAGAAGGGAAGTTCGTAATGAGGGCGTGATGTATTAAAAGCTCTTAGGGAAGATAGTCACTATTACTGGCCATAATAGTACCTACCTGTCCCTTAGTTACATTACAACCTAAAAAGTCCTACTTGATCTTACATTCATACATCCTCAAATTAGTGGAATAAAACACTAAGGGCAAGCTTATGGATCATTACATGAGGCATCTGAATACTTTGTGAGAGTGAGCGTAATTCTATTCATGTACCCACACATGTTGTGATTTACAAATTTTTTGCGTGTGAAAATGGGTAACTCTCTTGCCGTGAGGGCACATGTTGAATGAAGGATATAATTCTTGTTGGATTTCTTGATCAGTTGATTCGCATGAGTTTGCTAAGATTGAGAGTCGATTCTTGAGGTTAAGAAGTCTTGGCAGGGTTGTATTTCATTTCAACGATTAAAATCTTGCATGCTCTATTTTTAACTTGTCATCTTAAATAATCATTATAGCCGTAGCTTGAATTATTTTGCTAAATTATCTATGTGTGAGTCTCCATATGCATGAGATGTAAAAGGTTGTTCGAGGATGAACAAGGCTTTAAGTGTGGGGTAGGTGATCGTGGGCAAAAATAGCATGCCCGGGTGATACTTTATAACTTAGTTTAGTCTTGTTTATCTAATTTATTTTTTACATTTTCATGTAATTTTATATAAATGTGAATATATGTGCTAACCAACATGATTAGTCCTTGTTTTGTAGGTTCCAACCATTTTGAGGAACTAATTCATAAGTTGGTGAAGTAGAGGAATGGAGTCGGGAGCAATTGGTGAAAGTCGACAAGGAGCGTGCCATGGCAAGTCTCCAGCGCGCCAGCGCCGTGCCACGCTAGGCCAGCTGCGCGACAGAGCAAGGCCAACACACTGCATGAGCAGTGTCTCACGTTGGCAGTGCGGTGACACTCGGCAGTTTTGGCATCCGGAGGCAATTTCCAGAGAGCCTTCGCGTCACCTCCGTGTCACTGAGGCAATGCTCCGCGATACACTCCGTGACACGAAGTCATTCCATGATAGGCTAAATTGTGCACGTTTCTTATTTATTATAAATAGGCCCCTTATCTCCTAAAACCACTTTGTCATGATTTTATTCTGGAAAACTACCTAGGAGTGAAGGGAGAAGTGGAAGAACTCATCTAAGGTTTGGCAAATTCCCTTCTCATCTACCAAATTCTTGTAAGTATATTAGTTTAGTTGTAGTTTCTTGTAGTTTTACGAATATGAATGGCTAGAACCCTTCCTCTAGGGTTGAAGCCATGAATTATGATTGCGATTTTATGAAATTGTTTTGGAATTAAGTTATTGACTGTTGTTTTCGTCTTGCATTCTGAATTGTTGGTTGTTTTTATGATTGATCACCATGAAAGCATATATGTTAGCTTGGGCATTGTCTTGAGAAAGCATTACCTAGGTCAGGACATGAGAATGTGAGGAGCATGTTTGTATCTCACGATATAATTTTGTATTAGGATAGAAATATACCTAACACCTTGCTTGGTTGATAAAACGGGGGTTATTAAAGACCAACTTAGGATTATCGCATCACCACTCAAAGAAGTAGTTGTGATGCTAAGTTGACTTAAATGGTTAGACGCACGAAAGTCCCTAATCATTTCCACGTAAACCACAACATAATTAATTGCCCACGAACTAGAAATTAGCATCCTCGCTCACAATGATGCAGTGAGGCTAGTTTGTCGTGTTTAGAGGCTCGAAAGACCATGAACATGCAATTCTAATTATGTGAAACAACAATCAATAGTTTCATGCTTAACCCATTGCAAATCGTAGTATCACATGATTATCTGGTTTTAACTCTATGTTGCTCCTAGAGTAAATTCAGGATATTTCGTTGACCAAAACTAGACTTAATTAAATCTCCCTCGAAAACTTCTATAATCAACACTTGTGAAAGTTAAGATCACACTTGAAATGGATAGTTAGAGGAATGGGTCCAGTCCCTGTGGGTTCGACATTCCGGTTCTCTAAAAGAGCCACTATATTACTTGCCCGACCCGTACACTTGCGGGCCTGAAAAGACTCTACCCACTTGAGTGTGATAGTTGAGACCATGTAAGCTCTATCATGGTATGTCGGTTAAGTGAAGAGTCTCCCACTGTCTATACCATTTAAAATTGAATATCTATTACTCGTAATGATTATCTTATGCATGCATGTCGGGAAAGCAAGGTTTGACTCATTGTTCAACTTTTGATATAAATGTTATGATTTAGCTTTGAGTCATTCGAGTCAGTCATGATGTTTTGAAGCTATGCATGAGCACGTTATGATAAAGTTCGATTTTAGAATTAATGAATGTGTTCTTATACTTATTCTCAAGGTTTATTATCTATATATATGACTGGGTTTAGGTGATTTTACTATTAAGCGGTTTTACTTACCTTGCATACTCGGTACATTCCATGTACTGACTGCATACCTTCTATGTTGCATCGTTTCATGATGGAGGATCGAGTTCTCAGGTTCAGCCCCGTTCGCAGCTGCTTTTCAAAGTTAACATTCGCCTGCTTGGCGAGTCCTCATCCTCCGAGGGCAAGACTTTCAGTCATTTCGAGCGTATTTTCAGTTTCAGTGTTTCTAAGCAAGTTGGGGGTGTTTTCCCATCAACTCGTCTATATTAGAAGCTATTCAGACTTAGACATGTATTCAGCTCAGATGTTTATTCTGTTGTTATGCTAAACTAGACTTCTGTTGAGTTATATTTATGTTTCCTCCATGTTTATTGAATGAGATAGTGAATGCTTATGCCATGGGTTGACTTGGGGTCTCTCAGGGTCCCTTGTCCCGTGTCTACGATCTGGGTCCACTCTCGAGTCATGACAAACTTGGTATGAGAGCAATAGGTTTGAAGTTTCCTAGGGAGTTTGAAAGCCGCATTAAGTAGAGTCTTTTTCATGGGTGTGAAGCACGCCACAATTATGACGAAGAGGCTATAAACATTTTTGGAAATTTTCTATCTTTCATGATCTATGTCGTGCGATGTAAAGTCTTTCTATTCCTCTAATTTGTGCTATTTGCAATTCCAGAGTCATGGCTCCTCGAAGGATTAATGGAAGGAGAAATGGAGATGGTGAAGACCACTAGGATGGCATAGGTCGTGGGCATCATCCAGTCCCACCCATTCAATAGCCTCAGGCACCGGAGCTAGCTGCTCACGCTGAGTTCCCAGCCGCTATCTAGATGCTTGTGCAGGCCTTGACCGCTTAGGTCTATTAGCAGGCTGTTGCGCATGTTCCGCAGAATGGCAATGCAGCGGTGGCTCAAGTCAGGGACTTTTGACGATGAACCCATCAGAGTACTTGGGGTCCAAGGTAGGTGAGGACCCATATGACTTCATTGATGAGATCTTCAAGATCATCCAGGTTATGGGGGTGAGTAGTGTCGTGTGCGCGGAGTTGGGATCCTACCAGTTGAAGGGGGTTGCGCATATTTGGTTCTGTCAATGGAAGGACAAAAGAGTTGCTGGAGCAGGTCCAGTCACTTGGGAGGAGTTTCAGGTTGCATTCCTTGATCGGTTCTTCCCTCGAGAGATGAGGGAGCTGAAGGCAACTGAGTTCGTAAATCTAAAGCAAGGGAGGATGACAGTACTAGAGTATTCCCTTGAGTTCACTCGCCTATCGAAGTACGCTCCTGAGGTAGTGGCCGACCAGAGGGCGCGAGTGAGCAGGTTTGTGCCCGGGATAGCAGGTTACTTAGATAAGGAATGCTGGATTGCTATGCTCCATCAGGATATGGACTTCCCTCGGATAGTGTTGCACGCCCTGCAGATGGAGGCAGCACATTTGAGAGAGAGAGAGAGGCCAAGAGGGCTAGGACTGGGGACCATAGATTTTTGCAGTAGAGGTCCGGCAGTGGGCACCGTCAGCAGAACCACTAGAGATCATCCGCTCCAGCTTCATCAGCCTTGAGTGCGCCATCTCGGCCTAGGCATGATCGGAGAGGACAAACATCAAGCTCGAGGTTTCAAAGAAGCAGGCCCATAGATTCAGGTGTTCCAGCTTGTCGCAGATGTGGCTGCGGCATACATGGCAGTGCTTGGCAAGTCAGTGTTCGTGTTTCGAGTGTGGGCAACCCGGGCACATGCTTAGAGATTGTCCAACGGCGAGACTGGATCAGGTTGGGGGCCGTGGCCCAGCTTCTAGTTCAGCAGTCTCACCCCCTCGCTTAGCACATCAGGGGGCATCTACCAGTTCAACTGGCGGTCAGCGCCAGAACAGATTCTATGCCTAGCATCCCGTCAGGAGCCGGAGGTCTCCCCGAACGTGGTTACTGGTATGTTACGAGTCTTCCATGTTGATGTTTATGCATTTTTAGATCCAAGGGCCACCTTGTCCTTTGTGACACCTTATGTAGCCAGTAGCTTCGTTGTTAGTCCCGATGTCTTGTTAGAATCCTTCTCAATTTCTACTCGAGTAGGTGACTCAGTTATAGCTAGACGGGTGTATAGAGATTGTCCAGTCTTGGTTCTCCATAAGGTCACCTTAGCAAATCTGATAGAGTTAGCTATGACCGATTTCGATGTTATTCTCGGCATGGATTGGTTGTATGCTTGTTATGCTTCCACTAATTGTAGGACCAGGTCAGTAGAGTTCAGATTCCCGGGTGAGCCAGTCTTAGAATGGAAGGGTAGTTCAGCTGTGCCTGCAGGTCGATTCGTTTCCTACCTCAAGGCCAGGAAGATGATTTCTAAGGGTTGCATGTATCATCTAGTTAGGGTTAAGGACTTGTAGTCCAAAACCCCGACTATCCAGTCAGTTCCAGTAGTACGTGAGTATCTAGAGGTCTTTCTTGATGATTTTCCAAGTATCCCTCTCGAGCAGGAGATTGATTTCGATATTGACCTCGTTCCCTATACGCAACCTATATCTATCTAGCCCTACAGGATGGCTCCAACTGAGCTGAAAGAGTTGAAGGATCAGTTAAAGGATTTGTTAGATAAGGGTTTCATTAGACTGAGTCAGTCCCCATGGGATGCACCAGTATTATTTGTTCGAAAGAAAGATGGTTCCCTTCGCATGTGCATTGATTATTGACAGTTGAATAAAGTCACTTTCAAGAATAGGTATCCCTTACCCAAGATCTATGATTTGTTCGATCAGCTTCAGGGCTAGAAGTGTTTCTCGAAGGTAGATCTCAGATCTGGGTATCATCAGCTTAGAGTTCGAGAGAGTGATATATCAAAGACGACATTCAGGACACGGTATGGTCATTACGAGTTTGTAGTTATGTCTTTTGGACTAACGAATGCTCCTGCAACTTTTATGGACTTGATTAATAGGGTGTTCAAGCCATATCTGGATATGTTCGTGATCGTGTTCATTGATGATATCTTAGTGTACTCTCGAAGCGAGGAGGAGCATGCCGCTCACTTGAGAGTAGTGCTTCAGACCCTAACGGACCGCTAATTATATGCAAAGTTTAGCAAGTGTGAGTTTTGGTTGGACTCCATGGCATTCTTGGGCCATGTGGTGTCTAGCAAAGGCATAAAAGTAGACTCACAGAAAATTGAGGCGGTGAATAATTGGCCCAGACCAGTGAATCCTTTAGACATTTGGAGTTTCTTGGGCTTATCTGGCTATTATCGGAGGTTTGTTTAGGGTTTCTCAACCATTGCAGCGCCTTTGACCAGATTGACTCAGAAGAAGGTGAAGTTCCAGTGGTCGGAGGCTTGTGAGAAAAGCTTCCAAGAGTTGAAAGCTCGACTCACCTCAGCACCAGTATTGACCCTACCCGAGGGTAACGATTGTTTCATAGTGTATTGTGATGCTTCCAGAGTTGGACTTGGGTGTTTATTGATGCAGCTAGGAAGGGTGATAGCTTATGCCTCTCGACAGCTGAAGGTGCATGAAAAGAATTACCCAACCCATGATCATGAATTGGCCGCGCTGGTGTTTGCATTGAAGATATGGCGACATTACTTGTATGGGGTCCACGTGGATGTATTTACGGACCACAAGAGATTGCAATATGTGTTCACTCAGAAGGATCTAAATCTTCGTCAAAGGAGGTGGTTGGAGTTACTTAAGGTTTATGACATGAGTGTCCTTTACCACCTGGGCAGAGCTAATGTGGTTGCAAATGCGCTTAATAGGCTCTCAATGGAGAGTGTGTCCCATGTGGACGGGAGAAAGAAGGAGTTGGTGAAGGATGTTCACTGGCTTGTGAGGCTGGGAGTTAGATTGATTGATTCGACTAATGGCGGTGTTGTTGTGCATAACGGGTCGAAATCGTCCTTGGTAGTTGATGTTAAATCCAGGAAAGATGAGGACCCAATATTGAGGAAGCTGAAGGAGGCTGTGCGGAATCAGAAAGTGGAGGTTTTCTCCCGAGGGGGAGATGGTGTGTTACGATACCAGGGTGGACTATGAGTCCTAAACGTTGATAATTTGAGATTTCAGATATTGCATGACGCACATGGTACCAGATATTCTATTCATCCAGGATCCACGAAAATATATAGGGATTTGCGAGAAATCTATTGGTGGGATGGTATGAAAGAGATATCGTGGAGTTCGTGGCAAAATGTCCAAACTGTCAGCAAGTAAAAATCGAGCATCAAAGACCTGGAGGTGTACTTTAGGATATTGCCATTCCTACTTGGAAATGAGAGGAAATCAATATGGACTTCATTACAAGTCTACCTCGTCCTCGCCGACAATACGACTCCATTTGGGTTGTGGTGGACAGGTTGACCAAGGTTGCACACTTCTTACCTTTTAAGACCATGGATTCAGCAGACGATTATGCTCAGTTGTATATTCGGGAGTTGGTTCGACTTCATGGAGTGCCCTTGTCTATTATTTCGGACCGAGGTACTCAGTTTACTTCTCAAGCTGGGTTCGTTTCAAAAAGGGCTTGGGACTCAGGTTAAGCTAAGCACAACTTTTCACCCTCAGACAGACGACCAAGTAGAACAGGCCATACAGACTCTTGAGGATATGTTGAGGGCATGTGTTGCGGATTTCAAAGGTAGTTGGGATGATCATTTGCCCTTGATCAAGTTTGCTTACACTAATAGTTACCACTTTAGAATCCAGATGGCACCGTTTGAGGCCCTCTACGGGCGAAGGTGTAGATCTCCCACCGGATGGTTTGAGGTTGGTGAGGCAGCCATGATAGGTCCAGACTCTGTTCATGAGGCGATGGTGAAGGTTCAGTTGATAAGGACCAGTTGAAAATTGCCCAGAGTCGCCAGAAATCGTATGCGGATGTGAGGAGAAGGGATTTGGAGTTTGATGTAGATGACTGGGTGTTTCTAAAGGTATCTCCTATGAAGGGAGTCATGCGGTTCGGAAAGAAAGGTAAACTCAGTCCCCGCTATGTTGGTCCATACCAGGTTGTGAGAAGAGTTGGTAAGGTGGCGTATGAGTTGGACTTGCCTTTAGAATTGGCTTCAGTTCATTCCGTGTTCCATGTATCAATGTTGAAAAAGTGTTTGGGTGATCCATCTTTTATAGTTTCGATAGACAACATTGGTGTGAAAGACAACCTCAATTATGAAGAAATTCCAATTGAAATTTTGGATCGACAAGTTCGGAGGCTGAGGAACAGAGAGGTAGCTTCATAGGAGGTCGAGGCGGATATGATGGCTAAATACCCCCATTTGTTCCCTACCGGCTCAGCTTCAGCTAAGGTATTAAATTTTTTCCCTAAACCTCTATTTAGTTTTTCATGTTCTATTCATGTGAATAAGTTTGTTTTATGATATGATATGTGTATGTGATGTCTGAACTTTGACCAGCTATGTGGTTCTCTTCAGGGGTAGTCGTTCCGTCAGTTTTCGGTTTGAAAGTCAATGATTAGCATCTATATATATGGTGATTGTTGTTTTTGGGCTTTCTGCTTGTTTTTAACATCCGAGGACGAATGTTCCCAAGGGGGAAATATTGTTATACCTCGGAAATTCAAACATCGGACCCGGAAGTGAATTAGGAGAAAACTGGAAAAAAATGTTGCAAGTTACAGGACGGGTCACTTGACGACTCGTGAAAAGGTATAACGAGTCGTTAGGTGGCTCGTGGGGAAGTCCTGATATGTGGGAGGAGTCGAGGTCCTCATGGGGGATGTAACAACTCGTGGTCAATCACCATGAGTCGTCAGGTCAATCGTTGGTTGGTCCCAGGGAAAGTTAGCAAGTCTTATCCAGTGTACTTGACGAATGGCACCCAACAACTTATCGTCAGCCCTAACGACCCGTTAGGTGGGCCGTTATCAAGCCAGTGGAAATTTCTTGAATGATGAGGCAGTGTACTTGACAGGCGATTCAATGGATCGTGAGCCCTGGTAACGAGCCGTCCGGTCATCCGTTAGGACCCCCTGACAGTTATTTTCAGCTATTTCAGTAAGGGCTTTTCCATAATTCCTAAGTTCTAAGGGCCTATACTACATTTTTTGAGCTTGTAATAGAGGATTTTAAGGTGAGATAAACCCATCTAGGCAATTTTCTTCATGCATGCAAGAGTGGGAGCTTGAAGGGGAGAAAGTGAGGAGAAATTCAAGGATTTCAAGGAAAATCTCAGTTGGGTAATTAGGAAGAGATAAGATTCTTCAATCCCAGGTATGCAAGGCTATGAGTGGGTGCTTTCTTCCAGACTCATGCCCATTCCCTATTGATTTGTGACTTAATTGTGATGATCAAGTATGGGTTTTCCCTCAATGGAATGATTCTTACATTTCTACTCATGGGTGTGATTAATTGAGTTGATATTGATGATTTATTGAGCTTGGGCGGATTCTATCTTAACTTATTTTACAAAATTGTTTTCCAAAAATTGAATCTAAAATGCCCATGTGTTGGGAGTTCTTATGATAAGGTGATGATGAGGGAATAGATGATGAAAAGCATGTTTTCAATCTTATCCATGATTTTTATGATGTTTTCAAAGAAGGTTAAATAGACCCATGTAGGGTGAAGCTTTGGGTAGTGCCCAATGTTGAGTATAAATGTCGATTTTATTGAATTGATTATATTATTTGGATTTGGAGTGAAATCTCCCAAATTAAAATATTTTCCAATGATTTGAATGGGTTCAAGCATGATAAGGTTTTGGGCAAGGCCCCTATGTTGATGATAATGAAGTGATATTTCTAAAGTAGCCTTACCACATGATTTTAGAGTAAAGTCTCCCATTATTCTTGAGCTTGTGCTATGTGTCATAATAAAGCTTCTCATATGTATGAATTTCATAATTGAGATGTATGTTTTCATTAAGCTTCATTTCACATGATGTTGAGTCTAAGCATGATTCTATTCTAAGCTTTGTTGAGAGGACATTGTTAAGCTTCATATTTATATAATGTCTAATGCATGCATGATTTTAAGATGAGCTTTGTCAATAGACAATGTTGAGCTTAGTTTTATACAATGTTGAGTTTATGCATGTCTTCATGTTGAGCTTTGTCATTAGACGATGTTGAGCTTCGTATTCATACGATGTAGAGCATTTCATGTTTTGGGAGAAGAGTCTAGCACTGAGCTGGCTGAGGGTCGACTACCCTATGCCCCAGAACTATGTGCCAACATAGGATTTATTCTATTTTATTATTGGGACCTCCCCTGTGAGCCATCCCCTGCCCGATTGGCCCTTTGAGCTTGATATCGATATCATGGTATCGTCCATCACCCTGGCAAGGTTATGGGCGACTCTACCAACTTGAGTGTGATAGTTGGGACCACGTAAGCTCTATCGTGGTATGTCGGTTAAGTGATGAGTATCCCACTATCTATACCATTTGAAATTGCATATCTATTACTCATGATGATTATCTTTTGCATGCATGTTGGGAAAGCAAGGTTTGATTCATTGTTCAGCTTTTGATATAAATGTTATGATTTAGCTTCGAGTCATTCAATTCAATCATGATGTTCTGAAGCTATGCATGAGCACGTTATGATAAAGTTCGATTTTAGAATTACTGCATGTGTTCTTCTACTTATTCTCAAGGTTTATTATCTATATGTATGACTGGGTTTAGCTGATTTTACTATTAAGCGGTTTTACTTACCTTGCATACACACTATATTCCACGTACAAACCGCATACCTTCTATGCTGCATCGTTTCATGATGCAGGATTGGGTTCTCAGGTTCAGCCTGTCACGCCCCACCTAGGGAGGCATGACTGGCACCTGGTGCCCTACTAGGACCTAAATTGCTGAATTGTCTGAGCCCAAGCACCTCTGGTGCAGGGCTAACTCTAACTCTAGTATCGTGAAAACAACGGGCTATATAGCTACTGTTAATACAACCCCCGACCGACAAGGCCTATAGCCAACTGTGAAAAATATACAGCTAACTAGAGACAAACAATCATAGGGGGTCCTATGCGGGCCGACAAGGCCACCAGGATATGTAGTTATAACTGAAAAGTAAGAGAAGATGCTAAACTTTATGACCGACAAGGCCACTAATCAACAGCTAAACAAGGCCCCACACGACCAACATACTTAATCTAAAACACATATAGGCCCCACATGGCCGATATCATCTAACCACAGGGAAGTAACACAATCTTCAAGCCTCTAGGAGTAATAAGATGGTCGGGATAGGGCCCCGACCTGCCCATACTATACAAATAAAAGAAATAAACCTCTATCACACAAGCTCCGAAAGAAGGGATCTGACGACTCTGTACAGCTGAGTGGAACTACAAAGGACCTGCTCCTCATCTATCTGTACCTACAGTCAAGTCATGTAGCGCCCCGGGAAGGGAGTCAGTACATTATGTACTGAATATGTAAGGCAATAGATAAGCTGAATAGGACTAGAAGTAAATAAAAAGAAGAGTCAAAATATTAACATGTATGCCTGCTGATTTGTAATCTGCATCTAACTGACACTACATGTACATAAGCTAAAACTGCATACTCACACATTTATACACTACAGCTAGCAGACAAGAATTCATACAAGAACCCTACCTGGCCCCCATAAACCGGGAGGTACAATCAGCACAGAATAACTCGCTCAGGCCCCCATAAGTCTTGGCGAGCACATCTCAATCTATATACCCCTACTCAAGTGTCTACAACTCTACTGGTACTGTAGCCAACCTACCGATCCCCTAGGTCTACCACTCGGCCCGCTTGGCCCCTAAACTGTAGCTGTGTCTGAATCTCAGTACGGAGGACTCCTAATATCTACACCCCAGGCGTAAACGCTCAGCGGGGGTATGTATAAGGCCAACCACAAAAATATGAGGATTTGGATCCCCATCTTCGTCCCTTGTGGACGGCCTGCCGCTCCATAGAGCGACGTATCCTTATCCCTGGCGGGCGAGCGACACAACTATTAACCCTGGGGTGGTCATGGAAGGCTCCTAACTGAGGGCAACCCCAACCCAAGTGCTATACTGATATATCAATCTATCTGTATAAAGAGAGAATATCTGGCCTTTTGGGCCTCATGCTACTGCTACTCGCTTCTGGGATAATCTGTATGGCTGCCTGCAGGCATGCCATGTGCTCGTATTTGATCAGAGGATTCTGATAGTGATCATGATCTCTAATAATCTGGGATTAATAGAGCGAGATCTGAAGTGGCCTAACAATACTCTGAATGTCCTACTCGGACATCTATAACTCATGAATAACTGTGGGGTTGAGGATAACTAACTACTTTATTCTTCTAATTAAACAACTATAGAGATGGACTTGGCCGAACTTTCTTCTACGCGATCGGCACCTTGGTCCTTCATAGGGAGCTTACCAAAATCGTTAACTTATGGTTAACACTGTACTAGCAGAGTACTACTGATTCCTTAGGCCTTGTCTAAATCCACTCGGATCTATATTACTGTTCTGGGCAATTCTCAATCTTATAGGCAATTCTATATAGACTGGTCCTCTCCTGGCACTCTGTACCTGAATACCTTACAAGAACCAGCTAGGGTGCTGGCCCATCACTAACTACTGATGTGGACCCTTCCTTGGGGTACCCACGGGTTTATCTGACTCGGACGACTGGGCTGGCTTGCTGGGCATGCTACATGATAACTGTTAAGTCGACTAAGACTGACAATCACTGATAAGGCAAAAGGGATGGCGGACGATCACTCAGTACACTGGACAATCCTAGTGTCGCTAACTCTAGAATATACCTATTCTGTCTCTATTTCTGGTTGTGGAATGTGCGATAATGTCAATGACCTCTAGGGATGCTTTCCTGCCAATACGGGCGCCAACTGGTCGTTAGACCGCCTAACTGCGCCCACACTGTTTAACCAACTGATTCAGGACAATAACTCTTACGAGCTTCTAAAGTCTAGGCCTGGCAACAAACATATAAGTCTACCATTACAATAAACTAAGAACTAAAAGAGTTTCTATAGTGTCATACGTGAATCACATTTAACCTGCTCCCTTTTAGCAAGGGGTCCTGCAGTACGATCTGTATTTGTTTTGTAGCAGCTAACCAGAATTTATGTAACTGTAATCCCTATTAGCAGTTACTCGAAACATATCAGATATTTATATATGTATATCAATAACAGGTAGTTACAACATATAGAATTACAATCTAATGGTAGCAACCCTCTGCAGCGTCTGAGATCGTTATTTCTCTTTGAGAACATAAGTCGTAACACTGTACGACAAGGATACTTGCTGAGAGTTAAGCCTTACATACCTCGTTTGGCATTTTTCTGGCCAACTGATGAGTATTAGCTCATATTCAACTGCCCTTCTCAACTATAATCATATTAATAGAAGAATAGGGCCAACTTCGTTACTAAATTCGAAGAAAACAATAACTTTATATGTATATACTGACTATACTTCAACTTATCGAAAGACGATCAAAAACTCGTAATTTCTTGGGAATATAGAATGGACAAATACTTACTTTAAGCCTGGGATCGTATTGACACTAGTTTGGAGCAATTCCAACAACTTTGGCTTGGCGGGACGACGATTCGCCGGGCGAATTTCACGAAACTAACTCCATAGAAATGCTCCCTGCAGCCTTATACTTCGATACCCGAATTTAATTTGGATTTGGACGGTGTTTAGCGGCGTAATCGGATGAAAATTAAATGTTCTCCCTCGTCCTCACCTCTACTGGTCGTGGCTTACTTGAGAAATAACATGAAATCTAAGGGTGAGGCCTATATATACTTGAAGCAGCATATAAAGCAGCGTGGCACGCTGGCCAACGTGCTAATTCTGCTCCTTGCCACGTTGGCTAACGCGGAGGAGCAGCTCCGTGCCACTTTGCCCCTCTGGGCAGCTTCGTTCGGCCTCCTCATAGGAAATCCCGACTTGGCACTCGTTCAGCCTTTACCCGGGCCCTTTCCTCGTACGTATAGCACTCTAAAACTCTCAACCAATATACGAATAGGCCGACTAAATGCTAGAAAATTACGAGGTATAACATCCTCCCCCCTTAAGAACATTCGTCCCCGAATGTTAACTTCTACTTGCAAGAACCTTAACCTTGAAATTACTTATTCTGGAAAAATTTCGGCAGAGTCTCCCCTGTAAAATGGACTATCCAAGAACCCTGAAACGCAGAAAAGTCCAATACAGGTACTCCACACAAAACTATAGCATTCATTTCACAATATACTGTAGTAAACTACTCCACGTATACATGTATATAATGCAACTTATGAAACAACAACAACAACATACCTCTAGCTGCACAGTCTGAAATAACTGAGCATATCTGGTTTTCATATCGGCTTCTGCCTCCCAGGTCATCTCCTCTCGGTTCTCATTCCGCCATAATACTTTAACGAAAGAAACATCTTTAGTTCTTAGTCTGCGGAATGTCGATCTAGTATAGCTACTGGAGCTTCTTTCTAAGCTAACTCCTCATTGATTTGGACGTCTTTGATTGGGACAGTCCAGGAGGGATCTCCTATGCACTTCCTCCGCATTGATACATGATAAACTAGGTGAACGGATTTTAATTCAGAGGGTAAATCCAATTCATAAGCCACCTGGCCTATCCTTCAGCAAATTTTATAAGGTCTAGTAAACCTCCTGTTGATCTTGCCTTTCTTACCAAATCTCGTCACGCCCTTCATTGTCAAAACCTTCAGGAATTCCCAGTCACTACATCAAACTCTAGGTTTCTCTGTCACACATCAGCATAAGATTTCTGGTTGCTCTGAGCACAACAGACGTTCTCTGATAAGCTTTACTTTTTCCTTCTGCCTATTTTAACATGTCTAGGTTTGCTCTATCTGCCTGAAGTTATCATCCAGAAGGATTCCACTTATTTATAGTAGACCTCGAGAGTCTGAGTTGTATATTCTACTTAGCCACCAATTAGGGTACGAGGCACTGCGCTTAGGTTAACATATGTCACCATCTGTTCTAACATCCTTTCCTAAAATTTAGTCATAGATTGCGCCCCTCTGTCGGAGTTTATCAAACACTGGGGCTCTATGCACTCCATCTACTTCTGGGGTATTTAACCTGACATAAGTCTTAATGGCAACATAATTTCATCTGGAGAGGCACGAATGGACCTCACTGGTCTTATTATTCTGACTCAAATAAGGTCAGGCTACACCTGGTGTGAGATAACCCTGTGACTGTATTCATATTAATTACTCTCCACTCCCTTGCAAACACGACCATCTCTTATATTGGATAACTCAGTTCCTGCTATTTCACCTTTTTTGGCCTATCACTGGGGCTCTACTTCTATAATTTAATAATATCTCCTTCCCTCTCATACCATTTCACTGCATTTTCGTTAAATTTTGGGAGCAACAAACACATGCACCTTAGCTACAGTCTGCTATTTGAAGTTTCGCCACCCTTGGAACGTGAGGTCAACATCCGGACCTTGTGACCTTGCTTGTTGTTATATTGAAGGCCCGTAACTGTCTGGGGGGCCTTGTTTCCAAGCTGCACTAGACTAGAGTCTCCGTGTCGGCATTCTCTTACTTTCCCCTTAGGCGGGCGTACCGCAACATTCTAGGCTACAACCTTACTGTCCATTAGTTGTTAGCCCGAGGCTTAGTCCTTAATATGTGATGTTCTACCAACCTCGAGGTGATTCTAATTTCCCCCAAAGTCTGGTATTCGTGCTTTTCCCCTTACCTTCCTTCAGGAGCTCTGGGGTTCATGGTACATGCCCTACACTGTCAATAAAGTTACAGGCCAGGTTTCAGCCTATACTTCTTGTGGCCTGCAGTCAGACCCATTTTATTCATATGACCTCCCTGTCTTTCGATATCACAAAATAAGATCATAACCATTATCTTGTAGGCATATCTTGCCGTCATTAGCATGCTACGGCGGATTAAGCCTTTTTCTGACTTGAACTTGACTATGACTGGGAATTTATCACTGATGGATTCTTACACACACTTCGAATAATCTGGTAGTCTTACTCGCTCTTCTAACTTATTATCGTGAAGGTCTGGGCAATTTATATAAATATAGGGGGTCCCCACTATTTCCTAACACTTTTTGGAGTCAACAAATCCAACCTTTGCTTACTATTTACGACAACCAACATCGCCTCAATTATTACGCCCTTTGCTATACTGGAAATAAAACTATGAGGTAGGAATATCCTTTTCTTACCGCAATGAAATGGGAATATGGACATTACAACATTCGAAAGGATGGAGGTGTGAATCCTGCATTTCCCTCTCTTTCTCACATCCATCAGGTAATCTAATATTATTTGTCGTCTTGACCAGATCTTGTATATCTAATAGATAAGTCGACTCATATATACGCTATACTCCTGACTTTCTACTCTGAGATTATAAAAATGAACTGGAGACGGTGCTGGTAGATGTATCACAGTGCGAGGTTCCTCGTACCTCGGGAGAGTATTGGGGAGATCAAGGACGTCCGCTCCCATCCTCAGGCTGACTATCTCCCAACTGTGGCGCCTTAATATTACCTCCTCCTGATGTTGTAGTTATCTTGCAACTGGCTGGTGTCTGTCTTATATTAAACATTACCCTAGACAGACATAACAAGGAAAACTTAGGGACTTAACCCTATACAACTTTGCTCTATAGCACAATCTGAGAAGAAGAAAGAGTATACATCCTATCATGCCTTGTAGCCTCCTGCCTATAGTAAGTGGTGCAGAACACATCCATAGACAAGACTCTACTTAGCACGGCTTGCAGACTCCCTGTCATACGACATGCTCTGATACCAAGTTTGTCACGCCCCACCTTGAGAGGCAAGACTGGCACGTGGTGCCCTGTTAGGACCTGAATTGATGAGCTGTTTAAGCCCAAGAACCTCTGGTGCAGGGATGACTCTAACTCTAGAATCAAGAAAATAACAGGCTATATAGCGGCTGTAAATACAACCCCCGACCGACCAGGCCTATAGCCACCTGTGAAAGATATATAGCTAACCAGAGACAAACAATCATAGGGGGTCCTATGCGGGCCGACAAGGCCACCATGATATCTAGTTATAATTGAAAAGTAAGATCAGATGCTAAACTAAGCTATGACCGACAAGGCCACCAATCAACAGCTAAACAAGGCCCCACACAGCCAACATACATAATCTAAAACACATATGGGCCCCACACGGCCGATATCATATAACCACAGGGAAGTAACACAATCTGCAATCCTCTAGGAGTAATAAGATGGTCGGGACAGGGCCCCGACCTGCCCATACTATAAAAACAAAAGAAATAAACCTCTATCACACAAGCTCCGGAAGAAGAGCTAACGACTTTGTACGGTTGAGTGGACTACGAGGGACCTGCTCCTCGTCTATTTTTACCTGCAGGTAAGTAATGCAGCGCTCCGGGAAGGGCGTCAGTACAATATGTAATGAATATATAAGGCAATAGATAAGTTGAATAGGACTAAAAGTAAATAAAAAGAAGAGCCGAAATATTAACCCGTACGCCTGTCGTTTCGTAATCTGCATCTAACTGACACTACATATACATACGCTAAAACTGCATACTCACACATTTATACACTACAGCTAGTAGACAAGAATTCATACTAGAACTCCACCTGGCCCCCCAAAGCGTGGAGGTACAATCAGCACAAAATAACTCGCTCAAGCCCGCATAAGTCTTGGCGAGCACATATCAATCTATATACCCCTACTCAGGTGTCTACAACTCTACTGGTACTGTAGCCAACCTACCGGTCCCCTGGGTCTACCAATAGGCCCACTTGGCCACTGAACTATAGCTATGTCTGAGTCTGAGTACGGAGGACTCCTGATATCTACACCGTGGGCGTAAACTCTCGGCGGGGGTGTGTATAAGGCCAACCACGAAATATGAGGATTTGGATCCCCATCTTTGTCCCTTGCGGATGGCATGCCGCTCCGTAGAGCCATGTATCCTCGCCTCTGGCGGGCGAGCGATACAACTATTAACCCTGGGGTGGTCATGGAAGGCTCCTACCTGACGGCAACCCCAACCTAGGTGTTATACTAACACATCAATTTATCTATATAAAGAGGGAATATCTGGCCTTCTGGGCCTCATGCTAGTTCTACTCGCTTCTGGGATAATCTGTATATCTGACTACAGGCACGCCATGTGCCCGTATTTGATCAGAAGATCTTGATAGTGATCATGATCTCTAATAATCTGGGATGAATAGAGCGAGGTACGAAGTGGCCTAACAATACTCTGAATGTCCTACTCGGACATCTATAACTCATGAATAACTGTGGGGTTGCGGATAGCTAACTACTTTATTCTTCCAATTAAAAAACTATAGAGATGGACTTGGCCGAACTTTCTTCTACGCGATCGGCACCCTGGTTCTTCATAGGGAGCTGACCGAACTCCTTAACTTGTGGTTAACACTGTACTAGCAGAGTACTACTGATTCCTTAGGCCTTGTCTGAATCCACTCAGATCTTTATTACTGTTCTGGGCAATTCTCAATCTTATAGGAAATTCTATATAGACTGGTCCTCTTCTGGCACTCTGTACCTGAATACCTTACAAGAACCGGCTAGGGTGCTGGCCCATCACCGACTACTGATGTAGACCCCTCCTTGGGGTACCCACGGGTTTATCTGACTCGGACGACTGGGCTGGCTTGCTGGGCATCCTACATGATAATTGTTAAGTCGACTAAGACTGACAATCACTGATAAGGCAAAAGGGATGGCGGACGATCACTCAGTACACTGGACAATCCTAGTGTCGCTAACTCTAGAATATACCTATTATGTCTCTATTTCTGGTTGTGGAATGTGCGAAAACATCAATGACCTCTAGGGATGCTTTCCTGCCAATACAGGCGTCAACTGGTCGTTAGACCGCCTAACTGCGCCTATACTGTTTAACCAACTGATTCAGGACAATAACTCTTATGAGCTTCTAAAGTCTAGGCCTGGCAACAAACATATAAGTCTACCATTACAATAAACTAAGAACTAAAAGAGTTTCTATAGTGTCATACGTGAATCACATTTAACCTGCTCCCTTTTAGCAAGGGGTCCTGCAGTACGATCTGTATTTGTTTTGTAGCAGCTAACCAGAATTTATGTAACTGTAATCCCTATTAGCAGTTACTCGCAACATATCTGATATTTATATAGGTATATCAATAACAGGTAGTTACAACATATAGAATTACAATCTAATGGTAGCAACCATCTGCAGCGTCTGAGATAATTATTTCTATTTGAGAACATAAGTCATAACACTGTACGACAAGGATACTTTCCGAGAGTTAAGCCTTACATACCTCGTTCGGCATTTTTCTGGCTAACTGATGAGTATCAGCTCGTATTCAACTGCCCTTCTCAATTGTAATCATATTAACAGAAGAATAGGGCCAACTTCATTACTGAATTTGAAGAAAACAATAACTTTATATGTATATACTAACTATACTTCAACTTATCGAAAAATGATCAAAAACTCATAATTTCTCGAGAATCTAGAATGGAGAAATACTTACTTTAAGCCTGGGATCATATTGACACTAGTTTGGAGCAATTCCAACAACTTTGGCTCGGCGGGACGATGATTCACCGGGCGAATTTCACGAAACTAACTTCGTATAAATGCTCCCTGCAGCCTTATACTTCGATACCCAAATTTAATTTGGATTTGGACGGCGTTTAGCGGCGTAATCAGATGAAAATTAAATGTTCTCCCTCGTCCTCACCTCTGCTGGTCGTGGCTTACTTGAGAAATAACATGAAATCTAAGGGTGAGGCCTATATATACTTGAAGTAGCATACAAAGAAGCGTGGCATGCTGGCCAACGCGCTAATTCTGCTCCTTTCCACATTGGCTAACGCGGAGGAGCAGCTCCATGCCACTTTGCCCCTCTGGGCAGCTTGATTTGGCCTCCTCATGCGAAATCCCGACTTGGCACTCGTTCAGCCTTTCTCCAAGCCCTTTCCTCGTATGTATAGCACACTAAAACTCTCAACCAACATACGAATAGACCGATTAAATGCTAGAAACTTATGGGGTGTAACACAACCCCGTTCGTAGTCGCTTTTCGGAGTTAGCATTTGCCTTCTTGGTGAGTCCTCATTCTCCGAGGGATAGACTTTCAGTCATTTTGAGCGTATTTTTAGTTTCAGTGTTTCTGAGATAGTTGGAGGTGTTGTCCCATCAACTCTTCCATATTAAAGGCTATTCAGACTTAGACATGTATTCAGCTCAAATGTTTATTCTATTGTTATGCTAAACTAGACTTCCGTTAAGTTACATTTGTGTTTCTTCCATGTTTATTGAATGAGATAGTGAATGCTTATGCCATGGGTTGACTTGGGGTATCTTAGGGTCCCTTGTCCCGTGTCTACAATCCGGGTCCCCTCTTAGATCGTGACACCCTCAGATCATAAGGTCTCACCACTAGAGATTTAGCGAAACTGAGAACAAACTAGGGACGATGCTGAGCCTGCAAACCAGATCATAAAATATATATGGGTCAGTACTCGGAAAGTACTGAGTATGTATAGTATGCAAAGTAATGCTTAAAAACATAAAAGTTATAGGTTTGGGGACATCGTGATCATAAAACTAAAATCGTAAGTATATTGTAAGACTCAATATTTACAAAAATATTCATTAACCCATCAAAGTCATAACATGCGGGGAAAAATATTTCATAAATCATAAATTGATCCAAAAGAACATAACCATGCATAATTCATAGCCATGAGGAACAATGGGAGATTTCTATAACCAACATACTTCACATGAGCACACATGAAGTCCGACTTGTACCCCTAGTCGGGGGGTCGTTCATACCTTGCCAACGGTATGAATCATGAAAGGCGTGATATCTCTCATGAAGGCGCCATAGTGCATAGGGGACAGTCAATGAGGAGGTCCCAAATATAATCCTATGGTGGCACGTAGTTCTGAGATTCAGGGCGTAACCTAGCCCCCGAACCTACTCGGTGTTAAGTAATACTCCCAAAACATGCAACGTGCTCATAATATTCATAATATGACATGTATGGATAGTGAAAACATGAGAATCATGACATACTTTAGAATTCATATTACTAGCCATGGAATTGGGCCCGTGAGTCGGCCAAATCGTAATATAATTCATAAGCGACATGTGGGCATTGCCCATAGTTTCAAACATACTTGACATGTTTAAAATCTTAAGAAAACGATCATGCTAACATGGGAAATTAAAACTTGAAGACATGCTTAAAAATGTAAGAGAAACTTGTTCATGTTTTCGGAATCATCTTGACCATGAAATTCACTAAAAATTTCCCCATGATTGGGCATCTGTACTTTTAGAGATTTAAATCATGAAATATAAAATATACAAGAAATATCAGCCCAAATACATCAAAATCCGTAATTTAAATATACTACCACACTTTCATGTAAATTTGTGGGAAATCATGCAATTGGGTTAAGATCCACAAGAATTTGGTAACTTAATCATAGGAAATAGGAAGAAATTGGCATGGGTAGGGTCTAATCTACCCATTCAAAACCCCACATACCTGAAAAATTTCATGATTTCGTACTCCCTTGAAGAACCCTAAGTGAAAACTTGAAGAACTTGAAGAAAATGGATTGAAACCCTTCCTACTCCCTTCTCTAACACTTGAAATTGCTAAAATGAACTTAACAGGAGTTTTCATCCCTTAAAGACCCTATTTCGACCTCAAAATGATGTGGTTTAGGGCCCAAAAGCGTAGAAAAGTCGAAACTGCCCTTACTAAAATTTCCCTGAAAAGCAGTTCTAGCCCCGACCATGAGTCGTGCCACGAGTCGTACCATCAAGTCATGACTCATGGTTACCTCTCGTGGTCACTTCACCCTTTTCCCCAACTTTCTGAATTTGGCCACGACTGGTAACCCACAACTCGTACCACCATCCTACGGGTCGTACTGTCAACCGTGGTACCATCCACCTAAACCACTACAACTTAACCATAACTCCTCACCACAACTCATTGCTTCATCATACGAGTCGTACTCTGACCCGCGACGACTCACTCTGGCACCATTGAGATATTCACCACGAGTCATACCATCTCATCACAGTTCGTAGGACTACCCATGACACAACCTCAGGCTCCCGATCTCCTCACGACTCATGTCACGAATTGTAGGTCCTCACCATGAGCCGTACTGGTACAAAATTCCAAGTTTTCTACAGTTTTTGACTTAAACTCCTGGGTCTATTCGTTGGCCCTTCTGGGGTGTTACAACAACCATTTGCAATTAGCTTTCTTGCTTGAAGATCGGATATGAACTTACCTTTTAGCATAGATGTGTTGCCCTTCCATTCCCACACTATCTCTCCTAGGAAGTGGAATAGGACAATCTTTTTCCAGCACTCAACATTGGATTAACATGGTTCTGGCCAATACACGCCCATGATTTATCAAAATCAATTATATTTAGCTCTTGTAGGTCTGTAGAGGTTTGGCAACAAACAATTCCAACCGTATAACCTCGATAGATTCTCCTGGCGATAATAGATTCACCAACAGGTGTAGATATAGAAAATGATTGCTGAAGTAACTCTGGTACTATACCAAACTTCCATGCCACTAGCGGAGTAACATTAGATAAGGTAGATCCTGGATCTATCAAAGCATAAACTAAGTGGGAGGAAACATTTAATGTGCCTGTCACATCATCTGGTGACACCTCAGAATCTTGTCGCCCTGCTAATTCATAAGTACGATCCGGACCACTACTCGAATCGTTGAAATTGATGTTCGATCCTAAAGAGAAGGAAAAGATCTTCGAAAAGTGGGTTTTTATGATCCGATAAAGAATCAATGGCTTCTTCACAAGAAAAGCTTTTTTTGTCTTGGTTCCAATTCAATACTAAACAAGTCCAAACTAATTGAATACTTATGTTAGAAATACCTCGAATTGTTTTGCCATTTCCATACAGGATATAACAAAACTGGATGCTCCTGATCTACCTCCTGCCTGGAGCTGAGGGCCTGCACCCTGCAGAAGGTGCTGGGGAGCATGTGAACCTGTTGAGGACCTACTCTGCTAGTCCCGATCATTGTGATTTCTAGTTGATCAATCTCTCATCATGTAACCCTCCTGTCCATAGGATTAACAAGCAGTGGAGCCATATACGTATCTCCCAAGATGTTTCCTGTCGCAAGTACTACAACGTGGTACCGCTAGCCTCACCTGATCTGGGCCTCTCTGCCGCTATGAGCTTGGTGCTCGTGACCTCTCACAGGGACCTGACTATGCGCGATGATCTGATTTTTTGCCCTATTTTTGCTGAGATGAGGTCCTAGGTGGCCTATCTGACCAGCGGGACCTGGGCCAAACCTGAAACTCTGCCTGAAAATCAGCGGGTCTAGCCCTCCGACGCTACTCCTGACCTGCTCTTTCAGTCCCATACTGACGCTGCATGATCTCTTCTATATTTTAAGCAAAGGCCTGAATTCGCGAGATATCCATATCCTCTTGTAATGTAGCTGTAATATATGACTCCACATCCTCTGGTGCAAGCCTTATAATAAATCGATGTACCCTAGCTAGCATAGTATTAACAAATGGTGGCGCATATCTAGCCATGGAATCAAACCTCAATGCGTACTATCTGACTACTCATCCTGCCCTGCTCCAGGTGTAAGAACTGTTCTACTCTAGCCTATCGGATCTCTCAAGGCAAATAATGGTCTATAAAGGCTTTAGAGAAGCTAGACCATGTAGGTGGAGGTGCATCTCTGCCTCTGGACCTTTCCCAACTCTCGTACCACAGAACTACTATCTCTTGTAGTCGCAACACAGATAGCTCAACTAACTCTTTGGATGAAGCATGCATGACCCTGAATATCCTCTGTAATTGATCTATGAAGTTTTGAGGGTCTTCTCTATGGTCTGTCCCTGTAAACTGCGGAGGACTCAAAGCAAGAAACTCATGAACCATTGAACTTCCGGGCCCCTCAGTAGGCTCGGCAACAATTGGTACTATTAGCTGGCGCTGAGCAGCCATCATGTGAGCCAACATACATACTGCACTCCTAATATCCTAATCTGAGGGTGTAGGAGGAACTGGAAGTAGTGTCAGTGCTTTTGTTGCCCTAGGAGGTTCTTGGTGTCCTAGAGAACGCTGGGGAGATCGAGAAGATGTCTCCCTTTTGGCCTTAGGCTGGGCTATTCGAAACTGTTGCACCCTGCTGGTACCCTCTCTTACTGTTGTATCTAATTCATGACTAGCTGTAGTCTGTCTTATATCAGACATCTTTGTAGACAGACATAACAATATAAGCTTAGGGACTCAACCCTATACAACTTGGTTCTATAGAACGATCTAAGAAGAAGGAAGGGTAACCATACTATGATGCCTCATAGCTCCTTGCTTATAAAATGTCGTGCACAACATATTTATAAATAAGACTCTACTAAACATGGCTTGCAGACTCCCCAAGATACGTCGTTGCTCAGATACCAAGTTTGTCATGCCCCACCTTGGGAG